>JARWLC010000008.1:113897440-114572440 GCA_033318265.1 Phyllotis vaccarum | reverse complement strand
AACTAACCTGATATGCAAGTAGACCTTGTGGTGTGAGGAATCTTGGAAGGGTCCAAGCCAAGATGGTAAACCTTCCTACCAGACCATCACCTGCCTTCTGCACTTAGCCAAGGCAATGTGCTCTGCAGAATCAGCCCCTGCCTTTCTCCAAATCACATTGCTCATCATTAAGGAAAGGCCAAATCCACACCCTGCCTCAACTCCAGAGCCCTGGAGTCCTCTCCACCTACTCACTACAAAATCAGTTCATCTGCGTAATTTTTAAAGTGCAGCACACGGGCCAGCTGGAATTAGTTGCCTCTTCCTGGCCAAATGTTTGGGGCTCCCTCCAACCTTCAGCCTCCATGCTGTATGTGCTAGCAAGATCTGGGAGGTATATCTAGGACTGGGAAGGAGGGTGTTGAAAACCACAGGACCGCTAGCCTCTTTCCTCGGCTAGAGCAAGAAGCGTGGCCTTGATAGGCAAATCACAGCATGCTGTCAGCCAGCGATACTCTGGACCTAGGTATCTGGCTGGGGCAGCCTCCTGAGCTAAACCCCAGCCCGCCCCATCCCTACTCCTTAAAAACAGATGATTTTCCAGGGAGGAATGGGTGAGCTTATTTATGCTGCTTTCTTCCAGAACAGGTCTGAGAAGAGAGCCACTGGACAGGGCCTGGGAGAAGACTTCCTTCTAGGAAACTGGCTACTTAGATAAGATGTAGTTCAGTCAGAAGTTGCCTTTGAACACTTGGCAAGTATGTGCATTTGGAATAAAATAATATACAATAGGACACAATATTCTGCCTTTTCATTCCAGCCAAAGGGAAGACAGATAATTAGGCTTCATCTACAACCCTAGAGCTCTCAGCAATAAGACCTGTGTGTTTTGGTTTTTGCTATTAAGATCTTTTAACTTTGAAGCGCTGGAGACTGGGGTAGGGAGCTGCCTGATGTGAAATGTGCTTGGTCTATTGTATTTAGGGGAGTCAGAAAAAAAAAATCAGAGACAATAATAGCCCTTCACAGAGGAGACGGAATTGTGTTCAACACACCATTTATCTCCTTTTGGACACAAAAGCATGTGTGCAAATATGTCCATTTATACATTCTTCTTCTGGGGGCCTACAATTCGTCCAAGTCATTATTCATATTAATTAATGTGTGTTTGGCTTCTAAACTGCTGGGTTTAAGAACTCAAGCTGAGATGTGCTAGGAAGTCAATAACCTAGACTGCCTGTGATGGGTGTGTGTGGGAGGCGTGAGGGGATGGGGCTAATGTGCTGGATCAGGCCTTCCCATGGGGTAAGGGGAGGCTCACAGATCTGGGACAAGACACTAAGCCCCATCTAGGCCTTACACTTGCTGTTTAAAAGCTGGCATTCATTCTTACAACCTCCTTGATTGACAGAGAGGTTTTCAAGATAAACTGAGTCATATTTCATAAATTCTAAGTGTTCAAGAAGTGTGTGAGGGGGATAGTATTAGTGAAACACAGTCCACACAATTTTGTCTTCTGGAAGGACCCAGCTCTCTGAATGTGTTTAGGGCAGTTTGTCAGCAAAGCACTCTGTATAGAGCCAGGAAAGGAGCCTGTCAAAGGAGCTGGGGGCAAATACCAGAAGATGTCTTAATGATTTTCAAAAAATTCCAGATAGACAAATGTGTTCCAAGATGCTGATCTTGCTAAGGAACATTAGTTCATAAAATAATTTAATGTTCATATGTGAATTTTAACGAACACTCTCTGAAAAAGTTTTCTGGAAAAATAAAGTACCCTTTTTGTGTGCACTCTTTTAAGACTTTTATCCACTCTCTCCCAAGAGCTACTTCCAAATACAATCTAGAGATATATTTTATTTCATTTTTCCACAGTTGCATCTCTACACACCTGGTATTTGGGTTATTTATTAGCCATGCCTAACTTTGTAGTTTCTAGCTTTATATCTTTAAAATCATTAAAACTCAACAAGAGGATTAATCACAAAAGAAATCTTTCAAACACAGTTGCCCAGCACTTTTCTCCCTCCCTGACTGACATCTTTAAAATGTATTTTAAAGTTATTTATTTCATCATATACAGGAAATAAAAAATAATAGTAACAGCAGCCTCCAAGTTCAGAGAAAGCATAAAAATGTGATTTACTATTTATTATACAGTTAGGCATATGCACCTTATACATTGCATGTTAATCTCCAGTGGGCTAAGTTTAACAAACTTGACACTATTGTTTGCTAGTGAGGAGAAAGAATTGACATCTGTTTGCTTCCAGATAGGATTCTGGGTTTCTGGTAAAGGACGGATAGAAGATAGGCAGTTTAAACGGGCGGTCAAACCACAGTGCCCCCTGGTGGGGAAATATGAAACAAATGCACGGCAGGATTTTTGCATGTCTCTTTTAAGATTTTAAACAAATACCTAATTGTTAGAGTGTGAAAAAGTTTCAAAGTACCAATAGAGAGGAAGGGGTGCAGCTCATGGGTGTTTTTAAAGATGGAGGGTAAAGAGTTACATTAAATTCCTCAAAACCACCTCGCTTAGACAAGCGGTTTTACAATAAAGTAGTAAATATACTTGAATTATATACTGAAGACTTGGTGTATGGAGTAAAATTGAGAATCGAAACGTTTGTGTATTTTTGAACTGAATTTATAAATGTGGATCAGTCAGCAGATACATACAGGTAGACTTAACTTCCTGAGTGTGCAGTGAAAATGTAATAAGCAGCTTCCAGATTTTACCAGGGGGCCAAAGGACTCCATCTTCCCATCATGCTCTTAGCAAGCACTGCTGATAAGCAGCTTACAGGGAATCTCCTCGGGTCAGACATAAATAGACAGTCTCAGGTTCCCTTAATCCGGGCGCACATCGCTTGCAAGTTAGGCCTCATAAATCTCAAACCCAGTGGAAACCCACGAAACGAAATGTTCTTAGAAGGCACAGACACATTAAATGAGAGCATTGGTAACACGGACTCATTAATCACACAAACAATGCTGATGCCTCGTGCAGATCTTAAAGGACCACCTCTTTTTCTCAGAAAGTCCCACCCCCTTCACCTCTGGCTATCTCGGGGAAGGAAAGAAGTCCAAATTCAGAACGCATCAGAGCCCCTTCATTTCCTTCATAGACTGAGGAGCTGTATCATTAACAGCTCAAGGTCACACTGCAGTTGGAGAGAGAAAAGGTCATTCTGTTCCCTCGGTCCACAGCTTCCTGCTTTGCTAATCACGCTTCAATTCTGGTGTAAACTATTTTAAGATATTTGCCAGACACAGATGATTCCGGCAACGTAAAAGGTATGAAAACCAAAGTCCATGATAAAACATCCTCCCCAGCTGATGAATAGATAAGCAATACAGAATAGCATTTAAGCATTCACACGCATGCACATACATATATACACACACGTATTTGTAGAAGCTGCTCACAGCTAAAATTTAAAACTAGGAATGAAAACAGAATACCATGTATGCTATGATTCTGTTTCTCTGCGGTGCTGACAACTGGCAAATCCTTATAGACAGGAGGAGGTAGGGTGATTCAGGTGCTGGCTAAGGATTAGGATATTTTATTTAGAGCTAATTAAAATGCTCTATAGTTGGTTTTGTCAGTGGGTGAACAGCACTGTGACTATACCAAAAGACACTAGGTCGAACACATTCCATGGATGATTGTATGGCAAATGAGATATATATAAATAAAGGAGGCCAGTGGGGAGGGGGGGGACAGATGACTCTGCAAACTTCTAGTATATGTAAAAATTGTCCTGGTAAAAGGAGGAAAAGAATAAAGAAGAACCAAACACAACCACAACAACAACAACAAAAAACAAAAAACAAAACAAACAAAAACCAGGAGAAAGTGGGCTGCAGTGTCAGCCTCTGGAAACCTGGGTTAAGCGGTTGCAAAGGATTCTGACTCAGATCTCCTTCCTTCAGATCTGGAAGCTGATGGTGGAAATTTGGAGTAAACAGGGGTTTCCACCTTATAGCTTTCCTCTTCTGTGCTTCCCAACTCCCTGGGGACTCAGATTCAATTATCCTGGAACATCTCTACTCTGTAAGAAGTCTCCAGGTGGCTCTAGGATTCAGCCGAAGCTGAGGAGCTCTATTTGGGAGAAAGCCAGCAGAACATACAGAATACAGTCAGAAGGAAAGCTGGATGAAATTGCAGCTGGTATTCTAGTTTTCAGGAAATATGTATTTCTCCTTCCTTTATGTCACACTGAGGATGTGTCCGAGTTTTCAGTGATAATCTACAGGTCACTGTAGAAGGTAGAATGTAGTCAATGAGCCCTCCCTGCAATGAAATCCACAAACATCCCCACAGTGTTTTCCACAGAGATACCAGAACCAAGTCTCTGCCTTCTTGCAACGCACAAACATTATCCCCCAAACAGCTTTGTTTCTTAAAGTATCTCTCTCTCTCTCTGTGTGTGTCTGTGTATGTGTGTGTGTGTGTGTGTGTACACATATGCACTTGCACACATGCTTACCAACATGAATGTGTGCCCCTGTATATGCTCAAGGAAGGCATTTCCATGAACTAATTGGGATCTTCAACCAGTGCCATTTAGCAGGCTCCCCTTCCTACTCCACATTATTGGTTGAATAGCTGAGGATATTGCACCCCCTTGCCCCCCCAGGCCAAGCTAAGTTTAGGTCCCTAGCTGGGTTTCAATCCAAGCTAAACATGTACCATCCCAAAGTGGTACTTACATTACTTTACTGTGCAGAAAAAAAATACAATGGCTTTTATTTTCTTTCCTTTCCCCTTCCTCCTTCCTTTTGGAACATCTATGTGCCAGAAAATATCGACTCCTCATAGGGCCCGGCACAAACGCTGTTGTAACATGCTCTCTGGGTCTGTACCGATCAATGACAATTTTGGAAAACATTGCCTGAATAATTCATCACAGAGAAAAGCATTTGGATGAAATGATATTGCTGGGGCTTCCAGCACAAACATACATGTGTTCCCAAGCAGCTAGTCCAGCTGGAAGACAGCTCAGAGTCATTGAGATGGCACCCAAGCTGAGCCCCCCATTTTGTAAAACATTATGAGCCTTGTACCCATTCCTAGTCATAGGAATACATGCCAGAGCCTCAGCCAGGTGTTTCAACAGCATGTGCCTGGCACACCTTGCCACTGTTTCGGCCATGAGGGAAGTGTCACTGTGGTTGACTCCATGTAGCGGTGTATGGCCTTAGAACAGTAACAGCAGCAACAACAAAAACACATACACACACACCCAAAGTAACAAAAACAGAAAGGAAGGAAAGAATTAAAAAAAAAAAAAGTCAAGTGGGAACAAGAGATGGGAAAATGTTGGCTAAGTTCTACACAGAGGAAAACTGAAGCACACTTTAATAATTTTAATTTTAAACTAAAAGTCATTTTAATCTTGGCACTTGAGATGGAGACTTAGCACTCACATTAAACGCTTTTGGTTTCTCCCAGAGCCTCTGCTCCCACTGCAGTGCACAGTCTAGACCCTGACGTGCTACAGCGTATGTAAGTATTAGCATCCCTTGTCTGGCAGAGTTCATGCCACAAAGGTGTGCTTGCTGCGATGTGGGCGCTCGTCCTAGCTACACATTCCAAAGCCATCAGCATTACCTATAACTGCTCTTGTCTTTTCTGTTTTATAGTCCAACTGCTTTGTTTATCTTTTCCTACGCTCAGCAACCAAATTTCAACTGGCTTCCTCCTCGTCCTCTTATTTTTTTTTCTTTAGTAATTGATTTAAAAAAAAAAAAAACTAAAGCATAGGGGGTTTACTTATAATATAACGCATGCACATTATGCGTACTTATATTTAAGCCCCCACCTTGCATTGCCCCCATCCCCACTTCTTTCTTAAAAGCTCCCAAATTAGTGAGGCTTCAAGATAATAACGAGTAGTTGAGTACTACTCAATCCTAGATAGGCCAACCCACAAGAGTCTGCCTGTAACAGACCAGATGGAATGTGAGGAGGGGCCACAGCAGGAGGTTTTATGATGGTAGGTGTTAAGCTCTAGGATTGCTACAGCAAAAGGAAAAGAAGTAGAAGACAAGGAGGGCCATTGCACCATGAGCTAGCTCACAGCAGCTGTGGTAGCCTGTATAAGATCTGCCCAGGTCCAGCCAATCAGCCTTCCTGCACGGGTAGGAAAGGGGCTCAGAGGCCTCTGAGCTGAGAAGCTTAAAGCAGGTGATGTCTGCAGAGAAAAGGAGAGCCAGGGTCCTTTAGCAGCGTGGCCCCTGGTAGATTGCCCATAATCCAGTGGTGCACACACACATGGCACTGATTGGACTCAGTGGTTGGTTAAAAAACAAAACAAAAATACCCCAAGAAGTTGGCAGGTGTATGTGGAAGGTCTGGGGGTAGCTGTAGAGGGAGAGGGGTAGTATGACCAAGGTGCATTGTATTTATGTATCAAGTTATTGAATAATAACAATAGTGGTCTTGACCTTGGAGGAGAACAGTTCCGGAATGTTACAACAGTCAGGTACTCAGATTTTACCATGTGGTGGAAGGATGTTGTAAAGGGGCCTAGCAAGGAGCCTGGAGACTCAGTGTGGGGGCTCCTTCTCCAGTGTCATGGACCCAACATGGAAGATGATGAGGGCACTGTGGTTCTGGAACAACAGTCCCCAGAAGTCCAGGATAATCGCGCACGGAGAGGTTAGCTAATGTGAAGGCAGAGAGATGGACAGGGGACAAAATACAAATAGGCCATTAAAAAGACGCTGGTGGAGGAGAGTCAGAAGCTCTCCCACAGCCCAACCCTATCCAGAGAGACACAAAGTTCACTGCCACCATTTTTTCATTTGGAAAAGTAAAGGTCTGGATGGTTTTTATACTTCGGAAAATTCCGTTTTAATCAAAGTCGGTTAATTATTGACTCAACAAGGATGAAACTAGAATAAAATCATTTTTGCCTTAAGCCAAACTATTAAGAAGCCTCAGATAGTTAATAGACTGAAAGTCCTCGGAATTATTTCTTTAGTCTTTCTAACGTTCAATCTTGACTCAATCATTACTGGGCTTCTCTCTTGCTGCCTAAGAGGGAGGGATGACCAGAAGGTTCCATTTATAGTTCGGTGCAAAGAAAAGGGTTCCTGTTCCTCTCCTGCTGCGCCTGTCCATCTGATGTCTCCTGCTTCTGACCACATTTATGAGACTGCAGCACACTTTGTATTAAAACACCCTGGTGGGGCCAGTGAGATGCAGAGCAGGGGAAGGTGCTTGCTGTCAAATCTCAGGACCAGAACTCAGTGCCTGGAACCCACATGCTGAAGAGGACAGTCCTACAGCTTGTCCTCTGACCACTATTGGCTTCAGTATGTGTGTCCCCTACAATAATGATAATAATTTATGATAAAATTTTAAAAATTAAATGCCATTATGATACATAGTACTTCATATGCTAATTTAAAATTTAAATTTAATTAAACATTTTTCAAATTCCACTCAGAATATTGGTCTTTTAATTATTGGAAGTTTGGTATCTCCTTCAAATGCCTGCCATCCATTCATATAGTTCATCTTCTAAGAAGATGTCACGAGGTTCTCCCGAGCTCTGTCCCTGCAAGGCAAGGCTAAGCTCCCACATTGTATGACTCTCTCAGGTATTTACTAAGCTGTGGAAGGCCAAGGGGAAGATTTGATACCTCTGTTCTTGAGTTAGTCATGAAAACGCCCACAAGCCATTTCTGCAAGTGAGTCACTGTTATCATCCCCAAAGAAACTCACAGCTTAAAATACTTAGGCCTCATGAACAGAGAGCCTGACTTAACCTCAGAGTCCCTGTCTTTGTCCCTCATGGTCCCGGTGGCCTGCAGCTGTGTTTCAGTGGCCCTCACAACTTCACATCTGCAGTGAGTTAATACTTCTGTTTGCACGCCTCTTTGAGCACTTCGAAGATTTGGGCTGTCCTTGAATTTGAGAAGGTGGGCACAGAAAGGCTTGACACAGAGAATGAGTTTAAGTTATACAAAAAACAGTTCCCACATATGAAATTCTCAAAACAAGAGGGGCGGTGAATCAGCCCATTACTTCATAAGATGTTCCTCCACGGTGGAATCTCTGACAGAGAAAAAGCTAAGTTCGGTGATCTTATTTCTCAATCTTATAAAAAACAATCTATGTTGATTTAAAAGGGGAAAAAAAAAAGTACAGACAGACCCACAGTAAATGTTGATTATACCCAGATTAGTTCACTGGTCAACGCTCAGCATGGAAGTTTCTCTTTGCAGTAGATGGCAGTCAATACAGAGACCCACAGCGGATCCAGGGGACGAAAATGAGTGACAGCGGAGTTCTCATCGGTTAGGGTGGAAAAGAGAGGGGCAGAATGAAGAACCACAGGTGGGGAGAGGCTACAAAGGAACACTGTGTTTTGGACACAGCAGGGCAGCTGCACATATGAACTCAGAACAGTTGAGAAAATATACACGAGACCTACCCAGGTTCATGTGAGGACAGAGGGTGGGCACAAAGCCCCACCCCTAGCTACGGAGCTCTTGGCACTCTGGAGCAGCTGGGAGGAGGGTCCATTTTCTTTAGGGGTGTGGCCTCTGCTGGGTATAGCACCATTGGGTGAAGGCCCTGCATCCAAGAGTATATATGTGCAGTGGAAATTGTACTTGGTGAGTTTTAAGAAATAAGAGCTGAGCGAGTAGGAAACAGGGCTGGAATTTGAGAGATGGGGGAGGAGGATGAATGTGACCAAAATGCTTTGTATGAAATTCTCAAGGAACTAATAAAAATAAGAAAAAAAAAAACTGATTATTTTTCAATGGCTCTCAACCCGAACTGACCTCTCAGGGCTGAAACTCAACCAACACTTTGCTCCCATTTTTTTAGATCTCCTATAAGCACAGGGCTGTGAAATAATGGTTTTTAGTTTTAAAACTGTAAATCAATGGATCATCTTCACTTGGCAATACTTCCCGTCCGAGTGGCCTGACCTCCTATTTCAGTCACTGATCTAGTGCATCCGCTCATCTGATGGTGGGGAGCTGGGTGGCAGCAAAGTGCCTAAGGAGGAAGCAACCAGCCTCTCTAAGGATGAGCCGAAAGCCCTCAGAATGGCCTGTCACTGTGGGATGGACATCAGCCTCCCACTCAATTGACAGGCCTTCCTCCAGCTATAGGATCTTGACTGTAATTACAGGAAAGGCCATACCATAAGGATGGGGGAAGGGGTAATTGACAAAAAGCATCATGTGCTGACCAATGGCCCAGCCTCACATTGCTTCTTCTCAAAAGGCGAGTGATGCACAAATCCATTAAGCCAGGGACAGCAAACCCAGGAGATGGGGCTTCCGCACTCAGAGCACTTGTGAGTTCACAGAGACGGCTCTAGGACTCCAACGCCCAGCTCTTTGACATGTTGACACAAATTATGTTCCAGAGCCACAAGTTTGCTGCGGATTTCTTTTGCTTGCTCTCAGCTTTGTGTTTGAGTTTTTATTTATCAACCCATCCAAAATGCAAAAGGAAGGACAATATTCAGAGGCTTTGAAATCTAGACTTCACAAAGCTTCCAGGTCTACTACTATAAAAGCCAAGAATCCAAAGCTCCTTAGGAGGAAAGTAGCCACTATTATTTCTTCTCAGACAAAGGCAAAGATTAGGGGCTGAGGATATGGCTTGGTCAGCCACGGGTTTGCTGCGTAGGTATAAGGACAGAGGTTTGATCCCCAGCACCCAGATTAAAAATCGGAGTGCAGAGGCAACACACACTCACAACACCAGATCTGAGGCATGATGGAGACAGGCAGTCTACCTACATCAGCAAACTACATGTGCATGGAGAGACTCCATCTCAGAGCCAAAGGGGAGATGCATCAAAGAAGACACACATGAGGCTGAACGCTGACCTAATACACATGTGTACATGCTCCTGTACATGACCAGGTTGTTGTAAACCCATATCATGCAATGGGTTAGAACACGACCCCAAAGGGTTTGAAAACCACTGCCTGTCTGCTCCTGGCCTTGTGTGTCTTTTATCTCAATCTTCTCAGCTCTAGAATGGGAATAGTGTAGTATTTAGAAAGATCTGATATGTTATATATTCATAGACATCTAAGAATCACTCAGAACCAGTTACTTCCTGGATAATTTTATTAAGCTGATGTGAATTACTCAGTGCATACAAGCACTACGATACAATTTCTCTGAGCCAATATAGAAAAATAAATTTAAGTGTACATCTTGTCTCCCTTGAGAGTAAAGAGAAAGATCTTATAAATACCTCCTGGGGACAGGGCCTGGTTTTGGTCCTTAAGGTCAAAGATGTCTCTGCTCAGTGCCATGCTCTTCCATGTAAAGGAGAGAATGTTCTTACCACTATATACAATCAGTCTGACGTGTACTGAATGTTGAATATCTAATACATTGTGAGGTGAGCATTGCATACAGATGAGGAGGGAAAGGCTAGAAGGTTACCGGAATGGGCTTAATTGCTAAAGAGTTATTGAGGTGGTTTATCCAGTAGACCATGCCATGGACCAACTTGCTCACTAGCTGGCCAACATAAAAGATTACTCAATTTGAAGGCACACACATAAACACACCCTCATGATTAAGGTCTCAGCCAAGCTCTACTGGTCTATGGTTCCAGTCTTAAGCTATTCACAAGTACATTATGATTCACAGATGTTTTTTAATGCCCAGATTTTCTCCAGGTGTAAGTTAGCACCCCTCTTCCCATGCTGCATTGAAAAGAAGGTACTCAGAAACATCAGGACCACATGGTGCACACAAAAGAATGGAGATAACTAAATTCAATAACGGTTTACTAAACACCTATGAGGTGATAGGCTAGGTTGGGTCACACCATACTGTCCAACAGGGAGGGCTCTGTTTTATTGGACAGTCAAGACACAGATAAGAATGCAGTGTCAGGAGAATGAGGAAGGGGTGACTACCAGGCTAAGGGAGTAAGTGTCTGGTCAGGACTTTGTGGACAAGTTGACACTGAGAGCTTTATTTTGGACCATCAAAGACAGTCTGCCAATAGGCAAGTGTAAGACATCAGGAGGTAGATAGGTAGGATGGATAATAATAGTGAGCTTGGCTCATTCTGACTGAAGAATCAAGTCACCAAGAGGGAAGACATGGAAGGACAGGAAGGAAGACGGACGGACAGTCAGGGCTAGTACCAAGGGAGAGCTTGTGATAATTCTCTTACGAGTGAATTGTGAGTTGTATTTCATGAGCTCATGAGGGCTGCCCTGCAGTGAAGCAAAGAGTGAGGGGGTGCTCTCTGACCTGTTTCTAGGTTGAATTGGAGAAGAGAAGCTGGAATGTGGTAGTCTGAATGGAAATGGCTTCCTTTGGATCATATGTTCGGATACTTGGTGCACACTGGACAGAATGTTTGAAGGCTCATTGGAGAAGGTGTGTCACTGGGGACAGGCCATTCTCGGTGTTGCTCTTTGCCTCCCACTTATGGGTCAAGGTGTGAGCTCCCAGCTGTTCCTGTCACCATGCCTTTGTTATGCCATCATGGACTCTAACCCTCAGAAACCATAAGCTCAATTAAACACTTTCTTTTGTAAGTTGACTTGGCCACGGTGTTCTTTACAACAGTAGGAAAGCGACTAAGATTGGGGGTTACTCAGGAAGAGATGGGGATACTGAAGAGTCACCATACAGAGCTGAGTTCAAGCATGGCTTGTTCCTGGTCAAAGAACTTGTGGCACAGAGACTAGGTGTCCAAGCATCACCTTGCAATTCGCAAAAGGACCAACAAGCAATCATTAGGGCCACTTGCTTCCTTCTGTCCTTGCACTATGGCAAAAGGTGTACTGTCTCCTTTCTACTCTGTCCAGCAAGCTGGGAGTCTGAAATCAATGCTGCTGAAATGGCAGAGCTCGTGACCTCCTTGAGAAAGGTATAAATAATTTTAGAGGTCACGCAGCAAGGAGCCTGAGTGCAGGAGACTTTCATCACCAGGCAGCTTCACTATTGGAGGAGACCTGAGCTATGACTGCAGACAAAGGTAACCTCATAGTTGCGCAGGTGCATTAGCAGCACTAGGGTCAGTTAAGGTAGCCGATGCTGCCGCAGTTGGTGTGGTGCTTGAGTTACTCAAACAGCAAGCCATACTGAGCACTCACACAGCTGACGTCTATTTACCTGCATGGAAACCAATACTATCACCTGGCAAATGTCCCTGATTAAAAAGGGAAATTCAACCACAAATACAAGCCAACCTATATCCCAAGTCAAAAGAAAGACAAGAACCAACAAAAAACAAAAACAAAAAAAATCCAATACCATTCTTCCTGAATCTGGACAAATCATTTAGTGTAAAAATAAACAGAAGTAGAAATTGTCTCTAATAAACTAATATTAGTCTCCCTGGAGGGTTAATTATGTCGCTCCGTATTTTAAGAAGATTGTAAATTGCCAGTTTCAACAGATGTTCTTTTAAAAGAATTGGTTATCTGGGAAATGGAGGGTCTTTGTTAGCGCTTACCCCAGTAGAATATAAACACTAAAATTATCCCACTATCTGTCAGCTTTGGCATCCCTTCCAATTGTTACTCACACCAAGATACACCCTGTGGTTACCATCAGCTTTTGGAACAAGCAGCCCATCAGCACCGTGAGCCCAGATTCCAGATAGCATGCTGCAGGGGTTTCCAAGCTGACTTAGACAATCCCAGTGACACATCGCGTCTTCTTCCCACCATGACAATCCTCAGCTCCAGACAATAGCTTATGGTCACCTTCCTTCTGTTTTACCGGGAAGAGGGAGACTGAGTGATCATTAAGACGCAGAACTTTCTAGAAGTACAAGGTCTGCCTGAATTTGGTTTAAATTCTTATACATGTAAAATACATGTTACATGCATACCTGCACATTTATGTGAATTCTCCACAGGAACGCCTGAAAATTTAAGTCCTACTGGTAAAGTGCTTAAAAGAAAAAAAAAAAATGGAGAGGGGAGACAGTACATTCAGTGAAGTGCTTGCCTTGCAGACAGGTGGACCTGAGTGTGGTTGAGCCTCAGAACCCATATAAGAATAAAAAGCTGGCTACAATGGAGTGAACCTAGCACTGAGGTAGCAGAGAGCCTAGACCTCTGTGGCTTGTTGGCCAGCCAATCCAACCGATTTGGTGAACTCGAAAACTGATTGACAGTACCCAAAGAATGATCCTAAGGGGCTCCACACATACATCCACGCATCTGTACACACACACACACACACACACACACACACACACACACACACACACACGAATGTGACAATCACTTGTGTGTGACAATCACTTATAACCCTTGTTCTTCCCTGTTGTCATTCTGTAGACACTGAAGTGCTGGCAGATGCAGGGAGTCCAGCCTCCACTTGACCAGGAAAAGAGAGGAAAGACCCCACACACGGCAGTTGATTATTCTAAACAGGAGGTCCTGGCTGACCTAGGTTGTGGAAGACACATATGTTCTTGTGTTCCAGCTGGTGGTAGGTGTCTGGCTGCCAACCTCACTTGACCTAGCTCTTCATTATCATCCCAATTAGACTCAATTCGCAGACAGGGAAACTGAGGCTGAGGGAGATTAATGACTCTTACAGAAAACCTAACAGAATCAGCTTTCTCTATTGATTTCCTGGTAACAAGCATAAAATCTCATCTCAGCCAGAGAGGAGAGGCAGCTAACTACAGATCCTGGCCATTTCTGAAAGGGTCTGTTTTGCCTAGGACTCCAGACAATCTGGGGAGACCAGGCTGTTCAATATGTCCCAATAGGCAGGGAGGCACAAGGCAACCCAGTGCCCTTATCTGATGGAATATTCTAACTGACATTGGAACCCAAAGTGAAGTAACAGACCTGGCAACTGAGAGCAGCTGTGTAGCAAAGGTGTTCTGATAGCTTATTCCATATTTGATCTTTCACATTACCATGTGTGTATGCATGTGCATGCATATGTATGTGTGTGGAGGTCAGAAAACAACTCCAGGCTTCCTTTCTCAGGTGCACTTTCCATTTGTTTGTTTGTTTGTTTGTTTGAGACAGGTTCTCTCATTGTCCTGGAACATCAGCAAGTTGTTGGGACCCATCTATCTTTGCCTCCCAATCACCATCACTGATAAGCCACTGTATCTGGCTTTTTAAGTGGGTTATGAGGATGGAAAAAGGTCCTTACCAGCAGAGTCCCTCTCTAGTTATAATTTATTTAATATTACTTATAATATATTTTTCATTCCCCCCCCCATCATTCCTCTATGGATTTATCAGAAGGTTCATTTGTCAGGGATGAAAACTAAGACTCTTAGAGCCCAAGTCCTATGCCTGACCTGTGTGGCTACAAGATTATCCCAGGACTGGTGACTCAGAGCTCACATTCAGTATTTCCAGTGATGTCTTCTGGGCACAGAGTCTCAACACTGCCCTCCCTCCACAGCAGCTCCAAAGGCCTTGGGATCCACCGCCTCAGATCCATGCAATCACTTCTGATCTCCCAGAGGCACATGTAGTTGAGAAGTGAGCAAGAAGAGAACTCGGAAAAACGTGAAGTCACCCTACTAGGGTTTGAAAACTGGGACTGAGGGTGGTGTATGGGTGAGATCAGATGCTACTTTAAGAAGAACAGAATATGCTCCCACTATCTAAAACTGAGTTGTGCAAAATCAGTAGCATAGCTCAGTGAGGACTTGAACATTCACAGAGAGATGTGGCACATCTCACACCTGAGCTCACTGTTGAGGCTATGCCAACTTTAAAAGTATGGAGAATAGAAACTTCCTCCTAGCAAAGGCCTGTTTCCTGGGATTCCTCTATCACCACACAGATGTAGCAGGAATATTCACATCCTTCCATGTTCACACTGCCTGGTTCCCAGGGAGACACACCCCCTCACTGGCATCTGGCCCCAACAATGAATAGCTAGGAAGAAAAAAAACTCAGCTCCACCCACTTTGGAGACATGGGCCAGTGGCTCTGGGTAGAAATATGCCCTCCTCCTGGTCCAGGCCCAGGGTAAGAAGTTGATGTAGTGGTCTAAGTTTGTCTCAGTGCCAGTTCCAGTGGAGTTGGGGAATCCTGTAAGCTAGTTGCAGGGAAGGCTAACTACTAGAGAAACAATCCCATAGCCCCTTTCCACATGCCTGAAGCACCAAGTCCTAACCTTCTAGAACCACTTTATAAACAAGACAGCGGTGAATTTGCTCACTCCCAACATGGTGTTTAGCAAGCTCTAGAGCAGCAGTTCTCAACCTGTGGGTCACGACCCCGGGGGGGGCACATATCAGCTCTTCTACATATTTACATTGTGATTCAAGACAGCAGCAAAATTACAGCTGTGAATTCGCAACACAGTAATGTTATGGTTGGGGTCAGCACAACATGAAAAACTGTATTAAAGAGTCGAAGCATTAGGAAGGTTGACGACCAGCTCTAGAGACACATTTAATTATTGCCGCTGTGGGGGGGGGGGGGATTGCTGCGGACATTTAGGTGGTACAGGTTAGGGGTTCTAGTAAAATCCTTCCAATGTGCATGTGACATAGCCACCCTGACCCCGAAACGATACAGTTCCCACTGTCAGTAAGGCCAAGGCTGAGCATCTTCGGTCAATCCTGAATAGGTAACAGGTAAGGTACGCCTTTGATGGTTTTGATGTCCCAAGGTCATGCACAGACCAAGCTTTCATGAGTGGATTCCTTCACATATGTGGGCTGGACCTTAATGGATCCCATCGGTCCATGCTAGTGGAAGAGATGCAGCATGGGACAGACAGTTCCCAGAGGCTCAACTCTGCTGATGCACCTGCTTTGTCTGGGAGGTAAACCAACAGACCTTTGCATTAGTCATTCAGGAAAACCTAGCACCTGTCTATATCAACATATTCACAATGAAAAAAGAAAAGAAAAAAAAAACCCAAAAAGAGATAAATTATTTATCAGCATAAATATTAAAGACAATTGCAAAACAGTCTGGTGTCACCCAGCTGCTGTTATGGAACCATCTTGTTATAGCTTCTGGCAAAATACTGTTGTTCTTAATATCAGCGCAATGCAATTGTTGGGGATGAACCACACAGGCTACATGTGTCTGCTTGCCATTGAGGGCACTCAGCAGCTTACGTGGAAAATTGTGCAAACACACCCCATTAAGAAACAGGGAGAGATCATGAACTTTACTGGAGCTCAAGATGCAATTTAAACACACACATGGGTATGCTGCAACTACATTCAAATGTCTCAGGAAGAGTCAACTGCTACATTTTCAAAACTTTTATGAACTAGTCAGTGGACATATATCTCAAGTTGTGTGGGTCAGTGAGGTGGCTTGGTGGGAAAAGGTGCTTGCTACTAAACCAGACCATGTTCAATTTGTTCCCTGGATCCAGATGATAGGAGTGAACTGACCCCTGTTAGCTGTTTTCTGACTTCCAACTGGACACTGGAGCACAGGTTTGTATACACACACACACACACACACACACACACACACACACACACACACACAAATGTAAAAAAAAATTAAATTTTGCAGATGCATGATTAAATAAGCAATAGAAACTACAAAGATGAGAAGATGTCAAAACTTAATAGCCGTGGATAATTCTAGCATGTTTGATTGCTCAAGGTGTTATTGACAGTCATTGTATATTTATAGTGGAATTACTACCATGCACATTTTTTTCAACTGTACATTCAATGACCTCATGTTGGCAGCCTGAGATTGTCCAGAGCATGGGTATTTACAACACAGTAATAAGCATACACCCTATGCCCATGTTGGCACATCACCATCATTACCAACACACATGAAGAAATCAGGTGCGTGGTAACAGCATTCACCAAGGGATTCTGTTTCCCCCCCAAATGCCCATTATTCCAAGTTTAGCAAACTCTTGTCAGCAGCTCTATAGGCTCCTAGGGAACCAAGAAGTTTAATAAATCTGTGCGATAATAATTAAACACTGTAAATAATTTATCTGCTGAAGCTCCCTGACTGGTCCTTTATGTCTTTGTAGAAAAGTGATCCATGCTGACATTCTGAATAAGGCTGGCAGAAGAAGTGCATGAGGGGAGTGGTGGCGGGGGGGTGGGGGGGGAGCAGGTTTGCTCAATAATGTATGAAGCCCCATGCTGGGAAGAGAGACCCTCAGAAAAGAGGCTCTGTGGCAATCTGTCTTTCATCTGGAGCTGGCCTCGGGGCGGAGGTGCTGCCCTGAATCTGTGGCACAATTCCTGGCTTGTGAGCAGATGTCCTTCACGCAGAGAGCAGCGCTCTTGAGACATGGAGCTAAACAGACCCACGCTGCGAGACAGGATCCCCTCGCTGCTACTGAAAGATCATAGTATATATTAATCTAGCAGGCCACTGAATAACATTTTGAAGGAGGAATTATGAAGTTGAGAAATCCCATGGGGAGGCCAAATGACTTTCCCACCAAATGGGAAGGAGAAAGAGACCCAGTTGCTGTAGAATGTGTGCATGTATTTTGGAGTGGCGGGGGGGGGGGGGGGGGGGCTTCCAGCAGATTCTGTACCCAAGAACAAGCCAGAAACACAGCTTGTCACAGACATGTGTGTTCCCCATCTGAGTGAGCTAAAGCCTCACATCCATTACCCAAATGATGTTCTCTACCCATCATGTAGTTGGATTAAAAGTGTGTGGGGCCTAGGGCCATAGACAAACTGAATTTTGGACTTAATTTTGCAAAGAACTTAAAGTTACTTTAAAAATAATTTATAGGACCGTGTAAAGTACTTGTCACTCAGGCTTGAAGATCTGAGTTCGAGTCCCATAACTCATGATGAAAACAAGCTGATGAAAGCTGAGCTCTGACCCCAGGTGGGTGTCATGGTATGTGCACGAGTGCACTCATGCATAGATGTACACTCACACAAATGCAATAGTAAAATTTTAAAATAAGTACTGAGGGAAAAAAAGAACACATTGCCTTCAATCTCTTTAGCAGAGATTGTTGGTCCCCTTCTGTTTAGGAAGCTATGCAGAAGACCCAGATACTGGTCCAGGGTATTCAATGACAGGGTTGGTGACAAGCAAGCCTAGCTACTCTGAGTCTGTGGGCTTCACTGTAGAATAGAGCAGAGCATAAGTGTCTTACTCTGTTTATTAGCCATGTGGCAGAAAGACACCACTGAAAGCCAGTGCAGCCATGATGGACATGCCAGAGAATGGAACCGGTAGAAAGAGCCATGTATACAGTGCCTCCACAATCCACCTCACTCCCAAGACCGCTGATTTCAGAGTGGCTCATGAAAACACAATCACTTCTTCTTGAAGACAAATCTTGGTCCATTCCCTATAGTTCATTTGCAGTGGGAGACCGAAGCAAAAGTGGAAGCCTGCTTAAGGAGTCCAGACTGCACCCTTCATGGTCTCCATGCAAATACCATTGTTTCCCAGCCTGATTATTATTAAATTGTAATGTAAACCCAACTTCTGCTTAAGCACCTGTGATGATTAGACTACAAGTCAATTGTGGGTAACACGCAGATATAAATGCGGCTAATAAGTTTTACTGTAATGATTAATCAATTTATGAATACATTATTTAAGCTAATAGCTCAGGTAGGGTATCTTAAACAAGTTACAGAGCACATCGACCAATTCAAACTCCAGCTGCCAGATCAATAGCAAACTGTAAGTAAACTCTGGGGAATAAGCACACTTGCAAAAAAAATAATAATAAATGCAAACAAAAGAGTCTTAGAAGTGGAAAACTTACAATAGTTTCAATTTGGAGACAAATGTACACTACTTTAACATATACCAAAGTTTAAAGGAAAAGGTTAAAAATATGTATATCACTGCAAATTTTGTTGCTTTCCACCCTCTGCTGTAATAAATGAAAGCCACTCATACCAGTGCATAAACTTGTGCAGACCAGTGCCCACACAGGCAAAATGGATTAAAGGTGATGTTGATTTTTTAAAGTAATGAAGCCTTGGGCTAATCTCATTGTCTGTTTATCTATAACTGTCCCTTTTAATAATAATATAAAGTATATTTAAAAAGTAAGACTACCAATTTTGCTGAATGGGGCCCATCTTCCAGCACACACAGGGGACACCTGTTCTCTTATAGCAAGACATCTCCCCTGATGCCAACTACAGGGGGTTCTGTAAGCAGAGCCAATCCTTGCATTGTACCACTGTCCTCTTTCTTTTTAAATTACAGCTAATTAATGTGAGTTTAATAAATAAACCAAAAGGGCCTTGATTTCTAAAGGTGGGCTATTTTATCACAGCTTCAAGCAATGGTGCATTTTAAAAAATTAATTAGTATCTTGTGAGATTGGCCACACGTTATTGAGTAAGTAACAGCGGCTAAGTGAAACAGATGAAATATTGGTAAGCGATGCAGCCACAGTATAAGTATGTGCAGAGGGTCAGAGGTTAATCCCTATTGATTTTCCAAGTCTGCGTACAGCACCGCTGGGAAAGGCCGGTTCAGTTGGCAATCAGCTAGCACAAATACATTATAAATCTTACTGTCCACCTCCACTGATCAGTGTCACTTACTTCCTTTGCTAAAGACCATTAAAAAACTGCCAAAAGGGAGGAAATTCTACTCAGTTGAAACAGAAAGGAAAACCTTGAGTAAGTTCCCTATGTTGGACAAAACCTTTGGGGTGAACATTGCTGAACACAGTGGCCCATCTCCAGGAAGTTTCTCTCATAGAAGGCAGGAGCCATGCCATGTTCTTCAGGGTAAATCCATTTCAATGAGTCAACACAGACTATTGTTCCTATGACCTTCAACACCAAACTCAAAGGGGATTCTAAAAAGCCTTTCACATTTGAGGGTGTGCAAAGGAAGGGAGGGAACTGAATTCTTTCACTGAGGTTGCAAAGGTACATCCAATGGAGCCCTTCCCATGCAGAGAGAGGCACTTTCAAGTATGTTTTATAAAGTGGCCCCAACTATACATAAGCTTCACTCCCTGAAACTTGGATTCTTCCACCTCAACCAGTTCTGGAAATAACTATGACAACATATCTAGTTTTCATGATCTTCTTTACAGAAACTGCACAATGGATCTTCTGTGTGCCTAGCACGCTTGATAGATACAGGAAATAGATGGGTCTTCCCCCCCCCCTCCCCGCAAAATGAAACCCGCATCTTGCATTGTACTGTTGACTCGTACTACATAGTCCTGGAAAGAACCTTGGTGCTGGCAAGCTCTCTGCCATTTATCCACTGGGTGACATCCAGCTTATCATCCAACCTCTCTGAGCTCACTTTTTCACTATTATTAGCTATTTTAATACCATTGTTAACAAGTTTAAGAGCACTCAGTGCAGGAATAAATATTCAATAAGTGTTGGTTAATTACAAGCTATTTGACACCAAGAAAGAACATGAGAGATCCTCTTCAACCTCTGCATTGCAGGTGGACTTATGACATTGTGGTGTGCAAAGAGACAGGACATCTGTTCTCCCATTCCACATGGGCAGATAAGCCCTATCCACCAGCTCCATCTACCTCTAAGAAGCAGCATGCTGAAGGGCCTGTTTCCAAGTTACTCAATAGAAACATTTTTTAAAATGCCATTGGAAAATATAAGAAAGCAAAACACACCAGATATAATGCTTATGTTGGTTCACTTGGCATGAGCCAGAAAATGCAAAACTCTTTGTATGAGGTAGAGGTCCTTTTCTATGTGGAGACTGGAGGATTTTACTTTAAGGCTTCAACTCTAGAAAGATACAAGGAAAGACTCACTTGTAGGAAAGGTTTGCATAATATAATAATAATAATATGCTTGCATCCGAATGTAACTTTGTTAGCACATCCATGGTGTACACACACACACACACACACACACACACACACACACACACACACACCCAGAGAGAAAGAGAGAGAGAGAGAGAGAGAGAGAGACAGACAGAGACTAAGAGAGAGAGAGAGACAAGACAGACAAACACACACAAAGACAGGCAGACAGACGTGTATGTGCGTGTGCGAGTGCGTGTGTGTGTGTGACTCTAAGATCAAAGCAAATTAAATGGTTTTTAGCTTGTACCTAAAAGGCCCAAGTGAGGAGCAGCTGAATGGGTAATTCTGTCCTTTTGTGTAGAGGACCTCATGTGCTGATCTTTGTGCAGAAATATTTGTGTGTGAGGTTTTACGTGAAATGAGATAATCAAATATCTCAATCCATTTCTCTCTCTCCCTCTATCCCCCCCCCTCTCTCTCTCTCACACACACACACACACATACGGGGGGGGGGGGAGAGAACTGTAGATTTTAATAAATTATAGTCTGTGGAGAGTGGAGAGTAACAGAGGTTCTACCATGGACCCTTTGCCTGGAGCATATCCAAGGTGATTTTGGAGTACCTTGCAATCCCATACAGCTCCTGACCATAAGAGGCTTCACAAAGCAGCACACTTGTATTTATGAAAAATACAATTAAGTCTTAATTGGAAGTCAACAGGCAACCACCTGAGTTGGATTTCCAACTCTGCTACTTCCTCATTGAGTATATCTGTTTCTTCATCTGTAAAATATGCATCATAATTGTATAGCCTTAAAGGATATTCAAAAAGAATGATGTGTGTAAACACAGGAAAGGCACTTAAAAGAGTATGTGCTTATATATACAACAATGAGTAGAAGAAATAATGGATAAATCTGATATATACCCACAAGACATACTATGTTAGAAATGAACCAAGACAACCCAAACCCAACCCAACACAAATAGAAACCAATACTGTATCTCCTAACCTCATGCCTATGGAACACTTGACAGGTGCCAGGTATGGTCAACAACTGAATTTCTATTTTATTTAGTGTGCATTTACATAGGGACATGTGACCATGACTACAATACTGGGAAACAAAACTCCAGAGGGGGCACTGTTCTGATACTTCTAATAAATCCACAGGTACACTGGAGGTATCTATGGCAGCTCAGATCAGAGTAGGCTCTGCCCCCAGCCTCCTGGTCCTCTTACCTCTTAGTAAGAAGACTCATTATCACTGGCATTGGCTTCCCTGTGCGAGAAGAGGGCAGGGAATATGGCCCTAATGGGCCAGTATTACAGGTGGCCTCTAATTTATGGCAAGCTCTACTTGGTTTTCTTCCATGATTTGGGCCTTGAATCCCAGATGGAGACCTTTGGGAATCCAGCCTCTAACCATTGTGTAGCCACCCAGGACAGATGCTACCTTTGTATTTGGTGTCTGGTCCCTCGTCTCTAATATATATATTATATATATTTATGGCTGTTCACAGTCTATAAATGGATTCTTTGACTGGCCAAGCCTTCTCTGTAGTAATGACCACATGCTTCTCATGAAGCAACAAAACCAAAGCCTGTCTATAACAAGGTTCCAATGTGTCTCATCTCAGCAGTATTGTAAAGTAGTATCTACCTTGATATTTTCCTGGTATGAAGAGACATCACTCTAAAACTGTCATCTTCATAACCCTCAGGATTATGATATTCACATGCAATTTTAAGTTATAAAGTAGAAAGTCCAAAAAAACTATACTTAGAGGTTAACAAATAGACTACAAGATTAAAATGAAAGACTTCACTAAATCCAATCTTCTCTAAGGCTGAGATAGGTCTTTATTTCTTCTGTCTGTTAAAATTACTCACAAAAGACTGTCTTCTCCACTCATAATGAGATCCCCGAAGGCACTGACTGACCCAAATTCATATCTATATAGATTTACTGACTGAAGTGGTACTTGATTTGCAGTAGGTATTCACTGTATATTGAATGGATGGGTGAATGAATGGAGAGGTCATTGAGAAGGGAGAGAAATGGAAGGCTATGTGGCTGGAGAAAGTGGGATGGGAAGATGATGGAATTGGCACATAGAGGGATTGCTGAATGGATAGACACATGGATGGATGGATGGATAGATGGGTGAACCTATGGCAGTGATAGAGCAAGTATTAGTCCAAATAGAAAGGGACATTTAAAACACTTTTAATTCTTTTTACTTCTTCCCCTTTCTTTCCTTCTTTCTTCCTTCCTTCCTTCCTTCCTTCCTTCTTTCTTTCTTTCTTTCTTTCTTTCTTTCTTTCTTTCTTTCTTTCTTTCTTTCTTTCTTTCTTTCTGTTTTGTTTTGTTAGTTTTTTGCTTTTTGAGATAGGGTTTCTCTATATAACAGTCTTGACTGGCCTTGAACTCACTCTATAGACCAATCTGGCCTAAAATTCAAAGAAATCTACCTACCTCTGCTTCCCATGTGCTGGGATTAAAGGTATATTAAGAGGTTTAGCCTTGTTTTTCACTCCCTTTCTAGATATGGCTGTACTGTTAAGCCCTACTTACATTTGAGGAAGGCTGAATATCCAAGTCTATGACTCCCATAGCCAAGGGCATCTGCCCCATTGATGATAACGTCCTAAGACTTACACAGAACTCCAAAATGAATGGAGAAAGAGGCCTATGATGAAAACATCATGACAATTTTTTTAAAAATTGGAAATAAGTTAATAGAAATGATAAATCCAGCTAACCCAGGAAGGGCTTGTACGTGAGAAGGGAAAAGAAAGGAAGGGGGGGAAAAACAGGAAAAAAGAAAAGAAAAACTAAATTAACCCAAACCCTTTACAACCACAGCCAGCTGTCTCCTTTGAACTGCTAGATTGCTGAGCACACGCCCTATGCATATTCATAGGCGCTGCAGGAAATTAAACACCTTTGGAACCAGCACTAAAACTCCCCTGCCAGCCAATTCAGTGAACCAATAACTCAACAGCCCCCTTGTGGCCTGGAAGAATTAATGCATCTTCCATAGGTGGGAAGGCTCTCTTTGGGTTGGGGATGGGACTCTGAGGGTGGACATAGAGGATTGGAAAAGGAGGGAGCTGCTGCCTAACCATTTTTACAAATGTTAGATGCGTTATCCCCCTCCTTTGGTATGGAATGAGAGCAGTATGCCACTGTTACCCATTTCCTCCCCTGAGTCTGAGAAGGAACCCCCAATGTGGTACATACTCCCTATCAACCTAACCTGCTTAAAGTATAAACAGATCAAACAAGCCCAGTATTTCTATTTAAAAACATCATTTAAGGGGATTTTACGCTGTCGGAGAAGATGGATACACTGTGTTTGTTTTGTACATTAATGAGCTATAAAAAGAATGGAATGGGCCATAAATACAGTATTTTGTAATAGCCTTTACTAAAAAACGCTCCTACTTGTGTTTATCATTTATATCCTTGTATACAACCTCAAAATTGATTGCAACTTTAAAACGTACATAACTTGCTGTGTTTTTCATTTCAAGCCATACCACAAACATTTTTATAACTCAGTTAATATATTCCATATTTTGTGTTCTTATTGATTATGAATATTTCTTTAGGGGATTTTATTGCTTTTAAAATAACAAATGTTAGGTATTAAAAAACAGAAAAACCTATTGCAAGCTTTCTATTCTTCCTTCCCCTGGTGATTCTAATACATACACTCCAGCACAAGCATAGTCGGGTGTCTTTTCCATATCTTTCATGCTCCTTTACTTTGACATTAACAATCCCCTCATTGAGGGCACTGCAGAAGAATCAGATTTTCCCAAGGAAACCTTCAATTGAATAGTTTTGAACTGAATTCATAATCCTTTCCTTCCACAATTAAAAAATTAAAGTACCAAAAGATCAAAAGATTAGCATTGATAACATGATGGGCTTACATCAAGTATATACTATCTTTTCTAATTGCCATTTCATTTTATAGGTTAAAATATGATTTATATCTGTGATAAGATTTCACTATTAATTATCAAATTGAAAAAATAAAATCTCACATTATAAATTCTCTGCTGGAAATTAGTTTTATTATTTTTTTTCCATAATCCCATCACACAAGCTGTAAGTGCAGTGCGGCATGAACACTTTAATTTTTCCAGTTAGTTTTAAGCAAGCCCAGAGGTGAGGTTTAATAAGGATCAATGGCACTTTATCTGGGACAGGGCCTCTTCACAGCATGCAAATTACACAGTAACACTTAAAAAAAGAAATAGATTTAATTAAAAAAAAAAAGTAGAACCACAGGCTCTGGAAATTCAATTAAAGGATTTATGCAAAGGTTTGCGAGGTTTTTATATGCAGTTACTGCTTACATAATGAGCTTTTCATATTAAAAATCAATAGGTAATCTAGACTAGAAGATCATCCCCTTAAATACATTTTTGAAATCAATTTGAAAAATAGTCCATCAACTGCTGTGACTACTCTAGCTGCTTCGATTACACTAAAAGCAATATTTAGATTGTAAGACGTGCTATGGAATATCTATGCTGGGATATGGCTTTCAAGGGCTCTTAGACTTTCGAGTGCCTACGATGATCACCTAGTAACTCAAGATTGTGTTAAATGCATAAATGATTTATTTAATTATGAGTAGAAGCCCACAGGTACAACTCAACTGCATTCCTAATGGTTCAATGAAGCGGGGCGGCCGGGGGGGGGGGGCAGGACGGCAAGGAGGAAGGAATCAGCTGAAGAAGGAAAAGGGGGAGGGAGAGGAAGGAGAGAAGAGGGTGGCAGAGGGAAAAGTGGGGTTGCGAAGAAAGGAAGGGAAAAGGGAAGGGAGAGACAACGGATAAAAGGAAGGAGAGGGATGGAGAGGGTGTGGGAGGGAGGGAGGAAGGGAGGGAGGGAGGGAGCAAGGGTTTTTCTAAATTTGTCTCTGCTATCTCAATTGCCTATTGTATGCTGGCTACTTAGCCCTTGGAGATATGCATTTCGCTTTAAAACTCATTTAGGTCTTCAACTGAGGAAGCAATTAGCTAGCTTATAATTTAAGCGGACTTTCCATCCTCTGTGATAATGGAAGACAGGTCTTGAAATAAAAAGACAAAACCTGTTCCTCCAGCTACATCCGGCAAATCCACACCACCTGTCTTATGGCCAAAGTTTCCCTGGATTTGGTAATAATGAGAACATTCATTAAATTTCTAGGTGTATTGGTGGCAACCAGGACACAGGCATCTGAGCAAAGGACAGTCCTGGGGAGGTGGATGAAGGATGAGGCATGTACACTCCCCACTTCCCCTCATTACATCACAAGAAATGTTAGGCCCATTCTTCAACACCTTCCCAGGACTCGAGTTGTCTTGAGCCTAAGTTAGTCTCCTTCAAAGAAGCAATTGTCCAAGGATTAACTCAGAACCAAACACCACCTTAAGCTTTCCTGCAGATATGTATAAACTGTATCTATGCACCTCCCATCAGCTCCCGTCTCAGCAACAGCAGTATTTGCCTGGTTAACAACAGGGTAAGACAACACAGGGGCATATGTCCCTGGCTCTCAGTTCACAGGAGAGAAAGTTGGGGACAAAGCGGCTTCAAACATCAGTGATATGGAGGGACAGGGCCTACACAGTGGTTTCTGGATATATCTCTTAGTGAGCTGGCTCTTCCTCTAAATATGCTCACAGATGGATTGAGGGAGGCCTTAAGGACAATTAACTAGCATTAGCTTTACCCAGAATTTATATAAACAACATGAACTTAAGAGCCAGGATGCTTATATAATAAGCCTATAGATATTTCCACATATGTACGTTAAGAATTTTGCACTTATAATAAAAGGAAGAAGTGAGAGGCTGAACATTATAATGCAATATTTACTGATAGCACCATCATGATCCTAAAAGAAGCCATGGAGAAGCAGAGGGACAGGGAGTAGATGGCTCAGGAGCCAGGGAGGAAACAGGCTGCAGACTACCAGGGTGATAAGGATATTCTACAACCGAGTGCAGTGGTGATTGCCCAGTTCTGGGAACACTAAAAGCTACCGACGTACATGTTTTAAAGGGTCAGAATGAATGGTATGTGAATTATATCTCAATAAAACTGTTAAAAAACAAGGTGCAGTTTATGAACTGTACTTTGATTCTGTGGAAGTTTCAAGGAATATGACACAATAACCCAATGCAGAAAAGGAGAAGAGCAATCTTTTTCTAACCCCATGAAAACCACCCTTTAAAAGTAGGTAAGTTTCTCTCTTTCTCTACAAAGAACCTTCTCTTGAGATCACTGTCAAGGATTCATCGGAGTAAAATGCGCAAACAGATGATATTGCCTTTTTCTAAAGGAAGGTGCTCAATTCAAAGTCAGCAGAGCCCCTAGATGGCATGAAACGAAAGCTTTCCCATCCTGGGCTAGTGTGATCAAAATGTCAAATAAGAAATTGTTTTGTAACCATGTGAGAGAGGTTGGTAATGGAAGTTTGAACAATGTTAACACTTAAAATTTCAGCAGAACCATTTCAATCCATAAATGTATAAAAGTCATTTTACGGTGTGCTTAACAGTCGGGACCAAGGGCTGTTATAAAAGAAGATGCCCTCAATGTCACTTCATTTCTTTTATTCTTATTATCACATTTAAATCTCTCTGTAAAAGTGGTCTTGATAGGTAACTTTATTACACATTTCAAGATTATTCATTCTGCAGAGAACTTCCCCAAGGAATTAACAGATAAAAAGAGCGCACTCTCCCCTGTCACCCCTACATTAATACTGTGATACAGAGTTAGGGACAGCCGCCCCCCCCCCCCATCTCAGCAGTCTTAAAGGTCACTCTTACCAGCCTGCTGAAGGCCACTGGTTGCTTGTAGTAGCCTTAGCTAACAATATGATGCTCATTTCGCAAAAGCCTGTAAATAAAGATGGCAAACAGGAAAACACTCAAGGTGGGAATTTGCTAAAGAGCATTACATAGAATGAAATAAATAAAATACAAGTGTGGCAAGTTCCTTGACCACTCAACACATTCTGTGGCATGTGCAAGTGGTGTGTGTGTGTGTGTGTGCAAAAGGCAGAATCACATGGATGTCTGTGAGCTCAAGTCCAACTTACATAGCAAGTTCTAGACCAGCCATAGAGAGACCCTGTCAGGAAGGGAGGGAAGGAGGGAAAATCAGGGTTTTGTTTTTGTTTGTTTGTTTTTGTTTCTGACCAAGAGATTCCAATCAATAGTATGGTAAACATTCTCACCTTCCCACAGTTCACTGGAGAAAGGGCCCCAAAGCTACCCCAACCTCCTTTGTTCACAGGTGAGTAAGTTATCTTTGAAGGGGTTTTAAGTAAATATTTCCAGCTTTGTAGGCCAAGCCACACCATTTACAACTGTTTATTTCTGTAGCTGCAATGCTATAGTGGCTCAGGGACAGACCAGGCTCTGTTTCAATATAACTGATTCTATTTTCTTGTGGTGCTAGAAATCAAACCCTGGGCCTTGCACATGCTAGGCAAGCAATCACTCTACTAATGAGTTACATTCTTATACCACAATAAAACCTGATTAGGGATATTCAAATGTGAATGTCAAGCATTTTTCATATATTACAAATTACTGGTTTCCTTTTAAAAATATTTTAAAACCATTTTTAAATGTACGAAGAGTTCTTGGTTTTCAAGTTGCACAGAAAGAGGCAATGGGCCAGAGTTGGCCCATTGGGGTAGGTAGACCTGGAATCCTGTGGTATCCTGGGTTTATGGTAATGAATGATGCCTTCTCTGAGAAACAAATGGCACCATTATTTTTCAAATATATAAGTTTATTCATATACATTCTAAGTTGTATGCTCTCAACAGAACAGAAAGATCAGCTTGTTTCTCCGGACAGAAGTTACTCTAAATTTTCTAACTGTCTTCTTTGGAAACAATTGTCAAGGTCTTGCAGTTTCCTCTTATTTACAAATAAGCAGTGGTTTACAGACTTGGTAACTCTAACACATCTCATACTAGAGACACATGGCTTTGTTTTCTGAAATACAAAGCAGATCACATTCCCTTTGGCCCTGCCTGGTCGTAATCCCATCATTAATGCAAAGAGCAATGTGAATGTAATATACAATCAAGACTATGTGTGGCTGAGGCTTGAATTTGAAATACACACGGAAGTGAAAATTTACAGTGGAAACTTTTTCATCTTCCTATCAATCCCCTGACCTCTGTAAGCAAGGCTGCTAGGAATAGCCATGGGAACAATTAGTCTACAATCTCTAACTAAAATGGCTTTACTGGATAAATCGAAAGTCTGAATTATATTACATTTCTGCATTTAAAAAATATCAGGCACTACAGTGTAATGATTCAGTAGGCAAAGCCCTTGACATGAAAATGTGAGGACCTAAGTTTGATCCCTAGAACTCAAGGGAAAAAAAAAACAAAACAGTTATGGTAGTGTTAATCTGTAATCTTAGCATTCCTACTGGGAAATGGGAGGCAGAGACAGGAAAAACACCCATAATCTTTCAGGTCAGCCTGGCGTGCACAGCATAAGAGATACCCTGCCACAAGGTAGAAGGAGAGAATTAACTCCTGAAAGTTGTTCTCATACCTCCATGAGTGCACTATGTACCTGTGAAGGTATATGCACATGTGCACATAGACACACACACATCCCATTATATATATACACAATAATTTTAAATTTAAGAATATTTGATATGTGTATTTGTAGAGTCAAAGCTGACACAGGTTTTCCAGAATAGTTTTAATGAATAGAAAAGAATTATTACAAATGGATTCATTTAAAATATTGAAAACTTTCTTCCATGTATTCATATATCTGCATTCTGAAGATAATTACACTATTTCTACATATGGAAACAATTATTATGATCATCAGTGTGATTATAATATTACTGCTGAAGATGTGAGTGAGAATTGAGAATGATAGAGCTTCCAGGCTTGTTTAGACCAAGTGATGTTCAAATCTACTTTATTTTTTTAATCATCTAAACAATGTGGACCATATAAGATATTTTAATACTACTAAGCAATTACTATAATATCAATGTGTCATGGTACAAAGTCACAGAGAAAAATGGAACAAGAGTAGCAGGAAAGGCAAAAACTTCACATAGCACTTCAGGTTTCATGCATGACCAACAGTTCTGAGATCATCACAACCCAAATCTACTAGAGTAAAAAATGTGCTGGAGAGCAGGACACAAATATGGATGATGCATTTTGTAGATCATAGCTAGCAATGTTGCAGAAACACTGCATTGGACCATTCTTTTGCTGAAGCAAAACTTCATTATTCTTTGCAAATGCTGAACCAGGAAAATGAGGTGAGGGATGATGGTTACATTCTCAATGTGCCCTTAGCTTCAGGGTACCTATATTGTATGTCACATTGATATGATTATTTGTGGTTCATGAATTGGCATGAGGGGAAGAACAGATCTTGGATAAAGAAACATGATTGATTGTAATGTGGATGCTGAGAATGGTCAGTAGCTCTGCAATAAGAAGGCTGTTCTATTATTTGACTTTTGCTTCTTTTGTGCAGAGTCAAGGAACCAAGAAAATGGTAGCAGCTGGAGACTAAATCTACATCACAAACTGGAAGAAAGTGAGAACAAAATTACCAGCCACATCTTTCCAATCCTCCTGGAAAGTAAACAAACAAACAAACAAAAACCTGACAGAGAAGTCCTTATAGGTCTCAACATGCTTATGTTGCCCAGCTCTTTCCACATGGCCATCATATTTTGCCAGGAGTATGAAGTATGAATATGAAGTATCATATTTTGCAGCCATGCCAGAAAGAGCTAGGAAAGATCACTTGACACACAGTAAGAGCAGAATGACAAGCCTGAAGTCATGGAGGGCAGGGAAGTTGCTTCATTATCTATGGTTGTTCCAGACTCAAATGTATGAATAACTTGAGTTTAAAAAATGAGAGTCCAGATTGCAAACAAACAATAGTCTACCATCCAGTGCAAAAAAAAAAAGCTGCTGTGCCTACTTCTTCTTGGGTGCATGGCTAAGCCATATTTCTCTTGGCCTCTTAAGGTGCAAAGAAATGCACCACTCCTACATTTATTTGTTCCTCCAAATGGTCCCCTTCCCCTGTGTGATGCTACATGTTCTTGCTTCATGCACAAATCTCATACACATGGGCACAACAGCTGTGAAAGCAGGAGCTGAAGAAAACAGAGCAGCAAGATGGAAAGAGCCTGGGTCTCCGTGTCACCATTGAGAAGGGACCTGCTTGGTAACCCAAAATAGTAACAATTAGCCCTTCTAGAAGCAATAAATAGACTCCGATGTATATAAATCACTATGCATGTATGGGCTTGTTTAACAGTCCTTACTAACATTGCCTTTAGTAATACACCAACATACAATGTAGACATTGCTGAGTTCCAGAGAATATCATCCACATATATAATAATGTGTGTATTGCTTTGTTTTAACTGTGTCAAACAAACACCCAAAGGAGCCTCTCTAGGTGTCACCCAACATCACCTCACCTGATTTCTGGTTCACTATAGCTAGTCTCACCTGCCAACTTCCAAATAACCACATGGAGATTGCTTATTAATTATGAAAGCTCAGCTGATAGCTTAGGCTTGTTTCTAACTAGCTCTTATAACTTAAATGAACCCATTTGTATTCATTTACTTTCTGTCTCATGGCTTTATTGCTTTTACTCTGAACTGCACATGCTGCCTTCCTGCTTCCCCTGTGTCCGGCTGGCAACTCTGCCTTCTTCCCAATGCCCTTGCTGCCCCTAAAATTCTGCCCAACTATTGGTTGTTCAGATTTTTGTTAAACCAATCAGAATGACATATCTTCATAGTGTACAAAAAGATTATTCCACAACAGTTCACATATTTGCAAGAACAATCATCTTAGGGAAACATGGCTAAGCCTGGATGCCCACAGTATAAGGTAAATCCATGCACTTTTGCTCACTGGAGGAAGCCATGTCTTGGCAGCGTGTTATGTTTTTTAAGGTTCAGTTTTCCAGATCTCTTTACTAGACCTCATACATTAAAAAGCCTTCTGCATGCCCCATGATAGCTTCTAGGGGAAGTTAGCTTCATGCTGAATGGGTGATTTATGGTGCCACCATCACATTGCATTGTAGGGCCTGCCATCTCAATTGAAAACCTGGTCTCTTTTCTGCTCACCTTCTCTCTGCCTTCAGCCAGTCACCAAGAGCTATCGTCAGCTAACACATTTAATAGATTAAGTGCTAAGTTTTTATAAATTACCCAGACCTGTATTTTCCTTGTTTGCTTCCTCCTAAATATGGAACAAGTTGTGAAAAGATGTCTTTATGGTAGCAGTCTTAAATATTTTACAGGCAGAAATCTTAGTGGGTGGTTTGGAAGCTTAATGTCCTCAGAAGAGGACATACATACCTCTGGAGATTTACATACCACAGTGACAGTGATTCCATGCCACTTATTAACATCCCCCTCTGGAATCTAGGACTGACTGGCATTTTGAGCATTCTCAACAGAGTAAGGCTAGCAGGAGTGCACAGATGTGAAAGCAAAGCCATCCTCCATCTCTCTATCAACAGACAAAACCAGCACTGAGAAGCTAGTTAGAACCACCAGAGGAAAAACAGGATGGCAGGGAGCTTTATTCTTGAACATCTTTGAGGGGTGACAGACGACAAGAGCAGTCTTATTGCCTTGGAGAAAAATCCAGAGCAAATCTCTCAGTGTGTAGAATCTGAACATGGATTGCTGCTGCATCCTTTCTTCTCATTGGATGAAACTTCCATGCTTGGAGTAAACAGTAGCATCCTTACTTGGTAGATAAGGAACTGAGGCTCAGACTGGCTCAGCAATGTATCCTGGGTAGATGAGCTAGCTAGCATACAGCAAACAACGTTTCTACTTAGAACTGCTTTATTCAAAATATTATTCCTATTTTTCTACCTTTCTCAAGTGCTCTTTCTTACTTAGAAACTAGGATGGCTTGAAATCCCAATCCTCCTCCTCTCCCCTGCTCACTTCTGTTATCATGTCCTGTGCTCTCTTTGTGCCCCTCCTCTCTCTCTCTCCCTGGAGCTAAGGGTCTCACTATATCAACTTGTTCTCCAACTTGTATGTGCACACAATCCCCCGTCCCCATCCTCCTGGGGACTTGAGACTGGAGGGGCATGAGCTTCAGCATTGTCTCAGAAGAAGGCTGACTGCGTGCCCTGAGCTGGCCTTGAGAAGAACTGCCTTATACTGGCTGTGTGGAGCAAAAGGACAGATCTCGAACCCCTGCTGAGGCACGCTTTCTCTGCAGTGTTACTGTTTCTTCAGACATTCAGGGTGAGGGTAGAAAGAGGAGCCAGTGCGATCAGTAGGCACTTTGAAAGGAGGCTTAGATTTGAGGTCTGGAATTTGTGCACCTATGGAATTTAAAGAAAAAGAATAGCAGTGTGGAACTGTGTTCTCGCACTAAAGGAGCTTCACGGCTCTCTAGAAGATAGAAACCAAACAGAAAAGAGGTAGAAAGCCTCAGACAAGGGCTAGCCAGATGGCTCAAATGATAAGGGCACCTGAGTTTGGTCCTCCCACGTGGTGGCAGAAGAGAAGCTGAACTCTAAATTATCTCCTCATCTCCACACATGTGCTACGGTGCCTACCCACTAAATAAATACATGATACATGTAATAAAAAATATAGCCTCAGACAAATGAAGATCTTCAGTATAAGGAGTCCCTAGGCACACAGAGGCCAGGGACAGTCCTCAGGCAGCGAGTGCAGATTCTGAGAAAGGTGACATGGCACTGGTGAATGATGAAAGATAGTGGATGCTTTGTCTTTATTAAAGTGCACAGGGATTCCCTCACCTCACAACTCGGCACTCTAAAGAATTAATAGACACACAGAATGAAAACCAAGATAGAAAGTGCCAGAGTGACTCAGACCATGGAGTCATTTATGTAGTAGCCCAAAAGAGCGCTATATCTAGAATATTCGAGTCCTGCCAGTGACAAAGAGGTATGGTCTTCTAAATTCTAGGACCAGAGGCAGGAAGCACCAGTGCTAGATATCTACTTGAAGCTTTTATAAGCATTAATTTCATTCTTTCTTCCTTACGATTCTGAACAGAGGGGAACAGGCATTAATTAAGCACGGCTTTATCTCCTTCCACCCTAATGAAAGCCAAGTTACGGTTATATTTTTCCGAAGATTTTTCTTCCACTTAATGAAGACATTATCCCCGAGTTTTCAAAGCCATTTTACAAAAGAGCATTCAAAAGACATTAAAGTCAGTTTAAATGAAGAAGTCTTTTTGAAGTCAATAAACAATAAAAGAACAATGAAAAGAGACCCTTTGATCCTGTCTTAGTCCAAAGCCTTTAATTTCTGTTTTAATCTACTAGATGAGTAAGACTCATGTTCAGATATCTCTCATCCCTGGAATACATGAAGCTGGAAAGGCAAGCATTTTATAACCTTAAGATATGCTTGCATGTGTGCATAAATGTAATGCTTATAGCTAACTATGTATATGTACATGGCTGTATATGCAAATGTATCTGTGCATACATGTAATGCTTATAGCTAACTATGTTTATGTACATGGCTGTATACGCATATGTATCTTTGCATATGTGTCCCACACATATGCTTTCCATACATGTGCATTATCTATAGTTTATTAACATGAATACAAGTCATTCAGAATTCATTAATCAGGCAAGGGAAAAGAAGTTTTAAAATTATTTCTAGTTTACTTTAAAAAAAAGGAAATGGAATCTTTGACTCTGAAATTCACAGTGAGATCAAAGACTATAATGCACATAGATCTTTCAAGGTATACATTATTAATACCACGGGCAAAGACATAACTAATCAATAGAGTGGTCAAGAGGTGATAAGACAGGCATGAGTCTGTGGCTGTGCACAGCATCATGTGGGGCGGGAATTGTGTTCCATCTCTGAGCTCTTCTTGTCTGGTCCAGCCATTTCCTGGCCATGCTGTGACAGTTGGACTGCTTATTACAGATGGAAAGGGGGAAAGAGGCAGCTTAATGTGGCCTCTGTGTCAGACATTGCTCATTAGGTGCTCCCCACCTTGTTATTGAGAAAATTCATACAACTTTAAATTAACCACCTTAAAGCATGTGATTTTGTGGCATTTAGTATATCCAGGGAGGTGCATAACCAGCCCTTCTGCCTGATTCCAAATGTCCTATAGCCCTGTGATGAGACTTCAAGCCCATTAATAGCCTTTCTTTCATGCTCCCTTTTCCCACAGCCTCTGGAAACCACCCCAACCTGCATTCTGGTCTCTGTGGATTTGCCTGCTCTGAGTATTTTGAATAAATGGGCTCACACATGGTGTGACCTCTTGGGTCTGGCATGATGCCTCTTCTAATTTAAGAACAACAAAAGCTCATATGAATGAAACTCTCATTCTATAGATGACTTCTGCTGACAGAAAATAAATCTACAAAACAGAATATTCTTTTTTAAAAAACTGTGTGTGTTGCTTATACTGCTGATGCCCTCTCATGAGAGACATTATTTATGAAGTTTGGTAATTCACCTTCCAAGGAGTGTGGGAATGGGGTCTCTATAAGCAAACAGGTTGTAGAGAAAGAAAATGAGGCTATAACCTGGGAAAGATCTCAGGTTAAGAGATTCTGGGTATACAAAAGTCTTGTTTATTTTAAGGGATATTGGACTTAGGGGTCATAGAATGAATAGTTCTGTGTATGTGTGTGTGTGTGTGTGTGTGTGTGTGTGTGTGTGTGTGTGTGTGTGTGTGTGCAATGTGTGCACATATGGGGCATATGCCTACTTATACACTTTCAGAGATGAGAGAAGCACATCAGATGATGAGTGTCCTGCTGCATCTATCTCTCTTGCCGTATTCTTCTGAGACAGGGTCTCTCACAGAAATTGGAGCTCAGCAGGTAGGCAGAAAGCCCAGGGATCCTCCCACCTCCTCCACCGTAGCAGCTGCAGTTGTAGGCACATGCACGGCCATTGCTGGCTTTTTATATAGGAGATAAGTGATTAAACACTCAGACCTTCTTACCGGCAAAGCCTTCTTATCCATTGAGCCATTTTTCTACCCGAAAAACTCTTTGGCCCTTTAGCAAATGCTTTCTCAGAACCACTGTGGGAAACGTTTCTGCATGGTCTATAGTACGATTTCCAACCCCTTTGGAAACTGCGTAAGACATGGTAAGATACCAAGAACTAACTACTTCTCTCTCTCAGGTATTTCTTGAAAAATCAACATCATATAGAGAAAAGGGGGGTTACAATGTCTGTTTCTCAGAATGGATGGGCAACTCCCAGGTAGTGAGGCCTCCCAGGAAAAGGTATACTTCTGTACAGATGGATAAAAAGACAGAACATATAGATTTGAGTGTAAACCCTGATTCGCTTTTGACACAGCTGCCAGACTTCAACTTTACCAGTAAGAAAATGGGCTTTCTTGAAGGAATAGATGAAGATTAAATAAGATGCTGATACCAAGGAAGCTCTGAACATATTACAGGTATTTGTCACCCTGTCCTTAGTCAGGATTTTGGGTGAGGTGTTTTGTGTGGGAAATGGTAAAGAAAATCACTTACTAGCAACTGGTAGGTAAGATACATCCATGCCTATAATCTCATTTTCTGCCCCAGGATTCCAGATATGGCTTATTCCACACAAACCAGTGTAAGTGACAAGGCAAACATTTCCTTTTGCAAAACTCCAGATGTGCTTGCATAACCTAGTGATGAGAGAGGCAGCAAGGAGACAATACAGAAGACCAGTCACGAATCCATCAGTAACAAGAGCTGCTCAGTGTGTCTGGACCACGCTGGAGCCTTCTATGAAGTTAAAGAACACTTAAGCTCCATCTCGCGGAAACATCCCTTGCCAGTATCAACATGGGTTTGAATCCCCTGATTTTCAATGGTGGTGCTTTCCAGCTACATTGCATTTCATAAGGCATCATAGGAACTGCTTCAATTGCCCTCCTCACAGATGAACATCATCTAGATAAATACTGTGAAGACACTTCCAACATGTATTCTGGAGAACAATGATGACAAGGTTATCACCCCTCTGTGTTGTACATTCCATGTTTTCTGTTTGGTGCAGTAAGAGCAAATGCACTAACAGGAGACTGAACTGCAGTGGGGAACAGTACTGACAGGAGGCAACACCTCCTTTTAAGCAAAGGGAGACAAAACAGCAATGTCCCAGTGTCTGGAAAGAAACAGGACACTTAAAATCACAGCATTCCCAAGGTGGTAGAGAGAGGTTACAGTGAAGTCCTCAGAGAGGGCGCGTGAATACCTAAGGCACACAGTGGGGTGGGGCAAGACCCTAGGAAGCTGGTTGGGATGTCATCAGTGTGACTCTCTTGTGCCTGCTGCCTAGTTTCTCAGAGCTAATCAAGGGGAACGGGACTAGTCCGGGCGGCAGGGCAAGTTTACAACAACTGACAGTAAGTATAACATACACCAGTTTGTATTAAGATGTTATCGCACCTTCCCCGTTCTAATCACCAATTATGACTCTATTACTCCTTCTTGGCAGTTCATCTGCTCCTGCCTCCGCTAAGGGCGACTTGGAGACGGACCTCTGATCTCCCAGTTCCACTTCAGTGAGCGCTCAGCACGGCGGCTGTCATCCGCAGACACTGAAGAGGGGAGGCATTGCTTGGGCTCAGATAACTGTACCTGACCTTACAACAATTTACTAAGGAAATACCTGCCTAATAGCAGCGCGAGCCTCGTTTCCTTTATGCTCGCCACTGCACCGCAAATTAGCGACAACAGGATAAATCTATGGCCAGCTCACTAGACACTTCATTAAATCACTGTTCTCCTGCCTTGTAGCACGCTAATAGAATCACAGCCCTCGTTAGCTACTGAATAAAAGATCAATCACAGACTTTGAAAGCTCTTGCTACCAGCTTCCAGAGGAAACAGGGAAGGGTTGGAGGGGGAGAGTGAGCGAGAGAAGAGAGAGGGCGATATTTAGGATCATCGCTGAGATTCTGAATGGCCTCGCTACAAGCTGCTTCAATTACCTTTTCCACAACTGACTCCAAGCCCAATACTCAGAGGAACTTGTTAAGCCTGCTTCCAAGAGCAGAGCTCTAATATATGACTGCTAGACCCTGGTCAAAAGTTCATAATGTGCATATGTAAAAAGGTACTAAATTGCCTGAGGGCTAAAACCAGAGGAGTTTAATTGTAGCAAAATGCTGCAAATGGTCTGCTGAGGGTCCTTCTGTGGGGATACTGCTGGCTCTGGCTGATTGAAGTATGGAACATAAAAGCCTTACAACAATATTTCCTTAAATGCCGGGGAAGCTGCCAGCAGTTGGTACTGCATGAATGTTACAGGGCAAGAAAAACAGTTTCCTCCCCTAAAGTAAATAGAGTATTAAAAACTGCCCCGGCCCATAATTCCAAAGCCTGATGGCAAAAAAGGGAGGGCCCCTGAGATAATAAATAAGGTATAATTCACAGGGCATGTCCCATCCAGGCTCATAGGGTGTTTTTACATGGGCACATGGAACAAATTCAGGAATGGCCTATATAGAGATTTTGGTTTAGGCATGACTGAGATTTTTGAAAACAGTGCTGTGCTGAAATAGCCTAACAGCTGCCCCTGGCTGCCTTGCCAATCTTTCTCGGTTATGCAGACCTGTGTGGGCATCCTTACAAGGGCATCTGATTTGTCTGTCTTTATTATTTCTTGCTTTACATGAGGCCTGGATTTGTATCAATGGCTTCTCTGGATTTATTATATGTATAGTCTCTAACTCTTTTTTACCCTTTCTCCTTTATATCCCCACCCCACCCCCTGCTCTTTCTGGCATTATTAACTAGCTTTTCATTTGGGTAACTGACCATGGAAAAGCAGGGGCTCTGACAGGGACTTCTCGGAGGACCAGACACAGGCACTGGAGGAGCTACAATTCAGTGTATAGACAAAGAATTAGAATTCTAATGTGTAAGTGACCGAGAGTGAAGGGTGCCATTTTACTTGGGTTTTAAAAAGATCAAACATGGAATTCTTTAGCTTTATGATAGCGCCAAGCTTCCTAGCCAGCTTCACTGCCAACAATACAGTGGACAGCCGTCAACAGATTGTGCATCTGGAGATTAGTGTGGGCGACAAGTGTGAGGTGGAGTTGAGAGAGAGACAATCACATTCTTGCCCCTGCTGCTGTATGAAGACAGTCCTTCTCAAGCCTTGCCTTCCAAGAAAAATGCTTCCAAATTTCTCATGAAAATCGCAAGCTATTTCTTCCTATAACATCACGATTTAAAGCTGAACTCCAACCATCCATCCTCTATTTACGGCCACCAGAACGATTCAAGGTCCACTCTACCTTTCCACAACACCAGACTGGTACAGAATATTTTTTTGCTCCACACATTTAAGAAGGGGTCATAACTAATGTTCATATAGCTTGCAGATGACACACCTGCCGGAAAAGCACATTTCTGTCTATTTCTGTTGTGTTCCCAGTCTAGGTAGGAGTGATCTATGTACTTGAAACACAAGCCTTTTGGGGAGGTGGGGGTGGAGGAGAGTGTGCCCTGGAAAATGGGTTGTCACCATAGAGTGAAAACAGTAAGAGGCTGTTAGAATGGTCAGAAATGGCCTGCCTGATAATTCCATCCCAGAAGGCAAGATGGGACTCATTCTTGCAACACATCACTTGCTCCTGGCCTCAGAGGATCCCGAATACCAGAAGTATAAGCCAGCTTCTTTGGCTGGAATATGGCACTGCTACACCAATCCTGTGGTACGTGCAGAGCCTGGAATCAGAGATGTCATGTTGAGAGGATCCTGGCCTACACAAGGAAGCTGTGCTAAAGTGGGCAGTGAGGGACAGAGTCGAGGTACAGATATATGAATATGATGATCTGCTCCATCATCTAGCAACTGTGTGGCTAAGGCAGGTCATTTAGGGCCTTTATTTCCTGACTCGTAAACTAGGTATAATAATTCAAAACCTTACTTCTGTGGAAAGCAAACAGAATGACTTACTTAAAAACAATTCTTAGTCCATGCTCTCCAACTCAACAAATGCTTTCTTCATCTTTTATTGCCTACATGCCTCTGAAAACGATGCTAAGGATACTCGCTAAGAAAAGCCTGGACTAAACCATCTTAAAGCATGCTTGCAGATTTCAGTTTAGTTTTAAGGGAATTCACTTGGACTCTCTGAATCAGTATTCTCCAAGAATGTCCAAGCTACCCAACAATGGAGGCCAATCTTAGCATTGGGATGAATAAGATGGCTATATGTGATAAGGTACATTAATATTCATGGTCACAGGCTGGTGACCCAGAACCCACTAAAAGACAAAGATTTACCGTGATTTTTTTTTTTTCCTTTCACCCTTAACCAGCTCATTCAAAACAACAGGAGATCCCAGAAGCTAACACCAGAATTTATAGGGTGAATTTTGCTTTGCCAGGTTACTGACTGTGGTGTATATTTCCACTTCTTCTATGTTGCAAATTTTCCATCCTCATTCCCACCTGCTGTATGAAAAATAATTTTGAGAAAGAATGCACTAAAAAATTGTAATGACCATGCTAAGTGACACAAGAGAACAATGTCACACAGGTAAGGAGATTTTCGGGGCAATGATGGATTGAGTTTTTAATTCTTGCTGAAGATGCTATACTTTAAGATGTGTAAAAGACTATGCTGAAATAGTCTATAGTAGTAATAATAATTTTAAAAAATATTCCTGGTTTTAAGACTATCAGCAAAATACCCCAGCACCCACAGACTGAGCTGCAGGGCAGATCTGCCTTTATGGACACTCGAGAAACTGCCTGCTGTGGGGTAACCTTCCTAGGAAGCACACAGCCTGACTTTATGAATACTCTCACTCACATTTACATCCTCGAGTGTCTCCTCTGTTAACTCTTGACACATCACAAAAGAATGAAGTCCTATATGCTGGCTTACCAGCACAGCCCCTTAAGGCAACGATCACACTCAGTTAAAAGAGGAGGAGGCCAGGGTGTCAAGTGAGTACTTTTCTGTAAGGAAACTATTTTTGATTTGTAGAAAAAGACATAGGGAGGCAGTTTTCTCTCATGTAACTTTCTTCTTTTGCTTTCATCTGTTTTTCCAACTATGATAATAAAAATATGGCTACAGGGTAAGCATACCTTGTGCGATTGAAATTTTACCTACAAAGCTCTAAGCTCTACCATTCACTTCCAAAAATGGCACAAACGTGAACAGCTTTAGTACTGAGCCCAGATAGTCTTGGAGATTCTGCCATGAAGAGACATAAAAATAAATAACCTTTACTGGGGAGTCAGAAGAGACCTGTTCAGCAGTTAAGAACATTTGCTGCTCTTCCAGAGGACCCGTGTTAGGGTTCCAGTACCCACGTCATGGCTTACAATGGTCCATAATCTATAGTTCTAGGGATATGATCTCCTTATATCTTTGCAGGCATCAGACACACACACACACACACACACACACACACACACACACACAGTACACATGCAAAATACAGAAAAATTATATATACATAAAATAAGTTAGAGTTTTTTTAAAAATTCCTACTAACACTAAGGTAAGGATGAAGAACTTCTAAACTTAAACAGTTAAGGCATCTAGAGAAATGCTCAACAGTACACAGTTGAAGTTTGGTTAATGCATTTTTAAAAAATGATAAAATTAGGGACAAGTAACAAGCATGGTGCTGAGAAGCTCCTGGTGCAGCTGGGAGGAGCCTTTATCTGGTGGGATTTTGGATAAAGAACTAACTATTCATGAATCTATTATGTACAGCTTTTTGGGATTTCAAAAGTCAATTCGCACAATACTTGAATTTTGTTTGCTTTTCCATTGTTCTAGATAGATGGGATTTTTCTCAGTAACAGCCGGGTCTGTCCCAGAACCTACTTTGTAGATCATGCTGGCCTCCAACACAAAGAGATTCACCTGCCTCTGCCTCCCAAGTGCTGTGCTGGGATCAAAGGCATGTGTCACCACACCCAGCAAAGCCACACAGTTTTTTGTTGTTGTTGTTTTTGTTTGTTTGTTTGTTTGTTTGTTTTTTTTAATCTGTGATGTCTAGTGGGCTTTTAGGGTGAGTAAAAATGCAAATGGGTACATGGTATTATTTTAAATGCTCAACAGCCTCTACACTAGAAGATGAGTTCCTAGAACATTCACTGGCAAATGTAACCATTCTCATTAATGGAATATACACATGCAGGTGTTGAAAAGATTATAACTAAACTATATGCCTTGAAGACTCTGCAAACAAACAAAAAACAAAACAAAACTACAAAAAAACCCCCCACATGAATAGAAGCAGCAACAGGTGAAGTGGCCAACCATCCACAGCGTACGGCAAAGATGATGAATATTAATAGTAAGGATAAACTGGTAAAAAATATAAGTGTGAATCACTGAAGCCCATTCCACTCAGGAGACACATATCACCTGCTAGCTGAATATTCAATGTTTGTGTCATGTACCATTCTAAACTATCTAGTTAGACAAGAGAAATGGATTCATTCAAGATACACCCAAGAAGAAATGACATGAACTAGGGACAGGTCTCAGAAGGTCTTTCATCACTCTACATAGGTGTGAGCTGGAAATGGTGGTCTCTTGATACCAGTCCTAGATTTTATTTCTTCCTCTGAACCACGGTTGTAGCCTAGAAGAGCTCTAAGGTCATAACAAATGTTGTGGTATATGAGACGGCAAGAGGAAGGCCCAACCCATCTTAACCATGCTTAGTGCGTAAGGAACTATATCTCCAAAGTCATCAGCAACAATATATTCCCTGTATGTTATATTGAAAGGACACACTAACCTAGAATATCAAATAATCATACAAGCAAAGTAAATTAAACGCAGAGGTGACACAGGGAGTGGAAATTATTGGAAACAGAGGATTTGAACAGAGGGAGGGAGGGAGGGAGGGAGGGAGGGAGGGAGGGAGGGAGGGAGGGAGAATGCACGCGAGAGAGTCTCCATTCCAGGCCCAACAAGGATACACTAATCATTTTGTCACCTTTGCATTCTCAAATACAATTTCTCCACGCTAATTCCACTCCAACTCACACACAGATGAAGCTTAGTGCCACCTATGTGAGTCCACTGGTATAGGTGTGAGTTTATCCATACATATATAAATATACACACATATGTATTTATATATAAGTACATATCCGTATATAAACACGCACATATATGTGTATTCTTATGCATGTGCAAATATACAAAGATACACAGACATATATATTTCAATGTCAATTGTCTTTATAGCATGAATGCTAGAATTTATTGATTATTTTTCATACATTACACAGTGAGTTTAAATGACCACTTGAGCTTTAAATATGGGAGAAGAGAGTAAATGACAGGCTAAGATTGCTCTGTATACCAGTGATATGAACATGGGTGAGCAGGAGTTATGAGGGAAAAGTAAATCCCAAACACAGGCCTTGGGTCAAGTATGGTAAAAACAGGCCATGCACCTTTATCTCCTGAGATTTCCCTATTAGAAACAAGGAGATGAGAACCCAGCACGGAAAAACCATGTGCGCTGCTGTGGTCCCCATAAATGCTAGCAAAGCAGAAACTTTCTAAAAGGGGCTGCTAAGACTCCAAAGGAAGGCTTTGTACTTGGGAATAAAATGTTACAGATATAAAATTAACAGCAAAAATACTAAATCAAGAAAAGATGGAGCTATAGGGATGTCATGACAGTAAGTGTTTACTGTTCTCCCAGAGCTTCAGAGTTCAGATCCCAGGCCCACATCAGGCCCCTTATAACCATCTCTACCTCCAGCTCCAAGAGACCCACAGTTTCTTTCTGGTCTCTGTGGGGCTGCACACACATGAATATACATACACGCAAACACACAAACACAAAACATATAAAATAAATAAATAATAGAAAGAAAAAGCATTCTGTACTCCTAACCACTAGCTTTTGTAGAGTTCACTCTCACTTGACTAGGACATCATAAAGTCACACTTGGTAATGCTCTATACCAAAAGATTTGTAAAAAGCCATTCATCTGAAAGAATCCCAACAACCTGAGCTAAGAGAAAACCATTACTGCGGCATATCGCAGAGGAGCTTTTCGCTACCAGAGAATAATGCTGTCCCAAGAGCCATAATCGGGGATCCAAGAAAAGTCCATGGAACCCATTCATTAATGGAGATAATGGTAAGAAAAAAAAAATAACAAAACAAAGGGTACAGAGTAAGGGTGTGCACACACATACACTCAGAACGTTACAACACAGAACATATATCAAGTCTCTTGAATACATTGGAGATTAATATTGCAGGACAGGCACACACTGTGTGACATTTCAACATCAAACAAGGCATCCCTCCGGTAGTATCATATCACCTACCATAGTGCCTGCAGCAATGTTGCCAACCCATGGGGAACACACATCTTTTTCTCCAAACAATGCAAGCTAATCTTCCCAGGGGCAATCCGTCAACGCCAGGAGTGCTAATTTGATAGCTCCGTCATCAGATGGCATCACAAATTTCATTACATATTTTAAATCATGTTAACATGGTTTGTTAATGTTGGAATTCTCTAAAAGGCCACAGCTATTTAAATAATGAATGGCCACAATAATGGTATACATATTACAAAAGTGACACATGTATCTTCCCCCAGATCTTCTTCTTGGGGTCCTACACTACTAGTTAAGAGTCATCAACAGAGAGATCTATCAAGATGTTTCAGAGAAGCTACAGAGTCACACTTGCAGTCTTAATTTGTAGAAATTAACAATATACCTATCTGAAGGAAGACTACATTAAATTACATTAGAAAACTGTCATGTATTAGCTCCATCAGATATCCTTAAGGTAAGAGAAATTTAATTCTACTGTCTAAAAAACAAAAGACGGAAAAATATTTAGTTGAAAACTAAAATACACTTAAAGATCAGATATTTTCCTATACTTGTTCACTTATGGACACACATACAGATGAGCAAATTCATTCAGAAATTAGTTTATCACATATTTGTGCCTGCCCACTGAATGCTCCTGTTCATGCCCGCTACAAAATCTTCTCCCTGCCTCAGCTCCTCTCTCACTGTAATGGATACTATTTCTCCTGTGTCTATGCCCTCAATGCTGTCTCTGTATATACTCATGGCATTTCCAAGGGGTCAATTCTTGCAGCCCTTCTCAGGGTCACTATTCTCTTCCCAACTCACTTTTTGCTTTCATAAAAAGTATCTCTAAGAAATCTAGATACCATTAGAACCACGCTATGATCTATGGTGCAAATGTAAGGCTAGTGCACTCCAGTTAGTTAGGAAGGACTGGAACCCCACTGATGGCCTAGTGTCAAGTGGCCTTAGGCAAAGCTATTTACCTCCTTCCAGCTCCCCTGATAGTAGTGGAGGATATCTGTTGAGTGTGACAGTGTACACCAGTAGTCCCAGAACTTAGAAGATTGACACAGGAGAATCTCAAGTTGGAGACCAACTATAAAGTGAGGCTGTATCTCTAAAATACAGGAAAAAAAAGAAGAGACAATACTATCTTCAAAGAATCAAAGTCAGAAATGCCTCAACTCCTGGCATGTAGCAGGTATTATAAAAGATAAATGATGGTTAACTTAAAAACCGAGCCATCTCCACTGTCTTCACAGTAACATTAACTACTGTCCTCAATGCCATCATCACCGCTGTCCTCACAGTCATCATCACCACTGACCTCACTGCCATCATCACCACTGTCTTCACTGTCATCATCACCACTGTCCTCACATCATCACCACTGTCTTCACTGTCATCATCACCACTGTCCTCACATCATCACCACTGTCCTCACATCATCACCACTGTCCTCACTGCCATCATCACCACTGTCTTCACTGTCATCATCACCACTGTCCTCACATCATCACCACTGTCCTCACATCATCACCACTGTCTTCACTGCCATCATCACCACTGTCTTCACTGTCATCATCACCACTGTCCTCACATCATCACCACTGTCCTCACTGTCATCATTACCACTGTCCTCACTGTCATCATCACTACCATCTGTAGTAAGAGGTTTCTGGCCCAGACTTTCAGGCCTAGCCTCAAGGTTTAGGCCCAGAGACCCACAGAGACATACAGATGCTTTCATTAATTTGAGGCTGATCAACCTAAGGCCCAGGCATATAACTTGCTAGCTCTCTACCCTTCATATAACCCATCACTCTTAACCTGTTCAGCCATGGGGCTTGGTACCTTTTCTCATAGCAGCATGGTTGTCCTCTGCTTCTTCCAGCTTCTCTCTGGTGTTCTGTTCTGCTCTGTTTCTTCCTGTTCTCAGAGTTTTCTTAGTCTGGTAGCCCCACCCACACTTCCTGCCTGCCTTTGGCCAATCAACGGTTTTTATTAAACCAGTGGGTGGGACAATTATTTACCATAAAACAACACAATCCCCTACAACCGTCCTCACAGACATTGTCACCACTGACCTCACTGTCATCATCACCACTGTCCTCACTGTCATCATCACCACTGTCCTCACTGTCATCATCACCACTGACCTCACTGTCATCATCACCACTGACCTCACTGTCATCATCACCACTGACCTCACTGTCATCATCACCACTGTCCTTATCACCAACAAAACATCCTAAGATCCAGAAACCTTCACAAAGACCTTCATGTGATGTTACCTACATCCCTGTGATGGTTGGTGCTCTCAATTTAGAATCATTAGGAGACCAACATCTGAGTACAACTGTGGAGGGAATTTTTGTTTTAGGTTGAGGTTAACTAATTCAGGAAGTCCAATTCTAAAATGTTGTTGGCACCATTGCATTGGCTAGGATCTGATGTTTCATAAGCAGGAGACAGTGAGCTGAGCACAAGCACCCCTTTTTCTTTGCTTTTTACTGAAGATGCAGTATGACCAGCTGCCTTGTGCTCCTGCGCCAGGCCTTTCCCATTACAATGTACTTTCTCTTCACACTGCAAGCCAATATAAACTCTTAAGTTGTTCCAGCAAGCATTCTGTCACAGCCTCAAGAAAAGGAACTACACATCTTCCTTTGGGGGAACTGTACAACGCACATCCATCACTTGAGTCTTCATTATAATATCAAGACTGTCCTGAGATAAAGTTTACAATCTTGCTAACCATGATTTTTACATTGCGATTTGATAACATTTTGCAGACTGTCATCACCAAGGTTTCAGCCCCCTTAACTTATTAGTTCCTAAGCCAGGGTTCCACCATCTTCTGGTGCACACTATGCCCTCATTATCTTTTTGTGTCCATACGTTTACCTCCCATATAACCTCAAAGAGTGAATAAAGATGCGATCTCTATTCTGCAAATGGCACCACTGTGTCCATACCCAAGGGAGAAAGCTCTATGTCCCAGTTGGTACTTATGTCACCCCAATTCACCATTCTTATCACAATGTCCCTTCAAAGGTAGGCACACAGGTAAGTATAATACCTGACTCATTCCTGTTCTTGCTAATCCTTACAGTACCTCACACAGAAATAACACTTGGTAAAGATTTATCAGATAATAGCGGATGAAATAATACGGAACAACGGCGACCTTCAAAGGACCGAAGGTAATATAGTGAGCCCTGAAATTAATAGTTTGTGTTGAAGCTTGTATAAAAATCAGCATTAGAAAAGTAAAACACAATCAAGAATAATAATAATAACACAAAAATCAGTTATGGTATTATGATATAATACTAATAATTCAGATTATTATGTGATATAATATGAGCCAGAAGGCTCACCATAATCCAAAGCCAGTCTGGGCTATGGCCTGAGCTCAAAGTCATTTAGGGCTGCCTAATAGGAACTTGTCTCAAAATATCAAACAAAAACTAACCAAACAATCAAACAAACTGTAACAGACTAGCAGAGGCCAGTAAGTAAAAGTATACAGTTTTATTAAATATCTGCTTCAGAAACAGACAAATATGAATAGTTTACATTTCCTGGCTACAACACTGAAAAAAAATGCAGTATTACTCAAAAAAAATTAAAAATACCCTTTTCTGGGCAACATAAGGCACCCAATCAGCAATTGCTAACCAGTGTCACCCAAGGTGTTGAAGGCATGGGAAGAGTTCCTTTTGACATATTCAGAAACTAAGCCTGGGTCAGTGAGAAACCAAGAACAATAGACTCTTTGGCCATTTCTTGAGTATCAGCTAAGAAGCCAGCAGAGTTCCTTTTGTCAAATTTGCAATATATGTTCCTAGATTTAAAAAAAAATGCTGGGAGCATCCATGTGGGAAACACAGATGAGCAGTCCTGAAAACTGTACATGGAGAACTCTCAGTAGAAAAGGCTATGATACATCAGTTTGAGTGAAGAAGGTTTGAATTAAAAAGAGCTTAAGTATATGTGTGTGATTCAATACCCAGATAAAAGCATTTAATTAAATGCTTGAGTCAAAACAGACCAAAAAGTTGACCAGTGCTGATCCAATGCTGATCAAGAGGTTTGATTCATAAATATACAGTTAAAACCCCACAATTCTGCAGGATCAAAGTGGCAGTGCTGGGTTAGAGAGACAGCTCAGTGTTTAACCTGGGAGTGGATCTCACAGAGAGCTGAACATGGTAAGTCATGCCTAGTCCCAGGGCTCCTGCGGCAAGATGGGAGGCAGAAACAGGAGAATCCTTGCCAGCTTCCAGTCCAGCTGCTCTGACATTAAACACAAGCATTAAACACAAGAGTCCAGGTGGAAAGGGAAGACTGTTGTCTGACCTCCACACACCTGCTGTGTCACATGCACCCCCACACTGAAATCCCACATGTACACACACGAGATATTATTAAATGGCAGTGCTAAATTGGCTGGCTTTAGCTTTTTTACCCCAAACAGATGGCCAGCCCACATGCTAAGCAGCAGAGTGTACGTTAAATAAACCAATATATTCATCTGGTATTTCGTGTCTACAAAGCACCCATAGCAAGACTACTGTCAATGTCTACTGTCTTCACAAACCATCTTAATAAATGAACTAAATAAGAAAACAAAATTCCCTCCAAGATATGATTAAGGCAAGAAACAGCTCACTGGGAAAGACGTTAGTGGATATAAAGGAAAGGGAATGGTAGAAAAACAGGAAGAAAAAATAACACAAAAAAGGAAGAGCTCTGTATTGATCTGACTAAATTATAATATGTAGACAAAAAGACTGAACAGCCTGGCACCGGCACATGTTGGCATACTTGCCAAGGAATTGGGGGAGTGGCTCAGTGGCCACTGTTTGCCTTACAGGTGTGAGGACTCCCAGGTAAAGAGCTTGGCATGATGGTACCTGTTTGTCATCCCAGTGCTGAGGATATGTAGACAGGATGATCTCTGGGACTAGCTGGTCAACTGGTTAGCTCCAGGCCAACGACAGACCTTGTCTCAAAGGTTGGCAGCCTTCCTGAGAATAACCTTGAAAGTTGGCCTCCTCATGCATACTGCACATACTTGTACCTTCACACTCTCCCCGGCCCCCTCTCAAGAAAGGGAATCAGCTTGAAAGGCCAGCCCAGGCTTCATTAAGACCCTGTCTCAAGCAAATAACATCAATCAGATGCTGTTATTGTGAGTCATCAATAAAACACACTTTTAAAAAAGCTTTCTAAAAATCTGAGGAAAGAAAGAATTTTCTTAGAGTCTAGTATTTCCAGCATAGTCTATATTGTATAACATATTTTGCTGAGTGTTCTGTTGTGTCCAAGAGAACACATCAGGATAAAGTGACTTTTGGTCTGTATTAAGGGATTCCAGGCCAGGTGTGGTAGCTCACACCTTTGACCCTGGCAGAGACAGGTGCATCTCTGTTAGTTCAAGGCCATCCTAGTTTACATAGCAAGTTCCAGGAGAGACAGCTATAGAGAATCCTGCTTCTCTCCTCTCCTGCCCCCCCAAACAAACATACATACATACATACATACATACATACATACATACATACATACACACACACACACACACACACACACACATACATACATACATATAGTAACTAAAATTGGACCTCCTTCCAAAAAAGGGATCGAAAGCAACTTTTAAAAAGCCAAAGAAAGCAGGGCAGGTAAGATATTAGATGCCCCAAAATACAAAGAAAATACACTAAAAATGGACTTGCAAGTGGGCTGAAGGACAAGAGCTCCTAAAGCACATCCTGTTAAAACTTCATTACCAAATGGAAGGTTTGTGGCTGCTCCTCCTAGACTTTGCTTGCAATTAGGAACCAAAGGGTGCTTGGTACCTGCAGAACTTCCGATCTCTCATGTAATAAGATAGTATCCTTGACAACAGCTGCTCTCTGTTACCTTCATAACCAGGAAAGGCCACTATCACTGGCAGGATCTCATGCAAATGAATGATTCCCAAGTTGCACCAGGCACAAGTTTGAACTTTGCCTTTACCTCTATCAACCCCAGATTCTGGACTGCCTCCTTTGTTTTATAGTACAGGGAAGACCTTCTGGAAAGGAGCTTCTGGGATGCATTCAGAACCAGGATCCTGCTTCAGGTTCAGGGTCCATACACAGCCTTTCTGCTCCATCATACTGATTCCCAACTTCAACCAAACTGAGATAAGCACACTGCACCTACTCCTACCTGCCTTGGAGACTTGGGAAGTAAATAGGCTGACTCATGGAAGATGCTTGGTACAAAGCCAGTCCTAGTAGATGTAAGGTGTTTGTAGTGCCTTCCAGAACTACTTAACCAGCCAGAATTCTGAGGTAGGAACCTCTACTATAATTAATTCGCAATGTAATACATGTGGGAAAACGGAGGTAGCCAAGTGGAGTCAGAAAAGGTGAGCTCAGTTTGTAAGGGCTTTGTTTTGGCTTCAGATCTAAAAGGTCCCCCATGACCCTGGGGCCAAAGTTGAATCCAAAGACACCTCTTCCTGCCATGGCAATGAAAGGAAAGATGAGACACACCCAGGCAAAAGCACTTCAGGGCACCCAGGATGAAAGGCATATGCTTTTCAAGCAGCAGAAATTGGCCAGCTTCTTGCTAAAATTTGGAACAGAAGCACAGAAAGGAAGAAAGCATTGCTCTCCCCTGTGTATGCTGGAGAACTTAATCCTCCTGAAGGACACAGTAGTTATTTCTAAGGAACATCTTCTCAAACTCTTTTTTATACTAAATCTTCTCAGGCTACTGTTGAGATTTCACCCATGCTAATTTCATTAGGTCAGTCTCTTGGAGCTGTAGGGACTCAACAGGGGGAATTAATGATACATAGCCCACACCGAAGCCAAGCAGCTGAACTCAAATGAAGAAAAACAGACTTAACTGTGTTCACCTGCCTAAGAATATTAAAATATCAAAAACATTTGAGTGCCCAGATTTTATGGCTTTTTTTTTCCTTTTAAAGAGAGAAAATACTAAGAAAACATCATGCAGGCCTCAGCAGTTGATGTATGATATTTTTTTTTGGATCTAGCAAATATACTTTTTATAACTTTTCTCTGAAACAAGGAACTTTGTGGCTCAGGTTACTTGGACAATGTTTATTCTTCTCCTTTTCTGATCAGTCAGAAGAGGTTTCTCTCTGTTCTTCAAATAAATAAGATTCCCCAGCTGAACAAACACCATATATTCTTGGGGATTACTTTGACTTCTTAAAGAATATTTCACTTTCTTTCTCTCTCTCTCTCTCATTTTTTTTTCCCTCAAGATGTAAATGATTAAAGAGACCCGTTGCAGAAAACCCAAGAAGCAAATGTTGATAGTGGTATTAATACTCCAGGTGATGCACAAAGAACCAGAAAGCCTCCTGGGAAGAAGCTGCTTGATATTTCTAGAAGGTTCTGAAGATGACTAAATAAGATAATTTATTAGGCAATGCAATAGGTAAGTATAGGCAATAGAAAAACCCTAACATTCAAAATTTCTCTTTTCTGAAGAAAAAGTAAAGGCAATTAGAAAAACGTTCTTTCTTACATTATTCTTTGTTCAAAGGTACAACAACTGGTCAGGGAGGACACGGAACCTCAGGAAGTAGAACACTATTCCTCATAGGTTTGCGAGGAATTGGCACGATTTACCTACTTCTACTAAAAGAAGTTAAATTTCTGGCCAATTTTTAAAATTCCTTTCTGATGCCAACAGCACGAGTTTCTTTAGAAAGAGAAAGCAGGCCTACTGCTAACCTCTTCACTAAACTACTATGAGCCATGGACTTTGGGACACACGATGGCCACAACCTTCCAACTACTTCACAGTTTCTTATTAAAAGATTAAATCTTATCTTCCACCACAAATCGGAATGTGTAAACATACACAGGGAAGGAACTGGGAACATAGGACATTTCTGTCTGTCCAGGAAGTGGCACCATCAGGAGACAGGAAGGGCATGATGAGCAGGAGAGGAAGGCAAGACAGAGTCGCCATGGGAACGACAAAGAGCTCTGTGTCAGTGCCTGTGAGTGCCCCTGCCATTGTGGCACAGTAACCAAAACTCACTCGGCACAACTTGCAGGGTGTGGGCATGCTGCAAGGTTAGCCTCCTCCCCAGCACCCATGTCTCTGACATGTTCTCTCCTAGATCATGGTTGGACACAGTAACTCACTTTTAACTATACAGAAAAGGAGTAGGTTGTGGGACTGCAGTTGGCTTGCAGAGGGCTGTGTTTGTGCCCTGCTAGGGGACACTTGTCCCTTTGTAGTACCCATGCTTGTACCACATCCTCTCTCCCCGCCACTCCACTATATGGTGTGTCTAAATGGGTCTGCACTCTGTACGTGACTCATCCCTCAATTACTAGGATGCTTTTAGTTTTACTTCAAAACTGGAGACAACTACATAGAGAAAACCCTAAACCCCCATTAGATGAGAGCAGTTGAGAAGCGGTGAGCTGGTTCTTGTAAAACTTTCCTTTTTTTTCCCTGCAAAAGAAGGAACAGAGTTGTTCTGAAAACAAATTGGGACTCGGATTTGAGTCTCCTTTATTTGTGTTAGAAAAACATCACATCACAGAGGGGAAAAAAAAAAAAAATCAAGGTGTCCAGCAAATTATACAGAAATCAGTGCTCATGGAAGGAACGCTCCGGAAAATCATGGGGCAACACAGACTCTGAGCATCTGTTTAATCATGCTGGCCTCCAGCATCTAAACGGCATGGAGGCCAAAAATTACTGGAAAGAAGTATGAAATCGGAGAAAAGTAAGCTGAAAGGAGAAGGATCAAAGGTGGCCCTTGCCTGAATAGAGAAGCAAGCGACGGCAAGCAAGAGGTAGAGAGGGGCGGCGCTAACCAAACTGCCAGTGGGTCCACGGGAGAGAAGAAGAGGGAGATAAAGCTGGTGACTTTCAAATCGTGGTTAAATGTTCATTAAGTAATTTGTCATACACATTAAGGGCAGATGGTTGCTTTTCTCCTGGGGGGGGGGGGCTCATTCAGCAGCAAAGGCTGAGTTAGACTTGAAACACTATAATGAAAACAAAGAAAGTCTGTGGAGTTAGTAGCCTCACAAAGCCATCTCTGTTTTTTAATAAAAGGGGGCGATTTCTCCTCAAAGTCGAGGTGTGTAGTCAATGTGGGGCTAAGCAGGCAGCCCTGAAATGTTGAAATCAACCTGAGACTCTTAACTCCAGCATTAAGTAGGAGGCAGGAGGGTCAGCAAGGTTAGCCTTAAGCCTGCGGGGTATATCTGCACCCATCTTTAGTTCCAGCACTAGGGAAGCAGAGACAGGCAGATTTCTGTGTCGTTCAAGGCCATACTGGTCTACAAAGGGGACTCCAGGTTAATCAAGACCACACAGTGAGATTTTGTCTCAGGAAAGCAAAATAAACATTAAAAAACAAACAAACATTCTTTCCTGGTAGATAAATGCATAAAAATATATTTAATAGTAAAAGATTAAAATTAATTCCATTCTGAGTAGCCACTTCCCATTTTTGGTCTTGTTAATTTCAGTGGGTTTTTTTTTCCATATATATAATAAAGCTTAACATATTTTTTAAAAGAAAAGAAAAGGAAAGAAAGAGTTCTATCAAATGCACAGAGTAGAAGACAGGGTGTATCTAAATTCGCAGAATGTTTGCCTAGTGTGCCTTAATCCCTGGGGTCTAACCTCAGCATTACATACACCTGGCATGGTGATGCTTGGCTGTAATCCTAGTACTCGGAGGATCAGAAGTTCAAAGCCAGCCTGGGCTACATGAATCCTACTGTAAACGAATAAAATACACACACACAAAAGGTCCACCTACCCTCCACCTTTGGTGATGTGTGTCTAGTTTTTGAGACTTGTATACAAGGAGTTCATCGGCTCAGGGTTTCTGGAGAGAGGGCACCACAAGTACAGGGCCCACATTAGGAGCAGAAACACCTGGTCAAGACCCAACAGGATGCAATTGGAAGGGATTTGATTTGTGGAGCCATGCATGAAGGACAAGCACTACTGGACCTCACTTCTGTCTGCAAATAAAAGGGAAGTGAGCCCACAGAAGCACAGAGTGGAGGGGTACATGCTGGCCAAAGTGGCCAGGCTCTCGGTTACGGTAAGCACTGAACAGCATGGTGAGAGAGCTATTGAATGTTGCAAGAGCAGGGAAGACACACTGACAGAAAGTTTCTGGTCAGAAGAATGGAGTCCTTCGCTTGCATGGAGACAACATTCCAGGTGGGCATCAGTTACCCTAGGAAGGTAGGCTCACCTTAATACTTGTAAAAGGGACAGACGGACTAATTAACCATTTAATGAGATAATATACTTTTTCTTCCAGGGTTTCTATCACTGGCTGGGTCTCTTACAGGGCTCAGCCATGCTGACTGGAAGTCAGTCTGATTTTCTGAATAACTCAGCAAACTGAGATTCTCCAGTCTCCTCTCTTTAATCTCCTTCCAAGAATGCTTTCCTTAACAATTGGGCTCCAGTCATTCTCTAAAGCACCCTGTTCCCCGCCACATGGCTGCCTGCCATCACATGACCACCCTCTCCACACCAGCCTAACTCAACCATCATGGCTGCCCTTTCCTCTCTCCACTTTTCTCTTCAGGGCAGCTGTTCTTGCCCTGGGAGTTTTTCTTTAAAACTCTAATAACAACATTGCTGCCAAGCTTCCATTTGAGTCTACTCTGAAATTCTTTTATAATAAAACTAAGAAACAAGATGGAACCTCATCTTTCCCCTAGTAACCATGAAGGGAACACCTCCAAATTCCAATAACACGTCCATCTATCGCAAACATGGAAATGGGTGAAAATAGATCTTAAGTTGTTAACTGTAGGAGGATTTTTCTGTTCTGCCAGACAGCTCCCAAATAGCTACATGGAGACTCTGCCCCCCAAATCCTGCCTAAATATTGGCCATTTAGATTTTTTTTTTTTAAAAAAAAAACAATCAGAGAGACACATACAGTAGACAAAAAGATTATTCTGCAACATTTCACCCTTTATTTATAAATAAAAAGGAAAGGTTTTTAACTCTATCACAGTAAACTACATACAACAAAAATAATTATCAGGTAAAAATTCAGTGTTCAGTCCATTTATATTTGGCATATTTGGAGAAAATATCCCCTCTTTTATTCCATCTTAATGAGTTCAAATCTCTGTACCTAATTTACCTTCCATCATAACTAAGGAAAACTACAACTATAACCCAGTCTTCAACTCTATAACTCCATCAAAGACCCCAGCAGGATATAATATTACCTGAGTAGACAGAAAGGCAGTGCAAGCCATTTCCAAAACTATAGAAATGATAGACATATGGCTGACTGGACAATCACCCATGGCTTCTCTGCAATGTTGGGGCATCCAATATTCACCCTGCAATCCTAGCATAGCTGGCAGACTCTTTTAAAAAGAAGAAATTTTAGAAGACTGTCTTGCTTAGTCTTGGCAAAGTTCAGCAGTCACTTTTCTATATGTCCTATAGAATGTCTGGCAGACTTTTATGTGAAGCATGAACTTTGAAGGACTATTCAGCTTTATTTTGGCAAAGTTCAACAGTTTTTTTCCTTTGTGCCCTGCTTGTTCAGTTTGTACAGCATACTAGCAGTTTCTTGCTGGAATAGCCAGTTTTGGCACACTGAAAGCAAACTCCATAAGGAGTTTCTTTTATGCCCAACATCTTCCCTGAAATAGATTGGTGCTGTCAGGATCAGATATATCTTAGGCATGTCTCACTGTCATGAAAAGCACTATGTTAACAAAATATTTTAAATGCCATATTCTGTAGGTCTTTGAAGTGTTTGAAAACCATCTATCGACAATATATCTATCTCTAACCTTCAAAAACATATCTAATATGACTGCAACTTTTATTGTTAAAGGTGGTTAACTAATAACTTGAATTTCCTTATTATCCTAACTAGTTTGTAATAGCAACTTTCAAAGACTAGAAATTTACATTATATTATTAAATAAGCTGCAGAGATACAATACCTTGAACAAGACTAGAAACCATGTAGAGTATGCTTTAACAAAAATAACCTTAAATTTGTATCAATATACAAAAATCCATACCAATGTAAAATATTTGAGACTAGTAGGTATTCAAAAGTAGACTCAACAATCTACCCTTTTATCTCATCAGTAAATGTGAACATGCACATATACACATACATACTGACACATTATATATACATAGAGATACACACATAGTGATGTGGAGGGCATCTAATACAGTGAGTATCTATATGCAGCTGACAGTAAACCTTCATAATTCACACTGCAAGGCATTAATAATACCATGTGAGGTTTATCAAATAGGTAGTATGTTCTATATGCTGTGTTGTATGCTGTCCATTGTTTTTCAACACAGTCCAGATGGTAGGCATTACCTAGTATTTCACAGGAATCTTAAGGCAAGAAATTTGCTCATGAGTTATGATGGAGGGGAGATGGTATTTGATCTGAGAGATGCTTGACTCTAGAACATTCCCTTAGTGTTCCACAGCTCTCTAGTTCTCAACTTAAATATCTTCCTCCCAAATACTCTTCTCTGAGGGAATCTGTTGTTGGAGCTTGTAGCCAGGTGCCTAGAGGTCTTTGGCTCTGGCCCAAATGTGCGGCTCTAAGACCTGGTTTTACCATTTCTTTGTTTATACACTTTGAACTACAATACCTCTCCACCCCAGAAAGAGTGGAGGAGGAGGATACACTCCTGACTTCCATCTAGAAACATGCAACATTCTTTACAGTGATGTAAAGACAAAACCATTACTTTTGAATATTAAATCAATCATATACATCCTGTGCTTTGGAGGGACTCCTGGTACTTCCTGTGCTGTTTTTCTTTTTATGATAGCACATGACAAGAATCTTGTTCCGATCTTAGAGACCCAAAAGCTTCTGGGGTGTGGTGTAGGGTGAGTAGAGTTGTAGAGGGGGTAGTATATTCAAAAATGAAAGGTTAAGAAGAGGGAGAGAACACATGGTCTGACTAAAACTGGGGATGATCATGTGGAGCAGAAAACCCAGGTGCTTTCTTTAATTTTCATGCACACCTGTGGTCACACTGGAAGTACACAGGTTAAGCAACTGGGTGGCCAATTCCTTTATTGTTTCATCAAAGCTTGTTTCCTACTGTAAAGTCTCAGCAAAATCAGTTCTGTGTTGTGTTGGCCTCCTATAGACCTGGAACAGGGAAAATTAACTTATTTCTCAGACAGTGAGAGCAAAAAAAAAGATTGTTCACAGCCTGGTTCTGAGTCAGAATCCTCTTGATGAGGAAGCAAAGAGTGTAGAGAGCAGGCCACCTTGCCTTCTGATTTTGAACAGGATGTAATGATTGGTACTGCTGCAGCTACTTCATAATCATGAAATGAAAGCCAAGACAACACACTCTTTTCCCCATTTCATAGTCAAACATAATTCTGGTAGCCTCAGGGTTTCGGAATATATGAAAAAATTGAATAAAACTCCCAGATCTTTTTCCAACCATCTTTCAGTATGAATTTAGAGCTCACAGCTCATAGTCACTGAATTGATACAGAAAATTGACCTAAGGCAGGTTGAATTATTACAAAACGACTTGAAGAGGAAGAGGGCAAGTGAGTTTTAAAACAAGCCTAAAGATTCCAAATTCCTTGTTCTTTTGACATCTGCCATATGTGCTGACCTCAGGACTAAGAAAATACCATAAACTTTAAGGTTCTGGACAGAATGGAAAGCTGGGTAATAAATCTTGGCAATGGTCACCTGGAAGGTGGGGAGGAAGGCTGTTTGAGGCTGCAGGAAGATGGAATCCGTGGCCGCTGGAGGAGACAAGGTAGGAAAGCACACCTGTGGTCTGGTCACAGGGCTCCTAAAAGTCCACTTTCCTACCATCCCTGGGCCTGTGGGCGCACACAAATCATAAAATTACATCTGTGCTTGGATGGCTCAAAACTCTGAGATTAACAAGGAATACAGTGAGATTTCCACTTTATGGAATGTATTTTCTGTTTTCAACAGAAAAAAAAAAAAAAGAAGAAAACTGAAAAGTCCTGTTAGCCCTCCCTCTCCTTGTATAGAACATGCCAATATATCAATAAAGATCAAAAAAGTCGGGCCTTGAATACACTTCCAGAATAGTCAGCTTCAGGTCTTTGAAGGTAGTAAAGAGAGAGAAGTATTTTGCTAAAACACTAATTTAAAGAACAAATCAACATTTATTATGCCCTTCATTATGTTTTAAAATTGCCCAACTATAAATCACTGGGCCGTGGGTTATTCAAGGGCAGAGTTACCCAGCCTGGCTCTGTGGAAGGTCAGAAGAATGCTATGTTGTGCTTTCTCTGCTTATAATTTATAACTCCGCAACAGGACCCAGTGTGGCGGGCCCATCCATTAGCAGGATAGCCGCACATCTGTTAAGACTCGCTACAATGGCTGCCTTTTCATGGCTGCAGGAAGAGAAACCCAATCCTTTCAGAAGATCCTCAAACTCAAGCCATTTCTTTAAAAATGGGAGCTGATTGGAAAACACCGTTCCCTAAAACATCTGCTAAGCTCCTGTTACCCTAACACGTGATACTCTTTCCTACTGCTACCTGCCAACACAAATATTTGGTTGCTTTAAACACCCTTAGAAGCATGTGATTGTGCTCAACTTGAAATTTACATGCTGGTCTACAGAGGGCCTACTTGGCCCTGGGACCTCTGGAGAGAATGTTGTTTATCAGAGTTTAAAACTTATGTGGAAAAAAAGAAAGAAGGAGGTCAAGAAGGTGCTGCCAAATGTTTTAAAGAGGAAACATAACAACAGAATCAAACATGCATGACAGAGGCACTATGGATGATGTGCTTGGCCAAGGAAATGGAGCAGGGAGGAGCTAGTGAAGGTCCTGGGGGCTAGAATAGCATTTTCTTGAACAGGCTTGGTAAGCTCTCTATGCTTGTCTTGGGGTCAGATAGAGGTCACTCTGACCCTGAAGATGTATTGTCTTGGAAAAATTAACATGCAGATGCCAACATTGTAATGTCAGGTGGGAGCTGCCAAGGTGTCCATTAACTGGGAATATAGTGAGGATTGCAAAGCCCCCCAAACAAGACAGCACACACCAATAGCCAAAAACACTCTAGAAAATCTCATGCCATTAGTTAACAGCACAGGTTAGGTTATGTGAATTATGATGTCATGAATTAATACACACATATAACTAACTATGTTATGTATGGTGACATATAGTACACACTAACACATACACATATACAAAAAACACAAAACACTACTTAGACACAGAGAAGTCAACTGAAGTGCCCACATGATGTGACTTCATCATGCAAACACTCTCATCAAACTTTGGTTTCCTTTAAGACATTTCAGGGACTGTTACTGGAAAAAAATCTTGGCTTAAACAACATTTAAAGCAGTATATTTCCATTTCACCTATTCTTTTTATTTTATCATAAATTGAAGGAGGGATAAGCACCCCTTTCCCAAAAGCCCTAGGACGTCTGTCCTGGGGTCCTCAAGAGGAGGAGGGCAGCAGAGATGTGGCCTTGCCAGTAGGGGGCGCTGTGCCGAGAATTAGTCCCTGTGAGTTTCTCATTAGTGATTATTATACTGCAGGAGGCCCAAATGCAAAAATTAATTAATTTCAAAGTGATAATGCATTTACAGCAACAATTAGAAACGTATAACTGTTAAAGGGAAACATTTAAAAGACATATTACATTTAATAAAGTTGCACAAGAGCATCCAATTGTAAAATTACTGATCTGCAACAATAGTCCTTAAAGAGCCACTTAAAATAGCCTGACTCCATGAAGGGTGACCTAATTACGGTAACTAAAATCACCATAGTCACAGCGAGTCATAGCAAATAAAGAAGGGACGTTGATATTAAAACACTGCTGTTTAATGCTTATGGGAGCTAGCTGCAGCAGAGAAGGGGAGGCTGGGCTTCAGAAAGCCAGGCAGGGTGGTATTTTCTCTTCCCCGGGCCTTGTACAATGGAGAGTACACTCAAGCTATGCCCGTGTCTCAGGGCAAAAAAAAAAAAAAAAAAAAAAAAAAAAAAAAAAAAAAAAATGCTTTGGGTAAGGCAAAACGGAGAAAGGATTTTGAAACACAGAGTCCTACTCTTCCCAGGGAGTTACCTTGTCACTAGGCTGCTTGGCTGTCATTTAGGAATCCACTCTGCATGTGGGGTGAGAACTCTGATGCACATGGTGTGTGTCAACATATGGCTCCTTGAAAATGGCAGAAGCGCATCCATTGTCCAACAAACAAATACCTTATCACAATGGAAGCAACAAGAGGTATATGAGGAAGATGCCAGGAGAGATTGACCCTTGTGATCAGTCAGCTCTGTCCTGCTGGGGACATGACTGTCTTCCCTTTCTTGCTGTGACTCTAAGAACTTGAAGTGGAGCAGGGGCTGATGAGCGTGACCAGCCAGTACTGCATCCATCCTCGCTCCCTCCTTCCAACTTCCCTTCTCCTGAGCTTCCTCTTCCTTCTTCCCAGACTCCCTCCTCCCTCCTGAGGAACTCAGAAGAGGGAACTCAAAGTCAAAGTACAGCACCATCAGCCATCTAGACAGGTTACTATTATCACAGAAAACCTAAATGTGGCGACATGATCTTGTTAATCTCTACACTTAGGCTTATAAGTCTAGCACTCAGAAGGGAGAGGCAGGACTTCCGTGAATTTGAGGCCAGTTTAGTGTATATTGTATCTGCCAAGCCAGCCAGAGCTACATTATGAGATCCAGTTTCAAAAATGACTATACACACAGAGAGAGAAAAGAGTCAACAGTCACAGCTAAAGTCCACTTAGGAGCCATCAAAGAATGAAAAGTTCCAGCCACTGTGACCTCCTCATGACCAGGTAGGAGTGAGATCACTGTGCAATCTTCCTGTCTTGCCAGTAATCTTACTCCTGGACTGTTTGACAGAGGGACAGAGCGATAAACCTCCCCATATATCTACCACAAGACTCCCTATTTGTCATAACTAAATGACAATAGTCACAGCAAATAGGATTATCTGATTTATTATGTCTTTTAGCCCCATGACCCTTGTTATGTCTATTATCCATAAGTGAGATATAGAGAAGAACTTTCTAGACACAAGTACTGCTCACAGAACCAAGAATAATTTGAGGTCTTGGAAAGGATTGCACAGCAGGTGTTGTACACAGCACACTATACATAATATGGCCACAGTGTGGCTATTTTAACTGAAATGAAATAAAACCCAGAGTTCCCTCAGTTATATTGCCCAGGTCATGGTCTCAATTGCTGCTAGTGGCCAACAGACAGATGGTGACCACCAGACAAATTCTACGTCCATGATTGGAACTATAATACTCATTCTTGCCAGTTTCAGGACATCTCTTTGAAATGTAGGCAGCAGCTGCTTGATGCAATTTCCCTAAGGTGTCCTAATGCTCAGAGAACACACTGGGTCTTGATCAGAAGCAATGTCAAGGAGATCCAGTTGGTCAGCCACTTACCTTTCTTGCCACCACCAAAAAGATAAGTAGTTTAGTCTAAAGGCTCGTGTGTGTGTGTGTGTGTGTGTGTGTGTGTGTGTGTGTGTGTGTGTGTGTGAAGAGAATAATTTCTATCACTTAAAAATAGCATCATTAGTTGTACCATTGATAAATCAATTCAAAAGAAAATATTTTTATTATTTATGTCATGTGTGCATGTGTATAAGTCAGAGGTAGATGTTGGGTTCTTACTTTGACACTCTCTATAGTATTTGTTATTTTATTTATTTATTTATTTAGAGGCAGGCTTTCTCACTGCACTGGGGTTAAAAAATGTACAAAGCTATTCCCAGCTTTCACCTGTCCACTGAGGATCTGAATCCAGTTCTTAATGTAGAGAATGCTTACCCCACTAAGTCATCTCCTTGGCCCTAAAAGAAACACATTTTTTTTTTTTTTTTTTTTTTTTAAAGCCCGATGCTTAGGAAAGCAACTGACCAAATGTGCTGCATAGCACGTACCTTTTTAATTCAAGCCACTCTGGGTTAATGAATTCACTTCACGGAAGAGGTTTTTATACACCATTGATAAACAACTGACAAAAATGTAAAATCTTCATATTCAGCTCTGTGAACACTTCGATTCCAACCACAGCAGTGTGATTCCCACAAAAGATTTGTCTTTAGGGATGTGAAGGATAACCACACTCTGGCCACAAAGCCTTCTACAGGAAAGAGCTACCCCCAGATTTCCATTACAAGAAACATCTAGAACATCCGATACAAAATCTCACTGGACCCAGAAGAACTGCACCTCCTAATGCTTCTTAATCCACATCTTCCACTAACACAAAGCACACACATCAAGTGCCTTCTTCTGCAAAGTAGATTTTAGAAGTTCGTGAGCCAAAACAGAGGTCGCGTTAAGAGGAAACAGATGAAGGCTGTGTATCTCACCACAAACCTCCAAGGTTTTCGGGTGTTTTTCACCGAACACTGAAGACTACCATCTCTTATCCAAGTCTCTGGCAAAACAACAGACCCAATTCTAAAGGTGATAGGAACACTTTGGCAAGCCCTTGCCAGTGATGCTGTTCTATTCAACACCAGCCCTTTGACAGCCGACGACAAAGAGACCACAAGTCGACGCACAGGTCTGGGTCTGCTGACCCTTTTGGGAAGTTTACTAAAGGTGTCTGGGAGGTACCGGAAGCCATCCACTTACCATGGACTTGGTGAATGGCCTGGCCAGAGTGAACAGCATCGTGTACACCCATGAATTTCGATGGAGGGATGAGAACATCATGTTTCCAGGGTGCACTGCATTCGACGTGACTCCTCGTGGAGAGAGTCGGCGGTGCAACTCATTGGAGAAGAGGAGATTGCAGAGCTTGGACCTGTTATAAACCAGCATGGCCCAATAGTCACTCTGTGACGGAGACAGGCGGCTGAGGTCAAGTTTCCCTGAGGAATCGTTAATATCTGTAAATCTGAAAAACAGAAAGCATGACGTAGAACATACCTAGCTTCTCATGGGGCTTTGGATTTTGATTTGAAATCTGAACATACTGTGGATGATCTAGCATACCCTACCACCATGTCCCTTAGAAACAGAAGATGGAGACCTAATGTGCTACCAAGTATTTGATCCAACAAGGAAGCTTAAGCCTACACCCAGGAGTTTAGTAGACCAAATAAACCCAAGGTGTCCTGTGCCTCAATCAAGCCTTAATCAAATCACTCAGAAAGTTCAAGCAGGCAGAAGAATAATCCTGATCTTGGGGCTACCGTGGACTATAGTGAGTTCCAGACTAGGCTGATTTCCCAATCTCTCTCTCTCTCTCTCTCTCTCTCTCTCTCTCTCTCTCTCTCTCTCTCTCTCTCTCTGTGTGTGTGTGTGTGTGCTTGAGAACATGGGCCACAGGATCTCCAACCACAAGTTCAAGGATAATTAAACGGAAACAAACCTCAGATAAAAGGTAGTTACATTAGGAAAGCAGACTCACATTCCTAACCTTCAGAAAGGTTTCCCTAGATTATTTTGGCCAAATGCTTGAGTCCTATATATTTTCATTTGAGCATTCAGTTGATACAGATGAGCCGTCTTGCATCCAAGACTCTTTTTCAGATTAAAAATTAATGATCATAAAAGGGCTGTAACCTTGGTGAGGTGCCATCAAAAGTCTTTTACATTAAAAAAATAAATAAATAAACAAAGCCAAAAATGAGCTCTAGCCAAGCCTACTGTTTTTAAGTATGCCCCTGGCATGGACACACACAAATCAAAGTAACTAGTTGGTATTTTATAATAGTGTCTGACAGAGCCATTAAACACCAGCTTTTTGCTTCCTTTATACCTGCCTCTTTGTCAAAAAGAAAAAAAAATGGATCATAAGAAACAACCTGTTCTAGACAGTATCATATTAGTTTAAGAATTCTTCATAACGTCAACTTGGGGCACTGATAGCATCCTGGTTAACTACTGCAGTGATAAAGCGCCATGATCATAAACAACTTGGGGAGGAAAGGGTTCGTTTGGCTTATGCCAAACAGGGCAGGAACCTGGAGGCAGGAGCTGGTGCAGAGGCTTGCTCTGCATGGTGTTCTCAGCCTGCTTCTAGAACCCAGGACTTCCATCCCAGGGATGGCCCCACCCACAATGGGCTGGGCCCACCCCTGTCAATCACTAACTTAGAAAATGCCCTATGGTCTTGTCCATCGCCAGATCTTATGGAGGCGTTTTTTCTCTCCCTCCTCTCAGATGACGTCAGCTTGTGTCAAGTTGACATAAAACTCTCCAGCAGAGCTGACTTCTTGTCAGCTTGGTCCTCAGGCGCATCACTGTCAAGCCACAACCTTTCCTTTCTTCTTCATCCCCAAGATCTCATATTAAAATTCATTTTCAAAGATTCAAAGTCTCCTTTAAAACCCAAAGTGTCTTCAAAAGCTAAGTTCAATTGTGGGCTCCTGTAAAATCAAAAATTAGTTAAATAATTCCTTATTTTGAGAGGGAAGAACCAGGGCACAGTCACAACGTGAACAAAGCAAAACCAAATTCCAACAGGGTAAGCAACTCGTTATCCAATATACAGGGTACACGCTCAATCTTCTGGGCTCCTCCGAGTAACTTGGATTGCATCTTTGGCTCCATCCTTTGTAGCACACACACCTTGCCTTCTAGGCTCTGGCTGCTGTTCTTGGCGGTCTTCCCATGGTACTGGCATCATCAAAATGCTGGGGTCTCCTGCTGCACCTGGGCTACACTTTTACCAATAGCCTCTCCTGGGCTCTTTTCTTGGCATCAAGCTTCAACTTCTATGAATGACAACATAGTCCTGGGCCTTCAGCTGCTACTGAGGCTTCACCTCAACAACGGCCTCTAATGGTCTGCCGCAATGCCAAACCTCAGCTGCTCTCCATGCTTTCAAAACCAGTACCACCGGGGTCACTTTTATACTACTCAAGTTCAGCTGCCAGCAGGAGGTACAACCTTGGCCACCTCTGAGACACAGCATCTGTGTGCTGACTCTGAGGAAACACTTCTCAGTGATGTCGGTCTCTTTTTAATCAGCATCAGTCTCTCAGCTCCCGGTGACCAGCATCAACTGCCGCAGTAAAGCAAAGGCTCCAGTTCAGTGGTGCTAGTCTCTCATTAAATCTGACCTGGCACCAATGGTCTTCAGGAAACTCTCAAGCTTCCCTCTGGAATTTCACAAGCAAGGCTTGTCTGCCTTTCTATCAACATTCTTTTCTTCCAAGCTCCCACACAACAGCTCACCACGCTTTGAACACTTCCGTGGTTTTTCTTGCCCAAAGTTCCACAATCCACAATCCTTCCCCCCAAAAATGGTCATGTCTGTCACAGCAATACCCTGTTTCTGCTACCAACTTCTGCTCTACTTATGATTACTAGTACTGTGTTGAAACACCATGACCAAAAGGAACTTGGGAAGGAAAGGGTTTATTTGGTTTATGCCTCAATATCACTGGTCATCATCAAGTAAGTCAGGACAGGAACTCAAAGGGTGAGAATCTAGAGGCAGGAGCTGATGCAGAGGCCATGAAGAAGTGCTGCTTATTGGCTTGCTCCACATGGCTTGCTCAGCCTGCTTTCTTAAAGAATCCAGGACCACCAGGCAAGGGATGGCCCCATCCACAATGGACTAGGCCTTCCTTCCAGCATCAATCACTAATTAAGAAAATGCCCTATGGGCTTTCTTGCCTACAACCTTATCTTATGGAGGCTGAGGCTCCCTTGTCTCTGATGACTTGAACATGTATCAAGCAGGCACAAAAACTAGCCAGCACACACAGTAAGGGAACAAGATGAGAATGTTCCAGAACATGACCATGGAAAACAAAGTGTGAATGGCAAAGAAGCATCAAGAACAGGTTATGTATGCAGGACACATACATCCGATTATCTTCCCCATAGTCCTGCCAAAAAACTCAGTGTTGGAACACGTGCTATTTTGATTTTGGTTTATTCTTTCTTTATTAACACCATCATAGTGAATTTAAAAAATACGTCTGTGCAGGAGAAGTGATATTATTTTCAACTTGATTTCAATATAGCAATGAGGTATTACAGAGCGGTGATCAGAGAATGGGCTACGGAGTCACAAACCCAGAGATCCAAGGTCAGAGACCGGAGCTGAAAATGTGACTTCTGAGAGAAGAAAGGGTATCAAGCGTACACAAACATCCGATAGCTAGGGAATAAATATGGCACCCTTCACTGGTCGCCTCCATGCTTCTTTCTCTTCTTGTTCCTAAAAAACCTCCCCAGCCAAGGGATGCTTCTTCCAGGAAGTTCTCCTAGCTTGATCCCACAACAATTTCTTGGTGGTTAAAACAGATAGATTTTTAAAAGTCATGCAAAGAGATTGAGATATCTGTTTCCATGGTAACTCAGTGTCCACTCTACAGGACCAACTCTATGATATTACTCCCAGTATTTGGTGACAGCATCATCCCTCCAAGATCAGCAGCAGAACTAGCAACATCATCTTTGTGTTCTACTTGTCCACTGCCCCTCTGGTATTAACACTGACTACCAGTCATTTGTCCGTCTGGTTCAAATCCTAGACTGGAAATTCTTGGTGAGCAGACAGTGTCAGGATTAAAATGGAAACCCAATCCAGAATTTTTTCTTATAGGCAAGTGTTCCTTATTACAAAATAATCTGGTGTAAAGTCTCACTTGATAGGTAACACTGACCAGGAAGGTCACGCTCTCAAAGTTCTTAGTTACACATTAGTAGGTACTGTTTCCTGGTGTTATGATGGGGCCCTGACTTCATGACTGGGAACACTGGTCAGAATAAGCTTATCTATATTATCTATTGTTTCCTAAGTGCTGCAGATGGAACCCCAGGCATCAAGGACCCCAGACTCCTAAAGGCCTCTCTAGTTTATGCCACCAGTTCTTAAGGAAGTAGGAAGAATGGGCACACCTCTGGTCCATTCACACAGAAGTGAGTGAGGATCTGGAAATGTGACCCATTGGTCTGGCTGCTCAAGAGGCATCAAGGCAGTACTTTGAGGCTGTATGCTCTGTCTTCAGTTTGAAAGTCTGGCAAAGGGGAGGAAGTTCTGAATAGTGTCCCTGCTGTCCACAGAGAGGCTAGCCAATATCTGCTCTCCAAATACTGACTAGCCTGAGGAGACCTGTCTTCTGTTTCTTTACACGCATCTCCATTAAAGCTGAAACAGTTTTTCATTCCAAAAATAAAATAATAAAAATGGACTCACATAGATAACAGCTAGTGTGTTCAAATAGTAGAAATGAACTTGCGTGGGAAATTCTGTATATGTACAACTGTACACGTGTGACTCTATGCTGGTGATGGGATGATTTTGTCTATGATTGTGTGTGATCATGTCTGACTAGAATATCTGTCTGTCTGTGTCTACATGTGGCTTCTTGTGGTTGTGTATGTGACAGCACCTGTGTGATTGTGCATATGAGACTACGTGTAGTTGTGTGACTATGAGAGACTGTGGGTGTGATTATACAACTTTGTGGTTTATGTGTATTTTTTCTGTGATTTTATGTGTGTTTATGTATCTGAGAGTCTACATAGGTGAGGCTGTGTCGGGATATGATTGTATGCATGACTATGTGCAATTGTCTGTGTTTGTGTGGCTGTATGTGTACGATTCTGTGTATAAGACTCTAAACATGTTAAGATTGTGGGGGTGACTGAGTTGTATATGTGACAGCAGATGTGTAACTGTAGTGGCGTGACTGTGTCTCCAACTGTCACTTCCTCCTGCTGAGGTTGTTTAGAGGTACACAATCAGCACTCTGCTTCTTTTATTCTATTTTAATTGTTATCTGAAAAATTTTCACGGTGAGGAAGCCAACTTCCCATTTCATTATGATATATTTTAGACAGGCAGAAACTCAATTCACTCGCTCAGACTCCAGCTAAGTAAGTAAAACACAGGGAAGATAGAGAGTGGTTAATAAATAATTTGCCCGAGGGCATCCAGTATAATATTTTCTGCAAACATAAGACTTTATTTTTCCCCTAACAGGGGGTCTTGACTCCAACGATGAGATTCTGCCAAGGTTTATGGAGGTAATTAGATATCAACACTTGCATTTTACAAGTTGGTTTAGGCTCTGGGTCCTTCAGCAACGAGCCAGCACTGTCTGTGTGCCTGGCACCCATGCTTGCTCTCTGGAGCTCAGGAATGCAACAAAAGAGTAATAAACAGTTCAGCTTGCAGGAATTAATATTTTGCAAAAATGTTTATAAGAAGAAAGTGAACAAGAAGAGCCAGTCAACATACAGATGCAGGCCTTTCACACACATCAGTTAGGCCTCGCTGGAAATAACAATGGATCTCGTTCACGAAGTCAAGATCATTCCTTCCAAATTCATCTTGAAAAATGAAATTAGGACTTGGATCTCCAAGTAAGCAGGAATTATACTGTCGTTACTGGGAGAACAAAGCAATCCGAGGAAACAGCATCTGAGACAGAGCTTTACATAGGGAAGTGAGCAGCTGACACCTCCACACCATCTCCCATTAAATACCAGCTCATTTAAACATATCCCGTGGTGCCCTCCACATCTGGCAAGCGGTTGGGGCTGGCAGATTTATCTCTACAGCTTTCTCTCCTGCCTGCCCCCTCGGTAGCCTCCTCCACTGCTTTGCAGGGGCCACTCCCTGTCTCTCACAAACCTGGTGTGATTTGCAAAGACAAGCCTGGCCAGATTTTGTTACTACCTAATTACTAGATGTTTCGTGTCTTCTAGAAAGGGGGAGGATTATTACCGGAGCTTCCTTTTCATTGCAGCCATCATAAATTTAAAGTGGCAAGAGTAAATCTGTCTGCAGCGTGTCACTTACACCATAAGCCCCTGTGTTTGGGAGTGATAAAGGGTTCAAGCTAACCCTTGGCTGGTCTCGCTCTCAAAGTCCCAGGGGTTACATTTTATGGAAGTATGATTTAAAAAAATAAGCTGCATTCTGGGTCACCAGAACATTTTAGAACTTAAGGTGGAGAAGGAGAGGAAGAAAATAGTCCTGGGCACATTATTTTTTATTTATTTATTCTTAACTACCTTACAAAGAAGACACCCCCCCAGCAGTCCCCAACACCAGGAACACTAAGAGGATTCTCCCTAACAAGCTGTAAATCTTGCCTTGACAGCCCAGAAAACCCTTGGTCTTTTCTCAGCTCTTCTCTTAGAAACAGTGAGTTGTTTATCCAACTCCAACACAAATATGCTGAAAACACCATGATGTTTTCAGATGTCTTTTTCGTCCACTGAATAGCCTAATAACAATCAGAAAGAAACGCCATCTGATGTGTAAATTGAAATTCTAAGTGAAAGAGGCATGGCCAGATTTCCAATAGCGCTAACTGCAGTCCTTCCCTTCCTGCAATTACGCTGCTAATGTCTGCATTGAATTCCCCAATTTCTCATTATAAAACAATTGGATTTCATCTTGCGGCCTTTAGCTGCATTGTTTCCCCTGCTAGAATAACTGTGCTTTCCTCTCCGTGAGACTTTGAAGTTGTTGAATTACAAATCAATAAAGGTCATGCCATTCAGATTTAATCAATTATTATTCCATCTCTGAGTGAAATCAATGGGGAGCCTAAGATATAATTGTAAAATCACTCTATATTACTCTAGACAGTCCCCCCCAACAATTCCCCATGATCACAGGTGTAGAAAGATCTAGAAAAATTAATGAAGCAAGGTTGTGCACACTCAAGTTTCTTATTGTGAATCTAATCAAAATTAGTATTTTTAAGGGGTGTGTGTGTGTGTGTGTGTGTGTGTGTGTGTGTGTGTGTGTGTGTGTGTGTGTGTGTTTGATGTTGTCTCCAAAGACCAGAAGAGGGTGTTGGGTCCTATTTAGCTAGAGTCACAGGCTACTATGAGTCATCTGACCTGGAGGCTGGAAACTGAACTTGTGGTCTCTGAAAGAGCTTTTAAATGCTAAGCTCTCTCTCCAGCCTCAAGTCAAAATTAATTTCAGTTGGAGCCTTGGAATGAATTTCAGATGGTGTAAACAAAGGGATAAGTGAAAAATAGCAAATTAAATTCAAACTCACCTGTGGGACTCCGAAGAGACCACAATGACACGGGCTGGGGCTGAGCGACACAAAACATCTTGAAGGAGTTGGACAAGGTAGAAGTGTCCCAGGTGGTTCACCTGGAAGGTCGTCTCCAGGCCATCTTTTGTGAGGCCCCAGGGTAGAGCAAAAGTCCCCGCATTACACACAAGCACATGAAGAGACCTACATAAGGAAATGGACAACATAAGGCACAAATCGATGTTCTAAAACTAGGGGTCATCCATGTCTACTTAGATATGACACATTTCTCAGGGTTTTCAAGTTTCTACTCAGTGAGAGATAGGATATGCCTGGACATTCCATTACTCTGAATGGGCCATGACTTCAGGGGGCAAGCAACAAGAAGTTCTCAGGATGTAAGACACCCATGCTAACCCAGAACTATAGTGGGTAGGTTAGGATAAGGGTGGCTCACTGGAGTTGGAACACAGTCTCTAGTTAACTCTGCTTTTTAATACAATTAGTGCCACTTTTATGTTCAATCAAAATAGCCCACCAAATACACATGAGATGCTTGCTCATTTCCTGTCTTTATGAAAAAGATGCACCATAAAAAAAAGCTGACATGGGGGCCTTATGCCGAGTAGGTACTAAATAAATCTATCAAAGGGGATATGTTCTGTTTATAGAGACACTCAGATATTTGAATATATTCCTCTGAGGCCTGAGATGTTTGCCTGGCACATATTTAGACTTGGGTTTCCATCCTCAGAAGCACATAAACCAAGAATGTATGTAACCCTAACACTCAGGAGGAACAGGCAGGGGGAACAGGAGTTCAAGGTTATTCAAGGTCATCTTCGGCTACAAAGCGAGTTCCAGGCTAGCCTTGGGTACACCAAAACCTGTCATGTGTGTATGACGAATACACATGTGTGGATTCTCTTTTTAGATTCAGATTAAATCTACCTGTTATAAATGAGCCTGGTGACTAAGGAGAGGCATGCTACAAACGCAATTTTTAACAATAGAAGGAACCCTTTCATTTGATGGAAAGTCCTAAATCTTACTAAATATATTTTATGTTAAAGAAATCCTAATGAACAGATACTACACAATGACAGATTGTCAAGGCTCTCAACTGTAATAGTAACTGAAACATAAAAGCAACAAATTAAACAGGGGAAATCGTCCTATGGAGGAGGCTGTAAGCCAACAGTATGAAGCCCACAGCACAAGAAAGGGAAACCCCTTTTGTTTTAGGATCTATTATATAGCAAAATATACATTATAAGATCGCATAGACATCAGTGGGAGGGTGGACCTGAGCGACAGGTGAACAACACTAGGAAGGCAGGAGAATGAGGAAGATGAGGAGACTCTCAGGTCTCAAAACCAAGAGACACAATGAATTTTTAAGTCACCCAGGTTATGATAATCTATCTTAGTAAATTAATAGTCTTCAAGACACTTACCTAAGAAAAGAGTCCAAGTATGGACATAAAGTTGAGTACTAATTACACAGATGAACAGAACTCATAAAATTAGCTATGAACTAGAAGCCACCCAGGCATGATCCTCAATAGGAGAATAGATCAACACACAACAGTGAACTGAGAGGCTTCCAGACCTTCCCAGATGAACTGAAGGGGTAGAAATCAAAGGTCAGTATATCTATGTGTATCATACAGCTTTCTCCAAAAGAGGAAATGCCAACCCAGGCATGGCGGCTCACACCTGCCATCTCAGCCCTGAGACTGAGGCAGGTGTCAGTAGGGGCCACACACTGTGACCTGTATGCCACCCTGGCAGACAGGGCACAATTCCGTCTCAAAAAAAAAAAAAAAAAAATCAAGCCTGCCAGGATGGTTCAGTGGATAAAAATGTTTGCCACCAACTCAGATGACCTGAGTCTGAGCCCCAGAACTCATGTGGTGGAAAGATGAAAGAGACTCCTTCAAGGTGCTCCCACCTCTATACATACGCCTTGGCACACACCCACTCACCCACATACATACACATCTGAGGGAACACACGTGAATAAGTTAATATATGTGATATCAGAAAATTAAGTAAAATCAAAAGCAAGACAAAGGGGATGTCTCCCTGTGTAGTCACCAAGTTAAAAAAAAAAAATACAGAAAAAACATTAGTGCTGGGTATAGAGGAGGTGGTCAGATTCATTTTTTTCCCTTCTAGGCTTCAGCTATTTTTCCTCTTTTTAAAAAAAAAAAAAAAAAATACTGAGATGTAATTCACATTTAGTGTAATTCTGAGTTCAGTATCAATCGCCAATTCTAACTTTACAGGTATTTAAGTATAAAAAGAAACTCATTAGCTGTCACCAGCTGTGTGGTACCTACCCCTCCCACATAAGGAATATACTTTGTACTCTACAGATTTGTCTAACATGACCATCCCATGTAGGTAGGATGATACCTGGTATTTTATGACTGTCTCTTTTGACCTTGCATGATGTTCAGGATTTCATCATGAATCAAGAACCAGCACTGCCCTCCCCTCTGAAGCCTGTGAAGTACTTAGCTGCAGGCACAGAAAGCATCATATTTGTCTGTTCATCCTTTGATGGGCATAGGGGTTGCGTGCAGTGTTGGGCTAATGTGAATACTGCTGTTACGGACATTGCTTTGCCAGTTCTTCTGAAGACGTGTCTGCTTGTTTGCCTTGAGTACGCACTTACAAATGGAATCGCTGGCTCAGAATAATACTGTGTTCAACTTCTGAAAAAGAACCAAACTGCAGTCTAAAGTGGGACATGTCACTTGCACCCCATCAGCCGCTCACTACACATCTGCATCCTTATGGCACTTTTACTACCTCTCTCTTCTTTCTCTTTTTGGTTTAAAATTATTTATTTTTTTGAGATTATAATAGAAATAAAACGTTTTCCCCTTACCTTTCCATCCTCCAAACCCTATCATATACCCTTCCTTGCTCCTTTTTGAATCCATAGGTTCTTTTCCCACCAATTGTCCTTAACAAATATCCATACATAGATAGGTGATATACACACATGTCCTAAATACACAAATACAACCTGTTCAGTGTGGGTCTGTATAATGTTACTTGCATGTGTGTTTTCAGGGCTGACCATTTGGTACTGGATAACCAATTGGGAAGACTATTTCTCCCAATCCCAGCATTCCCTAGTTGCTTGTAGTTCTTTGTGTAGGGTTGAGGCCTTGCGGTCTTTCCCTCATCCATGTTAGCACATGGATTGCTCTTATCCTAGTTCAGCCTATGCTGGTAAGACTTTATGACTGTAGTCCCTAGAGACTCCCCTATCCTCTGGCTCTTACAATCTTTCTGTCCACAGTGCTCCCTGCACCACCCTAGCGAACATGAGTGACCACTTTACTGTGGTTTACATTTGTATTTCTCACCTACCTAATGATACTGAGAATCTTTTCATGTGTTCATTGGTAGTTACCATTTCTTCTTGTGGAAAATGTATATTCAGTTTTTGTGCCCACTTTGGAGCTAGAAGTTTTATCTTCTTACTGTTCAATTATGAAAGTTCCTTATATATGATGGATGAAACCCTTTCAAAATATAGTTTTCAATATCTCTCCCATTCTATAGGTTGCCTTTATGCCTTCTTGATGGCTTCGATGGGAACACGAAAGCTTTTCATTTTAGTAAATTCTCGTTTTTGTTTTGTTTTGTTTTGAATTCCTCTTTCATCCCTTGTGTTTTTGGGGTTGGACATATGAAATCATTATCTATTCTAATGTCACAAAGATATTGTGATTCTACATTTTCTTCTGGGATAGAGTATTTGGGGTTTTTATATTTAGGTTACTGATTCCTGTTCAGCTAACTTTGTATATGGTACGTGAAAGTGGTTCTGCTTCATTCTTTTATGGTGGGTTCCCAGTGGTTCAAGAACCATATATAGAAAAGACTATTATTTACTCACTGAGTTACTCAGTGGCACCAGTGTTTGAAAAATCAATCAATCATGTAAGGGTTTAATTCAGGAATCTCAACTCTATTTAGTTCTCAAATGTCCATGGTCATAACAAATTGTGTTTTTAATTACTGGGAAGTGGGAGACTTCCCACTTCATTTCCATCCTTGGTTTGTCTACTCAGCATCTTTCTCATTCTCATATGAGGTTCAAGATCAAAATTCCAATTTTGAAGGAAACTGAGTCCACTCTGTAGATCAGCTTGAGGGATACTGGTGAAGGGGGTTGTAGTCAGCTGTGTTTGTGCAGGATAACTTATGTTTCAGGTATGGTGTGTACTGTGGCTCCAAATGGTGCCAAGGACTCTCTGAAGGTTAGACCTGAGTGCTTTGAGGCATCAGCTCCTCACTGCATGCAACAGCTCTGTTTCACACCAAAGCAGAGACCTGTACCTAGGAAGCTTTGCATCAAGACAGAAACTTTGAAAATGTGCCATGTGTGGAGGAGGGAGGTATGCAAGTATATATCTGAGCTCCTTTTGGGTTATAAGTCTAATATTTTTCTCACTTCTCAAAGTTGTTTTGTTTTTCCTCCTGTGTGCAGGTGGTGTTAACTGTGGAGTAGACATTTGCTGAGTAATCTGGGTCCATAGCTCATTTAACTTTCTGCTAATCTTAGGTGACATGTGTTCTTGTTGTCATTGTTCAGACGGAAGCAGGTTTGCTCCTTGCATGATTACAGAATCAGTAATGCAATTAGAGGCAACTTTTCTGAGTTAGAATCCAAACATTTGAATTAACAAAAATAATAAGTAAACAAATAAATGAGTAAAAACAAGACAGAAGATGGTTCTGGTTTTAACTTAATTTGCCAAGACAGCCTCAAGGCTATGGACTTAGGCCCCAGCTGATGGAGCTTCTTTGGGAGGTGGTTAAGTATTTGGCACACAGAGCCTAGCTATCATAATGAGTTCTGGGAGTGGGTCTTTAAGGTTTACACAGCCTGGTCTTGCTTCCGGCCCTATTCTCTGCTTCCTGCTGGCCACAAGGGAACAAACTCAAGTCACATGGATTGAACTGGCCCCTTTCCAGCATGCACTCTTTATCCTTATAGACAGGGATCCTCTGAAACAGTGACTGTACATGAATCTTAAATTCTTCTGGGTGTTTCTGTCAGGTATTTTGTCAAGGCCACAAGTAACTAATACAATATCCAAGCTGGACAGATAGACCCAAGTGTTGCCATTTCAGCCTAGGGCAGTTACATAATGAGCCTAGGCAAACCAGTTTCCTCCTTCCTTATCCACTGGGAACAGCAGAATACAAGTAGCAAACGATGCTAAGAATATAACCCGTATCATACCAGTGGGGGGTTAAATGGTAGCTTCCTTTATCTCCATTTCATTCCCTTTTACTCTCAAAAGAAAATCTAGTTTTGTGAGTACTTGTCTTGGGGGCAGTGTAGCCACTGAGTGTGGCCACTGCGACTTTTACTATTGTGCCTTCCCGGTGGTTAACTCTGAGCTCCATTACTGCTGCTGTGCACTAAAGCCCTTGGCCCAATGCAAAGGATTGAGGAGACAAGCCACTCTTCCACCGCACCTCTACCACTTTCATTAATGTTAACTGCACAACCAGAGGCAAAATATGTGCCCAGAACCTAGACCATGTCACCTCTATTAATTAAAAACAGGCTTATGGAGTATGAAACCATAATGTGCTTGACAGTTTTTTTTTTTTTTTAATTATGAGGGTACCTAATTGGCTTGTACAAAAAGAAAAGTATTCTTTTAGCTTTCCTTTAATGAGGTTTTTATTATTCAAATGGTACATTTTACTCAATTTTAACTAAAAGCCACTGCAATTCAAAAGAGCCTTGGATGATGAATATTTACAGGCCATCAAAGCAAAGTCTGGATCAAACTGTGAAGAAGGGATGGGAATAAAGACAGCATCAATGGAGCCCAGAGCAGATGTTATTAGTCAGCGTCTTAAGGGAAGAATTTTGTCCTTTGGTGGGTTCTGACCTGGGAAGGGTAAAAGAAGCAGAAATAACCAGCATCCATGCACTGTACTGGAGAATTCAACCAGGAGGAATCCTGCTCGCTGAAGCCCTGGTCGGCCCATGGAGAAACTGCCCTGTCTGTCTCTGAGGAATAGGCCTGGCAAGTCTTCCAGCTGCTGTGAGGATTGAAAACAGCAGCCCATCTACCTGGCAGTCAATTGGTTACCTATGGGCCACCCAGTGGGTGGAGTCCTAATGAACCAGCGGACAGTTTTCTTGGTACCTTTCTGAGTGACAATAATGAGGTTTTTTGATCATGCAGTTAGGCTCTGGCTAGGCGTGTCTAACTGGTGCTTTCTCCTAAAAGGAGAGAAGTGTGAGGCAGGAAGTGGAAGGGTGAGGCCTGTCCAGAGACTGTGGCTAACCTGATCATGAGCTCTCTAGACCATCATACCTGCTATCCATTAGCCTCATCAAATCCTGTAGACACAGCTGAGGATGCTGGTTGACTTGGGAACCTGAGTTTTATTCTTAGAACCCATCTGTCAGGATGGGAGAGGAGCTGGCCATAGTTATGTGAGTTTATAATCCTCAACTCTGAGCAAGAAGAGAGAGGAGTATCCTCAGAGACTGCTGGCTAGCCAGCTTAACCTACTTGGTGATTTCCAGGTCCATGCCTCAAAAAGAATGTGCTGCTGTCTTCTGGATGTAACATAACCATTGTGCTTATGAACTCACTGCAGCTATGGTTACTTGCACAGGACCTGTACAAGAACAAGCCAAAAAGGTCAGGCAACGCTCCAACAGACAGCACTAGAAGTATCTGGTGAGTTACAAGGCAGAGAACATTAAGTTGAGAGTGGCACATGTTCTAGGGTACCCTGGAAAAGTAGAAGAGGAGAGTTGGAATAGATAGGACCAAAATGTATTGTATACAAGAATGAAAATGTCCAAGAATAAGTAAATGATTATTTAAAATCTGAACAGAGCCTGAGGCTGTCCTCCAACCTCCACTCTCTCTCTCATACACATAATCATTTTGACCATTAAACAGGAGAAAAATCATTGAAGAAGAAAAAGGAGTGGAGAAAGGGGGGACAAAAAAGACAGAGAAAGGTGGGAGAGCTGGAAAGACAAAGCCAGTTGGAGCAGTTTTGAGACGTAAAAGCCAACTCACTGTCCACTCATCCTCTTTAGTTTTGAAATGTGTCCATTCTCATTCCTTGCCCCCAATACACCTGCCACTGCTAAGCCAACTGGACGTTGTCTCAGCACCGTGTGGAACATTCCAGGTCTATCCATACCATGTGTCGCCACCCTCCCCTCCTCCCAAGGGTTACCCTAATATTCTGGAACCTTTGATCATTCCTGTGCCCTTGACCCTCAGCTTGAAACTTAGCAGGTCCCTCGTTTAAGGTTCTGATGGGCTTGGCCTAGATCTTTGACAAGGTCAGGCCTGCTGGGATGGACAGAAAGACAGGAAAAAGCATAGAGTTGTTGGACTTACTGCCAATAAAAAGAAGCACAGAACTGGAAATCTGGATACCAAAATGTTCCCTGGTCAAATGACAGTAATTCCGAGTAGAGCCAACCCCATCAGTATGTGTCCTCAACATATCCACTGTACTTCTCAACAAGCCCTTTAACTGTCCAGGGAGCCTTCTTACCAGTACCTAGGAACAAGTGAACCCAAGAACACTGTCATATTTATTGTAAATTAAAGGGTAATTTCTCAGGTGTAGTATGTTCCAGAGGTCTATTCCCATATGTCCTCACACTTTCTACTATGTGCAACTGATGGGGCAGTATGTATTTATGATACATCGATGTCCAGAAGGAAGAAAGTCTGTTCTTACAGGGTCTGGCATGCAGTGAGAACAAAGCCTTGGGACTGGAGAGATGTTCAACAGTTAGGAGTACCTACTGTCTTTACAGAGGATCCGGGGTCCATTCCCAACACCCCCATTAGGTGGCTCATAACTCCGTCTAACTCCAGCTATAGGGGACCAGATAGCCTCTTCAGGCCTCTGTGAGTACTTGTATTCATCAGCACATAATCACACACATATAATCATGAGCTTTTAAAAACAAGCAGGCCTGTTGTGCATATCTGAATGCATACATTTGGCAATATATTATCTAAAAACAATTTAAGTTGGTGAAGGGAAATGACCAATAAAGGCAAGCATTTATGATTTGGAGACAAGATTGCTACATCATGACTCCAGGAACCAAGCTGTCTCAGAACGTCAAATGTAGAAAAGAATGGGACTTTAAAGGAGTTTTAGAGCAACAGAAGCCACCACCATGGAGGTGAGTCATAGCAACGGTGTGAAAATGAAATTATTAGCATGCCTTACAAATGAAGTGGGATTTTCCAGTTTACGTAAGGACCCTTCCACTGGTCCACCAATTATGACTTTGAAAAGTCCCATTTGAGACCAAGCAAAAGAATAAGCTAAATGGAATGCAATGCAAAAGGAAATATATGCCATTGCATCCTAGAAACAGAATGTCACACCATCTGGGACACTGCTCAAGTGAGTTGCAAGAATTTATACTATTTGGAAATGCTGTGAAATCTGATGCAAAGGGCATATGGAAGGAACCACGTTCCATTAAGAAAACCATTTGGCAATCTTACTTCATAACTAGCAGTGTATTCTCCCAGAAAAGGAAGAAGTGGAGACTGTGTAACTTTACAAGGTGGGTACTTGTTTACCTTAACTTGGGCTAGTTTGGTCTGAATTCATGGGAGGCAGCACAAACTTGATCATTGTAATCTTCTACAGCCACCTCTGCCCAGTTACAATTTTTCATGCTTCTCAACCCATCCAGACCACAGCTATGCAGTGTGCATACCATAGGTATAGTTCATGATGATTTGAGGGAATATACAATAAATTTAAAAATTAATGTTGTATAATACATTGAATAAATATGTAACTGGTTTGTCAAAAAAATCTCAAGTTAATAGATGACTTACAAAAGATGTCTTTCAAGTCTTGGTAGCACCAAGTCTTATTATGTAATAGGTTACTCAAGCATTAATTTTGTGCAAATTCAAATAAGACATTAAATTTAATTTTAAAAGAGTTGCATCATAATAGACTTGCTACTAAAGGGATTGTTTAGAAAAACCAAATGCATAGTGACTACCTTTTACATAAGTCTTCCATAGGAAATGTTCACCATTTTCTTGATTAGTGAATAGAAAAAAACATGGTCTCTACTTTAGAAATACAGTGTGTGTGTGTGTGTGTGTGTGTGTGTGTGTGTGTGTGTGTGTGTGTGTGTGTGTGTGTGTGTGGTGGTGGTGGTGGTAAAAGTTTCATGAGAGAATTCTTCTGACTGATGCAATTCCAGGAGCCAGAAAGGTTGTGACACAGAAGACTTGTTTTCTGCCTAGGTCTGCCCCTCAACAGTAAGTAGATCTTAGAAAAGTTGATAGACTTCTGAGTTACAGCTTTGTCTCCTTTAAAAGAGAATGATCATGCCTTGTCTGATATCTGTGAGGCTTGAAGAACTATATACAGAGGCTGGAGAGATGGTCAGTGGTTAAGAGTACATACTGATGGTCTTCCAGGGATCCTTAGTTGGGTTGCCAGCATGCATAATCAGGCAGCTCATAACTCCTTATAACTACAGCTCCTTGGGAGTCCAATGGCTTCTTTTGGCCTCCTGGAGCACTGTATATATGTATATCTACTGGCTCCCCAGAAACATACATTCATATAATTAAAAATAAGTGTTTAAAAGAAACTATATACACTGTTTATGCCCTTGACCTTGATGGAGAGGGTACCTACTAAAACAATCTTTCTGTTTCTTAGATTTTGAGGAGATGGTGTCCACCAAAAATTCAGACACACAAAATACAAATACTGTGTTCTCCATCGACTGGATTATCTCCAGTGTCCTTACTCAGACTCCCTGTGAAAGTTCCTCCTCTATAAGCAGAGGAGGAAAGAACGTGTTAAAATGACCAGTTACCTAGAACACCCAAACCAGCCTGGGTGGACAATGACTGTCAGCTGTGCTGTAGATGGGTCGTGGCCCCAAAGATGCCAAGGATCTGACAGATACCATCGGATGTTAACACAATAATTAACCAGGAGTGGATTCTGCTGTCACAGTAATTTAGTTACGCTTAATTAATATGTTCTTTTTATTTCAGATAAAATAGAGAAAACAATCTGAACAATCACCAGGAGAAGAGCAAAACTCTGGCTCTGTCCCCTCGAGACCGACAAGAATTTTTCATTTCATGCACCATTTGCAACTTCGTAGATTCCTGAACATCAGTATAGACACTTAGCAGAAAATGAAAACACCCTTGTTTTGGTTATTTTCTTAAATTTTTGCCTCGTGTCCATTATCTTGATTATATTTTCTCATCCCATCACCCCAGTCCCAGCAGTGAAATCTCAACCTCATTGATTCTAAAGCAGGGCTTAAAACAGAGTAACACTCACATCTAGCCCAACAGTTTTCTAGGGAAAGAGGCATTGATTTGCTAATTGTGCACTGGCATATCTACAGTGTAGGGCCTGACTCTCTGGTGCAGATTTTAGCAATTTCCTAACCTGTTCTCTGCACTTAAGCACTTTACTGTCCTGTGTTCCCACTTCCAGGGAGTATTTGATAAAATGGAAAATCAATGTTCAGCACAATATGGTGACAAGTAGGGAGGGAAGAGTAAGGAACATCAGCGCGGAGCACTCTCATCATCGTGCATGCACATTTGAACACAACTATAGACTGGGAAAAGGTACCATCATCAAGTCTCTCTTGGTGGAAGCTCATTAGTTCCTAGGGACAAAGGAATTGTGTTTCTAAAGAATTTGACTTATGATATTAAAATCTCTTAGGAGGCCACAATGGATAGAAGTAACTTAACTCTACAACTCAACTCACAGAGGTATTAGTAACAGGGAGGAAGCTAGCAGAAGAAGCATGCTGGAATAGCATGCTTCCGTGAGTAGGGATGGTTCCCCGAGTCCCACTATCCCTATACCCACAATGCATTAACATTCTCCACTAAAAGTACATTTTATGGATATAAAGTAATATTAAGCATTATTTATAAACTCCTGGTGACAACTTGGATGGATAATTCTGATGAAAATTCATTAAGACAGGAACACTTTTTAAAAACATATTCATAGAAGAGTTGAAAAATACTGGATGCTGAAAAGATGCACGATGCAAAGAGAGTTTGTTTTATACATACTTTGGGTAGTTGCCATGTAGGAAGAGCAAAGAATTTTGATAAGAGGAGACCTAGGCAAACTTATATGAAAGATAGGGAGAAAATAGTGTGTGCCATGTACTGTATGAAGCACATGGTCAAGTGTAGTAGTGGGTTCTCGGGTCCCAGGCAGCCAGAGATCCGAGACCCACAGACCTGCCGCCCGAGACCGCTTAGCTGCCCACCGCCGCCCAGGCCCCCAGAAACGACTCAGACGCTTCTATTAACTTCATGCTGTTTGGCCTATGGCTCAGGCACATTGCTAGCTAGCTCTTACATCTTAAATCAACCTATTTCTATTAATCTGTTGGCCACGTGGTCCGTAGCTCACCCATGCTCCTTACATGTTGCTCCTTGGGCGGCTGGCTCGATCTGTCTGACTCCACCCTGCTTCTCCTACCTAAGCTCTGATTTCTCCTCCTACTTCTTCTATGGTGCCTGCCATGGCCCAAAACAGCTCCTTTATTTAAAGATTGAGATTCACAGCATACATAAACGCATTCCCACATCAGTCAAGCCCAACAATACAGAAGCTCATGCATTTTGTACATTTTTCTCTCCAATGACAACTCACTACTCCGTTCTGCCTAGAGATACATGGACCTGTAACAGAGTTCAGAAAGCCCTTGACAGCTATGTGCTGCCATTCAGACCAGGGAGATTCCATGTTATGATAAAAATTAATGTACTCTGACATCCTCTGGGATTCCGTGGGCCTTGGGAGTAGCTAATAACAAAATATAGTCATGCTTGAGAACAGCATGTACCCACACAGTTGAGGATGAGGTTGTAGGTAAGGATGAGATTGTAGGTGGCTCCCTTACCACCAGCTTCAAAGTGCTGTGCCAGCCCCAATGCCAAAGGGAGCCAGCACAGACTGGTTAGAATTATTTCCTATATCCAAAGAAGATCAGTAAAGAAAAACACTTTACAAAACAATTAAGTGAGATTCAGCTAGCAGGTTTATTGGGTTTATTTTTCTGGGGGTGCTTGAACAAATATGTTCATCCATAAAGGATATAAATAATAGAACAATGAAGAATTTTACTCAAACACAGCTTGGTAAACCAATGAGATTAGCTGGGGTTACTTACACAAATATGGGTGAGGGTTACTTACAGGAACATAAACTATTATGGGAAGATACACTATTGGAAAAAAAGGTCTGTCACCCCAGAAACTGGTAAACATGTTTATAGCCTGGGGAAGAAATGGGTCTTTGGATGTTCTCTCACATCATGAATCGTCCTTGGGGGGCGGGGGAGGGGGGTTCATGAAGCCAAACATTAGTGAAAACAGTAGCTTCTGATAGCTCAAATGGGCAAAACTCACATCATAGCCAAAGGATAAACACCACAACACATCTCTTAAAGCACAAGAGGACATCTGGTCTACCTCCTGCTGAGAAAGAAGCAGGAGGATGAAAAGGCCAAAGCCATCCTCTCAGGCCAGCCTGGGCTACATGAGAACTCAAAAAAAAAAAAAAAAAAAAGTATTTGGCCAGGCATTGGGATAAAAGAAAAAAAAATGACTGTGAGAAGGAAAAAAAGCATATTTACACATGTATGCCATTTTCAAAGAAATATTAAGTATTTTTTATATAAAAGGGAAAGAAGAAACACATGTGGTAAGAGGCAGAATGGAAGATGTACTGTCTGCTCATCTTTGTAGGTTCTGCATAGCAAACCCAGCCTCCCTTGGGTACAACAGGAAAAAAAAAAAAACCAGTAAATAAAATAGACATGCATTGGCATGAAGCTGCTGAGTTTAGAAACACACTCCCACAAAAAAGAGAGAGAAATCTATTTAATTCAGAACTCTTTTGCCCAATATGGATGACATAGCTAAGGCTAGAATCTATTTTGCAATACAGTCTTTAAATATCATGTGTAGATCCTGTCCAATATCAACTGAAGCCATCTCTCTAAGAGGGAGACATTCTATTAAGAGAAGAGGGAAAAAAAAAAAAAAAAAAAAGGATCCCTGACTTCCTATAACTCCCTATAGCTCTACAGAGCAGAGTTATGTCTGAAGATGTTCCAGGGAGGTAAATGCATACAATCATAGGCTGGAGCTGTGCTTCCATTACTGAGAAGGCCTAAGGAAGCGACAGAAATTGCCAACTAAGACCAGAATGAGCTAGGGATTGGCAAGTCATAGACAGCAGTCAGTTAGTCCTGAATTCCTGCCTAGGGTTGGCTCACTCACTCAAGAGCTTGCCAATCTGATCCTAATCTCTCTTGTCCAATAATGAAAGTGTCCTTAGTAGTTATACTCACCCCTGCCTATGCTGAGAGGTTGCAGAAACTTTAGTAGCCTACCAGGCAGACTCAGGTCACTGTGGGTAGGCATTAAAGATTATCAGTATGTCTGATTCTGGCTCACACCCCTTGCTTCATGATCTGTTACAATGGAGAAGCTACAGCCATATGCCCCTAACTACTACATGAGAAGATACCCCAACATGTGTTCTGTGACATGATAGACTACCTTTAGCTATGAACCCTTCATTCCTTTGGTCATAATGCCAAGCAAAGTAACTATTTTGGCATCGAAGCCCTGTCACTAGGTATCCTAAGCTTCCTCATTCTGAGCTTCCAGAACCTCTTCCAGGAGAAATCACCAGGTCAATGCTTAGCTGATGTTTGTATACAGCCCCAGACTACCTGTTCCTGAAATGGCACCTACCACCAAGGGTTGATCTCTATATCAATCAACAATCAAGCTAATGTCCTACAGATGAGTACACAGGCCAGTCTGATTTTGGAAATACCAAAACAGAGATTATTTTCTCAGATGACTCTGGGTTGTGTCAAGTTGACAGTTAAAGCTACCTAGGGCATCTTCTTTCAACCATCTATCCATCTATCCACACCCAAGGGCCATAGAGCAAAGGGGCTGGCAGTAGCAGGCATGTATCAGTGTCTGTTAGGAATTCCTAGCTGGTTCTGTATCAGCTAAGTGAAGAATGGCTGCATCAATCTCTTGAGACTTTAAAAGAACTGCTGTAAGAAATCCAAGCACTGCTGTCCTTTCGGGTTAAGAGACATGTTGCTCAGTGTGACTCCCAGGAGCTACAATTTGTCAGCCTACCTGTTACATACTTCTGGGACAAGAAGATACACTTTGCTGTCTGTTTCTGGTTATCAATGTTTGGGTCATGCCAACCTTAGTATGCTTGTCTGTTGATTCCCACCCTGGCCTCCTGGCCTGCCCAGTACCTTCATCTTAGCATGAGTTAGCTGGTGGCTGAACTGCAGAACTACACCATGGTGAAATGAGAACTGGGCTATGAATGGAGAGGGTCCATTTATGGTTTTAAAAGACAACCTTCTGAATCAGTGCTTCCAAAATGAAGAAAAGAAGCACACACAATACTCAAAACAGAACACTTGAAGAGCAGTTTGTCAGCAAATGGAATCACCCTCTGGGACTTTCGGCAGGCAGCACAGTATAGTGCAGCTGATTTATTTCAAGTATATATTCAAGTTTTTAGGCTAACAAGAATTAACTTCTCAACAATTTACTGAGGGAAAATATGTTTCCCGTGTTATTAAAATGTGATTTCACTGTAGTTTAAGCACAGTGTCTCAATGTGTCAATTATGTAAATGTAGACTCCTGACTTGACAGTGGAGTTGGAAAGAATGGTACGTACAAGAGGAAGAAAACCAAGTGGGATTCGTGAGTCAGACTAGGAAACACAGCTCACAACCAGACACTGGAATTCTGCAAGTCTTACATAAATAAAAGGCTCTCAGAGACAAACCCAATATTAACATTGCCATGGATTTGCTGCAAAGCTGCCTGGCTACATGGTCTCTTTAAAGGCCAAAGAAAAGGTTCCATGCACTGAACTCAGGGTTATCGGTCTCTCTCTCTCTTCCCCAAGCAGTGCCTAGCTGATGGGATTACAGGGGTCCATGACAATATCAGGGAGATCTGACTCTTCAATGCAGAAATATTTTCATAGATTCACAGAAAGGCACCTTTACTTTGTTTGCCTCAAGTAATTATGGCAAGTACCATTACTTTTAAAAAGCTGTTTCTGGGGCTGAAGAGATAACAGTAGTTAAAGTGCACTTGGTGCTCTTGCAGACAACCCAAGTTTGGTTCCCAGCACAGCACGTCAGGCAGCTCACACTTATCTGTAACTCTGGCTCCAGGGAAATTTAAGGCCCTCTTCTGCAGTTCGAGCACTCCAGCACTTGTGTACCTAGATCCCCACTCCCACCCCGACTTAAGACAGATAATTTTAAAAGGATCTTTAATGGCTGTTTCCCAAGATTTAGACACAGTCAACCTTAACACTACACAAGGGAGTATCAGTTTACAAACACTGAATGGTCGAGAATTTGTGCCCTAAATGTCAAGTTTATAATTGTGCATGGGGCACAAGCCTGAAATTCAGCACTGAGAGGCGGAAGTATGAGAATCAAGTGTTCTAGTCGGGCCTTGGATATCAAAGCATTGTTTCAAAAAAGCTCCCCACCCTCAAATTAAGATAAAGAAAAAAAACACCAAAACCTGAATTTAAAAGTAAGGTTTCCCCAAATGGACCTGTATGCCTCCATTTTATTCTCGCCCCGTTCTTTCTCCTCTTACCATCCACTCATGTACCAGCTCCTCTAACTTTCCACAGGCAGGGTCTGTCATGACTATAACAGAGAATGGTAATGAGATAATGACAACAGCGAGGACCCTGCACTGAGTTCATGTCAGACACCGAATGCTACTCTATGAGGAAAGTATGGTATTCAATCCTCTCAACACCCACAGAGTGGTCTGACCATCTCTCATTGTCATTGATGAATCCATCGAGGATCACAAAGACAGGGTAATTTGCCAAAGTCAACATCTTCATAGGTAACAGAACAAAGATGCAGAATGAAGTCAGAGATGAATTAACCATTGCCTCTGATCCTCAGGACTCGGTGGAGAAACAACTAAAAATCAACACACAAAACAGAAAGCAGTTCGGACTTTGTGTGCAACAACTCAGTGTGTTGTTGATGCTCTAACCTGTGGGCCTCGACCCCCTTGGGGGTCACATATCAGATATCCTGCATATCAGGTATTTATACTACTATTCATAACAGTAGCAAAATTCCTATTATGAAGTAGAGGAAAACCCAGGCCATCATTGACTTAGGGATGAGTGAATCGGACTTGCCTGGAGTGGATGTGCTGCACTGGGCTGACCCACCTTGGGACTTCTTGTCCTTTTGGGGAAGGGGATGGGTGGGTGGGTAGGGGCAAGGCTGAGGGCTGGCTGGGAGGGATTGGAAGGGGGAGGGGAGGAAGAGCAGGGGGATACATTGATGGAGATGACATTTTTTTAAATGAAAATAAAAAAAAATAAATTTATGGTTGGGGGTCACTACTTTGTAAGGACTGTATTAAAGGGTTGCTGCATTAGTATGGTTGAGAAACAGTGCTCCGAGAAATGACTCACTAATACAGAAGTAGAGCTAAGGAGAGGGGAGGGAATAGGAGGTTATGCAGAAACACACAGTCATCCCCTGAGCAGGTGACAGGCAGGTAGGAGGGGAGAGTATAAGATAATGTCTAGAGCTAGCATGCAGAGCCTGTGTATGTTTCTATGGGTGTGAGCTAGAGAGGCATGGTTAGGGATAGGTAATTATCAAACACATGGGAAATTAGACCTGGTCTCTGAGAGTTGAATGGGCAACACCACCAAGTGCAGTGACTGTATCTCAGGCAGCAGGATGCCTCTGAGCAGGTCAGAATCAGAGCTGAGTTTGCATGTGAAAATAATGGTCCTGGTTCAGAGGTGTACACAGCAAAATGACCCTTGTCTGTCTACTGATAAGCATCTTTCTGAAGACAGGTAGGAACTAAGGGGAAATGAGCAGTAACATTTGGCGTAAATGTATATAGATGACGGTAAATGGGAGCTGCCATTTCTGCTTAAGGGGACTCCATGGAGAACAACTTCTAGACATTTGGAAGAAAATGGTCTGGGTATCTCAATTGAGGGGCTGAGCCTCTTTTTTGTTGGCTCTGTTAAAACTCCTTTATATATATCTCAGCAAAATAAATCTCTTGGTGCTAGAAAACTGGTTTCACAAAGTATCAACTCTGACCCTAAAGTTAATAATCATCCCAGTAGGCAAAGACTGTCATCCATCCAATTAATGAGACAAACCTCTTTTGTGGAGCAATGTGTACCTCACAACAACTCTCCCCAGTAAGTCAGATCTCTCTTAATTTCCAAATCATGTTTGCTGAGCTCGGTGGAGATCTGGGGTTAAGATCTAGTGTAGCCTACCAGCTATTAGCTTAATCTTTAACCCTTAATCCTTAATTTCTGCAAAATGTAGCATTTTTTGACCTGGACAGAACTAGAACTAGTTTTTTGTTTGTTTGTTTTGCTATTTTGGACCTGTCCTCTGATTCTTTGGCTGTGTATGACACAAGACTAATAGATGATAAATAATAGCCATCATTAGTATTATTATATGCCTTTAGGCTCCCATTGGGGCTACAGGATCTTCCTAATTTAATGATATTCAGGATATTTCTTGACCTGTTTCTCAGAAGATGATGTTTCCCAGAAAAATTAGCCCAGCACATAGTTCTACTCAAAATTCTTTCTCCCACCCAATAAGTATCCCAAGGCAGCTTTTATAGAACCATGAAACTGACCATGTACATATTAACTCTATGTACCTACCAGTCATAACCAGTCACAATATGAACCTTTTCAAGAAAAAATTACAGTAGAGCTAAAATTTAAATGTACATTCGGCTGACATTTCCAAATCTATTATTTCTACTAAAGGAGAGGTTGTGGACTATTGTCATAGGGTTAACATAGTGTGCCTGCTGAGAAATCTAAGCTATGTAATTGTTTGTCAATAAAGTTTTATTGGCACACACTGCCCATGGCTGCTTTTATGCTACAACATCAAACCTAAAATGTAAAATGTTTCCTCTCTGATCCTTTACAGGAAAGTGTACTGAGCTCTACTTTATATTGTACTACTTAACAGAGGTTTTTTTGTTTGCTTGTTTAATAAAAAATTATTGCATGGTAGACTTTTAAGATGTTTTTAAACAACATTATGTAGAAAGATTTGACACCCAAAGAGTTAAGTAGCCAAAAAATAATCTTCTAAGATGCGCACGGTTCCCTGGTGTTTCTCGATATATCAAATGGCTCACAATGTGGGTTTTCAATGATTTAAGATGGAAGGTATGTAAGGTTGAGGAACAATGAACTGTTAGACTTCATAAAATTTCCCCAAGACATCATAACGAAGATCTGAATCAAGAGCATCTGTTGCAGTGAAAATAAGCCTGGGTGCTTTCTCTCCCTGAGTTTTCACACTGTGAGACAAAGTGATGCAGCAGGGCCCCATGGTGCATGAAGCAGGATGGGTATCTCCTGTTGAGCAAGGATTGATGCTGAAACGTTGGCTAAAACATTATTCGCAAAGCTGAGCTAGAGAGAGAGAAAAAAAAAAGATTAATCTGTAATTTACACACTGGTCTTCTGAGTAATTTATCCCTCAAAATTTGGGTTTTATTTAATAATTTATAGCCCACCCACTTCTATAGATGGAAAAGAGACAGAACTCTGGAATATGAGTCCAAGAATACAATATCCTGGGTTAGAAGCTCAAGTCCTGAAAGTCTCTTAGTGGGAAGTAAAAATAAACAACTTTGCTAAAGATTTTTCTCCTCAAATGTTTAATAAGTAAAGGATAGAAAACCTTTATTTTAACCTTTAAATAAAACACATTTCAGTGTGATTTTCTTGGTGAAATGAAGCCTAATTTATTTAAATTATACTAGAGACAGAAAGCTGAGACAAGAAATAGAAACCCATGATGAAAAATGGACTTCTCAAAACCTTCAAAATTGCACAACTATGTTAATATGAATTTTCTATAAATTGCAGCTCTCTTCCAGGATGAATAAAGCTCTTGGCCAATAAGAGCTGGCTGGCAACGAGAATTCTAGTAACCCATGTCCTTTATGGTGTGTCATTCCCAACTTTTAAAATTGCAGGATTGGAGTGCAGCCTTCCATTTTATTGGGAACGACAGTACTCCAGTGAGAAAGAACATGCTTCTGGAACATCTCGTCCTTGGATCGCTGAGCTCTCTTAGGACTCAAGACGTAGGGATGTAGGCTTTCTATTCTGGTAAATGAAACAGCTACAGCCAGATCGAAAGGGTACAAGAAACCATCATTAACAAGCTGAGGCTTTGGAGTCCATCATAGGATACCCAGATGACCACTTATCTCAGCTGCTCCTAACTGACAGATACCCTTGCCTAACCAGCACTGTTGAGTCTGTGTTCCAATGCCGATTTAAACCAAAATATCTTTTAAAAAGTTCAGCTTGGTTGGAAACTGCCACAGTCTTTGGTTTGGAACTTTTCAGTAATGCTCAGAATAATCTGGCCTGAGACACATTGGCTGACCACCACTACCATCACTAACTCGATCCTGAGCTGACCACTGTGAAGAGTTAATGGAGAACAATAGAAGAAATGCATTTTTTTTTTAAAAAAATGAGGTGCAAATGGAGGAGACAGATTGGGCAGACAATCTGCCTAAAACCTCAGGAGAACAGTCATGGCAAGTTGTCACCTGCCCTTACGTGTCTGGATGCAGACAATCTTGGGTTCAAATTCTCCATCTCACACATGATTAACTGGGAAAGTGACTCCGGCTCTGTGTGCTTGAGATTTGGCAAACTTGGATAATAATGTGTAAGAAACCACCAGCATATATATGCATAAAAGCATTGCAAAAGGGCCGAGAAGAGCTATTAGTGAAGTACTTGCTTTACAAGCATGAAAACCTAGTTTGATCATGTGAAAATCATATTGCCTTAGTTATGTTTCTATTATTGTAGTAAAGACACATGACCAAGGCAACTTATAGAACAATTTTACTTTGGGCTTACAGTTTCAGAGGGCTGGAGTCCATGACCATCATGGCAGGAGCATGGAAGCAGGCAAGCAGACATGGTACTAGAGCCAAAACCAGAGCTTACAGCTTGATCCACAATCATAAGGCAGAGAAAGCACATTGGGATTGGTAAAAAGGCTTTTGAAATCTCAAAATCTGCCCCAGTAACAAACACACCTCCTCCAAGCCTAATCCTTCCCAAACAGTTCCAACAACTGGGGACCAAGCCTTCAAACATGAGTCTAAGGGGGCATTCTCATTCCGACCACCACACATGTGACAGCCAGAGAGAAGACACACCTGCAATCCCAGTGCTGGAAAACAGAGATAGAAGGCATCCGGGAACCAAGTGGCCAACTCCGGGTTCAGTAAAAGACCCTGATTAAAAAACTACAGTGAGGAAGAGTGACCGAAAAAACAACCAACATCAAGCTCTGGCTGTCAGCTGAACACACACACACACACACACACACACACACACACACAGAGAGAGTTTAATGTGTCGCCATAAATAGAGTTAACAAAACATGTCTTCCTAGTCTCTAACACTTCCATAATGATCATCAGCCATGCTCACTCTGTAACAGTCTCTTCAACCTATCCTCCAAAGACATGTATGGAGGCTGACTCCAAGTCTCCCCAAGGCAGAGAGAGGCCAGCTCTGCAGCGTATGTGCCAGGCTGCATTTTCCATCAGTGTTTTGCCTTAAGCTTTCATTTCTGCCATCTCCAAGTAACAAAAGGAATGCACTGCCCATCCCAAGGTGAGAGGTCACACTTGTACTGGAGATTGCAGAGCCTGATGGTATTCCAGGGTACTCGCGCGCACAGACTGTGAAAGGATCTATTAAATGGAGCATAATGGAGCATCCACGTGAAATTTACATTGAAGGGCTTTTCCTTTCTTTGGTCCAACTGCACACCAAAAAGGAACTGGTCCTGAACTGGCAGGCTTTCTTTCATTTGTCATTATGTTTTACACACAAGGAAATTTTAATGTCTAAAGATGGGAGGTGATGATAAGGCTAGAGTTACACATGTTTTTCTGGCAGCCTGGTCACCAGCACTTAAATTCACTTCTGACAGCTCTCTGAATCCGAAGACCGCTAGAACTGAGCTGTCATTTGCCTTTCCAGGGGAGATTTCGGAACTGGCAGTATGTCAAAAGGGAAAAATCACTCGCTTTTTTATATATTTTCAGCACGACAGTATTTCCCCGCACTATGCACAACCTTATATTCTTAAGGCACAGAAAGAATAGATCCTGAGCTTTAGTCTAAGGGAAATTTTGCCCTTGGGCCTGAACATACAAGAATTGAAAACCAAAGCTTAATGTGAAACTTCCCCTCCAAGAGTTTGGGTCCATGATTATAAAAGGTCCTTAAGTGTGATGGTTCCTGAACTCTTTACTGGATAAAATCTAATGGGTGCTTTGAGCTATGGAGGATAGGCCTAGGATCAAATAGTCAGTTCTCTTCAGTAAAGCCACTTACTTCCAAGACCTAATCAGAGCAGTGGGTACCACGGAGGAAGGAGAAGTCAGAATGAACCTGCCATCAACTGCCAGGTGTCCCTACGAAACTCACTAGTTTTCTGAGTACACAGATGTGTTGTCTTTATATAAAAAACAGCAGCACAGAACAAATAAGAAGGAATCCTAGTGTGATGGCTTACATGGGGCCTTGTCCCCATTACCTATCAAACGTCATCTTTCCAGCCTCACTTTTCTCATCTGTATAATAGATACAGTCACTCCCACCTGAACCAGTAGGCACTGGTAAAGCATTCTAAATGTGTGTGCCCCAACTGAACCCCACAAAATGAGCTGTTACTTCCATCCTGGGATTGCTAATAATTTTGTCCCTTTGCAACCATAGGCATATTGGGATGAGGAGTCAGCATCAGCAATTAAACATGGCTTACCGACATCTAAGACTGAGGCATGTCTGAGGTCGTCACCTTGGCTCCCAGTGGCCAGCAATGTCCTCTCAGAAGAATGTCTGGGGTTTTGGAAGTACTCAGCAAAGGCCCGTTAAGTAAAAAGTGGACAAGCAAATGATCAAATGATGAGGACTAGATGATGAAGTGTGGGAGCCAGTGCTTTTCCCAGTCTCCAGCCCCTTTGGTAGCTCCGGTAAGGGATGGAAACTAGTAAGAACACAGCATGGAAAAGAGCCCACGGTGGGGATCACACTTCTGATTGCCAGGGCCAGGGGTGGGATGATTCTAGCTCTGCCTATGAGTCAGTGCAGGGTGTTCATTTGGGAATGATATGAGATTATAGTACTCTGAACAGGACACTCTGCCCAAGTCAGTCAACTTGCTTGCTTGGCAAAGATTAATCCTGCGATGCTCTAAAAGACCAGAGTGGACCTAGGATGCAAAACCAGGTAACACAGTAGCATTTGAATACCTGGTTGAAGATCCTGTCCCAAATAGCTCTCGTCTGCTCAGGGAGCATCCATATGGCGTAGTCTGATCCCTAACAGTCCAGACATGCTGGAATTACTTACACTATTTTTTCTCCCTTGGTACCACTAGGGCTATGATTAACTTAATTTTCATACTTCAGTCACCTCACTGGAAAATAAAATTAAACGAAGTTACTTATTAATGAAACCAAAGCCACTATGGTAAATGAGAAACCAGTACTGCTTGCCCTGCATAGGTAACCATAAAAATAAACCGTGGAAACAAAATACTATAATCATAACATTGCTAGCCACCACTGCTTTTGCTAGCATGGAGCCCGAGTTTCTGCTTCATGCCCTCCCTCTCCTTTCCTTCTTTCTCTCTCTTCTTCATTTCTCTTCCCTGACTTCTTTCTGTGTAGGGAAGTAGACCACGCAGCCCCCATAACTAAGGCACTTTGAAGAGTTGATGAAAATTGTTCCCCTCTAAAGTCACCGTTGCAGTGAATGTAAGATCCAACCAGGATTGTGGGTATGAGGAGGTTCCAGCGGCTGGAAAAGCCCTGGAGTCTTACAATCTGCATTTGTGTCCTGAGCTGCATGTATGTCCCATGTCAAAGCATCAAAGGTGTACATAGCACTAGAAGAGAGAGTATGATCAGGGTATCAGCCCTGACAGTACAGAATAAGGGAGGTTCCCAGGTGCCCTTGGGGTACACTTTTCCAGGATTCTGAGAGATACACAAGTTTGCAACAGTGCACATTTTAAAATGGCCCTAGTGTGTATCAGCCTTCTGTGTTTTAATAATGTCTTTTCTTTTCTTTTTGGTCTGTGAAGCTGTTATTAGATTGATGACACATCTCGTAACGAGGGTGACTCAGAGTCAAGCAAATACAGTCCACTTTAACAGTGCCAATATAAATGAGCCTCTGGTTTGGATGCCAAGACAGCACTGCAGCCTTGCGTTCTCCTGATAGTGTTCATCTGATAAAGACATTACAATAGCAAGGAATTATGATGTATAACCCTGCACTGAAATACTCACACATTCTTGGCCTTGAATGCTTCAGCAAAATGCTGCACGCTACGGAGCACAGCCAGGTCCAGGGTCATTGCTTCTACCTTGGCTTTGTGCTGGAATGAGAGAAAATAAAAAAGAAATGATAAATAATAGCAAGTATAGTTCATAGTATCAAGTTACAGTAAATGCGTTATGGAACATGTTGGAATTCCCTTGTTTAATATTAGAAGCCCAGAGAGACTATACATCATCAGAATGGATGGAAGAACACAGCTTTTACTGCCAAGTCCAAGGAGCATGTGAGGCTGGGACTCGGCTGGAGCTCCAGGCTGGGGGCTGTGCATGGCTTCACTCAGTACACAGAAGAGGCTCCAAGGAGTCTTCTAGCTCATATTATCTTTAAATATGTGCTCCAAAGAACTGTATCTATGGGGGATGAGGGCATCAAAAGGAAGCCTGGCCACAATGGAATAAACAACACTGTAATCTCAAAAAGATTCCACCCAGGTTCTGAAACATTTCCACTAAGCCTGCATCACCCTTAAAGACAATCCAGCCAGGGGTGATGGCATGCATTTGTAATCCTGAGAGCCCAGAGGGGCATGAGTTTCAGGTCAGCCTGAGCTACCAGGTGAGTTAAAGCCAAATGAGGCAATCCATATGATATTTTTCTAACTCTAAATAAATTAAAGGTGAGGTCAGGGAGATAATCAGTTAGAAAATTCCTTGTCACACAAGTAAGAGGACATGAGGCGAATTCCTAGAACTTTATGTGAGATTGCAAGCCAGATGTGATGACACATGCTTGTAATCCAAGTACTGGAAAGGTGGAGACATGAGGATCCCTGGGGATTCCTGATCAGCCAGTGTGGTCTACTCAGAAATTCCAAGGCAGTGAGAGACTCTACACTAAAAACAACAGCAACGAGGTACTGAAGAGAAGGATCAGTAGTTAAAGGCTCTTGTTCTTCCAGAAGACCAGAGTTTGGTTCTCAGCACTCATGTTTAGCAGCTCACAAATGCTTGTAACTCCAGTATCAAGGGATCCGATGTTCTCTGCTGGCCTCCACCTGCACTTGTGCAAGAGCATGTATGCACTCACACACACACACACACACACACACACACACACACACACACACAGATTCAAAATAAATCTTAAAAAGTAATGAACAGCAGAAATATTTTCCCCAACTTTTCAGGGAGGCATTTTGAAAGAGACTACAGATCAAAGAACGGGAAAGGACTCACCCAAAATCAGTCTTACTAGAGGGATGGGATTGGGGATGGCCTGTTGGGTATAGACATAATGGCTGTGTCTAATGGACACAGTTTTTGTGGCAGGATTCTACACGAGCAGACCTCGGGTTTATTCTTCTAGGACTTCCTGTGTATGGAGCATTTTAAACTTTTAAGTCTGGGTGAAGTGTGAGGAACAAAATTAAATGTCATCTCTTTCTGAGACCTACCCAGTTCTTCCAAGAATGTTCAGCATTACCTGTCTGTTCAGGTACAGAAAGCTCATGAAGCAAATGATAAACCTGGGAATTCCAGTCTAGACTGCGACGCCTAAGTCAGACTAAGGAGAATTGCAGGACCCCTCCAATGTTGTGAAATGGATGCAGGCTGTCTTTCTTGGGAGTGGATTCGGGTTGTGCTCAGCAGGAGCCAGCTTAGTTTGGCTGCCTCTATGCTGGGCTCTAACCCAACTCATAAGCTTTGAGCAAAGAACATGGGTCAGTGTCCATGGAAATTGTACCGGCTCAAGACCATTTGACCATTTAACATTTCTGAGCCTCAGTGTCCTCGTTTGCAAAAGATGAAATAATTATTAATAAGTTCTAATGAAGCTGTCAGCTGGTGCTCTAGAAAAACAGAAGATATTTAGTAAACTTAATTATGAGGTTTCTCCTGTGCTCAGTTCTTACTTTAATGCTTTATGGCAATAAGAGTGGTGGATATATGATGTGAATGACTTCCAAAGGCCCTCTTTGAAGACCACAGCAGACCAGAAAATTGACACTAGATCCTACAGGACCGAGGTCATGATTACTAACAGAGCCCAGGGTTAAGAAAACATGGAATAGAGTGATTAAGTGGTTTCCCAGATATAATAACATGTCAGTGACTGGGATCGAATAGGTTTGTTGTAAACAGAAATTCCTAATTTGGGGCAAAGGCAGATACTGAAATGTTGCTGGCTTGGAAGGAAAACATCAATAAGATCCAGGAAAGCACGGGTACCAGCAGAGGGTGCGCTTAGTTTTCCTCCCTTGGGGAACCATGGAGCTGAATGGGCCACATAAGGGAAAACACAGAGGGCTTGGATCTGGCTCAGCACACTGCTCTTACATAGGACCTGACTTCAGTTCCCAGCATTCTCGTTGGTGACTCACAACCACTTATAACTCCAATCAAAGATCTCTGGTCTCAGTGGGGTACCTGCACTAAAGTGCACATTATCTACATACCCAAACATAATTAAAAACAAAGCAACTTTTTAAAAAAAGAAGTAGAATGAGGTATCGTGGCGTGAGCCTATAATCCCAAAAATGAAGAGACAGAGGAGGGAAGATCAAGTTCAAAGTCAGCCAAGGGAAATGAAAGCCGTGAAGAGATGCCTGAGCTGCTACCACGGCACTTGCAGGAAATCGAGTAAGGTCACATTTGTGTAAAGCAATGGGGCCTCAACATGATAAGTAAACACCACAGTTTTCTATTTGCCTGCATATTTATTTATTTGTTCACTTTTCTGTCCAGTAACTGGTATTTATTCAAGGTAAAAATTCTGATAAGCATATAAAACTTGTTGAAAATTGATTAATATTCCTCTACATTCTTGTATATGCTAACACTTAGGCACTTGTTAGCACCATTAAAACAAGCAGATGAACTATCAGTTCCCATCCCCAGCCCCTAACTCCCATGCTTCTCATCCCCCTTTATCCAGGGCAAGAAGAAAATCACTGCAATATACAGAATCCCAGAATACAGAAATGCAACTACTACATCACAAAGACAAGTCAGGTATTCGTTAAAGACATCATTCCTTGCTGGAAACCCCAAAGGATATGCATGCTACACATTATGAAAATGCATGTACATATTTTCTCCATAAAACAGGGAGAACATTCCCAGATGGTGACCCCAAAGCAATCCAAGGAAAATGATGGCAGAGCCAAGTGACCCACACGTTCCTCTCTATGTGTAACTTAAAATTAGTTAGGCTATCTTCTCATCCCCCTCCACTTTTTTCTTCAAAATACAGCACTTAGCTGCCATTGCTAATAAGAATAAAACCAGGACATATATATCCAGGGGGAGCGAGGGTCACCTAACTAATCCATGAGCTGTGGGTTACTAGGCTCCTGGGGATAGACTCCAGTCCACATGCTATTATTCAGAGAGTTCCCCTGCCCTGAGTATCAGGTTTCTTGCTTCTGAAAAACTGTATGCAACTCAGTGACATCCAGAGAGGAGGAGAGTGTGGTTTTGGGAATTAGCATAGGGGTTCACTCCTGTGCTGAAGAGGGGCTTTGCTCTCCTCATGGCCTGGCAAACTTAGCAGCTTCATAGAAATGTTGACTGTGGCTTGTGCTCTAACTGGGAAAGGGGTAGCCTGGTGGATGGATAGTGGATAGAACTCTTCTCTGAAGACGGAATTGTGAATTATCAGGGGAAGGAAGGCAAGAGACTCAACCTGTCAGTGACTGATATAGAGCAGGCCACAAATCACCATGCTTGTTTAATGTATGTACTTTTATTACTCTAAGAGACTACTTCTAAATACTACTAGGAGGAGTCAAAACTTGTCTAGAGGACCTCACATATCCATTCCCCCAGGTCCCCAAAGTGAAGATAGCTCATCTGTGTATAGTGCATTATCAAAACCTGAAAATCTCAATACTGGCAATACTAAAATTAATTAAATCAAAGTTATTTAAAAGGCTTTTGCCAATTTGGAGATGCATTTATTTTCTTTCCTCTGCTTGGTCTACCTTCGTGTCAAATTATGTGATATTTTGTTATGTGTATACTGCTTAGTTTTGGTCAATTTGACATAAGCTAGGGCCATCTGGGCAGAGGGAGCCATTAGTGAAGTAATGTCTCCATCTGATAATCTATGGGCAAGTCTGTGGGGGCATTTTCTTGATTAACGAGTGATGTGGAAAGGCCCAGACCACTGTGGGTGGTAGCATCCCCTGGGCAGGTGATCCTGGGTCACAGAAGAAAGCTGAGCTAAGAAGCACTCCTCTATGGTTTCTGCTTCAGTTCAGGCTCCAGATTACTGCCCTGCTTTCATTCCTGCAATAAGATGTATGCAGGATCTCAACAGGTTTCCACTGGGCAATAGAGGATTTTTTTTTATAGTCACACGTCATTGGCAGAGAAGCTGAGTAGCTGTGACTAGATGTAATACAGTATAGACCTCAAGTTTCCTAGGAGAAGAATGGTGACCCAGGATGAGGACAGTGAGGACTGTCACAGAACCCACGTCTAGCTCCTCAACCTTACTTCAGTCATATCTTACTTCAAACTCATATCAATTCCAGAAAACTTTTAAGAAGTGAGATGAACGTAAAGATGTAGATTCATATCCAGAGTCAGATGTAGTGCTGCATGCTGTAATCCTAGGAAGCAGAAATCCGAGGCCGAGGCAGGAGATGGTGAGCAAAGGGTCAGTCCTGACTACAAAGCAGTAGCATGTTAGCTAGAAGGGAGGAAGAAAGAGAAGAATAAAGGGAAGGGAGAAATAAAAAGAGGAGGGGAGAAGAGGGGAGGGAAGGGAAGTTTTCCATAAGTTTGATATATATATATATATGTTGATGCTTTTGCCTGCTTATCTGTCTTTGGTTAAGAGAAAGAACTCCATGCTGAGAATATCCAATCTTGAAATGCTATAAAATGCCTCATTTCCCCAAATCCTCACTACATCCTGTAATCAGACTACAATGCAAGTTTACTATCTGAGGCCACTAAAGATGTTGATTTGTTGTAAATTACGTATACAGATGCTTCTACCCAACATGTTAAAACTGAACCCCTAGGTGGCATCCCATACATGATGGAAACTTCTAGGGAGCTAAGAAGTCTAAGTCCTCACACACTTGGGGTGTAACCAGGAAGATCATTTGAAAGCCCATGTCTTCCTCTCTTGTTCTCTGAGATTAAAACATATTCACTCTTGCCTGTTGTTAATGGACTTTACAGATGTAGGTCACCACTCCCAGGATACTCCCTGTGCTGGGATTAAAGGTTTGAATCACCATTCTTTGATTTTTCTAGACTGACTGTGGTTAGAGCTCTGGGACTTCTGGAGCTTTTACTAATCCCCCACATAGACTGTGGGTAGATTCCCTCTGATATCTCCAAAACTTCTGAAACTTTTATTGAATCCCCACAGCCTGTGGATTATTAAGTTCTAGAACCTGCCGCTGTGATTCATGAGTCTATCCATGTAGAAACAAATGGGTTGCTGGTGGCTGTTACACCACACTGATCTCTGGTATTTCGTGAGTATAAATTGGCCAAGAGTGACTCAGATGTGACACTGCCTAAAAGCAGAGGGACCAGATGGGGAACAGCATGAGGTATTTAGATAGCAAAGTGGAGAGATGATGTCACTTTCAACAGAGAAGCCAGAGCCAGGCTAACCTGGATTCACAGCTCAGTGGGACCAAAGGATTGACAACATGACTCAGGGGAGCACTGGGCCTAAGCTGCCTTTACTTGTGTGTAAACAGTACTTGCCTTTTGAAGACTAGAAAAAGGTCTATTATATATATAAGCTACGAGGCCATCAGGAAATGCTACCATCATTGTAAATTCAAAGGAAGGCAACTGCTCAAACTGAGTGTCTACTGTTTTTCAATAAGAATCCATAGCATATGGCAATTTCAGATACCTCTTGCCAATCTTAACTCTCATAACCATCTTGGGAAGACTTCATAGCACTTCTGGGAAGGGTGATACATGATCTTGGGACAGTGTGGGAAGCCTATTGAACCCCACACCCCGAGTCATGTCATCATACCTTTCCAAGCTCAGGGTATGTTCTTAACAATAAAGATTTCAGTTACACCCTGGATCAAGCCAGAGTGCCTTATGATAGTATGTCCTAGCACTGAGTGGCTAGGGAAATTAATTTCCAGAGGCATCAGTGTTCTTCTCTGTAAAATAGGAATAATAGCAACTGCTTATTAGAAATTGGAGTTGTAAAGCAGAACTAGACCCTGAGAAACAGAGTATGATTGTGAGTGACCACTGTAGCTGAGTACTACCATCCTATCACACAGAGTTCATGGACTGTGTGGCTTTACTTTTCACTGACAAGAATGGGTCCTCACAGCAATTTCAGAATGCTTCCCATGAGCCCAGGCCCTAGTATACCTGTGTATCTCTACAGCCATCTACTCTCACCCATACAGAAGCTGAAGTCCACAACTTCATCCTGGTGAAGGGCCACAGTCCACACTTAGTGATGATCACCCCTCCTCTCACTTTCACCTCTGCAATCCACAATGGCCATCCAACCGACCTCTCTCCTCTGGACCATTCCTGCCCTCGCCTAACAACTGAGGCCAAGCTCTGAAATATGCATGTAGTAGACAGGGCAGCATATTGTCAGCTCACAGTGCGACTGAGGGAGACAGCATTCAACACACTCTTCCATCTGGTCAACCTGTAACTACCACCACCTCTGAAAGCAATCCCTTTCCTACAAAGTCCTGTACCTCTCTTTTGACTGCAGCAAACCAGAGGAAACCCTCACACTCACATTCTGCTTAGTAACAGAGGCAAACAAAACAAAGAGAATGTTCTATAAAATCAAACCTTGGGAAATGAAATATAAGTAATTTGCAGTAAGGTGGGCAGAGTGGCCCACTTTATAAGCCCAATATTCAGGAGGCTGAGGCAGGAAGCTTCTCATGGGCTCAAGACCATCCTGGACTATATAGTGAAACCCTGCTTCATAAAGAAAGAGAGAGAGAAGGAGAGAGAGAGAAACAGAGAGAGAGAGAGATTTCATGATGCACCCTACTAAAAGAAGGCCAGTTATCACAGACTATCAACTGTCAGTTGACTACTTGGAAGAGCACAAGTAAGGTTATTTCCAGATTTTTTTCTTTTGTATGCTTTTGGTCATCTTTTCCTCACTATCTCATTTCTCTTACAATGAGAGCACAAAATATTGGGTACACTAGCCAAGCCTGGTGGGGTGGGGTAGAGCACGGTAAGGTGAGCAGGCTTCACCCTACCCTATATTTCACAGGCTCTGCATTCTCCACTCAGGTGAACCAAAGGAGTCTCTAGCCCACACATTCGACTTATCAAATGGAAGGATACAACAACTCTTCATTCTTATGATTTGTTAAAAACCATCAACATGATATGAGCTAAAACGAGGAGAACATAGAGATGGCACCTGCGGCCAAGCCTGATAACCTGAGTTTGATCCCTAGAACCCCCTTGGCGGAAGGAGAGCTGACTCCCATCATCTTCTGACCTCCACACTTGTCCTCTGACCACCCTGCACAAACACATGCATTTTTAAAAAAGTAAATTAAAAAGGAAGAAGTACATCTGACCATGGAAGAAAAAGTAAGCAGAAACCCAGAGGCACTGGGTGACCTCAAGGAGCTAGGCCTCTGATATGCCTGCCCAGAAAATCCTGTCTACTGTGGGCAACTGCAGAGGCAACACTTAGTGTCTGAGAGTGCAGTGGTTGGAATGGAAACAGGCCTCCTCTACCGATGGAGGTATGGCTTTTACACTTAGCCTTGATGTGGAAATCCCTGCGAAGTATACGCAGATGAGAAACCAAGGCTGGTGAAGTTCAAAGAGGCACTGCAGAAAAATAGCAGGCGATACCTAATAATGGGAACTCTCGGGCCACAGCGTAATCTAGCCCTGCTTCATATGCTCCAACACATAGCTCAAAGAAGCTACCGAGAAATTAACAACATCCATATATTCTCATCTGAGTCTACTTTATATCGGATTTATTTTACACACTTAGAATTTACAAGAGAAGCGTTATTGCTGGAAGGAAAAAAAAAACCCAAGCCCTGTAAGCAAAGCTATAATCTACATTCAGAGCTTATTGCTAATGGCATCTTGCAAATTCTAATCCAATGGGCCTTAATTGCATTATGCTGATGGCTCTCCTCCTTCTTTACAGACTCTCAGTCCTGGTTTTATGTTCTGCAACCTTAAATAGGACTTGTCACATTTACAATGGCAAGGGACACTGGTGCTGAGCATATTATTGACATGACATTATTCACAGAACTACAATAAGCATCTAACCAAACCAGTTTAATAATTCATCGATATCTTACGTGGGACTTCGGAACATTAATTTTTCCAGTATCATTTAAGGGACATTAATGGTGACAAAGAGTGGCAGTCTCTTCACTGGGAAATGCAGGAGGAAAAAGAGGCTGGAATTGACTTGCTATGTTTCAAGTTCTCGGGAGGGTGAGCCCAGGCCTGCATCAGGACCAGCCTTGGTGGGGCGTCAGTCTGATCCAGGACAGGATTAAAGTAAAAAATAGACAGCAGTAAATGTTCTGTCTAATAGAACAGCCAGGAAAGAAAGCATGTAAGACCTCTTTCCCGTTCTTCCTCATTTTAACTAGTCTATACACCATGTGGCTTCTCAAGTGGCCTGGTTATTTGCAACAGGGTCTTACTACATAACCCACACTTGCCTTAAGAGTATGATCCCCAAAAGCCAGCAAAAGAGTCAGAGACAGCCCTGCCCCCACTGCTAAAAGTCCCACAAGAGGATGAAGCTGCACAACTGTTACATATATGCAGAGGACCTAGGTCAGACCCATGCAGGCTCCATGGTTGTCACTTCAATCTCAGTGAGCGGAGCGTCTAGGAGCCCAGGTTAGTTAATCATATGGGTTTTCTTGTGGTGTCCTTGACCCCTATGTCTCCTACAATCCCTTCTCACCCTATTCTAACACAGGGGAGGTGCTTAGTCTTACTGAAACTTGGTATGCCTTTTTTTTTGTTGATATCCATGGGAGGCCTGCCTCATTCCTGACAGAAATGGAGGAGGAGTAGACTGGGGGATGGGAGCAGAGGGGGTGGGGGAGAGGGGACTGGGGAAACTGTGGCTGGGATGTCAAATACTAAAAATTGAAATTAGAAACAGTATGATCAGCCTCCTCAGCTCAGGATTACAGGCAAGCATTGCCGTTTCCAAATGTCTATTTTGCTTCTAATATAAAAATGCTCTTGTGGGGGACAACTTTCTCATGATGACTGTACACTTTGAAGCTGGGAAGTAAACCAAAATGATCCTTGGCAGAACCCTGGATTATTTTTTTCTTAAACCTTGAAAAGATAGGGGCTGAGTGTGTCATTTCTAACCTTTTAGTCAACCATCACAATCAACCCTCATGTCCAGCCTCCCCATAAACACCCACACATTCCTCTGCCAAAATACACAAGCATCCTTAATGAGAAAATCATGACAACTTTTTCTTCATTGTGTACAGGCCAAAACATTTCACTTTGTTACTGGGACTCAATTTATAAAATAACTGCATCAGTACCTATAGATAACCACAAGGCTATTGACAGAGAAATTACACGGAAGAGGAGTATATTTAATTTGGTATATGAATTATGAGTTACATAAAAGCAAGACTATTAAAAATGCTTAGACAGTAATTGGCAGTAGTTTGCACTCTGAATTAGAAAAAAAAAAAAAATGTTTATCATGCCAGAAACTAACAAGAGAGTGAAAATATTCCAAAACCTTCCAATTCCCCTTTCTTCAATGTGTTCACTTTGCAGCTTAGAAACAGGTTAAGGCAGGGCAGTGAGTGGCTTGAGCAGTTTGGTAGGCAACAGGAGGGTGCATTTATGCTTTGCTATTGAAGAAAGAGCCTTGTTTTCCCCCCCACAGTGAATTTTTCATTCTAATGTGAGTGATGATTTACGTTAACTATAGGTAAAACATGGTTACATTCCTGAAGGATTGCAGGCAAGTACAGAGTCGTACAATAAGTTGAAGCGTAAAAGCTTTCTCTGTCATAATATTTATTATAATGGCATATAAAATAGCTGAAATAAATAATGGATGACTGAAGGTAAATTCATATGATAAAGACTCCTTCAGCAGACACCATTACTTTGGACTGCTCTAGTTTTATACACAGTTGAAGAGTCTTAATAAACATGCCTTATATCTTCTGTAAGTACTGGGAACATCAAAGATCTGCTTAAAAGGCAGCACAGTGGACATTCGGCTAATTTACTGGATAATTACTTTCTCAACAGGAATGGTCTATATATTTTGCATAGTTAACAGCTGAGTTCTTAATGAAAGTTGGTAGGCATCTGAAACTCCCACCTTGAGGAAATTGTGATAAAAGAGCTAAAGAGCAGTGTTCCCACCCAGTCTAAAGTCAGAAGGGTGCACAGCTCCAAATGGAGTGCTGGAGCCCATCAGTTATCCAGCAGCAGGCCAGCAGTGAGGAAACTGAATGAATAAGACAACAAGACTTGGCTGCTCTGGTTTAGACCATTTTCTATGCTTCCTGAAGAACTTTCAAGGTTGACAGATCCTGAAAGAGAGAAAAAAGCTTCCTTGAAGGAACTGACATAAAGAGACCCAGATGTACCCACAGCTCTTGATCATGTAAATGGCAACGGGCATTTTGGGTTGTCATGATTTGTTAGAGAGGAGATTGAAGCTGGGCTACTGCAAGCATCCCATAATGCAAAGTCAGCCTCCCACAGAAGAAGAATCTGGTTCTAAGTGTCAGCAGCATCAATGTTCAATGCAGGTTTGGTGCAAGGACTCTGTATTCACCTCAATAGTAACCAACCGCCTAAATATAATTTTAGTGGTTACAAAGGTAGTTTATTTAAAAAGTACACGTAATCCAAAAGTGACTGACATAAACTGAAAATGACGTCCAAGTCTCACTGCACCAAAAAGACTGCAGAAGCTGCCTGTCTCAAACTCGGCCAGAATACATCCTTTACACATATGAAAGTATTGTGTGGCTTTCCTCACCAATGAAGGGTTGTTGAGAGTCACTATTCCACAACTGCATCCTTTCCCCTGTCATGTATTCATCCTGTAGCGAGAATGTGGAGTCCATATGTAGCAGTTTGAGAAACTTATATGTGTACCACCACCTCCCCTGTGGGTGCATGTGTGTGCATGTGAGTGTGCATGTGTGTGTGCGTGTGTGTGTGTGTATGTGTGTGTGTATGTGTGTGTGTGTGTGTTTATAAGACAGAGGTCTATGCCACATTTCTTGCAAGTTCCAGGGACCCAAATGTCTTCACTCCCTCTCCTTGCCAGCCCTGGGAATCTCATCATGCTCAGCTCTCTCTCTCTCTCTCTCTCTCTCTCTCTCTCTCTCTCTCTCTCTCTCTCTCTCTCTCTCTCTCTCTCTCTGAGGTCACTAGTGATTAATTTAGTGCCTAGGCAATCTCCTTGGCTCCTGAATTTTTAAATTAAATTCTCTATGCCTTACCTTACATCTCCACTAAAATACAAATTTCAGAACTCTATTGGAGAGTTACTGTGAAGATTTAATTGTGTAGCATGTATGGAAATCACAAGTGCTAAACATATGAGGAGTACCTCATTATAAGTGTTAGCTGCTGCATTTGTTGAGAATAATGGGACACTGTTTTTCATTTCTTTCGGGAAAAGCAATGATACAATAGACTTTGCAATGTGCAACCCCACCCGAGCAAATCTCTTGAGTAGAAGCAGAGGTCAAAGGGTAGTCACATTTTCAATTTTGATAGATTTTTGTTGGGTGTCCTCCAAGGGTGTAATAGCACTGTCCATCCATACAAACACTGAAGGAGAGGCTCTGAGAGAACACAAAACATCCAATAGCTCATGCTGATACAGATAGTAAATTATATATCTCTATATGAATGCCTGATGCACCATCAGTGGTGTGGGGCAGCTTTTCAAAACAGATGTTAGAGAATGAATGAATGAATGAATGAATGAATGAATATAAAATATGGTGGCAGGAATAGATGGTGTCAGAGGCAGAATTAAGAAAGTAGCTGATAATACTGGCTGTAGTTATTTCCCACAGTCATTTGATAATCCAGCCTCTCCTCTGAGTGCTTTGGACTGGCTGGCAGAGTGCTGGCATCCCAGAAGTTGGCCACCCTGCATGATGATGAATATGAGCTTGGCATGCAGAGTGTGGCATAAACATGGAATAGCATAATCACGCTTGAGGAGTAGTCATGGCAGTTATTTTTAATTTATGGATAGGTCCAAAGAGAGGAATCGTGCAGAGTTTCTGCAGAAGCAAGGCAGCGTCTCCAAAGGATAAACTAGAGATTAAAAAACAAGCTTCAGAAAGATATAAGGTTTCCTGTTTAAAATTGAATTTCTTTAGCAGCCTTTTAAAGGCTGCCACCAAAACACTCCCAAAAATAGAGGACTGGAGGGCTTAAAACAACGCACATGTTACAGGAGAGCTCATGGTCAGGTTATCATCAAACTGTGTACATCTTTTAGATAAGCAATTACAAATTAATTACTCTTAAAAACAAGATGGATAAAGAAGAGGAAGAAGATGAGAGAGAGCATTTGCTTTATGGGGAGGAGAATTTTCCTTTAACTGATAAATTACCAGACTTGTTTAATTAGAACGATGGAGCCATCAAATGACTTTGTATAGTGTAAGAGAAAATTTAGATATTCATATTAAAATCCCAAGAGTAATGGGAAGGGAGAGAAAGGAAAGAATCATTACATTCTTTATCAACAAGGAGAACATGATGGGGAAAGCCAAAACATGCAGATCAATTACTGACAAATACGTCCAAATGAGAATAATAAGGAAAAGAGACTTCACAGGGAAGAAATAGGACAAGTATGTCACGTGTCACAAGAACTAAGGAAGATTTCAATTCATACACGAAAAGGCAGAAAGCAACAAAATACCATTTTGAAATCAGCTCTACATTTTATTCAAAATAGACACTACATGCAGAGAGCCAACTGGGCCCTAGAAGAGGTCTTCTTCTCCACAGTGAGGGGCTGGGATGAAGAAGGTGGCTGAAAGACCCCACAGGCCCAGCCAGCAGCACGGGGAGGTGAGATAGCTGCTTCCCACTATCAGCAGAACATGGCCTATCCCTTGCATGGACTGGTTTCCTCAAATCACCCTTTCCTACCTTAAAATAAATGTGAAGGGCAATGAGTTCCTAGGAAACAGCAGAGCCACCAAGCACATAGATACCAGGCTCACCAATAGACTAGAGCTATCTGTCAATCAATATACAGAGACATGCAGGTGGATCTGCGACATACACTTGAGGGACACCTGGACAAGCCCTGACATCCTCTATCATAACTCGGTGAAAGTTCTCCAGAGTCGAAGTTCTAGGCAACATCCAGAATGTCACTGTGCATTGGCTGCCCCTGATATCCAGAAAGAGATGTGCTTGGAGAAGCAGAGGTATTCAAATTGCAAGCAGAAATGAAAGCCAGGGATTGCCGAGCTGAAAGCCAGCAGAACCAGGAGCCAAACAGCAGGAATAAGCCAGAAAATATCTTTGTGAGACAGTTGCCCATTATGAGTCTGGAGTTAATTCAAATAATCCATCCCAGCAGCATGTATCAGATTCATGGTGCTGCTTTTCAAGCTAAGTCTACTACTCCAGAAAGCCTCATTGTAGCTGATGTTGAGGAGAATGGGGGGGGGGGGGGAGACGGGAGAAAATTAGAAAAATCAACATCCCCAAATCCTTGTAAAGACTTTGATGTAATGATAGAGACAACACATGAAATAATGGGAACAAACAGACCTGACCTCTTCACATTAATAAATAATTGTACTTCATTTTAAAGAGTTAGCCCTGCCTGAAAGTCCATAAATGCTCCAAGTCTTAAGTTTGTATTGAGCAGGATATGGCTTTGATAACTGACAGCCTGAGAAGAGCATATTTTTGATGACCTAGTTCTGATGGTGCCAGGGAGGATGATCCCAAGATACTTCCTGGAGAATGGGTGTATGTTGCTCTTATTGTGGGGTCCTATAATAGCCAAGCAAGAGTCCACCACACACAGGCATTGGGAAGTGTATCACCTTCTCTTTCCAAAATAGGAGCCAGTCCTGCTAATAGTCTGCCTTTATTGCACTTCCGTTGTTCAAGAAGTGGTTTTTAATTTCATAAGAGACATGTGCAAACATGAAGAAGACCCCAGAACTTCCACAGAATTAAGCTATCTGAATTAGACTTGGAGATACTCAGCTTTTGGAGGGAGGGGGGGATGAATATACTTTTGATGTGGGAGGAAGGAATTAGAAAGTCTCTCTCCAGATGTGAAGACTTAGAAACAGAGTTCCAGCTTCCACCAAGTCCCCATGTCTTATGTGCAGGGTGCTCAAAGAACTATTCAGGTGCCCTCAGGATTAAACACCGCAATAAGCTCAGAGCCAGCAAGTAGAATATAAGCAATATAAGTGGGATGTGTTCCTTTCAGACCCTCAAAACTGTAGTACATGCATTCCCAATACTTCTTACCTACTGCAAGCCAATGAGAAATCAAATAATATTCTATAAGTTACAAAGTAATTAACTGTATGAAACTATTAACAACTTAAAACTAGCCAGAAATAGCACTTAGCTGTGAGGGGTCTTGCCTTAAATGTGTGAGGCACTGGGTTGAAACCCCTGCACTGTAACAAGCAAAGGTACTAGAAAGTACTTGTCCTGGTAACTTTTATCACCAGCAAAAATACATGAATAAAACTAATACCAAAAGGCTGAAAATAGAGAGGTCAGAAGAGAAATACTAGCAAACGTTTAAAGCCGAAACAGCTAATCCAGCAATATTTCATACAAGTAAATTTTTAAGCAAAAACAAAGCCACTAGAGATGAAAAGGGACAGTATGCAAAGACAGAAACAATTAGGTGAGAAAAAATCATGAACTTGCATGTGCTGAGCACATAGCCTTAAACCATGGAGGCATTCGACACCCTTTGAAGGCTTTAGTGATTCACGGTAGAAATGGGAAGAAAAGTAGGTAAAAATAGAACTTTGAGAACAAACGGTTAACAAGACTGATGCAAAACAGCCACAGGACCTTAAACACACACACTTCTCAATTACCCAGTATTTCTAAAATGAACCATGAACCAGATCACAAAGGCAATGTCAACATATTCAAATCACCTCTGTTACACAGGCCACATATTCTTGCCATGATGTAGGAAGGGTGGAGAGAACAAGGGAAATGGTAACCCATGGTGGGGAGTTTAGAGCAACGAGACAGAAGCAGGAGGGAAAAAAAATCTCAGCTCAACTGTGTCTCTTTCAGTCAAAACCTGCAAATAAATATCACAGAGCACTGGGTGCTGGCGAGCTTAGTTCCAAGCCCTGACCCTTTTACTCACGACAGAGCACCCAGATCTATGAAAGATGGGGTCACATGCTCTGATGATAACTGTGCTAGTGTTAACTCACATGTGAGTAATAAAGCTGAAAGTAACAGTGAGACGGAAAGAAGATAAGAGGAAGGAGATCCAGGGAGTGAGCAGATTTCTAAATCCCACTGAACCCAGGAAGCGGACAGCACATTTGGAAGAGCTGGCCATTTTAGCCTGGGGATGTAGCTGGGTGAGGAAGTGTTTACCTAGTATGCCCAAGGCCATGGGTTCAATCCCTGGTACTTCAAAAGACAAAATCTAGACTTAAAAAAAAATAGCCAGATGTAGTGATGCATGCTCGTAATCCAGTAAACTCCAGATGTAGAAGCAGGAGGATCAGAAAGTCAAGGTCATCTTCAGGTACATAGTGACTTTAAGAAAAACCAGGGCTGCAGGAGACTGTCTCAAAAAGTCAAAACAAAGCAAGAAATGTTGGATCTTCAGCAGTAGGTTTGTCTTGGAGAATTAAAGCGGGAAATAAAAAGAGAGCAGGGAGGGAGGGAGGGAGGGAGGGAGGGAGGGAGGGAGGGGGGAAATGTAAAACATTAGTCAAAAAAGTACAAGAGCAGCAACACACAACTACAAGGAAAGAATTAAATGACCGGGTCTGGAGACTTGGCTCAGCACTTGCTGTGCTACCATAGCATTCACCAGAGCAGCAAGTGCTCTCAAAGGGGACCCGTGTTATGTTTCCAGCACTCACCCGGTGGCTCCCAAGCACCTGTAACTCCAACTCCAGGGCATCTTCTCTTTCTGACCCTCTCTGAAACCTGAATTCATATGCATGTGCCCTCACACATATATACATATTTAAAAATAATAATGTTCTTAATTTCTAAAAGAGAAAGTCAGTGTTTATCCCACAATGCACAGCGAGAAGATAAAAGGTTTTAAAGGATGAAAAGATAAAGAATACCAAGGATACAAATGTACCCTAAGAATTATAGATACTGCTTTGAGGCAGAGGGTTGGAACAGAAACATTAAATATGACATTTAAAAATTAAAAATAAACACCGCAGAAACAGGCGAATCCCCCGGGTACCATTTCTGCAAGTCCTTCTCCTCTTTTTTCCTGTCCCAAAGTAAGGGTCACTCGAACTTGACATTCACTAAAGTAAAATGGTTGATGATGGTAGCCAATTGTTCCCCAGTACCTATTACATGCAAAACTTGACACTAAACACAGTTACATACAAATTCACAAAAAAGCCCTTGAAGACGCATCATAATGACGATGTTTCTTTTGAGTGGACAATGAAGTGAGCTGAATGAATATGAAGTAACTCAATGGGGGCTGCAAAGATTTTTTTTTTTTTCCTTGTGACCAACTGTTCTGTATATATCTAGTATTCTGGTGCTAAAGGCCATCACTATGAACTGCTGTGTCAGTAAGCAACATCTCTTTTATTTTTATGAGTTATGTTTAACTGGATTTCTGAATCAGGTCACTAATCCTCCCTCTGAGAGTGACCCTTGTGAGTAAATGACTCATAATAGGATAGATAATGTTCACCTCTTTGAGCTTTGTCCAGACATTAATTCAAAACCTGGTGCCGTAGTTCAGGTGGAAGGCAAGCTGCCTCCTCCTGTGGCATGTGCCAAGCTGGCTGACAAACCCCAGTCCACCACCACCTGCTTCTCAAGTTCATGGATTTGATTCAAGTCTGTGCCATCTGGAGTAGACCTCTCAGTAAACTGGGCAGGGTCAGTGTTTCCTGTGCCCCCTTCCTCATTTCACATATAAAATATATTTTGAATATGCAATTTGGGAGTCTCAATTTTTTCATTGCAGTATTTCGACAGTTTTGAAACTTACCGCCATTATCACGTAAACTGTGCGGAATGCTGTGTTACACAAAGCCCTTATAGAAGCTTAACTAAAACGGTCAGCTCTCCACATAAACACTATTCTACAGCCTGGATGGGTTAAGCAAGATATTTTTAACAGAAACACGGGACAGGGAAGAATAAAAGGAAGGCAGGGAAGGGAAGACTGAGGGAATGAGAGTCTCAGAAAAGGAGGGGAGGGGAGGTGGGTTAAGTCTGCTTATAGATTTCTACGGCTTGTCAAATCACCTATCAAGGGCTGCATGGGGAAACCAAGTCCACATCAGTGCTGCCGAAAGCCATCTGGGGCACTGGCAAAGACTGGAACCTCAGTACAGTAAAGGCATGGGCGTTCGGTTCAGCACAGGAAGCACGCTGGCGTGGGCTTGACACACGACCTTCTTCATATCTGGTGTGTTCTTAGTCTCGTCTCTTGCAGACAAATGGGATGGATGTATCATGTAGGATTCTGTTAAAAGCCTGCTAAGTTACAGACTGCACGCTTTCTGAAGCACATCCTAGACAGCATTAGCTCAGGGAGGGGGTGTGGGGGGACACCACCTTATAAATGTCCATTAGAAGCCACTTCAGAGCGGCATGCATGGGTGCACACACTCAAAACCTCCTCAATATTTATAAGCAGCCTCCTCCCTCTCTCCTTGGCTGGATGAGACATATGCTCCATAGGAAGAAAAGCATCCCCACTCTTAGAGTGACAGGGTAGCCCTGAGCTGTTCGCCTTTAAAGTGAGGTTTGGTGCACTTGGTACCTAAGGATAATCAAAGAAAACAGCCAGCCCCATGGGGTTTCATTCTCCTCTGGGACACAAGGTTTTCAATGTACACTTGGCAGTGTGTGTGTGTGTGTGTGTGTGTGTGTGTGTGTGTGTGTGTGTGTGTGTGTATGTACATATATTTTTAAAGATTTATTTACTTTTATGAGCCCTGGTGTTTTCCCTGCATATATGTCTGTATTTGGGTGCCAGACACCTTAGAACTGGAGTTACAGAGAGCTATGAGCTGCCATGCAGGTGCTGGGACTTGAACCTAAGGACCCGGGAAGAGAAGCCAATGCTCTTAACCTCTGAGCTTTCTGTCAGTCCTCTTCAGTGTTTCTTTTCAATTTCATTCATACCACTAAACTGCAGCATTGTGATGGAGTGTGCAGCAGCTAACCTCAAACCCACCCCTATGCCAAGGCCCAGTTTAGACAGCTGAGACTCATACTAGAAAGTGATCCTATGTTTGCAGAAAAAAGGTATAAACCCACCGGTGATTTAGTGGAACACAGCTGGGTTCTGTAGTTGTCTGGTTTTCCTGAATAGCCATGGTACTAGGTCACAGATTAGAAAATTATTTTCTGTGAAGTAGTCTAAACTTTCTGAGAGACACTGTCTCTCTAAACTATTGTATACAAGAGCAACCAGTGAGTGAGTGGATGGATGAGTGAGCAAGTACAGCTGGGTTTCAATAAAACTTTATTTGCAAACATAGTTACTGGGCTGCAATTATTCATACACAAATTTTCCTGTTACAGAACTAGAGTTAAAAAAAAATGTCTTGAGCCTTATAATGTCTCTCAGTCCTGTGATTAATATTTAATGTACAACTGGAGAAAGAAGAGAATGCTAGCCATACATCCAGATATCTCCTGCTTTACCACTCAGATTACTGATAAAGAGAACAATGTTTTGCAGCATAAACAGTCCCAAGAAGTGTGCAAAATCAAGGATACTCCAAGGGGTTGGTCTGTGAGCATATAATAACATTTTACCTATAAAGGAGGCCTTCTATTTCTTATGGTAACACTTCTGGTGAACAGTATTATCTTTCAAATACCCACCGCCAGTGGCCACTTAAGTTTCTTCTTGAACATTAATTTTTTAGAAGCATATTTTAGCATTTCTAAACAATTTGAAAATCCTGCCAAATAGATGTGATATTGGCTGTGAACATTGTCATAGAATACTTGTTCCTGAGCAAGTAGGCATTTTTCACCCCAGATCTGCTATTGTTTCTCCCCAGAATCTGACAACACCATTACACTACCAACCCTATCTTAGACTCCAGTATTGGAGGACATTCTTGTACTAATGGGTCTGTGTGTGTGTGTGTGTGTGTGTGTGTGTGTGTGTGTGTGTGTGTGTGTGTGTGTGTGTGTGTGTGTGTGTGTTTAAAAGAGTAAAATAATGTACCAAGGACAATAAACTTTCTGCTGACAAGAGAAAATTGTTCTTCCTATCTTCGAGAAAAAAGTTGCAAATAAAGGCACATGAGCAGAGTGGATAGGAATCAACATGAAAGGGGTATGAACCAAAGAGAAAAAGGAAATACGAAGGAATGAGCTGAGGTGCTCGGTAAAGAAATACTTTCCTAGGAAGCAATACAAGGAACAGCAAAAATATAAAAGTGCAAAAACATGAACTAAAGACATGAGCTGTGCTTTGGCACCTAGGAATCTTTTCCTGAGCTAAAATGTCAGTCAGTAAATAAAAAGCAGTTGAGAGCCCAGGGCCATTCCTTAAAGTATTGGGAATTTAATTGGTGGCTGGAGAGATGGTGCAAAGAAAGGTTCAGAGCCCCAACTGCCCTTGCAGAGAGGACTAGGGTTCAGTTCCCAGCAGCTACATGGTGGCTTACAACCATCTGTAACTCCAATTCATAGAAAACTGATGGCTTTACATTGGTACCAGGCATTCCTGTGGCACGTGTCAAAACATTAAGGCAAAAATTTATTCATGTAAAATCAAAAACAAATTAAAAAAAAATGATGCATATTAGCCACATTCTTCTTTGGGGAACTCCAGCCCTGCAGTGGTTACAGGAGATCTGGACCTTGCTGCAAGACAGAGAATTTCTTTGCCTTTGGTGAAGAGTGTTAGGAAACTCTTCCATCCTGTCCAAATTACATGAATCAAGCTAACATGGAAACCATAGGTTCCCTCCAGGCCAGGCTAGGATTTTTGGTTTGGGTTTTGTTATGCTGTTGGTGGCGTTTGGTTTTTGTTTTGCTCTTCCCTTTCTTTTCTGCACTGGGATCAGACCCAGGGCTTTGCATACACAAGATGAAGACTCCACCACTAAGCTTCAGTCCATCCTTAGAACTAGAGTTTTTTAAAGGCTGATGGTAGGAGGCACTCAATTCACAGGGAGATTAATATTTCTGGACAAATACAAAACCCACTAACAGGAAATGATGAAAATCAAAACAAACAGGAACATAATACCTAGAGCATTGGAATCTGCGAGGAAGATTTTCAACTTCATACACTGTGACAATAACACAAGGTAACAACCCCATATTCAATTCCTGCTTTGGTGCAAAGCTAGATACTCCATATTCACACATCCCCTTATCCATAACCCCTTTAAGAAGTTGATGTTTACGACGTTCAGCATCTCCATTTTATAAATGAGAAGGTCCAAGACACAAAAACCTGGAGATCATAGGACAGATGAAGAGCTTTATCCTAAGCCAAACTGACCTCAAAGCATTACTGGGTCTCATCCACAGTTAACATGCACTATGAGTTTAACCATGAAAGAATGAAGAAAGGTTGACAAATCTGTGGGTGCAGGCATAGAAGGCATCCCAGGTACTACACAGATTCTAGACTAGGGTAGGAATAAGAAAAATCAGAAGGCCCAAATGAGTGCCATGTGTAGGAAAACACAGAGAAAATGTCATTTCCTGGCTCTCCTAAGATCCATAGCACGTGCTCTGCTGTTCCCTGGAAGTGCAGACATATACAGGGTAGCACATTAATCCTTCAAACACTAACAGATGCTGGCAGGGATTTAGACTGGAATGTATTTACAAAGTGACAAATTATGTTCTGTATTAGAGAGAGAGAGAAAGAGCACCCACAAACGGGCTGATAAATGTCAGCCACAGTCACGACAAATGGTTTATTTTTATTATACTGTAACCACAAATGTTTTTTTTTTCCTCCTATTTTTTTTTTTCTCCTGGAGTCCCAAAGATTTATTTGTTGCAGGGAAAAACAAGATTATATATGACACAAAGTAATAACTGTAAGATCAGATATTCCGGGCACCCTGCCCTTTTAGGAAGCTTCATCTGGGCAGCCCAGGGCTACTAAAAATGCTACTTTCATCCAGGCACAGTAAATGGTTAATAAATCAGAACTGATACAATACCTTGTAATTAGATATAGCCTTAGTTCACAGACTAGCCAATTGATAGACAATATCCAATTCCCCCTTTAGTGGCTATCAGAAGGGTAGAGTAACTATTAAAATAAATTTAATGGCTGTGACAGGTAAGAAAATATACCAGAAGCTAAAATGTAATCAGTGTATCCAAACCCAAAATAAAATTATAGTCTTGGTTGCAAACAGGGTCCAGGAAAAGGAGGGTTGCGGGTGGAGAGCGACATCCACAGGCTGAGAAAGGTCAGGAACACTGAAGAAAAGCTCAACCTTGAAAGCAAAACTGGGGGGGGGGGGGGGATTTGGCTTGGGGCCAAGAAGAAATGCACACTCTTGCGATGCAGAAAGTTCTCTTCAGAATGCTATGATCTCTCAGTCAGTCAGGTGATGGGGGCTGTGACAGGTGATTTTTGTGCAGGCTGGAAGCAGAGAGACATGGCTTCTCATCCAACGGGAGCCTCGGCTCATCCGGTGACACTGTCCCCCAGCAGCCACGCCCAAGGCACCAGCTTCTCTTTTCTAAACTAGAGGATCTGGCTCTCCTAGAAACAGAAAGATCTCTTCTAGATCGAGAGCCCACTGTCTTCTAATAGTTTGGAGAATAACAAACTGAAGAGGGTGACCAGAAGGACATGGAGGTAGTAGCCAAGGAAATGCAGGAAACATTTTTCTCCTTTCGAGACTCTCAGCTTTAGATTTCTTGCAAAATCATTTCAAGTTAAAACTTTCACACTTCCCATACTCTACAAGCAAGGCACTTAAGATTATAGAATTGACAGGAATTAATAAACCCATCATCCAAAGCCAACACTACGTGTGTGTGTGTGTGTGTGTGTGTGTGTGTGTGTGTGTGTGTGTGTGTGTGTGTGTGTGTGTGACTGATTGGAAGATCTGCCTCTCAGTACAATGGAGGAAATAATGACATATAATGATGACTGGGTTATGGCTCAGCTCCTGCTGGGAATGTACTAAGGTCTCTGAGAAATAAGCACTCTAATTACTATTGGAAGAGAACTACATTCTCTAAGCACTACTACTGAGAGAGATTAAGATCTTTACGTGCTATTGTGAGAACTGAGGCCATTTCTTTGAGAAACCCCACACTCCTTTTCTTCCTATAAGAATGGATGCCTTTCTAAAAAGCTCCAGGAAAACCTTTTCACTCTTGGTAACAGTTTCTGTATCCATCACTGTGTGTTCTTTCTTCTTATGTCAACAACTCAGAGGTCTGAGGCACGAATGTGGACAAGTGTGCTCCCAGGGATTCCCACTAAGCCATCACTACCCAGAGATGACAAGAAACAAAAGTGGGGAAATCACTCATTTAGAATGGCTGTGCTTCACAGAAGTGAGCCATCAGAGGTTACTAACAGCCTGCACTCGAATGAATTGAGCAACTGAATAAATAATTATAGTGCTTGATTACAAGTAACAGGATAAAATAACTCCTTGTGAATGATGTGAACGTAAGTAGCACATTGAGTAGTAAATAAATGGAGACGGGACAGTTCTTCCCCCTGGAGAATCCTAGTAAATGCAGAAATGGATGGGGCTGCACAACCTCTCCCAGGCCAACACCCCACAGAAGGAGCTGCACCAGACAGGATCCACCAAGAAGCTCCACAACTTTATTTAAAGTTGGTTTTTTGCTATTATTTGACAAGGTTTCATGCAATTCCGGTGGGCCTCTAACTTACTAGGTTGCCAAGGTTGGCCTTAAATGCCTCATCCTTCCTGAGTGCTGGGATGATAGGCATGTACCACCACAATTGGCTAAAATTAGCTTTCATGACTCAATAACAAAGCAAGATAATTTTTCAAAATGAATGCTGTTACCTCCACAGAATATTAACAAAATATTGATCGTAAAATTAAGGTCCTGGGTTGGTGTTGTACTGAAGCAAAATCAAGGCCACAGTTACTTCTCTCAGGGAATATCCCCAATCAAGGGCACTCCTGCTTTTCACGGTCTTTGTTTCCTTGGAGAATTCTCACACCGGATCATAACCTTCAGGAAATCATGGTCTCCCCACGCGTACTGCGCCACGACTGCTCTCCTAAGCAGTCCCTTTGTAGTTAGTGACATGCCTATGCCCAGCCTCAGTGAAAATTCCAGTCACCTGTCCGTGTTCAAAGGGGCTCACTGCAGCTTTTAAAAATTTAGGATGAGTTCATATCCATTTTGAAATCCTATTTAAATGCGGCAGAAAGTGAATTTTAAAGAAAGAAAAGTAATTTTGTTCCCTAAGTATCGATCCCTTATGTCTTCAAAGTGTTTTTCTTACAGTAATGCTGAAGTCTCAATGAATGGGGTTTTATTAGTGTTTAAACATAAAGGGGGATTAATTTACATACTGTTCATAACAAATTAGCTACAGAGCTTTAAAGCTTTTCATAGAAAATGTTGAGCCTCTTTGTTCCACACATTTTTAACACTGATGAGAAGGTAGGGATAAAGTGTCAGACATAGCCAGCCTTTGCTTTCTGTTGTTATCAATTAAATGAGGAGGAGGTTCATCCAGCAGAAATACTAGTGAGACATTATAAAATGATAAATACACAGCACGGTGAGGGTGTGAAAGCGCAGACCCTCATAGACTTCTTGGAAAAGAAAATAAATCAGAACAACCATTCTGCAAAAGAATGATTAATTTCCACTTAGGATTCTCACTTTGTGGGAAATCTGGCAGTATTGTTCACGACTGTGGAAAGGTGAAAGGAGCCTTTTCACCTAGCAGTGGGACTGCCTAGCCAGCGGTGGAGGCGTCCTGTCCTGCAGCCTCAACACCAGCACTGTCAAGGAAGAGTCATTGATGTGCAAAGCTGGTCAGGATATAGCTTTAAAACTAGGAGTAGAATGTCATTTCAATTGTGAGAAATATATAAACAAAACTCATAGTGATATGTTTTGGGAATCTGCAGCTTTGTTTTATCTTTATTTGAATATATGCAAGAATATCTAATAAATTCATTAAAATAACTACATTACTTTGTAAGCAGAAAAATTAGAATTCTAACTTGATTAAATATAGTATTGAATGTTAATGTGCAATCTACATGAACTAATTTACTGCTGACATAAACAATTTTGGGTTTGTTGAGGAAGTAAATAGAAAGCACTACCTTTCAGAGGAATTGTGGTTAGTACTGAATGGATGCAAAGAAGAAATATCACTGTATGTCTGTTTCTTTTTTAACAAAGATCTTATTTTAAGCATATTCAGAAGAATGAGCAGAGACTTGAGGCCTGTGGATTTACTTGGACAGATGCCTAGGTCGAATCCATCATGCAAGCCTCCAGGAGTACATGTGGCAAAGAGGAATGCCTGATCTCCTCACCAGGGCTTCTCTCCCTCAGGTAAGAAAGTAGAAGCTCAGAAAGCACACCTAATCAAGACCAGCTCCACTGATCCTTAGGTAATTCTCTAAGCTCTCTGAGGCCTGATAAAATGAGGGTTATTATAACCACCAGGCCAGAGTGCTAGGAGCATGTAAACAGACAACGATAGTAAAGAATGCAGTACTGTGCCTGGATACAGGGGGATCAATAATTAAATAATTAAAGTGAATATGGACCGCAATGTTGATGATCTTGATAATGCTGACCCACCCCGCAGGCCTCCAGTGAATAGTAAGGATACTACATATGGAAATGCTTAGCATCGAATAAATATTCCATAAAGGTGTCCTAAGGTACATACTTCCTTTGATTATGCCCAAGTCCATCTGCAAAATCATAATTAAGATAGCCTGACCAGGACAATGTTTGATGGAGATTGAAGATTGAAGACATGATCTATCTTCCTAACCATAGTGACTTAATAAGCCTATATACCAATGTTGTATAAAAGGGTAGACTTGTATGGAGGGATATAGGGACTCAAGGCAGGTACCCCTCCATCTGGGGTTGTGTGCACATGTGTGTTCATGTGTGTTGAAAAGACTGGTCATGAGGTATTCTCAGAGTCCCAGTAATGTAAACTCTCTCCACGTGCGACTTCCACATTGGCTTTGCTCCAGTATTAAAACCTAACTAGTCACCTGAGGTATTGACAAGTGTTCCTCAAAGCCAGATGTTAAAGGCAGGGGAACCTTTAGGAGACAGAGCCTACTGGAAGAAAATTACATCATTGGTGGGGAGGCGTGGCTTTAATCAAAGGACTGGAAATCCTTGTTCCTCCCCTTATCCCTTTGCTTTCCAGCCTTTCAGGCTTTCCAGGTTTTTCCAGCTGTGTACTCAAAGCACGGTGTATAGACTAAAACAATGAAACCAAGGGATAATTGTCTATAGCAGTGAAAGCATGCGCTAAAACCAGCCTTTCTTCTACGTTGATCATAGTAAACAAAATACAACTTACTTGCCACCTTTTATAAGCAGTATAGCCTACTGCAAGTACCATCGTTAGTCAGAGAAGTCAGTCTGTGCCTGGAGCCTCCTGACTAGCACCCTGTCTTGAACTTCTGCAAAGCCCTTCCATACCGTTAAAGTTGGATTTTGGCACATCATATACATCAGAACAAAGTCATAAAAAGGTAGGCTTCACTCGGAATCACCTCGACCCTCACCCCAGCAAAGTACCAGAGTTATAGCACACACACAGTACACAAGAACACTGCTCCCCACCCATAGCGTTCTTCAGGACCCACAACTTCACAGCTCAGCTCCAAACCTGCCTTTGAGGCAAACAGAGCCTGGAAGAGCAGCTTTACAGAACCCGGTTCACAGTGGACCAGAGAAGCAACTACATCCACTCCTTACCCAGAACTAAAATTCCCTCTCAGGCCTACAAACCCACAAGAAAATCCAGCCTTTTATCACAGCTCTTTGAATATTCATGGGGTGTGTGTGTGTGTGTGTGTGTGTGTGTGTGTGTGTGTGTGTTGCATATGAACGTGGGCATGGTGCATGTGTGGATTTCAGAAGACAACTTGTGAAAATCAGTTTCTCTCCTTCCACATGTGGACTCCAGAGACCAAACATACTCTACCAGTCTTGATGGCAGGTGGCTTGACCTACTGGTTCATCTCATCAAGCCCTAAGTATGGGCCACAGAGAAAGCCTGAAAGCATGAAGAATGAAAACAGGATGTAGGGACAGATCAGTAACAATAATAACAAAGCCAACTGAAACTCTACAATGCTTCAAGAGCATTCTTAAATTGAGGAGAAGAGTGTGGAAACAAGATGGAAATATTTATTGGGAAGGAAATAACAATAAACAAGTAAGAAAGATTAAGGACGGGATGCAATCCAAAGCAAAAAGGGGGGTGGCGGCTTGCTGTGCATTGCTAAGCAAATAAAAAAAAAATAATGGCCTCTTCAGAAATGGAAATGTTTTCTAGTAGTAATTGGCAGTTTATACAGTTTTTCAATACATCATCAAAAACCAGCATCAAAATTAAACAGCAGTAATGAGCAGATTAGCAGGTTTCTCAGCCATTAATGAAATAAAAAATCAAGTGCTTAGGTCCCTATGGAAAGCCATTTGCCAATATGTGCAAAGTCCACGGGTTTCAGCTCAATGGTCACATACCTGTGCACTTGACCAGGAAAAAAGAAAATCAGCAAGCCCAGCCTTCTCCCTACGCTAGGCCAAAAGAGTAAAAACAGAAGAATCCTTTTATTTCTGATGGGGGGGGTGTGAAGGAGTGGGCACTTGAAAACAGATGTTTACAAACAGAAGGTAACTGATAAAAACCCAAACACAAAGCCGCATTGTCTTCCCTGATTCACAGATGAACCCATTGGAACTCCCGTGAAGAGCCTTCCTGGACAACATCCAGGAATTAAAAGGTGCCAACAAGCTGCCTAATACCCTTGCGTAGACTGAATTCTTATGAAGAAAATAAAGTTTATTGTCTGGAAAGAGCGAAAGCATGAGGGAAGCAGTAAGGCGATGGAGGTGAACCGTTAGACAGATGTTCACTTAAGGAAATACAGAGAACAGGAAGACACCATCGCTGCGGAATTTTATGAGAATACTGATGACTCCTTTGCCAGCCTCAAGGGCAAGGAGAGAGGAGAGGTAGTGAGGGGAGGGGAGGGAGGGAGGGGGAGGGGGGAGGAGAGGGATGGGGAGGGGAGGGGACGAGGGGAGGGGAGGGGAGGGAAGAGGAGGGAAGGCAAGGGAAGTCAAGGGAAGGGAAAGGAAGCCTGGGCTGTGCTGCCTGGCACTAAAGACCTTGAGAATAAGCCTGAGGGGAAGCAACTCTGAGCAGGGTCAAGCATATTGCTCATTTTAATTCCTACCAAAGTTCTCAAAGGTGAGTTCCACACTGAAATTTTGGAGGGCAGAGAGATGCATTTCTACTACTTCACATACTCATAACACTCAATCAACAGAGAAAAAATGTAAAACTCTTTACATCTCTTTAGAACCCCCATGAATGAAGCAAAAGACTTTAGAGAGAGGGTAGGCTGCTAGTCCTGTCTCAACTGGCAAGATAAGGAAGGACAGAAAGGTGATTGCATGCTGAGTGTCACCCATGCTGGCTGATTTACATGAACTGATGGATTCATAAAAATAATCTGATTAGATCTTTCTCTTGGTTTGAAGTCCAAGGAGACTCACAGATACTTTTCCACCCAGCTGTAACATCTCAAAAACTTGCAATCCACCTACCTGGTATTTTCTCTCTGAATTTACCCTATTCTTCCATTAAGTTAGTATTCTCATCTGTAACCTTTGGTTGCTGCTCCTGTAGTATTATTGTACAGGGGCTTGCTCACATCATTTAAGATCCACTGGGCACAGTGGTGCAGACCTGCAGTCCCAGCTCTGGGCAGGTGGAAGGAAAGAGTCAAGAATGCAACATTCCATATTTCCCTACTGCTCCAGAATTATTCTCCCACTTCTCAGAGTGAAGAAAAGGTTGTAACTCAGCCTCTGTGCTGTATTGTGACAGCAGTCTGTGCTGAGGATGTGGCTTACAGTGCTCCACTCCTTTCCCATGAAACAGAGACACACCCTGGCCATCTAGTTGGTTCACAGGATGCTCCAGACCATTTGAAATCATGACTGTAAAGCTTGCAAATGGAAAATCCAACAGTTCCCCTGCTGCCGTGGCCTCCAGAGCTCTGCTAGGAAGACATCGGATCTTTTCTACATGGAAGCAAGTGAGTTCAACGGACAGCTCTCTAAGTATTCTAACATATTGTCCTAAGAACTATAAGAAGCATTAGGAAGGAGAGGACTTGGGTTGCCAATGGCTTCAGTTCATACTTAAGACTCCAAAATGAAGTGGATCTAGCTCATATCTTGTAATCACTAATGAAGGTTAATGAGAATGAGGGAAATGACAACCAGAAAGACTGGCATGGGACTGTTCTTACTCCTTGTGACTCTTTACAGCATCACATGGCATATTCTCAAATTATCAAAAACCAGCTGTCAAGTCTTCTGACAGCATTTTCAATTTTTAGATAGGGTCTCATTCAGGCTAGCCTTGAACTCACTATACGGTTGAGGATGACATTAACTGTGGATTCTCTTGCTTCCACGTCCCAGTTCTGGGGTTATAGGCATGCATACCATGCCAACTTTGTTTTAGAATTTCTCATCCATGAACCACTAGATACTGTCTAGGAGAGCTGGCAGGGGCCTTCCCCAATCCTTAAAAACCATCCCCTTTACAGAGTCAGACATTTCTGCAAGACAGAAGGTCCAAGTTCTATCCTTTGATCAACATATTTGACCTCAGAACCCATTTTAGAAATCACACCTCCCTGTGACAAGTTACACTTGAGACCAGCTTTCCATCTTGCAGCTGACCTGTCACTTGTTTGTGAATGAATGCCTCACCCTGCAATCGTTTATTTCCCGAACCTTCTCAACACTTACTTATCCATGCTGTGGTGACCAGCAACATGATGTGACTCTTCTGCTCTAACAACTGTCACTACCACTAATACAAATGACAATGGAGGTGGCATTTTTTTTTTGGAACTTCAGTGGCACCAGGATTTGTGCAAGCACATGACTCACTCACCTCTTCTAACACCTCCATGAGCATAGAGTAATTATTTTCCAGTGTGGTTTGGGGAGTGGATCTAGGGGGAGGTGCATTCATGTCCAAGCATGTGTGTGTATGAATGTATGTGTGCATATGGATGTGCACATAAAAGCTAACATGTGGAATCAGACCTCTCCCCTCACTGCTTTCCACTTTACTCTTTGAAACTGGGTCTGTCATTGAAACTCAGGGTAGGCCATTTGCCCAGGTGGTCTTCCTAGCGGTTCTTAGGGCCCAGCCTGTCTCTGCCACCCTAGTGCTGGGGTTACAGGACCCCATCCTATGTGCTCCAAGCACTTTATGACTGAGTTATCTTTCCATTCCTACTTTCCCTGTTTACATTGGAAAGCAAACGTAGATAGGAGGGACCTCAAAGCAAAGTTATCCAATGTACAGGTGGTGGAACTAAGATCTGAACTGGGGGATGATTCAACCAAACTAAGCTCCAAACTAGCATGCAGTGGTACCAAGTGAAGGAAGTACGGGCTGGCATGCTGGCGGCTCTGAGCTTACACCCCCAACATTACAGATGAACAAAGCAAAAGGGAGGATGGGGCCTGGCAGGTAGACACTTGGTGCACGAGCCATATCAACTTTGGACTTCTATATGATAGGGAGTCACAGGGGAATCTGGACTCTGACAGCGAAACTCCTAATTCAAACATACAGGAAAAAATAAAAGCCTGTGACTGGGTCCTATTGAATACACCAGTAACCTTTCAGAGCCCGTGAGAGTGGTATACTTAGGAGCTCTGCTTAAAAGAACTCACAGAACTGTCTGAAAATGAGGTGAACAATTGCAGAGGTGACTTTAGAATGGGCACGTGTATTTTAGGGGCATTTAGATAACACATAAAAAGGGGAAAGAGACCACTAATGTTAACAGGTTAGTGCTAGGCGAAAAGACTGGTAAACAGGCCAAGTCCTGAGAAATCGAAAATCAACTCGGCTCAAATTTGGGATTCATCATTTTCCCATCCTCCTAGTCTGCATGTGCCACAAGGCATTAGTTTACCGCACAGGACTCCTGCACTCTTTCAGTACCAGGGACAACTGCATGTGAGGGTTGGCTGACTAGAAAATGGTGAAGGACATGGAAATGTAGGAAGTGTATAGCATCCCAGTCCTCAGTGAGTAAGCTGGAGATCCAGCAAGGCAAAGACAATACCCTACAGCATGAGACAGGCACTGAGGAAGAACAAGCAGTGTGGGTTGATATCCGAGTCAAGCTACATTGGTGGAAAACTTTAGGGATACAAAAGGTTATGAAGCCCTGGACCCCATGCGATGTCAACAGGGGACATCCGTTAGAGCACCAACTAGCATGGGAAGAACTGTGTCCTTCTGGGAATCCATATAGAAGATCCTGACAACCTCAGAATGTGACTGAACTTGGAGATGGAACCTTTAAGGTAGTGACTGGGTTGAAAGTGGAATTGTGTGTGGCAGAGCTGGGGATTAACATAAACCAGTGTCCTTCAAAGGAGAAGTAATCTGGGCCAAGAGATGAAGAGAGTTTATGTATACAGAAAAACAGCCATATGGAGAGGAAAAGCAGGCCACCTGAAAGCCTAGAGTGGTTGTGGGGGGCCAGGAGAAACTACACATGCTGATATCTTGACCCTGAACTTCCAATTATTGGGGCATTTTTGCCATCTTAGTTTCATGGTCCATGATATTATCATCGCCATTTGGACTTAATACTCTAAGCTCAGCTTGCAATGGGTCCCACGTTGGCTTTCTACTTTCTCTTCTGCTACAGAATGTTATGCCAAAAATACATCAGGTTTCTGACTTTCTAACTTTCTGTTACACACGCCCCCCCCCCCCCCAAACAAGCCTACTTTAGTTCCTATGTTTTGGTTAGAGACATCTCTAATGTAAACACCCATGGCTGCAAGTCTCAGGCTAGCATAGCTCTTAGTCCTATTCTAATACCATCTAAATGAGTAACCTCTTAACCAGGAGCCAGAGCTTTCCAGGCTGCAGTTTTCCCCCAGCCTTCCCAGCTGCATAAGCCTGTTACAGAGCCTGACACCAGGCATCATTAACTTCCCAATCCCAGTTTCTTTATTATCCGCTTTCACAGTTGCAGCACGTGGGATTCCCTTTCAGGATCAAGCCTTGTTGAGAAGAAACTCCACTATGGGACTGAAACAGAGGTGCTTCGGTGCACTCTCTAGACAACAGGCGCCTGGCTCTGCTCCCATTCCAAACAGAAATAAAAATAATGAGGATAATGATGATGATAATGATAATTTTTCCAAGGTGGAATTAAACCAGCAAGCTCTGTGGGTTAGAAAGGTAGAAGTAGAAGGAATATTTTAAAAGAGAAAGTTTTATATTCCATTAAAACTTGAACTTGATTTTAAGAGAGTCTTTTTCCTGTCTTCCAGACTGGCTTTCACACTGTTAACAGAATGAGAATATAATCCATATTGTTTTATGAGGAATCCAATTTAAAGATATGTACAACATTTAAGGAACATTAAGGAAAGCTGAAATTGAATTCCTTCCAGAAATGCTTTAAGTAGAGATAAGGAAAAAAAAAAACCAAAAAAACCACAGGTTAGAAGTACTTCCAAAATTATAACCAGGAACTGTTGGGGCAACTGTAAGTGGCCTCATGAATGGCTGTGTGAATTATTCCACATGACCTGTAGTAAGACAGTCATGCAATTAATTTCTAAAGAAGATAAAGAGGTGTATTTTCATGAATGTCTAAATGTCTGTTTACCAGTCACAACTGGGCTGGGTGCTGGGAAGGACACCCAAGACACATCATCCCCTCAAGCAACTTGGGAACATGCCAGATGTAGGAATGATGGGTGTGTGTTGCAGGAAGGAGCTGGAGAGACAATGTGGCTTCATGAGAACATGCATGTACAGATGAACAGTTCTACTCAGAGCAGAACTCAACTCTGTATACAAATGATTTAAATCTCAGGGAGCCACATGTTCCTCAGAGGAAAGAACTATATCAGTCAGAGATAGACAAAAATAGTTATGAAACACTGAAAGCTAAGGTGGGAAGAAAAAGTATGAATCGAGGTGGGAAGAGGTGAATAAAATAATCACTAAGAAGACAGAAGTAGAAGATATGGTTTCTTAAGGGATCAGCAGGACTAATAAGACCCTGTGCAAAAGAGCTTTAGGTAGTTTGTGGAGGCTGAGGTCATGGCTGAGTGGTTTAGACACATGAGGTCCTAGGATCCATCCACAGCTCTGGGCAGCAAACAAGGAAATGAACAGCCAGTATGTATACATGGAGACAGTTTCATGAATGATTTTGCTAATAGTGAATGCAGAAGGAGATATTTTAATTAGTTATTGTGTGCACATGTGTGCACGCTCTCGGATGTGTGCCCCAGTCCGTGTCATTGCCTGTATGTGGAGGTCAATACTTTCATTCTACCCTGTTAGTCCTGGGAACCAAACCTGATCAGTCAGGCTTGCTGCTGGGAATCCTTACCCACTGAGTCATCTTACTGACCCACTTGTGTGGGGATATTTTCAAATATAATAAAGAACAGTTGGAGATATCAGAGGGATCCAGAAGAAGGCATGGTTCACAATGTTAGTCCCAGCACTTGGGAAGCAAAGGAACATGCGGCAAGGGAATCTCTGTGAGTTCAAAGCCAGCCTGGTCTTCAAAGCAAGTTCCAGGACAGCCAGGACTGTTACACAGAAAACTCAGTCTAGGAAAAACAAACAAGCAAACAAACAAACAAACCAGACTGGAGGAGGTGGATCTGTCCTCTGATATTTCTGACTGTTTTTATTATATATGAAAATATCCCAACACTCTTGGATATTTTCTAACGGGAAAATCTGAAGTGTTGGACATATGCTACTTTGGTCTGGGTTGGTTGTATCCACTTGCTTGAGGTCTACTGTATTTATAAGAAACACCAACACATAAGTATATAATAAAGGGGCTGAGGAAATTGCTCAGAAGTTAAGAGTACTGGCTTCTCTTGCAGAGAACCTGGACTTGGTTCCCAGACCCACATGGTACTATGTAATCACCTATAAATCCAATTCTAGGGTATCAAGTGAAGTCTTCCAGCCTTTGCAGGAACCTACAGAGGAGCAAGTACACATACATGAAAAATAACAACAAATAAAGAACTTAAAAATAACAAATATGCAATGCAATGGGTTTGGACAGGGCATATGGCCATATATCCAGCACTATAATCAGAACTACTTTGGATCATCCTATGAAAGTTTCTTGTGTTCCGTTTCACCATATTTTGTAGTTCTAACAGCCATGGCAGCTTTAGAATGCGACTGGCCAGTTCTCTGTCACAATGTTTGATCTACATTTCCTAGCATTTTATATAAGGGATTCATATCTGTGTAATCATGCATTGCTTCTGACTATGAAAATACGTGCACAATTGTGTAGGCAACATCATCAATTCTAGTAGATTTCCTCTTTTCATGTATATGTCATGTATGCACATATACATATGTATATGTGTGAAGATGCACACGTGTTTAGATGCACATCCACATGTGTATATGCAGAAGCTCAAGGCTAATGTTAGAAATCTTCCACATATTCCTTGATATTCCAACTTGTTCTCTGAAACAGGGTCTCTCAACTGACTCCAGAGCTTACAATTATGCCTTGCATCACTAGCCAGTTTGCTTAGGGAGCTTCTGTACAATTATACATTTTTTTTACCTTGGTGTGTAAGAGTAAGTTGCTTTATATCTTCTATATTTGACATTAATTTTGCTCATATAGTAGTTATGATTTTGTCTAGCTATGGTTTTGTTTTATAAAATAAATGACTAATAATATAATGGTACCATCACCAAAATATATTTTTAAATGTATCTCTTTTATTGTGTTTTTTCGAGAGGCGAGTAATAGCTTTAATGGGGGTGTACCTCAACTCCACACAATACGTGGAGGTCTTTAATAAAGTCACACATGCAGATTTTAGAGAAACTCAGCAATGGGTCCCACCACTTATCAGATCCCAACACTGAATGGGCTCAGCAAGCTTGTTCTCATCCACCAAAACATGGCCATTCTTAAATACCAGCCACACACCCTGGCATCTGACTTAGAACTCTGCCCAGACTGGCAGAATGTACTAACTGCGAATTATTATTGCCTTCTGCCCCTGTGACGATACACAGTTCAAGGACAGGAAGAATGTGTTCCATGAATGATGGAACTCTGGGGAAGATTCTTTTTGAGTGGGAAGAATTTTATTTGAAGGGAAAGAATGACGGGTGATGTGAGCAGAAGAGGCAAGGCAGGGGGCACAAGAGGGAGAAAGGCAAGAAAGGATATGGGCATCCGATTTAGGATGCTCTGTTTATACAGGCATGGTGCCATTGATGGTGACTGAAGGGAAACTTTCCAAAGACAAAACCACTGTCACACCAACATTAAAGGAGCCTAAGGACAAAAGACCTATGGTGACCACTCTTCTCTCCAGAAGCAGGTCAATAGAACTTTAGAAACCTAAGGTCACACCCTGAATAAATGAACAACAGCATCACTGCTGGGTGAATATTCTTATCTTCACTCATTAAAGCACAGACCCTGCAGTCCTGTGTTCCTGCCCCCTCCCTTTAATGCACTGTTTCCTTCCAATACAGTTTCTAGTGCCCCAAGCAAGCTCCAGACCCAGCTTAGAAGGGGGTGGATTACATAATAAGATGCAAGAAATCTGAAAAATAGGGCTATGCATCTTCAGATGCTACCAAAAATGGTGTCTGGTGACAGCTGGTCCTCAGTGATTGATGGAGAATTAATATGAAAATGGAAAGGTAAGAAAAATGAAGACCTGTGCAACAATGGCTGTGTAATGCACCTGGAAGCAAGTAGCTGAGAAATGTGGATGTGGGTAATGGATTAGTTCACTCAGCCAGCTCAGTGTCACAGGCAACAAGCATTAGTGTAAAGTGAAGGCCATGTATACACAAGAGAACATGCACACATGCACACCAAGATCATTCATACTGGGCATGCTCCTGAAAGCCTACAATCATGGCATCTCCTCATTGTCTCACTGGGCTCAAGTTGGAAGCCCCTTACATTCAAAGCAAAGACAACAGAAGGGGAGTTAGACTCAGCCCACTGGATAGTCATGTACTAGCCTTACTGGTTGGCCATGATTGATGTCAAAAGAATGAATAATGGTGTGCTGAGAATTATTTTGCTTGAGGAAGATCACATCACTGGATTGCCTGCAGGTTTTATACTTAAAATGAAACCATAGAGTCAAAGTGATGCTGTGTGAAATGTACTAAGATTCTGGAGCGTATAAGAGCTTAACCCACTTCCTAGGAGAAGAAATCCTCGGCTCTACTATCAAAGTGGCAGGTCAGAATGATGATCTGGTGACTCACTGGGTATCACATCTGAAAGTGTAGGACTTAAATGACAGTGTATTTCCCAAAAGCAAGAAAGAAAAAACTAGAAAACACAAGAATGATATCTTAAAACACAGAAGAAAAATTAATTTAAAATCTACACTTCTGTACTTCAAATTTTTAAAGATGAATTTAAAACTGAGGGTGGAGAAAAGAGCATTCTGAGGGCTGGAGGATATTTTAATCAGGAAAATTCATGCTCTGCAAGCATGGGCCCTGAGTCAGAACCTTAGAGCCACGTTAAAAAAGAAAAACTGGATGCAATATTACACACGTGTAATCCCAGTGCTGGGGAGGTAGAGGCAGGGAGTGCCCTGGTGCTCACTGGCCAGCTGGACTCCCTGCTGGGTGGGTTCTGGGTCAATGAAGGGTGCTGTTTCACAAAAGGCAAATGACTCTTGAGATATGACAACCAAAAATGTCCTCTGGCTTATGAGCATGTGTGTGTGTGTGTGGGGGGGGGGGGGTGCGCGCGTGCATGCACGCACAAGACAAGAACATCAGCAAAGGGGGGGGGGGCATTTTAATATGCTCTATTGCTCAGCTGTGAAATATTTACACAATGAGGAATGCAAATATTAAATTATCTTTTTTATAATCATTATATAACAGGACTGAAAGAAACTGAGACGTACGTGTGTGTGTGTGTGTGTGTGTGTGTGTGTGTGATAGTGGGCCATGAAAATGGAAACAAGCTCATAGATCAGACATTAAGCCAGGCAGCCCAGGAATGACAAGTAGGGTGGGTCTAAAGCCATAAGGACCAACTGAAGCCACTAAAATGGAGAAATAGAGGCGGTGTTAAGGACCACCTTATTTTTCGTAGAAAAGCTTAATAGAAACACATTACTTGAGGGCTAGCAGGATGCTTCAGAGGCTGAAAGTTCAGCCTTTGCAAGCTTGACATCCTAAAGTTGACTTCTAGATCCCACAGCAGAAGGAGAGAACCAACTTCCAAGAGTAGTTTCCTGACCTCCACATTACATCCATGCTCTGGTGGACACACACAGAGATCCTACTACACAGTAATACGTTAAAATTAACATTGTAAAAAGTCCATTACTCTGACTCTAAACTACACACGTTCGTAATCTACAAAAATGAAGAAAGCATAAAGAATGAGTAATTGAATAAAAACAAGAAATGTTAATAACAAAGGTGAAAAAGAAGGAAATGAAGGAAAGAGGGAGCACTTAAGTATACAGTCCTGTCATAGGCTTACACCCGGCAGACCACCATTTGTATTCCTTACCCATTTCTGTTTTCTAAATTGAATTCATGGTAGATTAAGACCCTATTGCCCTATCTCCAATGCTAAGGAAAATATTTTGTGGAGAAAATAGGCAACTTAAAAAATAATTCTCTTCAACGAAAGATTCTTCTGATTATGTGTGGAAATTGCAAACTAGCTTTCTGTACAAATATTTCATGTGTACTTAGCTCCTTTAAGGAAACAACAGTAAAATAACTTAACATAAAGACATCTTATATCCCAAAGAGGGGGGAGCCTGAAGAAGACAATTTTGCCACAGGGTAACTGCTCATCCTCATCCTTTTATGACTGCAGAAAACAATAATGGTGTCCCCACAGATTAAGCAAAGTGTTGAGGGTTGAGGAGAGGTCTTGGACTCATAAGCAGAATGCTTGCAGCCAAGCAGGAGCACCTGAATTCCGGCACGTGTACTGAACCCAGCTGTGCTTCCAAGTGAGATGGGAGACAGAGAGGAAAATCCCCCATAGTTCCTGGGCCAGCCTTGGATACAAGGCAGCAAACAAGAGATCATGCCTCAAAGAAGGTGGCAAGATAATCTGAGGTTGTCCTCTGATAGACACACACACACACACACACACACACACACACACACACACACACACACACACACGCTCACATCATAGAAATACACACAGAAGTATTATAAAGTATTCAAACCCTTAGGGTTAGAAGGCCATGAAGCAACACTGTCTATAGTTCCCATTGCTCCTCATTCAGTAGGGGACAAGTAAGGCAAGAGATAAAAATATGTTAGCCTTTTAAAACAGGAAACTTTCACACAGCTCTGATTTAATTCACAATATTAAACTGTCTTTTCTTGTTTACACAGGAGACCTTAGTCAGCAGTATGCCATGTGAATACAAATACAGGACACAAAATATTAGCCATGTTCCTAGACAACTTGGGATCTGTCACTTTAAATATGAACATCTGTATGTATTGTTAAGAAGAACCAAATGAGCCAGGTGTGGTGGTCCACATCTGTAATCCCAGCAGCACAAGGGAGGTAGAGGCAAGCAGATGAGGACTATAGGGCCATCCTCAGCTACAGTGAGTCTGAGGCCAGCCAGAGATTTTTGTCTCAAAGCAACACATACAAACAGGAAAACAACAAACAAAACAAAAACTCCAAAATGAACCAAAGAAAGAAGATGCCACTATTACCGGTGCGACTGCTCAGTTATCTGGTATAGCATCCTATGAGGTCTCTCAGATACTTGAACAAGAGAAAGAAGGAAGGAGAGAAAGCACCTACTGGAAAGAGACTGGACACATAAATACAAGAGCTTAACCGCTGAGTCCGGAACTCAGGGCTTACACCTGCAATGTGAAGCAAGGAGAAGGGCCATAGCTGAGTAACACTAGCTTCAGAATCAAATTGGTGCAATTATCACAACACCCCAGGCATGTGGGCTGCCCCATTCTGAGCACTGAGACCCTGGAGCACAGACAGACTTAGTTTCCTGAGCATGGTAGAGCCAAGAGGTGGCATCAGTACACAGTCGTGGGTGTACTTGGGTGTCCTTAGCTGCCACCTATCATGTTTTATTGAGAGAGGTTATCTCACTGGGCTGGAGTGAGTCCGGCTGGCCTGCCTGTCTCCGCCTCCTGGGAGCTGGGATTATTAGCGTTGTTAAAGGACACCTGTTGATCTCTCTGTCTTGCTCTTTTAAAGCGTGGGTTCTGGGAAGAGAACTTGGTTCCTCATGCTTGTACAGCAAACACTGACCTGACAACTATCTCTCAAGTTTAGACAGTGTTTTTAAAAGATACTTAGAAGGGGTATTTTAGATCGGCGAAGACAAAGGTGTACACACGGCAGTGGTGCCATGGCATCATGAATTTGTTAATCCCACAGTAAGTCCAGCACAAAAGTGAACATAAAAGTTTTCGTCAATCATAACAGCATTGGTTTCTTAATTATAAGAGGTAATTAATAAAAGATGCTAATTCTGTGTTCTATGCTGAGACAGATGAGAACAGTACTATGACATTAGAACTGTACATTATAAACCTCTCAACATAAATATTCTACAATCTATGTATATTTCTTTCTCAATATGCTACTAGTTTTAGACATTACATCTAGTGACCTGCCTGAAACTTGTATTCTTTGAACTGCACAATGTTTTAGAAATTAATAAACTGTCATTTAAGATCAGGAAAGATCACCTTAAAGAGCCAGAATTGTCAACCATTAATAGTTATTTTTGAACACGTATTGATCTGTGTGGGGGGCACATGCACGCACAGTGTGTGGAGGTCAGAGGACAACCAGCTGCAGCTGCCTGTCTCCACTGTGTGGGTCATGGAGATCAGGCTGGGAGGTAAGAGCTTGACTCACTAAGCATTATATTTATCATGGTGGCACTGGGTCTGTGTTCAGAGAGAAGCAGGAAGCTGAAGCCAGTTCATCTCCTGAAGTCTAGAGCCAGGCATGGTAGTACACACACGTAACCCCAAGTAAAAACAAGTAAAAACAGGAGGAACAGGAACTCAAGTCTAGCCTCTGCTATTGTTTGAAATCAGCCTGGGCCACATGAGAACCTATCTCAAATAAATAAATACACACAATAACCAAAAGATTCCCATAGAACAGATGGGTAAGTTGAGGGCTTGGACTTCTTGTCTGACACAAGCCCTCAACACTCTTGTCTTCCATATGCTTTTCCTTCAATAGTCTACCTAAGCAACTGTTTGTTGGTTGTTCCATTAGCCAGAAAACATAGCACCGAAATCCAAATCTGAGTACCATTTACAAATGCAAATGTTCAGGCCCATTTAAGTACCACATAATCAGAATGCCAACTAACAAATTGATCACACACCCACAGTCTGGCCGTTACAACACCAAATCATGTTTCTGATTCAACCAGTGTGGAATGAGGACCAAAGTGTATGCTAGATAAGCATGAGATACTAATGATGGTCCAAGCCTACAGAAGACCTCTGCTCTCCATCTCATTTCAGCTTCCTGGGTGGAGGCTGGGAGGAGGGGAGGCAACTCCTCTAGCAACTTAATTTTTTACTGCATTGTTATGATTTAAAATTATTTTATTGGCGTGTGTGTGTGTGTGTGTGTGTGTGTGCGCGCGCGCACACACATCTCGGAGGTCAGAAGGTTTCAGATCTTCAGCAGCTGGAGTTACAGGTTGTGAGCTACATGATATGGGTTCTGAAAACAGAATTTGAGTCATCTGGAAGAGCAGGAAGCACTCTTAATTGCTGAGCCATTTCTCAAGCGCTGAAGACTGTCTTTTAAGGTGGGGCATCCCCATTTTCCAGGTGGACGGTTAGAGTGCTTTGGAATTGTCTCCCACATGGGTTAACATTTTGTTTAGTTAGCTTTTTTTTTTTTTTTAGAAAAGTTCATTTTCCCCCTCTGTTGGAACTGAGTTGGAACTGAGTCATTTAGATTATTTCTTGAATTTATAATACGTACAATTAGTTCTGAACAATATACAACTCTATGCTCTGTTTGGGAATATCTTGATCACACAAATGTGAAACTAATTGAACAGAACGACGGCTGGAAATGCCGCTCTGCAAGCCACAGTTTCTGTTATTTCTGCCATTAGGCAGAGAACCGTGCAGCGTCCCGGCAAAAGTGCTCCCTGTGTCTTTAATGGCTCACCCAGTGCTCAGAGCGAAAGTCTGAACTATTTGTTGTTCACTGTTGTTATATTCTGTTCCAAGGTTCATAATTTGAAAATCGACTTTGGGGACTTTTTGCTTGGTCTATTAAAATGATTCATGTTGCATTCAACATAAACTGTGTGTTCACAGAGGAGGGTGAGAGCCCGCACTCACAGCATAATAGCTAAAGTGAATTTTGAACGAGCCGCAGTTTGTGGCAGCCGTGTGGTATCATTTGTCTTAATTTTTCTTTGGCATTACATTAGGCGGATGCATTTACATTTCCAGGTATGGCTAACCACTTTAAAAACTTTGTTTTTACAGCATGAGTAAAGGGGGAATCAAATCTGCATGTTTATGCTGTGTAACATCAAATAACACCATTTTACTGTTTGGAGTACATGCAGTGGGGATTTACATTCCATTTACCTGACCTCACAGAGGGAACTCGGACTGATATGCAAAGTACATGAAATATTTACCACGGATGGATCATGCAAGGCTTCTAAAGGAAAACAGATGAAGGCAAGGATAATATTCTTTCTGCTGTGGCCTTTCCAGTTCCTAACTGTACTTTTAACAGGAATTCCATAATTGCATTCATCATTTACATCCAGATTCATCTTCAATAAAACCAGACTCCAGATAACTTAAGCCAGAACTTTAGGTGACAATTGTACAAAGTAGCCATTTGTCACTAATGCACCAATAAACTTACGTGCAGAGACAATCCACATGCCTCCAACTCATGAAATATGTATTCCTGAAGACTGGAAGGGAGCATTGCTACATTCCCATTAGAGTCATTTAAGACAAGCACGTGTCTGTGGGTATATGCATGTCTTTCAGCACAAGAATTCTATGAATACGAGACAGTGAACTGTTTTGTATGGGTGGAGAATGTTAGGAGTAGATCTTACACCCTTTCCGTGTGCTTTAAACAGACTATCATATCAGAGCGGATGATGCCAAATCCCAGGGTTATACTGCTTCTTAAGTTTCTGTTTTCTATTTACACCTACAAATGAGCTTATAAAACTACTCAGCCTCAGAAAGCACAGGGTTCTACAGCTAGACAGAACATCCAAGTGAAGATGCATGCTTGAGTGAGCTATTTGTACAAAGGTTTTTGTGATGGTTAGTCTCTGTTGTCTTCACTGGATCCAGATCAGTCTCTGTTGTCTTCACTGGATCCAGATCAACTCAGAGTCAAGCAGACAAACATAACTGCTGGGGATCTTTTTGATGGGGCATACAAAACTAACTCTAAACGTGCGTAGCACCTTCTTGCGACAATTGGGTGAAAAAAGTTCCCAGGTTTGCTGTTGGCTTACTTACCTTCCTGTCCCACCAGTGATATCCTCTACTCTTGCCAAGTTCATCTAGCCCATTACTGCAGCTGCTGATGTTTCTGCTGCTTCTTCTCTTGCTGACACTGGAGCCCATTTCCTTCAGGCTTCCAATGATGCTAAAGACCAGTAGATCTTCAAGACTCCTCCAGGCCTTTGGCTTGGGAGTGCTGAGTCATCTAGCCTTGTGGTCTAAGCAACTTCCAGGATCACAGCATCTCCAATGTGCCGATAGCCACTGTCTGACTAAGCAGACTACATCATGCCAATCTAATAAATTCCATTTTAATCTATATTAATTCCATAGGTTCTTTTCTGAAGCCTAACACAGGTTCTGAACTATTAATATGGTTTATGATGCCCAGAATTAAGAACATGGACACTGGAGACAGATCTTCTAAGGTGGCATTATGACTCTATAGTTAACAGGTTATGTGAAGCAAAGCAAATTTCAATTCTCTGAGTCTCAATTTCTTCATCTATAAAATGGGGTTAAGAAATCTAGGAGAAAGAGCCCTTGAGGTTAATAGTGTAAGTTTCTGAACATAGGCTTCAACAGAATAAAAAGAGCATTCAGAAAATATGAGTTCTTGCAGGGGATGGTGGCACACACTTGTAATTCTAAGATGGAGGCAGGAGACAGGAGTTCTAGTTCATGCTCTCATACTAGAGAGTTCAAGTCAAGGCCATCCCAGGCTCTGTGAGACGCTATTAAAAAAAAAAAAAAAAAAAAAAAAAAAAAAAAAAAAAAAAAAAAAAAGCTTGGAAGGATGCTTGAGTAGCTCAGATCACTTCTTGCACGTGCCAGCATGAAGACCTAAAATCCAGAATACATGTAAAAGCTGGGCATGGCTGTATCTGCCTGTAACCCAAGTGAGAGAGGCAGAAGCATAGCTGGACTCACTGGCAGCCAGCCTGGCAAAACCATAACGGACTCCAGGTTCAGTAAGGGACCCCGTTATAAGTGAACAAATAATGCAGAGAGTGAGATAGAGATAGCAGGACATCTGGCAAGACCCCCTCCTCTTCTCATACAGATGCCCTTACACCCCATGCCTCATAGGGACAACTCTTAATATTCACTTCTGGTCAATCACCACAATCAACCTTTATTAATGAAACAACCATCAGGGATAATCCAGGCTAGGATCGTCATATCTGATCAACAGCTCACTAGCCACCAAAACACAGAGCTTATTATCCTAATAACTAAACTATATAAATATTTGGAAGAGATAAACGCAAGTCTTTTGTGAACGTGAGCAAATGAAATAAGCCTTGTCAGTGAGTGTGGGCTGACCGGCTTGGATAAAATGCTGGCTTTTGACTAATATCCATCTTTCAGTCTGTTGGCCTCTGGATTCATGCAGCCTTTACATATCCCAAACTTCTTCACTTCCAAAGACACCAGAGAGGATAAAACACTTGTCCTGTATTGTAGCTGCTCATGGTCTACATACATGTGCTGTAACATTTCTTAGGGGGAAGTGAATGAATATCTATACATTCCAGATAGTGCCCCAAAAACAGACCAAAGAAGAAATTTCATGCATGTCTAGCTGGGATACGCATAGAATTTATTGTGGATGGGATTGTGGATGACTCAGAGGCAAATGAATCATTGAACAGCCATCCCAATGGGTGAGGACTCAAAAATAGTCCATAAATGAAAAAGTAAAGATTCCCAAACAGTTAAGTTCATCTGGGCCAAGTAAGTCAGACTCTTAATAAAAGTGTCCAGAGTCACTGGGGCAAAAGATGGAGAACAGAGGTTTGAACAAAGAGAACCACAAAGAGCCCAGACCCAGGATAGAAGTGGGCGGGCACAGGCAGGACAATGACACAGAATACAGACACTAAGCCATCCTAAGGATCCTGGGAAGGCTCCCTGGGAAAGGAGGGTCTGAACTAAACTTGGGCAGAGTAGCCTGGACCTAATGGGTAGAAGGAAGGCTTTCCTATCAGACATGGTTGACACTCCAAACCCTCTCTCCTGCTTTGGCTTGGTTCAGTGCTGAGAAACAGAATATTAGAGTCAGACTGCCCAGTGCACCATTCCCTGTTGGAAGGCTACACGTCTTCTATGAGCCTCTTTCTACATCAGTACAAGAAAGCGGTCACTACAGCAGACACCTCACAGGTTGTGCTGTAGACAGTTCAGGTAAATTGGAGGGACTAGGGCTGAAAAAAATCAACACAACACCACTCAAGACCCCCCAGCCCCCTCCCACGTCTCCCAGCATACCCATTCCACACCTTCAGTGAAACAGACATGTAAACATGACTGAGGCAGGGGTCCTAGCTAAGCTTCTATTGTTGAGATAAACACCATGACGAAGGCAACTTGGGGAGGAGAGAGTTTATTTCATGTTACAGGTTTCAGTCCATTAATGAAAGAAACCAGGGTTACTTGAATCAGAAACTAGGAAGGAACTATGTTCTCAGCTTTCTCCCTGCGGCTCATACCCAGTCAAATTTCTTATAAAACCAAGGACCGTAGGGATGAGGTAGCACAGCACCCAGTTGGCTAAGCCCTCCTACATCAACTATCTATAATAAACTCTTCCCTATAGACGCGCCACAAGCCAATCTGATGGAGGTGAATCCTTCTGTGTCAGGTTAATGAAAAAGACTAATGAGAAAAGAGGGTGCCCATGAGCTCGGACATTAGTTTGACAGGGTTAAGAGAGGGACGTCATGAAAGAGACATTTGATGGCTGGGGCAGAATCTTCCCGAGTGGATGAACGTGTGGCTATGGGAATGGCTCAGCTCCCTACTGTAGCTGAACTACAGTGTTCTCTTCTGCACGAACCTGCTTTGACTCTGCAATCTTCACCAAGAGTTGAAGCAAAATGAGGCCTTCACCAGAGCCAAATAGATGACTACACCATGCTCTTGGCCCTCTAGCTTCCATAATGAATGGCCAAAATAAACTTCTTTTCATCACAAAGTAAATAGTATAAGTTATTCCATGATGTCAATATGAGAGGTTAGGGGGCCTTGTCCACAGTGTCTTAACCCAATCCTGAAGCTGTATCTTGGACTGAAAGGGAAAGAAACGAACAAATGACAAATGTGGTAGTTTGAATATAATTGGCTTCTATAAACTCATAGGAAGTGGCACTATTAGGAGGTGTGGCTTTGTTGGGGTGGGTGTGGCCTTGTTGGAGGAAGTGTGTCACTGCAGGGGCGGGCTTTGAGGTTTTCTATGCTCAGGATACTGGCCAGTGTGTCAGTCGACTTCCTGTTGCCTGCATGAAGCTCCTTCCAGAATCACATCTGCCTCCCTGCTCCCCACCATGATAATAATGGATTGAGCCCTGAAACTCTAAGCTGCCACTTCAATTAAATGTTTTCTTTGTAAGAGTTGTCGTGGTCATGGCATCTCTTCACAGAAATAGGAACCCAAACTAAAACAATTACCACCATCACTAGGGAGGTCTCCAAAGAATCCCACCTACATATACACTCAAGAATAAGACACAGTCAGGAACCTTTCTTTACACAGTCGTATATAATTAGGTTATTGTTTTCTTATTTGGAGAGTAACACCAAGCTGGGAAAAGTACACAAGCAAAAGCAGAACATGTCAGTTTCATCTTTCCCTTTAGTTATTGTTTTAGGAGCCAACACCACTGTCACCTGAAGATTTTATTTAGCAAAAAAGGAGGAGGCAGGAGAAGTGAAGAAAAGGAGGAAGAGGAAGGGGAGAAGACGAAATAGGCAGAGGAGATTCCTCAAGCAGAAAACACCCTCAATGCTGGCTTCTTTAAGTGAAAAAAATATTTTAGTTTAATTGCAATAAAAAGCCATTTCAAATTATGGATAGCAAACCTGAATCAGGGCATGTAGGTGTTAAAAATAATACAGGCTTTAAAAAAATCTGTATTTTAATCTTTTTTGGGCAAAACCAAATTATCTGATTTACTACATGAATGATTTCCTCAATTTAACGCCAATCTTTAGCGCCAACTCCTACCTGTCTGAATAAACAGCCTGCAACAGAAGCGACTAGATTATTTATATTATGAGGAAGTGTTTAAAAATAAACGAGAGAGATGACTTTACCTGTATTGAAAATAAAAACAACATGCAAAGCATCTCAGCTTACAAAAATCTAATTTTATTTTCTTCTGTTTCCAGGAGGAAGCTTAAAAAGTACACCTAAAATAGTAAATTAAATTTCTCCTTGAAGTTGGGTGAGGAGAGTGAGAAAAATATCTCAACTTTACCAGAATGTTCAGGAGGAAACATCTTCACATGGGCCGACGGAGTGGGGGCATCTCATCCCTAGTGGCACTACCTGTTGAAGCCCACAGATGAGGGCATTCATATAAGGCTGGACCTTGTTGTAACTCAATGTTTTTTTCTGAAGACTTGTGACAAAATGACATTTATACTGTAAATTTCAGCACGCTGACTTTTAGCTCTGGAACTCAATACTGATAAAGTAGATTCATATAGATAATAGGTTTTGTTTGATTGTTAATGTTATTAAGTTTAGGGAACTGAAGACAGGGCAGGGCCTCATACCTGAGAGACAAGTGCTACACCACTGAGCTACAACCCCCAACCCTAGGAGGCAGAGTCTCACGAAGCTGATCCAACAGGACTTCAATTTGAGACCCGCCTGACTCAGGCTCCGGAGTAGCTAGGATCACAGGCCTGTGCCTCCAGGTTTAGCTTGGCTACCGTTTTGTTTTGTTTTTTCTTACATCAGTAATTATTAAAGTGAATATCCCTGATTAAAAACAGCTTGAAGAGTTTTCCTATCATCACTTTGGGTAGGGTTTTTCTTTTTGGGGGGGTGGAGGGGGGAAGAGGCAGGCAGTGTTTAATGCCAGCTGGACAAGGCAAATAAAATTCTATAAAGGACTCCCTCTGTGACTATATGCACTGTCCAAGAGTGTGTGGTAGAAATGGCTCATTCTTTCATTTAAAGAACATTGTCAACAGCACAGTGTTTGCCACTAGACCCTGATACCTGGCCTCAGGTACCAGTCAAATGTTTCCACCACAGCTATGAAGCCAAGTCACACTTGCCACAAAGCCTGAAGAGCTATTTTTGCTGTTATTCCAGCCCATCAGTGACAGGGCCAGCCATTACAGAAACAGCTCTTTCCAGAACCTCCAAGGCAGAGGGCTATTCTAAGAAACATTGCCATTCCCCTCTTCCATTCTTCAGCCTTTTTTATTTCTTTCAGAGAGCCAGTTCCCCCCCAACACAATAGAGGAGAACCAGCTGGACCATGAGTAGCCAGAGGAGGAAATTCCTGTCTCAAGAAAAACCAGAACCAAATGTTAGTGTACAGATGCCCCTGGGTTGTAATTTCACTATAATGGTTTCTTATGATAATTAAAACCTTGTCAGCAAAGGTTGGTCGCCTTGGGACTAGAGCCAGGCGGACCTGGACAGCGTGTGGAAAGTGTTTTTCCTTAGCTGGGGGAAGGTCTTAGCATACCTCAGGTCTGCAGTGGGAGAATATGCCCTTTGTTCTCACTGGAAGCCTTGCATGGTGATAATGCCAGACACCTGATTTCATTTTGTCTCCTTTCTGTACATCATTCCCCTTTGACTCCCAACACAGAGCATACAGAACCAGGAAATATTGCTCTCTGAATACAGCAGTGAACCTTTACATTACCACATTCCTATAGGACTGCTACCCTCATCATCACCGCCATCCCCTTTGTCACCATCAGTGTGCAGAAAGGGAGAAAATTAAACAACTTGCTTAAGGCCACAGAGACAAGGGCGTATGATTCTTCACCCAATATCCAGGTAGGTAAGCTGCGATGTAGTTTACTAGGCAATAAGACCTTATGCAGAAGACTCTGGTTTCAGTCTCATCATCACAAAACACAAACCCAGATATATGCTCTGAAATTCAGTTGCTCTTTTTCTGTATTTTTTTTTTTTAAGTTTCTAAGAACTTAACTGATGACACATTCTGGAGCAACTCCGGTGTGAGCCCAGACCCATCTTCTGCAGTGAAATGGATGGATTATATACATATAAAATCATGAAGTTGATCGGACAGGTCTTCAATTTGATATATATGCATGCAGGTGGGGTTCTATGAAATCCCCCGGCTCAGGAGGCTAAGTTGGAGGGCACTAGAGCTAAGGACTCAACAATTCCCTCTTTTTAACTTCTCTCTGGGAAGCTCTAGGGTTACTGGAGTTGTTTTTGCCAAGAAATGGTCATGGGGCTCTGAAGGAGAAAATTTATTACTAAAAATGGGTTTCTTAGCTCAGTAAGAGCCTGCCATTGGGGCTTGTGCCTATAATCCTAGCACTCTGAAACAAACATAATCAGAATTTCAAGGTCATCTTAAACTACATATTTGGTTTGAGGCTAACCTGAACATCTAAGACCCTGTTTCAAAAATTCAAGAAATAAATGAGTAAATAAATAAATGTTACCTGCTTGAGATTTGGAAGAATGTATCCCTACTTAAAATACCAAAGAACAGTTATGGGGGGGGGGGGGCTGTGGAAGCTTTATGTTATACCCAGCAAACATTTCCATTGGGAGCAAGCTTGGAGTGGGCAACAACACCACTTGAGACGGAAAGAGATGGGTCATGATTTATAGTTGCTGAGTGCTCTTGCTCCCCAAGTGCAACCAAACTCCAGGGTATGAAGTCTCATCACTGCCCAATAAAGTCCTCTTCTTCCACCCAGGGCTGCAGGGGCTGAGACAGCCCAATCAAGATGCCCCAAACCCTAGAAATGGGCAGAGAGCAGGCCTGCCCACCCTGCATGCCTTATACCCCCATCTGGACTTTTAGGAAGCTGCCTCAAACAAATCAAGCCAGGCTGTCATACGATGACAAAGTGGATTCTTTCCCAATGTGACATATTCATTTATCATCTTTCATAAGACAGACCTGAACCATAATTTAGTCCCATAGCTGCTGTATAAATGAACTCCGGGTTGGGATGGGCTGAGTCAGTTTCCTCAACATCAGCTCACTTAGGAACTTGAACGCACAAGGTCAGGATCCAAGTCCTTGTAGAGACTCCTGAGGGAGGTGGTACCCAGAACTATCACTAGGACCCAGGAATCTGGGCGGCTAAGGTGACAAGCCTCCTGGGGAAATACACAAAAGCTAAACAAGTTATTGGAAGAGTAGAATTATTTTTCATGTTTGTTGGGCATTACCATAAAGGCAAGTCCAACATTCAATATTCAAAAAGAACACAACTTCCAAGGACCCAGAAACTGAGCTTTTACTGCAAAAGCCATGCCCGAAATGAAGCAAGCTTTGTCAATAGAAGTCAGGTCTGTATTTTAAACATATTGTGGACATAGACAAACTGAAACTGTTGACTCTGTATCAGTGGCAACCAAGAACTGAGAAATCTGTTGGTGTAGATGTGTTATATACATACATATATCATGGGTTAGACAAGGGCGACATACCAGAAGACATACTATATTTTCTTTCTTTTTTTTTTTTTTTTTTTTTTTTTTTTTTTTTTTAGTAATATAGCTTGAGATGAGAGAAAGACAGAAATATTGAGTGATTCATCAGAGGAGTTTAATAGCTTCTCTTAAGACACACAGTAAGCAGCAATGGGATTGGGACCTTAATATTAGAATCCCTCCACTAAGTCAAGCTTCCTCTGTGTGAAGAGGATGCTCAGCTGCCTGTTTTCCAGGGGAATTATTACAACGTGACACCATCATGGGAAAACAATGCTGGGGTTGGAATGTCCAAAGAAAAGAAGAAACCAAATCGGGCACTCATCCACACATCGCACAAACCTACAGTTTCCATCTCTGCAGCTGGCAATTCTTCCTTAACACAAAGTGCATAATGTCACCCGGGATGTCTGTTGGTTCATAAAGATGCCCATGGTCCACCCGCCCCAGCTCTGTTCTAGCCGTTTGGCCTGTTTCCTTACACTTCTATACACTGGAAATAAGAAAATTTCATTCCAACCTGAGCTCTCATGGGATTTGTATCCAAGGAGAATATCAGAAGTTGAGAGGCAGACCGGGGATTCAAACCTTGCCTAGCTCCTTAACTGCCAAGTTTGGGGTAGCTATCTGGGTCCAATTCCTCCTCCTTCCAGATCATGGGTTCTGTGGGGGTGAACATTTTCCTAGCAGGAGGCACCTGACCCAAGGAGGCATCTGGTGTCAGAAGGTCACTATTTTTTAAAGATTTGTAATTTTTACTAGCAAGTATGTTTATGTGGGTACCTAAGAAAGCTAGGAAAATGCATTAGATCCTCTGCTGGTCATGATTCGGGCAGTTGCGAACTACCCAACATGGATGCTAGGAGTCATATTTGAGCCTCTGCAAGAGCAGCAAGTGCTCTTAACTGCAGAGCCATCTCTCCTGCTTCAAGATACTGATTTTTTTTTTTAAACATTATTTCTTTTATCTCCAGCATCCTTGTCACCAGCAACCAGAGCTACCATCAGTGTTCAAGATCAGGTGCTGAAGCAAAAACCAAAAATCAAAAGAAAACAAATACTAATGAAAGAGAAAGGGGGAAAAAAAAAAACCCGTTTCTTGACCCCCATGTTCCAGGGCAGCAGGCTTGCTTGCTTGCCTGGAAGCAAATGTATCAGTAGTCACTCATGCTACGGTCCCCGGAAAAAACACGGGGCAACAAAAGCCCCTTCCAGCAATCTCCAAGAAGGAGGAATAAATTAATCAAACTGCCAGGGAGAGAAGCTGGGTTGACCTCCTTCTGATCTCATTACTTCTCGATTACCCTTTTGAAAAACACCCTCTTACAGAGATCACTAATTGAAGATTATGTGGAGGGAAATCGCACCTCTCCATCATGGTGGGAACTTTTCCTCATTTGTCATTCTAATAATTCACTTCTTCTCTCTTCTGAAGGGACAGAGACACTAATGGACTATCATCAGTTAAAAAGGCAATTTTTCCATTTAATTGCGCTCATTAAATACTGCACTAGAACAATTGGAAAAGCAATAGTTTCAATATTTAATCATAGCATAGGAATAATGAAACATGGCTTCAAAATAAATCTTGGAATATTTATAAAGTCATGAACAAGCTGTTTTAACAACACCTATGATCAGGGGCGACATAGTCAGAAGGAGACGTGTGCTTTTTCATTTCTCCTGATAAGACCTGGTAAACATTTGCACTTCGAGGGAAGAGTTTAAAGCGCTCTGAACAGTTAGTGCCACTTTCCATAGCTGCCATGGACTTGTGGCTGGGTGACCACTCCTGGCCTCTTACAGAGGCTCAGAGGCTATCACATGGGCTGGCCCCACTTAAGGGCATCTGAGGCCAGGTGGAGGTGTTGCTCAGAATGGCTTGGCTGACAGCAAAGCCTGAAGGTCCCTCCCATGTTCCATCTAATCCCTCTACTTAAGATGTACAATCTGATGGGCTCAGCTCATTGAGAGAGCCAGGCCACTCAAGCCTCTTCAGTCTACTTTACCTATTACTCTCTTCCTCCCGCCGTGAACTCACTCACTCCCTGTGAAATTCCCTACTTCAGGAGTTTCGTAAGAATGTAATTATATCCCGGGTGTGTAGTCTCTTGTGACCAACGCATGCTCATATCAGTGCTTCACTCCTCACGGCTCAAGAATGGTCATGGGGATTTGCTACAATGTATTTATGCATTGTTTATGTGCTTTTAAGTTGTTTTGATCATTTTGCTGCTGTAAATAATGTAGTGGTTATTCCTCTGCTCCTGGAAAAGACTTCAAGCACACTTCCATTGCTACTCAGTATTTACATAGGAGTAGATTTGCCGGGTGTGTGATGGCTGCATGTTTGATCATTTCAGAAACTGCTGGATTTCTTTCCAAAGGTCTTTGTCACCTGACATTCCCACCAGCCAAGTATATAGGTTCTGACTTCTCTATCACTAACAATACTTGCCTGACTTTGCATCTTCAACATTGGCATGAGTCATACCCAGGACCAGAGTAGGAAGGACCAGGCTAGTGGCATCTGGCAGACAGAGAGTGGTTCAACCTCAGCTCTGTACCTTCCAGGGTTCCTATAGCTTTGGTCAAGTCATATAAGCCACCTGAATTTTAATTTCTGTTATCTATACTTCAGAGGCAATTAGCTTACAGAGTGAAATTAATGGTAAAAAAATGAAAAGGAATCAAGCTTTGGTCAGCAAGGAGCTAGAGCCAGGACTTGGAAGTTACAAGTACTGGCTGATCCTCCGAAAGTCCCAGTTTCTTCCACAGCATTCACATGGTAGCTCACAACCACCTGTAAATCTAGTCCCAAGGGATTCTGTGCCTTCTTGTGGCCTCCAGGGTACTGTATGCATATGGTGAGCATTCATATATGCAGGCAACACACACACACATACATACACACATATGCATGCGCGTGCACACAAATAAATAAAATAAATTTAAAAATCTCTGAGCAAAATGTCCAGCACCAGCTACTATTCAAGGAAGAATTCTGTCATCGTATCTCAAACCTCACTGGTAAGTGACCTGCACTGGGCTCATTTCAGTATGTGCACTGGGTTCCCCTACATGGGCAAAAGGGAAGGCAAGGCAAATACAGGAGCATGAGAGTATCCAGGAGAGTATCAGAGTTCAGTGAGCAAAGAACATCTAACAGAGCCAGCCTCCCTCTTCTGCTACCCCACTGCTGTGTACAGTGGGGAGGCCAGTATGATCCACCTCCAGGTCAGTAAGCCCTCCTCAGTGGGGCCCTCCTTCTCGCTGTCTGATATGTTTGAGCTCAATAACATATTATTTTAACCAAAGCTCAAAAACAAGCGGAAAAAAGAAAGTTCAGGGGCCTATCGTGACACCATGTCCTGAAGGGAGCCTTGGATGCTTAGCACCTGTCCCTGTGAAGATCCTGGAGTCCTGTGAGGCTTCATGCTCTGATGTTGAATTTAGCACTGTCACATAAGAGGTCTCTGCAACAATGTGTTGCATAAGTTAGTGAGTGCATAAAGAAATGCATGAATGAAGAAATGCATGGATGAATGATCAGCATACTTGACCATGGAACTGTTTGGACACCTACCCAGGCACTCCTATCATTTATGTCATAAATAAAGCAACTATTAAAGAACATATTCATGAAAAGAAACAGACCCCAGCTTCCCCGGTCCACCATATGGACAAGCCCAGGATGCTCCTAAGCAGACCTTTTGGAGTGGTACCTGATGTGCCCAAGCATCATGGTCATGTATTTACTAAGACTTTTCTACAAGAGATGTCATCAAACTATAACTACCATCTAGACCCAACCTACTGTCACATTCTGTGTGACTTGTGAGCTAAAAATGGGTTCTCCATCTTCAAATGGTTGAACGAGAATCCAAACAAGGATCCTATGTGGCGATATATGAAATTCAAACCTCAGTATCCATAAATCAATAAAGCTTTCTTATGGAAAAATATACTTCCATGTTCCCCAAGATAGCTACTGTAATCATAATGACCAACATAAGCAGTTGCAATGGACTCAGCACTGAAGGGCCAAAATATTTCCAGCATGTCCCATCTCAGAAAAACCCTGTTCTCCTCTGACCATGAACTAATGTACCCTTATAATAATAGTGAAGCACTCACTACATAGGCAGAGACATCAGGGAGGAAGCATTTATTGAGATCTACCTTGTTTTAATCCTTCCTCTGACATTCACTGGCCGTGCTTAAAGAATCGCTACTTTCTCCACTGTCAAATGAGATTCATCATCGCTAGGTTATTGGGTGGCTGTGAAGTTTTAAAAGGGTGTGTGCATGGAAACATACGGCATAGGTCCTAGCCAATAAATACTAGTCATCGTTAGTATAGACTGCTCCTTTAATAAAATAGTTTTATAAATGTGTTTCAAAAGGAGCCAAAGCCAAAATGTCACTCCGCCTTGATGCTGGCTAACACACATAAGGAATGGAAGATGTTGTTTAAAACAATAGAACTATATAATCATCATATAACAGAATCCAGATGGACTATTCCATGATGCTAGTCCTTGCCTTGCTGCTCTAGCACCGCCCACTGGCAGGGCAAGTGGGAAGTAAATATATAACCATGCCGTTTATATACAATGAAACTGAAACCATTTGGCATTTTTGGACAATTTGGAATCAAATATTCAAGCAATGACATTGGCGATGTCCACCTAAGCTGATGTCTTCATATACTAATTTGGGTTAATGTTCGACCTACAACCTGTCTCTGTGGGTTTGTCGCTTAGGATCTGTATAACAAACATGTACAATGAAACCCACTGCATCTGTTCCCTAGGAAGAGCTGATGTCATTAGAGGTAAGCAGAATCACATGCCTTCTGGTCCAGCTCTCGCAAACTCCAAATGCCTGTTTGGTAACTGTGCTTAGGAGGAAGCAGACATGGAGTTAAAGGAGAGACCCCTCTGGGTCCTTCCTCTGTACCTGTGTGCCCTGAAGCTGAGGTCAAAGCATGTACTTCTCAATCACTCTTAACTACTCTTCCATGGGGCTCACTGTCTCTTAGTTCCTCATGGCTTCTTCTGCGCACCACCTAAGAAAATGACAGCATTATCAAGTATAGGTTAACTCTCAGCCTCACATCTGTATTTGATATTAGCACATCTGTTTAAGGACTTCAAATTCAATCCTGCGTACCAGCAGCCACTAGACAAGGATTCTATGATGTGGGTTTCATTTCCAGCCTCAATAATCCCTCCAATTATGTTCTTCTACTCCGGTCTTCATTTAATTTTAAAAAGCAACCTTGAGCCTAGTTGCAGCTGAACAATAAATGGGAGGCTAGAGGCAATCCTGTCTAAAAGTCTTGTTTTAGAAATACCCAACGACCAAAGCTCAGGAATTTCTACTCACAATGAATTTGGGCCTCCCAAACTTTTCCTACGCAAGGAAAGTTTGGTGCTCTGCAGTTTCAAAGCATGAGCAGCAGCTGCTTTAGAGCCCATCTGTAAAGCTAGCAGTGAAAGTGTGAATACATTATAAACAGAACAAAAGCTACAGACTGTTTAGACTGAGATGGTAAAATGAGACACTAACCTAACATCCTCTGTAGTCTGGCACTCACAGCCAGTGACAGTTTCACACAATAGGAAGCTGTTTCCATTTCCTCCCACTCAACTGTGGCTTTGGGGAAAGACACAGACCCCATGTAGGGTACAGAATGCCAGCATGTGTTCTAAGGGTCCCACTTTCCCCTTTGACGAGGTATACCATCTTCTGCAAAGCAGCTGGATCATTTGTCAATAGCCGAAAGATCCAGATGGTTGGAAACATCTAGATACTTGAAAACATCTGGATACTTCATTCTTCATCCAGATGTTGGGCTTCCCTTAGGTGCTGCCTGCTATCTTTGGTTAAATAATTTGAAGAAGCATTTGGCCAAAAGGTAACTAAGTTTACTTCAGCAATTCCTTCTTGAGATACTTTCGGTTGGCACAGCAGAGCCCATGCTCTCTAGGGAATAATACAGTTATTGAGGTTTGTTTTCATCTGAATGAATCAGGCAAATTACTTCTGGAGAGAGAGAGAAAAAAAAAAAGCTACAGAGTAAAAACCAAAAGCAAAACGATTTACCATGCAATTTGGGCTCAGCCAGGGTAAGCTATCCATTTGGAATTTACAGACGTTTAAGCAACTACCCAGCACTAAATCGGAACTAGGTTAGCATGGCAGCACACTGCTGATAGCAAAAAACAAAAAACAACAACAAGAAGTTTCATGACTGAATGCGAGTACAAATGCACATGATTCTTGTTTCTCTGTCACTTGGAAAGGAAGGCACTGGAGCTGGAGAGCTGGCTAAGAGTACTTGCCACTCTTTCAGAAAACTGGAGTCTGGTTCCCAGCACCTATAGGAGAGCTCACAAACTACCCTAACTCCACTTTCAGAGGATCTGATGCCCTCTTCTATTCTCCATGGGCATGTGCGTGCATGTGTGAGTGCATGTGCACGTGTGTGCATGTGTGCGTGTGTGAGTGCATGTGTGCGTGTGTGAGTGCATGTGTGCGTGCATGTGTGTGTGCATGTGTGTGCATGTGTGTGTGAGTGCATGTGTGTGTGCATGTGTGTGAGTGCATGTGTGTTTCTATATGTGACTTTGAAAAGTCAGAGGCAGACAAACTTGGACATGTTGAATACTATCCTTCATTCCTTCATTTATTCATCTAAGAAAGATCTACTTGGCACTTACTGTATGCATGGCGACATAAAACTGAGGATTAGCAGAATAGATCGATAAAATTCCTGCTCTCTCTGGCACTTAGGGAAACAGAGATTAAATAATAACCTCATGCAAATGTGATAAGATCCATGGTTAGGCACAGGATATATTCTGAGACTGTACTGGAAGGTCACACTGATATTAGCAGCCAGAGAGGGCAACCGGAGAGCTGGCACGCTAGGGTGGGGAAAGTCCTGCCAGGCAGAAGGTACAGGAACACACCTAAAAATATAATAAAACAAAACAAGGGCAAGGCATTAACCTCTTCCTCCAAGGACACAGGAGGGTGGAGCGATTGAGGTAACTCCAAACAGGACACCACAGGAGGACATCTGTGATGGAAACAACTTGTGTTGTAACTAGTTGTGATGATGTAGACCCACATGGGTCAACATGGTGTGCAGCACACATTAGCTCATTGTCCTCTGACAAACTACAAAATATATGGGTGGGAACAACACTAATCTATTATCTGATAGCTCTATGTATCTCAAATCAAACGCCAGCCTCATGGAGCCAAGAGCAAAGCCTCACTTGAGAGGATGTTTCCTACATGGCGGCTCCGGCAAGAGACTTCATATCTGTCTTCCCCATGATTTAGTGGCTACTCACATTCACTGGGTCAGGACCCCTCCTCTCCACTTTCAAAGCCACACTCACAGAGCAGTTTTCTCACAGAGCTACCATGGCTCCCTTCTCTGACTCCTCCTCTGCTTCTAGGGACCTTTGGTCGACATCTTAGTTTCTTTTCCTGTTGCTGTGATAAAATATCCTGACTTTAAAAAAAAAAAAAAATCGATGAGAGAAATGGTTTATTTTGGCTCACTGTTCACGGTGCATTCCATCATGGCAGAGGGGTTACAGTAGCCAGAGCTTGAAGGAACTTATCACAGCATACCCATAATCCAAAAGCCAAGAGCTTTGAATGCCTACCAGAGCTCAGTTTGCTTTGTCTATTTTATTCAGTCCGGGGTCCCCACTCTAGGTAATGGTCCTGCCTGCAATTAAGACAGAAATTCCTATGTCACAGATATACAGGATAATCCACCGTAGGCATGCCAATGGGTAGGTCTAGATCTTGTCAATGTGATACAAATAACCATCAAAGTTAAACTGGAATAGTATAGATATAGGCCCTGTCTCTATTTTAACATCACTGATTGGTGACCTTAACTTCATTCACAGCCTTCATTCCCATTGTACGCACACAGCAGCATACCACAAGTACCACATCCTAGGAGAAGGATATTGCAGCACTCATCATGAAATGATGGGCACGTACGGCAGCTGCCCGGGTTTCATATCCTACTGTATATGAGGTATATAGTGATAGCGAAAAAGTAGACTCACATTTAGTTCAGAAAAAAATAATCAGGAAGTAGGAGAGGCCATACCCATAAGAATAACCATCTTTACACGCACACACAGGAAGGGGGGGGGGGGAGAGCACAACATCACACACATTGGAGGAAGACCCTAGGTCACCTGTTGGGTGCTGTTGCCTAGAGGATTTCTAGCTGCCAAGATTTCTCCAAGGGACTTCTCAAGCAGCCTCCTCCATCTCTTAAAGGACAATTAATGGATAAGGGTGAGGATTAAGAGTCCAGATCAGTCTGCTTTGGGGTCCACTGTCAACAGCAAACATGGAGTAGTGGCCAAGGAAGAGCTAGTGACCTTTTCAATTTCTCCCTTCTTAGAAGCCGCATTTAATCTTTAACTTGTTTTTAAATTTTAGTTATTTGAGACTGAGTCCCACTGTGTGACCCATGCAGGCCTCAAACTCACGATCCTCTTGCTTCTGCCTCCCAAGTACTAGGAGTTCAGGTGTATAAACCCATACTTTGCTAGACATTGATTTTTGAGGTGTTCTTATAGATATTTACATAAAGTATGGCTTGCTCATTCAGATGTTCCCAGCTTTTCAGCTCAGGAGAACCCGAAGTGGAATCATGAGAGAGGTAAAGGGAAAAGGACTGGATTGAGTCATCTGGGTCAGCACTGTGGGGGTGTGGCCACAGGACTTCACACAGCATGAGGAAAGACAGTGCCTACAAATGGCAGAGCTGGAAATACACTGGTCAGTTGGTGTACCAAAGCCAGCATTTTCTCTCTAGAAGATAAGCTTGAATGAGTTTGCAATTTTTGATACGCAACCAAACAGACATCTGATACTGCACTCTGTTGCCTTTCTCCTTGGATTACCCAGAGTCTTGGCTGTTTCTTGCAGGTGTGCAACCTGTCTACTGACACTTGTGTGATCTTTTAAGAAATATTTATATAGGTGTATGTATGTATGCACAGACGTATGTATCTGCAGGGACCAGAACAGGGCACAAGATGCTATAGAACTGACAGTTGTGAGCTTTCATGTGGGTTCCAGGAATAAAATCAGGTCCTCTGGAAGAGCAGCAAGTGCTCTTAATCACTGAGCCAGCTTTCCAGTTCCCAGTGATACGATGGTTAATCTTGATAATTAAAATGGTTGAATTAATAGGAACCCTAGAAACACACTTCTTGGTGTGTCTGTGAGGAACTTTCTAGAGTGGGTTAAATTAAGTGGGAAGATCCACCCTAAATTTAAGCAGCATAAGTCTTGGGCTGAAATGTTAGACTTCATAAAATGAAAAAAAAAAAGTGAGCTGAACATAAGAATTCATCACTCTTTGCTTCCTGACTAAGGATGAAATGTGACTAGTTGTCTCAAGCTGCCATGCCTTCATCAAACATGATGGACAGCATCCCTTGGAACTGTGAGCCAAAGTAAAGCCTACCTCCTCTTAGATGTTTTGGTCAAGCCTTTCATCACAGCAACAAGAGACATAGCTGACACCAACAAAAAACAGAATTTATGAACTCTCCCCTCTGCCTTGCACCCCCATTCATATAAAACCCGAAAGTTTTCAGGAAATTCAAATGTACATAAGGATAGATGCACCCATGATAGATTTCACGTTCCTTAGATTGTTTCTGGATTTCCAGATTGCTCAATCGTTGCTCCCCTGCAGGAAGCAGGGATCAAGTGCAGGCCCTTGTCCAGTGTGAGGGAAGCAAGGCCTTTAACTCAAAAAGAAAAGGACTCCTGTCCCTTGGTGTTTTCTGAAGGGATATTGTTAGAACAAATTTCTACTCCTGGATCTTTTGTGCTTCAGGGTAGAAACAGGCAATGGTCCAAACACCGTAACCTTTTCAACAGCCATAAGGAAAAAGTCACCACCACTTTGCCTTTTATAATGCAGCTATAGAAAGAACATACCACACTAATTCACAAGGGGACTAGTGCGGGCTTCCCAAAAAGCAGCAGAAGATGCTTATGGGGAGTGAAATGAATGGTAATTGTCTCACCGTCGGCTCTCATTTCTTCTTGGTCCAGCATCTCATAAACACAGGGGGGTGACAGTGTTCTAATAACTCAATAGGGACACTGCAGAGTGGACTGATGGAGAGACAAACCTGCTGGGTGGTGAACTTTCCAGACAGGGAGTCAAAGGGCAGGAGGCAGGCTTCCAGAACGGAGATTGGGAGCCTTCCTAGCAGAACACATACTGCATTTTTCCAACCTCACATATGATCGATCACACACACACACACTCATGCATGAATGTGTGCACAGTGTGAAGGGAACTCTTCTCTGCCACCACCTTTGTTTAGCCCGAAGTTTCTGAAGCCTAGCACAACTGAATCTAGAGGCAGATAACTCAGTGGGCACCAAGCTGCACATGGAAGGAGCTGCTGGCTGTCCCTCGCCAACGTACTGGGGCATATAAGAGTGTTTTCAGTCATTAGCAAATGTCCCGTGGGAGGAAATATTACACTCAGGGAAAAATACTGCTTTATTTGATTCAAAGTGGACTCTATATGTGTATGTGCGTGTGGTGGTGCGGTGGCATGGATATGCATGCGTATTTATACACAGCCACCATCAGCACTCAGGTTTCTCCAGTTGTTTACCCCATTCTTAATATTTTTGTGTGTGTGCACATGCGTGTGCAAACAAGCAGATATGTGAGCACCTGTGTACATACTGATATTGAGTTAGAAGTCTATATTGGTGTCTTCTTCAATTGTTTACCCCACACTTTCAGTTATTTTATTTATTTATTTATCTACCTACTATTTTTATGATTGAGTCAGGGTCTTTCTATGTGGCCCTGACTGTCCAAGGTATGGGACACCAAGCTAGCCTCAAACTCAGAGACTTACCTGCCTCTGCCTCCTAAATGCTGGGACTAAAGGCATGTAACACCATGCCTGCCCTCCCTTTACTCTTTAAGACAGTCTCTCATTGAACCCCCTATCTCAGCAGGACTGGCAGACCAGTGAGCTCCAGGGACCCACTCAGTGCCACCCTCCAGGGCCAACCTTACAAGGTTGCACTGATGCCTGATACAAATCCGATTCCACATTCCTGCACAGCAAGCGCCTATCCACTGAGCCACCTCCACAGCACAGATCTGCAAAGCTTGACCTTACAAAAAGCTTTTCCATCCCCAGATGGTTAGCTCTTCACAGATTTAAAACAAACAACAGCAAAATGTTGTGGGGACTGTACTGTACAGTACCAACTCTATGTAAAATCAAAGCCAAATAAAATTCAAACAGAGAAACTGCTAATAATGCAGTGTCAGGAGACTGGTCAAGTGGATACAGATTTGCTCTCTTAAGCAGGGTATTGCTATGCAAATAGCAACTGCAAAGAATGTTAGAAACTAGGAGGAAGCATTTGATCTGACTGAGCCTGATAAGACCTACACAGGAAAACTCTAAGGGCCAGAACATGGACACAATGGGGAAGCTGCACCCATCAACTCTCACTCAAGGTCACACCAGCCAATATTCCAGTAGAATAAGGAAAGGGCTCACAAGGTCTTACCCTAGCTGAGAAGCTACAGGCAGGAGATAGCCATCTGCCCAGGGAGGGAGGGTCAGTTTTCTTCAGGGATCAGCTCCTCCAACCATTGTAGATGCAGGCAGCACTAAATAGACTCAGTGGGAGACAGGTGGGTGGGTGAGTGGATGGATGGATGGATGGATGGATGGATGGATGATGGGGACAGGGATTTGAGGGGAATATGGTGTAGCCATGAGAAGTTGGAGGGGAAGGGGAAAGGGTGCATATGAGGAAACTACATTGTATCCATGTATAGAATTCTGAAAGGAGGAAGAGGAAGAGGAGGAGGAGGAAGAAGAAAGAGAGAGAGAGTGCAAGGCAGTATACTGCAAACCTCTCCTCCACTGGCTCTTTGGTCTGGCCCTTTGTGTTTTTATCTGTGTGAGGCAGGTGTGGGAAGACTTGTAGTGAGCGCAATGCAGATATATGTGTGTGGATTTGCATGTGGAAACCAGGAGACAAACTCATATGTATAGATTTTTCAGGAGCCTTCCAACTACTTTTCCTTTTCTTTCATTTCTTTCCTTCTTTCTTTTTCTCTCTTTCTTCCTTTCTTTCTTTAAATTAGGCCCTTATTGACCTTGAACCTGACCAGCAAGCCCAGAGGACCTACCTGTCTCCTCTTCCCTAGGGCTCAGTTTACAAGCAAGCCCCTACCATGGTCTTCCTTTTATTTATATATACATACAGGTTCTGAGCATCTACCTCAGGTCTCATACTGCATGGCAAACCCTTTACCAAGTGAGCATTGTGTCTGGAATCTACCTGGATCCTTCCCCACTCCGTGGCCTCCTGAAAACATAAGCTCTAGAAATGAGTATGCTCTGTGTCCTTCATCTGAGTTTCTACACACACCTGTGCACAGCTCACTTTATTGGTGTTGCTGGCCTCAAGAGAGTTAGCCTCCAGTAAAGAGCTAAAATACTCCAGTCCCCCTAGCGGAAAGATGAAAGCCTTCTGTCACCCTGGCAGCTACCACCTCCCCATTCTGAGCTTCCTAGGTACTGACTGCTTAGCAGACTAGGAAAGGAATGTGCTTACACACATTGGAAGGAGGAAAAGTACATTAGCATAAACTGTACAGAGAAGAAAAGTAAGTCAATTACAAAGCAGCCAGCCCAAGCATGTCTTGTCACCAACACACACCATGTGCCCATCGACCATTCAGACTGCATCCTCCCCTCTTCACTAAATGCTCGGGGTTTCTTGTACTTGTCACAGTCTCCGATCTGTTCCCCATGTCTTCTGGAAGCCTAGTGGCAGTTCATAAATTACATCAGACTTTCAAAGCCTCACTGCACTGTTTCTGACAACTTGCTTGCTTGAGACCACACAGAAGACTGGCTCATGAATCCACTCAGTGTCCATTTAGCCATGCTTTCAAGACTGTCCACTCCAATGACAAGCCTGGCTGTTGTCACAGTATCAGCTAAGGGGCTGGTATCCCTCAGTGCAGGTTCACTGCTCTCTGTAAATTCAGCAGGGTTCTCTTAGAGGCTAACACTTTAAAAAGGGATGGAAATATTTAGGGACACAAAATGGTGAGGAGATTCTCCTTTGGTTGTTTTCATTTTGTTTTAGAAGACAAGGTTTCCTATAGCCCCAGCCTGGCTCACAATTCACTATATAACAAAGGGTGACCTTGAACTCTTGATTCTTCTGCCTCACCCTCTCCTGCTGAAATGTATTATATGCATATTATATACTCAGCTTAAAAAAAAAAACTGCTTTATGAACCTGCCTACCCCTTACGAGTGGAAAGTAAAGCTCAAAAGCAATGTATGAATGTGTAATTCCTTAATCCTTGACAGATATCACGTGATACAAAAATGTTTGTCATTTTCACTGTGGCCAGCAAGCATGAGGCATTCAGCCTGTATGTGCTGGGCTGGAACTAGGAGATGCAGTAATGACAAGTAGTATTATACTAGGATTATCGGTGCAGTATCATAACAATAACTAGAATTTGTAAACATCTAGGTCCACCTATCAGCTCCATCAAGAAGTCCTTTAAACTGGCCCTGCTCTCAGGGATGAAACAGATTAGTTCCACAAGGAATATAGTCGGCATGCAGTTGTTATTCTGTAAAATATTAATTCATTCCATTAACAAATAGCATGTATGGGAATGTGTATAAATATACATCAAATGTGTGTTAGGCACTGAGAGATGAAGTCTGGGAAGAAAGCTCTTGGGGGGGGGGATTATGAACTGTGGAGGTCAAGTTGTGGTGCACTCTTTACACCTGAAGCCTGGTCACAGGCAAAAGGAAACCACTAAGTGAATATTCTCACAGAAATTGCTGTAATAGTTTTAGACATGTTTTGCAGAAAATCACATGTGTTTAGCCTCTTTATGGATGATGGTGATGATGGCTATGGCTATGGAGGAAAGGAAAGAGGAAGTATATGCAAAGAGGCTGAAGTGAAGCTGGTGGTCACCAGAAATGACTAACGGAATACCAACCAACTGTAGGCCAGACTTTGTTCTAAGTCTTCATGAGTAGGACGTAGATTAATTCTTTCCATAATCTTGACTTTGATCCAATGGTTAACCTCATTTCACAGGGGACAAAACTCAGATGGAATAGTTAAACAGCTACCATGTTCCAAGTATTAAATGGTAACTAAGGGCACCTACTAACTTCACAGTTACAATTGCTGACAGTAAACAAACACTACTGGATAAACAACGTTATCATTATCTTCTTCTTTATTAACAATTCCCCAGGATAATTCTGGGTAACCATAAACCTAGTACAAGTAATAACTTTTCCAGACTCCCTTGCAGCTATGAGAGGCCATGTGATAGAATTCTGGTTTTGGCAATGCTAAAGGAATTCCTGTCTCTCTCTTTCCCTTCTTACCTGACTGGGAAAACTGCCTAGAGGTATAGCAGTCACGAGCTAAGGCCCCCGGAAGAACTCCAGCAGCCATGGTACCCGAGAGCCTTTGCTCACAACCTGGTCTGCCTACTTTCAAAGCCTTTGTAATAAGGTAAGAATCAAGACCTGATTGGACGAGTGGGAGCCAGAGTCAAGCACTTTCTAGTGTAAATAACATACATAACAGAACAGAACGGAACTTCATTCTAACAGATCTGCAAACCAGGATGTCACATAGAGGACCAGGTTTTGGTCCTAAAGCCTCAAGGTTCAACTATAGGATCAGCATCAGAATTTGGCTGTTAGCAAGTTGTTGTTGTTACTGTTTCTTTCTTTCTTTCTTTTCTTTCTCCTTCTCTTCCTTTTCCCCACCAACAATAAAGGCATTCAGGTGACTCAGTTAAAAGGCCAAAAAAAGCAAGAAAGGAGACAATCAGCAAAAACTCCCATGAAGAGGGGTATAGGAGCATCTAAATGTGAGCCTCTTTCTAAGTCTTCAGTGTTACTATTAGTACCTTTTATTAGTTCCTAAGGACTGCTATAATAGCGAGGCTTACAGGGCCTAAAGCAGCACAAATTTATTCTCTCTCGGTTCTGAAAAATCACAAGTACAAAATTAGTGTTACTGGACTAAAATCAACTGGGCAATAGAGCTGCTCCTTCCCTGCTGCTCTAGAAGGAAATGCACTCTTTGCCTCTTGCGGCTTCTAGAACCTACTGACATCTTGAGTCAAGGCTGTACTGACACTGCTGGTGCCTCTACTGTCACAAAGCCTTCTTTCTCTTCAGCAGGCACACTCCGCTATGCTTCCCTCCAATATGAAACTTGTAGCAGGACTTAGAGACCGCACAGATTATCTGGATCATCTCCCTACCCCCTCACTCCTCCCACCCCCATTCTCCCACCCACCCCCCACCCCCCCACCTCCCCCACCCCTGTCTCTAACATGACCACATCTGCAAAGTCTCTTTTGCAAGGTGACACTCCTGAGTTCCTGCCATTAGGACCTGGATACAGGAACCACGCCTCCCACATTTGATTACTCTGTGCATTTGCTCCACAAGTATACATTGAAAAACAGGCATCAAGCCAATGAAGGGGCAGCAGATAAACAATGTTTCTTCCTTGCTTCATATGCAAAATGTCTTTAATAACATACTCTGATAAGACACCTGGCAAGCTGAAGCTTGTCCAGCAACAATACCAACAGGGGGGGAAGAGGGTGCAGCATCTAAAAGTCAGTTATTGATGACGCCTATTGCCTGACAAAGATATGAAGAACAGCTGCGCAGGGGATGCTGAAGAAATGCTCCAAGCGGTAAGAAATGGGTAAGATAAAACCTGGGAGCTCACAATGAAAAATATGGGTTACTCACAAACACACCACACAAGTGGGACTCCCTGAGAATTGTGGGAGAGAGGAGACATGCAGGATTGTGGGAAGAGGTGAGGTTCTCTAAGACCTGTGGGAAGAAGTAGGGTGGGAATTGTGGGAAGGAGTGTGGTGGGAATTGTGGGTAGGACTGTGGTGGGAATTGTGGGTAGGACTGTGGTGGGAATTGTGGGCAGGAGTGAGGCTTACTGTGACATGTGGTAAGAAACAGAGGTTACTGGGAACTGTGGAAAGACAATCTCTCAATGCTTTGATCTGGACTAAGAATGTCTCCCTCTGGCCACAAACTGAAGCAAGCCCAACATACTGGAATAGCATAACAAACAGAGCCAATAGCTGAGGCCATACAGGGAGCTGTCTTTGGGAAGGGTGCCAAATTGAACTCTCTTGCAACTTAGGGGACCTCTGTGGATGCCACAGACAGAATTCTGAAATAGTTACTGCCACATGGGAAAGCTAATCTTCTTGAGGACCCCAACAAACCAACATAACAACCTATAAAACCACTTTTGGAATGAGCTAGCTTCACCATGCCAAAATCTACTGTAAAATAACCCAGGGTAGCATGGTTATTATCCCACAATACACTTCCCCAAATCTTTCTTGTCTCAAGTTTTCTTTTTTGTTACTTTTCCTATTTTTGAAAAAGGACAAATAAACTTTTTATTAATTATAAATGCACTTAAGCAACACAAATATGAATTACTAGAAGATAATTACTTTTGAATAGTTAAATGGTAACACATAGATGCTTTACACAGTCTATATATAAACACAGCTCGAACCAATTGTGGGTGTGTAAGCCACAGTGGAAAGCCCACGTAAGGGACATCTGCATTGGGACCTGTTCCCAATCAACGGAAAGCAACTCTTCTTGGTGGTCTGACCACTTAACTTAAACAGAAAGGCTTGAGCCAACTTCTATCAATGAGCCTTTCTTCCAACCAAAGAAAAAAGAAAATTAAAAAAATGAGAGTTGGCTACTGGTTACGGCAATGTTGTGCCACAAGGTTAATTATGATGGGTTTTAGGTCACTGGCAATTTCTCATTTCAAACTAACTTGAACCATCAACCCTCAAGCATGGATTGTTTAATGTGGGCTGTGCAGAACCCACAGTGCATCATGGACACCCAAGTGGTGGGTGGGTGCCATTCTGTGCTTGGATCATTACTTAAAGCAAGATAGAGCTTGCCATCCTCTAAAGAAAAATTATAAAGACAAGACAAAAAAAAAAAAAGTAAAAAGGTACAATAGCACCTAAGTTCAAGGTTCATGAACACTGTGCAGACAGTGGAATCTGAATGAGCCTGCAACTTTGAATTCGTCCAAGGAATTAGAATTTATTTATCATTATCATTATTGTTTTTAGTTTTAGAACTTAGTGGGGAATTTTGAAATAGTCCTACTTCACCCTGGATACTGGCTGTGAGGAGACGTATCTTTTCCCACATAGCCCAGAGCTTTTTCTTGGACTTTTGTTTCCCTTCCAAGTGCTTCCAGGACTTACCTGGAGGCTGGTGGCCTTTTTCCTACTGGTTGTTATGAAAAGGAGCTAGAGGATGCCAGATCACTTCCCATTTTCTACTAACAGTGTCTCCCTGGTTGACCTGACACAGCATCATAGCTGGAGGGTCCTACTCGCCATAAGACAACTTACTTCCACAGATGAGGGAAGCAAAGGACCAAAGAATGAACAGATGGTTAGAAACAGACTTCAAACCCTGTCCTAACAGAGATTAGCCTAGAAGTCAAGAGGACCTAAGAATCCTTGAGGCAAGAGACAGAAATTCAGATTCCCCAGTGGGTGGGGCAAGTAGCTGGGTCTCTCTGCCCTGTGCTGCTAAGTTATCTGTACATTTACCCAGACAAGGAAAGGAAAAGGAGAAGAGGGGAGAGCAGAGAAGGAGCAAGTGGAAGTTAAGAAAGTAGGGTTTTTCCAGTGTTGGTGGGCATGCATGGTGGGCATGGGTTCCACCTCAGTAGATGGAGACTTTAATCCCAATTTCAAGAAACTGATCTGTTGACCCCATTTCCAGTGACCCTTCAACCACTAATGATACATGGCTGATCTGAAATCCAGAGAAGACTACCCATAGGGACATTGCTTGTAATTGTAAAACAATGGGCATGTCCAGGGGTTTATCAGCAGGGACCTACTTAAAGTCTCGGACAGCTCTGCAAATGACTACCATGAAGTCATGTTATCTGTGTTATATGCCTCTATACACTGATAAGAGAGTCTATGAGATTGGTGGTGATAATGGACAAGGTGCATGCTTGTTTGAAAGACAAATTTATAAGCACTGTCTCCAAAGGGCCAGCTTCCAAAGATGGTTTTCAATCGTCATATTTCGGTGACGGAAGGAAAAAAATGTTATCTTGATAGTAAAGGATTTAAATTTATCGCATAGCTGAAACTGGTTACTGAATTGAAATTATAAAGTAATGAATCATTTCCTGAAAAAGTCAGGCCATTAGTAATGCCACTGTATGACGAACTACTTAGAGATGTCAGAAGCAAAGGGGGGGATGAATAGAGAGAAGGAGGGCTACTGACTGGAAAATTATATCTAAATGTAGATACTTTGTATAAGACAATAAATCTACTGTTAAGAGAGAAAAGAAAGCTGATCATACTTTAAGATCACTGTGAGAAGGGCTAGAGAGATGGTCCAGAATTTAAGAGCAGCTACAGCTCTTCCAGAGGACTCGAGTTCAATTCCCAACAGCCATATGAAAACTCGCAACTATCTGTAATTCCAGTTCCAGGGGATGCAGAACTCTTTGCTGACCTCCATGGGCACCAGACATATGTGCATATGTATGTGCAAACAAAATGCTCATATTTATAAAATAAAAATAAATAAATCATTACAAAAGAAATATTATTATGAAAGGATAGTAAATTTTCTGCTAATTTCTCCTTGGTTGCATTTTAAGTAATTCTTCTAGAAACTCTACTGAAATTACATTATTAGACATTTCCCTTATAGGAGCTTCTGGAGTGGCCCAGCTCTCCAGGTTTTAACATGATAATGAGACAGATACTGCCCCATCTCAAGGCTCAGCAGCAGAGACAACTTGACCCAAATCTTTGTCTAAGACCCTACATTTAAAACTTGATGGCCTGTCTAAAAACAAATAATAGATGTTGATGAAACTAGGGTGATGTCATAAACTGGCTTGGGGTGTCAGTAGCATTTTAGGGTCCAACTACTTTTTCTTATTGGCTGCTTTATTGCTAAATCTAGAAAAACAGGAGTCCCTAAACTCAATCAGTACAGAACATTTGTGAACTACAGATTTTGAAGATCACATGCAGTCACATCCTAGGGAAGAGCTTACCCCTGGGACTACAACATCCTCAAGTGCCTCTCCCCTACAAACAAACACGCTACATGGCACAGTCTTTGGAGAAACACTAAGTAACTTATAGACTCAACCTCATGGTCAATGTGCCTCAGCCAAGGACCTTCCTTAGAGTCACCCTAGAGGCTGGGCTCTCCTGACACAGGAAAGATAGGCCACTTTTCCAGATTTGGACAAATCTTAGAGATTCTCTCACTTACGCTTAGGTTCCTGTCAAACCAGAACCCTAGACAAAACTCAGTCTATCAAGTATCTTCTATAGTGTAATACTAATAAAAGAAAAGCAAGAAGGGAGATGGAGATGATTCTGATTCACACGGAGAAGTCTTGTAGCCCCAGTCTGGAGGGTGGGGTCAGAGAAAAGAGGAATTTAAGAGCTGAACTGATGAGATCCAGGTTCTGGAAAGGAGATACTTTCTCAAAAAATAAGGTAGAGACTGAAGCTAAAGACTCCCTTGCCCATGTACATGCACAGATGGGCCAGCCTCCCACATGCAGGTGCGTGCGCGCACGCACACACACACACGCGCACACACACACACACACACACACACACACACACACGCACACACACACACACACACACACACCAAAATAAAAAAAAAAGAAAAGGAGCAAGAGCATAGGAAGGAGAAAGCAAGAAAAACAAAAGCTAACATTACCCCACCGCTTATCTGTCACAGGAACCGTATTCAGCAATTTACATGTGTTTTCTCACTTGGTCCTTACAGACTCAGAGGCAGAAACTACTATTAATTTTCTAGGTGAGCAAAGCCCAGGCTCCTAAGGATGGATTGACCTGTCCAGACCTCACAAATAGCAAGAGGCAGTGGAAGCAGAAAACAAACCCGGTGTTCCTGAGCCTGTACTTCTGAGGTCCCATCTACACTGGGGAATGTGGTTTTCCACATCATCTCTTCTGGCAAAACACTTCTCATATGTAACTCCAGGTCCGATAGGCCAACCATGGCCAGGGCATATGGAAAGATGCCACCTTCTGTGGAACTCTCTAGGGCTTCTCTGTACAACCTCTGGGCCTTTACAACCATTGTCTTTAGCTTTCTACTCGGCTGTAAGAATAAGCATCATAGAGTTTTTGTGGTTTTGCTGTACAGGTCTCTACAGACGTCCTGCCTATTGGCGGAAAAATAAGCTATCCCGAGGCAGCCCAATAGATGGTGTCCACAATGAATCAGATCCATCTGGGAAAGGGATTGAGCACCTTAGAAGTTAAGAGAAAGACACTACAGTAGTTAAAGACAAAGCCAGAAGAAACCCCATGCAGTCAGTGTATAAAACTCCAGCAGTCTACTTGAAATTGTCATACTGTCTCTTAAAAGGAAACTAAAAGACATATTTTTTGTGGCACTGAATGGAAATCACTTCTTAATATGGCTCTAAACTGACAGGCTTACAACATTTTTTCCAAATTATCTACTCAAAGTCATGGGGGCTGCTGTTGGCAGAGTCCTTGTACAAAGCCATAATTAGCAGAAAACGGAAAAATCCAAGAAATATGGGGCCACGAAACAGGGTTCAGGGACCGAGGGCCACTGTTGATCCATGAGAAGATCAAAGCTGGGCAAAAAACGATTCCTGGGTTTACACAGCTGCACGCTCCATGCAGGAGCGCTAAAACAAACACAAGCAGGACCTGGAGGAGGACATCTTGTGACTGGAAGTATGTGGGTGTCAATGAATCCCCAAGACATCCAATGACCCCAAGGGCTGGAGGCCACCTCACTGCAGGACTGAGAAGGGATGCTGGAGCTCGTCTCCCCAGTCAAGAATTCATCTTTATTGAACCATTTTTAAAAGACTAATTCAGCCTCATACCAACATAATAAGAAAAGAGATCATTAACTGGTATGTAAAAATGTTGTGGAGTTTCATAAACATGACCCATAGAAAAGGGTATTGGTCGGATCTTAATTATCTGAGAGTGAGAAACTCCCCGCTCTAGCTCATCGTGTGGAGTTGCTGTGTATGGCAGCCCAAGTGAGACTCAGAGCTCTCAAAACTCCTTTAGGTACATAAATCCCTAAACTCAATAATAACAAAGCCATATGTTACTGTGTTTGTAGATATGAATTGCTGCATGAGGCGCTAACGCAACAGCAGCTCCCGCTATCATTTGGATTCATTAAAAATAAAAACATCTCATAAGCCTGCAAATGTTGATTTTTATTTTATTTTATTTTATTTTTGCATTATGCAACTTTCATATTTCCCCAGTGTATGGAAGTACAATGTCTTTATACGGTTGTTTTCAATGTTTTGAACTTGATATACATGCAATATTAGGAAATGAAAATTATGTATATACATATATACACACACACATATATGCACTCTGTGGTTCATGTATTAGAAAACAATATGTTTTGCTCATTAAAGGCGCCAATATAAATGCTATAAACCATGAAATTACCTTTGAGCCCTTCCTGAAATAACCAGTTCACAAACAAATGATCCATGCAGAAAGGCAAAGGGGAGATTACAATAAGAAAGACTAAGTTACATTTTCATTTTAGAATTGTCTTTAATATAAAAAAGCATTATTACCACAAAACCAACATCTGGGGCAGGTATATCCAATTTATAGAGGAAACATCAAACAAAACAGGCTGAGTATATAAGTTCAGACTGAGGGTTCTACGTGTTTTCCAAATGGGATACAGACTCACATTTACAACAAATCATCCCAAAGAGAGAAATTTACTTTTGGTTTTCTGAGTCCAGACAGCCAGCTCAAAGAAGGCAATGACAGCAAGACATTTCAGTAAAGTAATCTGATGTTTTTCCTACTCGGGAAAATAAGATCCTACCATAGTGATGGCTTATGCTCTTTCTTGAGAAAATGTACCACACACAGACACTGGGTTTGAGGATAACAATGCTCTCTCCCCTGAGACTCCGAGGAATCTCCCTAGGTTCCTTTTCCTGATTCTAAAGTCACTGATCCCCTTTCTCCCAAAGCAAAAGATAGAGAAACTGGGGCTTTGTGCACATCTGCTCAGATTAAGCCTTGCCATGCTTTCTGCTCTAACATATACGAACTGCAAAGCTTTCAATTGTACAAGCTCAGCCAACACTGGTACACTGAGGACAGACAAACATAACTGCTAAGCCCTCCTGTGTGGGTCCTCAGTGGAAGGCTACCTGTCTCCTTTGGGCCAGACCTTGTTGGCACTTCATATTTTCAGCCACTCCTTGTTTAGTGACTCATTCATGTAATAATAAACATTGACGGAGTTCTCTCTTCTCCCTCCCTCATTTCTTCTCTCCTTCCTGTCTTCTTTTCTCGGGCCCCCATCTTGGAACCATAATGCTGCATCACATGGTCCTCTTACAGCAAAGTACTGTTATTCTTCTAGTATTATTATGTGTACTAGAATGCTGTATTTCACTATTATTTTATGGGGTTCACCATCTAATGAGAAACACATGCACAAAGAAATCACAATAATTCACTGGGTTCAATATAAAATAGTTATTCATTAAAAAGACTCAAGATGACCAAGGACTTTATTTTCTTACATTAGTAGTGAGATGGAGTTATACACACAATGAATCCAAGCCCCAGAGTACAAGTGGGAACCAGCCCATTTAGAAAAATAGAAGTGGAGACCACAGGGATGGTTCGGTGCAATGTGTTTGCTGTTTGTACAGGCGTCTAGACCTGCATTTGATCCCTGTAATTCATATCAGAAAGGGTGCACACAGTGACTCATTGTTGCTATCCCAGCACTGGGAAGGTGGTAGCAGATAGATCCTTGGGACTCACTGACAAGCCACCCTTGCTAAACGGTCAAATCCTGGGTTCTAATGAAGAACTCTCACACACAACAAAGTAGACTAAAATTTAGGAAGATACCTGTGTATCTAGGTCAACCTGTGGCTTCTATACACATGTGCACAATATGTGTCTCTCCAAACATATAAAAGTATACACATATACCTATACGTCCAACATGCACACAAGCACCAGCATAAAAAGAAGGTAGGCAAGATCCAGGCAGGAGCAAACTACAAAGCATGGCACCAGTTCCCCAACTGCAACTTCTTTCCACAAAGATGGACGTATTGGTGCCTCTGTGTCTCTATCTCTACTCTGGGCTTGGCTAGAGGTGCTGAGTCAGATCCAGCGAAGATTACACTGGACAGGTGGTCAGCGGCCTATCAAAGGAGGTCAGTTCTCAGTGTAGTCATGGACTTATGGCTCCATTTGAGTATAAGAAGAAATGAAGCTGGCCCTCCAGGAAATCAGCGGCAGAAGGAAGGTGAAGGGAAATGGAGGGACAGCTACATGGGAAGTGAAGGGCTAGATCCTAAGGAAGGCTGTGAATCACATGCCAGGAAGGGGCTGGGAGTTGATTATGGTCTTTCCCATCCACAACTAATGTGGGGGCTGAATTCTCATGAGGTAGTAAGAAGGCAGAAACTTCACTCAACTGTGATCCACAGAAGTAGGGATTTGGGGTAATGAATGAAGTCATCAGAGTAGAGTCCCCATTGATGAACACTGGTGGATGTATAATGAGAGGGGGGTGCTCCCCATATCCTGACTATGTGAGACTATGCCACCTCGAAACTGTGTAAACAAAGAGGAAGGCCACTGTCAGATGCTGCTTCTCAATCCTGAGCTAGAAACATGAGACAAAATATGCCTTTTTCTCTCTGTGATTCACCTAGTCTGCAGTATGGTGTTATCAGAAGTAGAAAACAGGCTGAAGGAGAAAGTCCTGAAGGAACAGTTAGGAGGAGGCTCTGTATAGACTGAGAGGGGCAGGCTGGAGCCCAGAAACAAAGGTTAGCAGCTCTCCACCAGCAGGATGGGAAACAGCCGACTGCCCACTCCAGCTTACTTAGAAAACACATCAGGCCCCTGCAGCTTAAAACCACCCGACTAAAGGAAGTGGGATAAAGGAAAGAGGGATAACATAAAATCCAGACAATAACAGTGCCAGGTTATCAGAGGGGAAAGGCACAGGAGAAAGGACCATTGCCCTAGACGAGTGCTTCTTAGCCTGTGGGTTGCTGCCTTTGTTCTAGACTTTTGTACAGATGATGCTTGTACTCAGTCACAAAAGATGCGACAGTGCTAGAAGGTAGGCATGAGATCCCTATGGCCCAGCTGTATTAGGTGGTGGCTCAGAGGCGAGGATACATTTCTGGAGCCACACAGCCAGAATAGGGTCAAGATGGACAAGATGGTGATGGCTATCAGGGGGTCTTGACCCTGCCCACCCAACAAAGGAGTTCTCCACCAGGCTCTGAAACTTCCTGCTTCCTGACCAAATGGATACCTTTGGCCTAGATCACTGGCAAGGAGACTCTGAATTGGAATTCTCACTTTTCTAACCCATCCTTGAGGACCTTACAAAATATTTTAATAGCATGTACATTTAACTCTACAACTCAGAAATCCCCCCCCCCTTACCCCCCAATCAATCTGGCAATGCTAGGAACTCTAAACACCTCCAGGCAAAGTCAGAACAAGTACAATGCATGGGTGGAATTTCCTGTCTTTCTGAGAAGAGCCAGAAGGACTCCATCATGCAAATACATTTGGAAAGAGCATCCTTTTTTTTCTCTTAAAAAAAAAAAAAAAAAAAAAAAAACCAAAAACATAATCTTTCAAGTAAATCCTAATTTAAAGCATTCCAGGTCAAAAGATAATTATTTGGACCACATAAATACTCTGTGTGGGCAGATCAGTCATAGCGATAAAAGAAAAAAAAAATACTTGGATCCGTTATTTTCTAAAAATTGCTGTGTTGTTACCATTTTTATTGCGTTCATTAAAAGACCATAAAAATCAATTCAAACATGTTTGCAAACAGATTTCCAAATTTCATGACAACTATCTTCAGTTGTTAGGACAAAGATGACAGATGTCTCCATTCCTATAGCTTTTGTGTCAACATTCATTCATCCATCCATCCATTCATTCATTCATTCATTCATTCATTCATTCATTCATTCATTCATTCTTCATCCAACAAGTCAATATCCCCCTCTATAGGCCAAGCACCGAGGCCCATGTTATCTGCAGCACGGCGGATGGACAGAAACTGAAGGTATTAGTTATATCAGCAGGTGGTGACAGTATTTTCAGCCTGGAAAGTCACAATGCCCGAGCATAACTCCTGGACTCAGCTACTGCACTCTGAAGCAACTAGCTAAGCAACACAGACACAGACAAGCAGAGCTGAGCGCCAAGCAAATTTTCCTTCCAAACAATCAACCTTGAAATTCACAGGTTATCATGTGACATGAAATAGTTTTCTGCTTTGAGATTGTTTTTCCAACCATTGTAAAAATAAAAATTAAAGGAAAAAAAAGAAGGGCTTGGGGTATAAAGTTAGTAAAGTACTTGCCTAGAACAAATGAAATTTGGGGTTTGTTCTCCAACACTGCATAAACTGGGTGTGGGAATGTACACTCAAAATCTCAGCAGTAGGGAGACAGAGGAAGGAGTGTCAAAAATTCAAGACCATCTTCAGCTATACAGGGTTTTCCGAGGCCAGCCTCTTTTTTTTTTTTTTTTTTTTTTTTTTTTTTTTTTTTTTTTTTTTTTTTAATGTAAAAAACCATCCTCATCTCAGAAGTCATAGACAAAATTTAAATTTTAACAAAGGAATCCCCAGAACCTGACTTAGCTTGTTAATGTACCTTCTCCTGACTGATTAATATACAGGCAGGACAATGGGACTATAAGCTTATACTCTGTCCCTGGGGCTTCTTCTGACAACCTAGGCGACACAAAGCAGGGGGACTTGTCCCTCAGCTGCTGGCCACCGAATGTCTTGGCTCATTTTCTTGCCCCTTTCTTTGGTGACTGTCCCTGGAAACACACTTCCACCTCGAGAAAGTACTGATTTGGCTTTGATGTTGTTTAAAAACGGTGGTAGAACTTTGATGAAAAGCCAAAGCAATGTTTTCCGAAAAACAGAAGAAGCGTTAGGCCAGAGTTCAAAACCTGGAGAATCCACCCAGAAGGCAGTTTTCATGGCCAGCTTCTAAAACTCTCGGGTGCCGCTCTCAGATGGAAGTGAAAAGAAAGGCCTCTATTAGTCCCAGGTGCCTTATCCTGACTCCATTGCTCAATGACAGCCCAGCCATCTCTGTCATAATGAGAGAAACAGAACTCAGCCCATGCGACCGGCCTGTGGTGGGCAACTGTTCAAGCACATTAAGGTTCTAATATAATTATGGAGCATGTTCAGCCAATTAACTGCAAATATGCTGTTTATCTGAAAGCAGGCCAATACTGTGGAATACAGTCCAACAACACTGTGCTCTGGTTCTTAAGAAAAGGACACAAATGTAAAAAAGGCATCAGGAATAAAGCCCAGGAAACTATTTCATCTAGCACTTCTCAAGATATTGAATTAGATTAAATTTAATAAAATTAAAAATATGCTGCATTAGTTCCTCATACATTTCCCTGATGAATTGATATGATTTCTAAACAATTGTTGAAAATCATGATCAACACAGAGCGAAAGAAATGACTATTTGGGATCTTTCAGATCCCATAACACAACCTAAGGGTAAGTTACAAGTCGACAGAACTAGTTGTGTGGTTCAGAACCTTCTCTGTGGTTTATAAGCTTCTCGGTGTTCTTCATATCTTTGAAAAAAATCTTTAAGAGTTTGGGAAAAATCAAATTTGACTCAGTAACTAAATAGCATAACAATTCACATAACTCCCCCATCTAAAGAATTAAAAAAAAAACGTATAAATTCTATATGTACAATTTGTGTTGCTGTAGAAGCATATTTTGAAAAGTGCTCCCTAAATAATTAAGCTGCTCCTTTTACCATCCTTCCCATATTACAGAAGTCATTTTCCCACCAAGAATCAATAAGTCATTCTTCACGTCAGTCATTTTTCTCCATTTAACGGAATGGACTAAAGTCCGACACGGCAAGTTACATTACCTTTGAATTATGTGTGTAATTTAAAATTCAAAGTACTGCTCTAAGGAGCTTTTTAGACTGACCACTCTGCGCTCTTCATAAATACGGGCCCTCAGACCCTTCTGACAGATTTACTGAAAGGGAAGTTAGAGTGGCCCAGACGAGAGTCCTACAGGAGAGCTGCGTGGCTCACAATGCTGCAGGAACAATTGTCTCTCAGAGGCGGCACAAAGCTGGCTGACATACATCACTCACCAGGAAATGATGCTGCATTTCCAGATTAATGAGAAAGCCATTCTGGAACGTCTGGGCTTTAATTACAAATAAACATGCGGGCAGATATCGACATGTCTGCTCCGTAAGTGGGCCGCGTCCACAAGGCCAATTGGGCTTTGTTTGACAAATCTGGGGCCTTTGAGAAAACTTCAGGTGTAGACACCCAAGAGTAATGTACTAGAAAGACTCTTCAGTTAGCACAACACACACCAGGAGAAAAAATACAAAGAAATGAAAATGTATAAATGACCCAGTGTAGCAATTCCCTGTTACAAATTTAATAAAGCGACATTTATAACCTTGTACTGAATCGCTGAGCTGCTGTCTTGGGGATTATAAATGAAACACAACTGACCTCATTCTACGGGGAAGAAAAATAAAGTGACGATTGGAAATGTCACCAAGTTTCCTCAAATCTGTGACGGAGTGACTCACACTCTAGATGGTAAATTTTTAAGAAACACCTGCCAAGTAGAAGTCATCTCTTTCTAGATACAACCATGACATTTTACTCAGGGCTTTGTCAAAAGTATCATATGATTCTGGTTAGTTTAAGAGAAATGAGTTTGTAACACTGCACAACCAAGTAGTGTCATTAATAAAATAGAATCGTAGGCTTCATTTCAGAACTTTGATCTGCATGTTTAAATCTAGGCCTCTCCTGACTTTTGCTCACAAGGTAACTTGTTTATTTGGGAAAACATTTTCACAAATTCCAAAGAGGAAGGCTTGTCCGATGCAGCATATAAGCCACTTCCCTGTTTCTCCCATCTGCTCCACAGTATACTCATGATTTGCTCCCTTTTAATCAGTGATAACCACTGAAATAAGCACAGAAATCCCATGTTGTGGAGGCACCTAACACACTCCACCTCACAAAATCTCTGGGGCCTCAAAATGCCAAGCTTTTATTTGCCAAGTCAGCATCCTGAAAACAAATCTATCCCTCTCTCTCTCTCTCTCTCTCTCTCTCTCTCTCTCTCTCTCTCTCTCTCTCTCTCTCTCTCTCTCTCTCACACACACACACACACACACACACACACACACACACACCCCACCCATTAAAATGGAAACTCAGTTTTAACAGAGCCCACCCTGGAGCTCTGAAGACAGTGTGGAAGTTCTGCTACCTGCTGCAGCATAGTTTTCCCAGCACGGTTTTCCCTCCAGGTTCCCAGCACAACCCCATCCCTCCTACTCTGCTGCAGCCTCTGCCCTGCCTGCCTCTCTGGACAGCTGCAGGCAGGCCTTGTCTTTCTTTAGAATTTGCAAGAAAAGCAGACTCTTCCTGCTGGGCGTTATTTTTGCATGGAAACAATCAAAAAACTCAAACCTGGAGGACCCCTCCCCCCAACTGCCGCCCAAGAATAATTTTCTATTTGCTATTCTGACTCTTGAGATGATATATATATACACACACATATATGATTATTTAATTATTTTACTACATATATAGTAAAATAAACATGTATTATATTATATAAAAATATAAATATGTATGCTATATAGAGTAAAATAAATGTTTGCTTATTTTATATATATATAACAAATATATATGATAAATATATATGTGTGTGTGCGTATGTGTGTGTGTGCCTATTCTACTTTTCCCTAAATTTGCCTGGATTTTACCCCCAAGTTGGAGAATGTAGTAGCCCTCACCTACCTGACAGATACTTAAAATATACATGAGTCAGTTTGGGCAAGGGTATACCATTGTGATCTAATACATTATGATTTCAAACGGTGAGTTCATACAAAGGGAGAAAACATAAAAAGGCATTTTCATTAACATTTTTAAAACCTACATATTTTTTACTTAACATCCTTGGGATTGGCTCACTCTATAAGGGTTGCATCTAGGAAAGTTATACTTGACAAACATAAAAGGAGGTGTTAATTTGTATTTGGGCCCTTCTAAAATAACTGGTCTGTATACCATCAGGGCAAAAATCACCATGTGGCAGACATACCACAATACTAACAAAAGACAGGCACAGAATACATTCTTCTTTGCAGAGAAAACTTCAGTGTAGCCTGGCTTAGGCATTTCATACAAACTACATTAAAACAAAAGTCAACCATGATCACAATAAAACCATAACCCCCTACATCAAACTAGGGCATCACTTCCCTTACTTATAAAGCATAACTTTCTTCAGTATCTATTCCAGACTTGGTAATGAATTTCCTATATGTACCTGCTGTTGAAAAAGAAAAAAATAGTAAACTCATAAATAATTCAACACACTGTCTCCTGCCAAACGATCATATATTGTCTATGTTTCACCTGCCATATTAAATAAAAATTAAAAACTGTTTACTCTTTTCATTAAAATACCCAGGAAGTAATTAGAGGTGACCATACAAAGAATATAGAATGTAGAAGAAAGTTATAACTATATATAGTAAGTATTATGTTAAATTGCAGTATTAAAATAGTCATTAAGAATAGCTATCTAAAAGAAGAAATTTAGTTAAATCCAAGGGAAATGATAATTGTAAATATTTCCAAAATTGCTCTATTGCATTATTGGCTACCCAATAATGACAAGAAGTGAGCATGGTTCAAACTTAGGGAGAGCAGGCTGCCTTGATGCCTTCCTGCCGGCATATTAAAACTGACGAATAGCAAAACACTTCATACTTTTGTGGGTAAATGTGATGCCACTGGCCTTAACTGCCTTTCAAAAATTAGACAAAAGACCCAATACCTAAAATGTTATAATTTAATAAAATTATTTAAAAATTATCGAAAGCAAGTATTCTTGCCTGAAGGTTGATATGACAAGTCAAAAGCGGGTGGGGGAGGTGCTCCTCTGTGGCTCTACCCTTGAGTCTGTGGCTGCTTGGGTGCCTTTATCAGGCCACGGGAGGGCAGAGCATGTTCAGAGTCCTGTGAAAAACAGAAATCTGAGTGAGGCTCAAAGGACACCCGGGGGACAGCAGAGACTGCTCTTTTGTCCAACAGCGACAGGGTTGTCCCTGTGAACTCTGTCTAAACTAGAAAAGGAAGTCACACGGCTTTATGGCTGCAGAGGAGGGAACTTTCTGCTTGACTTAAAAGGTTCAGAACGAGGCTGGCACCTGGTCAGAGGCCAGGCAGGCCCTGAACCCTGATTCTCATAGTTCCTGTCACAGACTTGGGGTGGAAGGTAGCTCAGCCCTCAGTGCTAAGGCACTTAAAGATGCTTGAGATCACAGCACTCTGGAGGCTAAAGCAGGCCAACTGCTGTGAGTTCAAGACCGCTGCAGATGAAGACATTGTTTCAAGAAACAAAGGGAAAACCTTAAAGAAACAAACTTTACCAACTTCATGAGCAAAGTCTGCAGGATCAAGCCGCATTCACTTCAGTGAGACTTGTTTTATTTTCCTTAGAGAGTCTCAAGCAAGCCCCATGTGCTTTTGAAATCTCATGCTTTTGCTTCTTTTTTCTTTTTTCCTGAATGAACGCTTAGGTCAGGTCAGCCACAGCTTGCCCTATTACATTATCAAAGGACTGATCACGGCTCTCTTTCAGGGGAAAAAAGTCAGACCATGACCCCACACTGCAGTGAGAGGGTTCAGGAACCTGATATGACAAGGACAGTGAGATACACAGGCATCCCAGCTTCAAAAATAATAAGTAAATAAATATAAACAAGCGCTTATGGAAGTAACATACTTTAAGGAAGCAGACGGCAGCTAGACTTCGCTTTTTCTTTGATAACTGCCTGATAATAACAGGATGGTCTCATTGGAGGACTTGTTCCCTGGCCTGTTTTATTTATTTATTTATTTAATCTTCTCGTTTGCTTTTAGTTTTTTAGGTCCGTCAAAATGCTCTGTTTATAAGTCATCCCAGAAATGCATGTATTCTTTCATTTGGGGGAGAACCGAGTTCTAGACAGCAACACTCACATTTAACTTAATTACCAACAAAGACATAATGGACTATTTTTCCGTATCCACAAGAGACAGAAGGATTGTCGTTCTGATTGCCTGTTAAGGTTTAGGTGAATCACAACATTATTAAGCTTTAAATCAGAAGACTGGTTCCTTCCGCTAAGTCTAACAATACTAGAAAGTAAAAGGAGGGGGGAACACCTCATCTGGGGCCGTAATATTTGCTGAAAAAAATCTACTTCAAAACATTAATCAAATTTTTCGCCTACTGGGCAACCATATGGCACAGCAGCATGTGAATCTCACAAACTTGCTGATCTCCTGTAACCGGGTGCAATTAATTACGCTGGCTGCATCCATCTCTTGGATTTTCGCCTTGTGAGAAAAAAAAAAGTATTTATTGTAACAGCTTTTACAAAACAAGGAATGAAAATCTCAATTGATTAATGAGAGGAATGGAAATATTTCCGTTAGCAGATTTTTTAAATGAATAAGGATTAATACTGCGGATGGAAAGAAGCCCACATCAAGCTCACTGTGGCTGTTTTTGTTTGTTTTGTTTTGTTTTGTTTTGTTTTTGGACCCTTCAAAAGGTGGAGAAAGCATGGGCTGAGATGGGACCCAGAGCTCTGACATGCATAATTCACTAGCAGGCTTTGGATCGCCAAGTAATAAAGCCTTAAACTGGTGGAGTAATACAGAGGCTGGCTTTACAAGATGCTGTCCTGGGAGACAAAAAGCTTGTTCTATGATTTGAAAACACAGATATTAAATACTCACTGGGTGAAAACCAGGGCAGCCCTGACAAAGAAGTCAGCACTACACTTTCAGCTGTGTAGGCCCAGACACTGCTGCACACACAGGCTGTTACAGTTTTAGGGCTGCTCCATAAAAACAGGTGTCCTGAAGTGTGCTAGCACTGCCCTTCCTACCAACACAAGACACAAACACAGCTTGAACATAACCCCTTCCCCGTGGTATTTAGAGTGTGAACTGGCAGTCAGATCCAGGAGCCTTCAAAGAGTGATTGCTAATATGCACCGATGTCAGCCCCCCTCTCATGGAGGAGTGAAGGGCCCCAGGCTAGAGGTCTAAAAGCAAGCAGAAGCAGTGGTCCTTTGTCTCTTTCCAAAACTGCCCCCTTTCTTCAGAACATCCAACCAGGGCAGACAGACATTTGTGACCTTTTCTTTCCAGCATCATTGACCTAAGAGGATCAGTTCCACACTCTTAAAAGGGTTATCAAGAGGTGCTGGATTCAAGATTCCAATAAATACTACCTTGAGAATATAAACCAAACACTAATTTTAAGAGAAATACGCATATTTGAAAGATTAAGGACTGGATTACACTTGCAATAATGAAGAAGAAAATATTAGAACAAAGCTTAGCAATTCAATATCCAAGGCTGACCTTTCTCTATGTGACACCCACATTTAAGAAGTTGCCAGGAACTCATGTGAAGGGATTTTATTGTATTACAAATGTGTGTGTTTGTACAAGTATGTGCAGATATACTTATGTACTCATGTCTGGGGAGGCAGGGGACAATCTCAGGAGTCATCCTCAAGAATGCCACCCACCTCTATTAACATAGGATTTCTAACTGGCCTGGAGTTCACCAGTGAGGCTAGACTGGCTGAGCATTGAGCACCAGGGATCCTGCTGTTTCTGTCTTCCCAGCTTCTGGAATTACAAGCACATACCATCTCACCTAGCACTTTTTATGTGGGTTCCAGGGATCAAGCTTAGATCTTGATGTTGGCACTGCAAACAATATGCAATCTGATCTCTCCAACCTCTGCAAATGGCTTTTAGTGACAATTCATTATTTTTTAATTAATGCATACCTGGCCATGGACCAAGACCTCTGAAGCCATGAGCCAAGCAAATCCTTTCTTGCTTGTGTTGTTTGGTTAGTTTTTTGTCACAGCAATAAAAGGTAACTCATACAGCAACTCCTGCACCAAGGATCTCTCTTCTCTATGGTTCCTGCTACAAAGGCTCAGGGAGAACCACACTTGGCCTTTTGATCAGGCAGAGAGCTCCCCTGAACCACTGGCCGTGACCCAGATAAAAGGGTTCCATGTGTAGGCTCCAGTTAATTCGTTTTTAGTACACAAAGTTACTGAGCTGAAGAAGTGGCCTTGCGAGTAAAGTGCCTGCTGCACAAACATGAAGACCTGGATTGAGAATCCCAGCACCTCCACAAGGACAGCCAAGGTGGCATACTGATGTGGGAATGCCCTTCTTTATGCTGTGAATCTCAATCTTTAAATAAAGGAGCTGTTTTGGGCCATGGCGGGCACCATAGAGGAAGTGGGAGGAGAATTCAGAGCTTAGGTGGGAGAAGCAGGGTGGAGTCAGGCAGATCGAGCCAGCCGCCCAAGGAGCAACATGTGAGGAGGCACGGGTGAGCCACGGGCCACGTGGCCCACAGATTAATAGAAATGGGTTGATTTAAGATATAAGAGCTAGCTAGCAATGTGCCTGAGCCATAGGCCAAACAGCATGAAGTTAATAAAAGCGTCTGAGTCGTTTCTGGGGGCCTGGGCGGCGGTGCGCAGATAAGCAGTCCCGGCGGCAGGTCTGTGGGTCCCGGATCTCTGGCGCACGGGACCCAGAGAACCCACTACAACAGAACCCAGAGAACCCACTACAACAGCATACATCTATAATACCAGCATGAGGGGCAGGTAAGCATGGAAACAGGATTCCTGGGGCTTGTTGGCCGGCTAGTTTAGCCAAATACATGAGTTCCAGGTCATTAAAGAGCCTTTTTATTGTTGTTTTTAAAGGTGATGAAAGATGGAGAAAGATACTTGATGTGAACCTCTAGCCTCCACAGCCATGTCCCTACGTGAACACATTCAACGGAGAGCATGTACACAACCACCCAACACACATACCAAATAATAATAAAATGGAAATCTTATTATAATTCTTTAACAGTCAGAGTCACTTTATAAAACAAACAACTAACCAGGAGACTGTGGAAGGAAGTTACTCTGAAAAAAAAAGTCCCTGGCTTCTAAAGGCAAGAAAGAGAAAATAATCAATGGAAAGTGGGTCAGCTGATTCAGCTGACTCCAGAAACCAATGACCCTAGAATATTCTCCTCCAGAAACACAGCACCCCTCTGATGATCCCCAAACTCCTCCTACACACAAGGGTTATTGGCTTAAAAGTTTAAAGAGCTAACAAAATGTTTTAACGAGATACAAATCTCAGAGATCATTAATCAATATGCTCAATGTTATTTGTGATAATTCATCATGACGTGATATTAATGGGTTACTGTACCCTTCAGAGGTGAGATTAATGCAAATGAGCCGCCACAATTAACTTTACTGCTCCCAACTCACAGGAATGGACAGATGATTATAAATGACAACTATATGTCAATTACAATATCCAATAAAGTGAAGCTTAGAGAACAATCCATCTCCTTTTATTGCACTTCTTTGACATGGCTGAATTTAGCTCAGCCCACTGTTGTCACTGCGTAACCATGGTTTGGGGAGGGGAAAGGGGCTTTTCATTTTTAATTTTTCAGTATCATAAAAAGTGCTTCAAAAAATGTCCAGGTAACTGCATTTTCTAAAGGAGGAGCACCACAGGAAACTAGAAATAAACGCCGTAACTGTTGCTTGTGTGTTAAAGAAAATGGTATCCATTTTGAAACTGTAACAGCAAGGCCAGCAAGGAAACCACCTACCCAGCAGTGTATAATATATTTACTCAATTACAAAAGGAAGATGTTAGCACAGCATCCCAGATAGCCTTGAGTTTCACTAAAGAAAACTTACTTGAGGATCGCCATGGGAGGAAACAGGTCAGTGGACAGAAAGTGAACCTGAGGAGGCCAAGGACAGAAAGAAAGGCCTACTGTCAGCTTGCACATCTGCCCTGGGGCCATGGTGTGTGCGTGGGGGGGGGGGGTGCCGCGATACTTAGGTGCAAGATCTGAGTTAAAGTGTTCTCTGGAATGCTTTGCTCTTGGCATGGAAGAAATGTTTGAGAGAAGCTTTTGGATGAAGATGGGTACCCTGTAGTAGCACCTCCCCACCCCCGGGCCCTTTATATGAGCAGAGTTACTGAGCCCAATAAACACTAACGATTAATGGCTTATGAATAAGTATCTCTCCCTACCACCTCCGCTAGCCCCCTGTTCACCAATCACTGACTGCCATCAGCTAAGCTCTACTTCAGGCAGTCAATTCTGCAGCATCACTGGCCCTTCATAGCTCCTGGGGTCAGAGTGCAGCTAACCTTCAGTCACATTCCTGCTGGAATTTCCATCTTCTGTGCCCTCTCCACATCCCCCTTCAATGTAACTGGTTCCAGAAAATCATTAGGAGGAACCTAGAGCTGTTTCTAGGAACAGAGCTCAGAGCAGGTATCAAAAACATGAAAATGGGAAGTCTCTTCCTGTACTGTTAAACTGAGAAAGTGGCCCTTTCTCTTCCTGTGAGAGCTGACAGCCACACCCACATTTCCTTCTATTGTTAGAACCACCTCAAAAGAGACACAGTGTAAGCTGTAGGAAGAACACTGTGGCCAATGGAAGCCATAGGCTCGTCTGTCCGAGACGTTGCTCCCTAAGGTGTTTAGTGATGCCACATAGACTTCATTGTTCCAGCAGGGAACAGAGACTCCTATCTAACTCTATGTACAAAGAACAGATTAACTGGAGCCTACACATGGAACCCTTTTATCTGGGTCACGGCCAGTGGTTCAGGGGAGCTCTCTGCCTGATCAAAGGTCAAGTGTGGTTCTCCCTGAGCCTTTGTAGCAGGAACCATAGAGATATTCTTGGTGCAGGAGTTGCTGTATGAGTTACCTTTTATTGCTGTGACAAAAAACTAACCAAACAACACAAGCAAGAAAGGATTTGCTTGGCTCATGGCTTCAGAGGTCTTGGTTCATGACCATGTGGCTCTGTTGATGCTGCTGGACCTGTGTGAGAAAAGGACACAGGAAGGGGCCAGGTGTCATAGGCTAGAGCCTCCAAAAACTGTGTCAGCATAGCCAACTTGCTCCAGCCAGGTCTCACCCCCTGATGAGCTAGCTCAGCAATGAATTCATCAATAGATTAAAACAGTGATAAGGTTAACATTTCATGATCCAGTCACTGTTCAGGAGAGGTAGCTTATCTCATATGCAAACCATAGCACTTGCTAAGCTGGGAAAGGGCTGATGTCAGTAGCCATCCTGATTTCCCTAGGATGGGATTCTTTGAGATACATACCTGCAGTCCCAGCTACTCTGGAGGCTGAAGCAGGAATTCTAGGCCAACCTGAGCAACTTAGTGAGACCCTGACTCAAAATGAATAACAAAGGGATGGAGATATAACTCAAAAGTAGGAACACCTGCTTAGCATGTGAGGGCCTGGGTTCAGTCTCCAGACAGAAAACGAGGCTGCTGATACAGTGAAAGTTCTAATGATGAACAACACCTAAGCCAACTCAGAACATAGCAACCTACCCGTTCTTGTACAGACCATGAGCAAAAACACTTAAAAAAGTTGAGAAAGAAGATATTTTGTGACACATGAAAAGCTTCATGAATCCAAATCCCAGCATGTATAAATAACATTTTCTTGTATATAGCCACTGATTTACCTACTGTTAAGTCTCCTCATGCAGTATAAGGGAAAAATGGGGAATAGCCACAGCATCCATCACATGTCTCCATCTCCAGGATATATCTCATTCTTGTGCCCAACTCTGCATATTGGGCACCAATAATGACCCTGATAATTCTCATCATTTGAATTTAGACGTTTCATGTACAAGAACAAAACCATTCGCCTCCTTTCTACCTCTACCCCTAAATGTGCCAGGACCCCATAGGTAAGAAAGCAACACCCAGATGGACTAATGGATGGCTTCTCTTACCTGTTCCTGTGAAGTTATTGCATTCTTTACAGAATGTCATTGTGGGTAGGGCAATCTTAAAATGAGTAAGATCCATAATGACTATCAAACCAATTATAAATCTAGGTTTGCTTCAGTGCTTTGGAATAAACTTGTCCTTATGCATTCTAGGTAACCACTCTACCTAGAACGGGGGTATGGGGGGCAACTTGATTACGTTAACTGATGTGAGAAGAGACTTCTGGACTATATAGACAGAAAGCACTAGCATTCACTCATTCTTCTCTGCTTTCTGACTATAGACACAGTGTGACCAGCTTCATCACTCCCTAGATGTCTCGACTCTCCCATTGTGGCAGACTGTAGCCTCAAATGATGAGTTGCTTTAGTCAGAGGATTTCATCACAGCAATAGAAAAGAAACTGGCACACTTGGAATGCCCTAACCCAGGGCCTTGTGTATATGCTGCAGGCACTCTGCCACAGAGTAACATCTCCAGTCCTCCATTCTGCACATGCGCGTGCGTGCGTGCGTGCGTGCGTGCGTGCGTGCGTGCGTGCGTGTGTGTGTGTGTGTGTGTGTGTGTGTGTGTGTATACACCATCATGGCAACTGTCAGTCTAGGCCTAGTAATGAGAGATAAAGTGGAGAGAATCTAAATACAAAGCTTTATGTAAAGAACATTCACAACCTAAGAGAAATTCCTGACACTGCCACCCTGTCCCTTTCAGTAGATTCTGCTGTGATGAGCCAGAACAGAACGGAACATTCTAGTTGGGTTCAGGATATTCTGAAGCCTGGTGAGAGGCCAGTATGTTTTTGATGGCTTTTGCAGAGGATGGGAAGAGAGGCAGTGATTTTTTATTTCCCATCAGGAGATACTTCTCTTCCCTTTCCACCTTCATTACCTGGGTCTGAGGACAGCAGCAGCAGTCCTGAGCAGAGGAGATTCATGCTGCTTCCCCATCAGCACAGGCTGGTAGGGAGGTTAGACAAAAGAGACAAGCTACTTTATCTGGCTTTTACTTTAACAATACAAAGGTGGCTGATGCTACTTCCTATAACCAGGTGACTAAGTTGGATCCAAATGTTCTACTGGCAGGGGAGGGACACAGCAAGGCTGTCAGGACACATCACAGCCCGTAGCTCACTCCTTTTGCAAACACCCAGGCACAAATGAGCATCAGTGAGTCTTGCAAGGGGAAGAAATTGAAATTGATTTCTCAGGGTAATAATTAACCTCAGAAAATAACTATGAGAGGTTGCTTATTAATTATTTTTGGTAATATACTTAGGGATTTTTCTTCTTTTCATGAAAGAGACAAAAGTAGACACATTTTATGATCATATAAAATGTTATTGGATTCATATTTTATAGAAAAATGAAACTCACTTAATTTGCAAAATGTTCAATAGGAGGAGTGGGTACCTCCCCAATCACCACTCCACATTGCTATTTTAAGGCTCCTCGGTCGTTCTTTTTAAAACCACACAGTCCTTCTCTTCCTTCTTTTTCACACATAACTGTCTCAGAGCGTTTAACATATTGTTGCTATTCAGGCTCCTATAGTTTTCCTACTGACTCAAAGAAGAAGGTATTTTCATCTGAATAATAGTGTGCAGTACACTCTGAGGACATGGTCATTCTGATTTGGAGGAACAGAAAAAAGCAATTGCCTCCAAGAAACGTGTTACTACTTCAAGTAACACACACAGGATGGATGATTCTACAGAGGATGGACCAGTGGTTCACAGTGAATCACATATGCCATCATATAATAATAATAATAATGATAAACACACACACACACTCACACACTTTCTGAAAACTTCCTTATCATAACTACAAACTAATTGAAGTTGAGGTAAATCATTTAGGAGGGATTGCTCCAAGTTTCTCAGCTGTTGTCACTGAAATCTGAGCGAACCAGGAACTGACCCAAAAAGACAAGACAGAGGTAAGATTATTCAAGGTATTTCCCCCCTTTCTTTGGTGACTGGAAATCCTTTTCCCCTTGACACAAAATTTTCCTATGCAATTTATTTTGTGCAAAAATTTTATTCTGCATCTATTTTTTGTGGCCATTTACTCTGTGAAAAATTCTGTAAAAACTGTATTCTGTTTTCCTTAAGGGTAACATTTTGTTTTCTTTAAGAGATGAACAAACAAACCAAAAATGATGGTGCAAAATCTGGTTATAAGAACAACATGGAGCTGTTTCTTGAAGCATTCAAAATATAAGTTTTCGCTAATTAATTAACAAATTCAAGCTGGTTAAATAAAACCTCCTTCCAACACCTCCTATTTAATTGCAGTTTGGCACTAACAAATATATATCAAAATTATAGTATTTCCCCTGACAGGAAGCTCCTTCTTTGCACACGATGTTATGACTCTCTGCAGAGTGAGCCAGAATTGCTGACAACCTTGAACAGCACTACAATATTACTATACTTGGCAGAGAAGTACCCTTGCGGCAAGAGAAAAGCTGTAATTTTGACTGTCGCTTCACATTACACTAGATATTATTTCACTGTATACACATGCACACACTCACAAACTCTTAATAGACTACAGTTTTGCACTGCCTTCCTTTCCAATCTAAATGGCAATATAACAGAAATGAGCCGCCAATGGGATCCTGGCGTGAAACAAATGGAGAGCATTGTGGGAGGATGCTTTTTAAGACTATTTGTTCCTCTGCCCCTCAGTTGCACCTCTAAGACCCCAGCCTCAATATCATGAGTCAAGTGCTTTGGTGACCATGAAGAATTGTCCTTTTGTCACCTCCGGTGAAGGCAAAGTTATTTCCAACAAAATCCATGCTGAAAATTCCCACGATGAGTGGCGAAGGCTGTGGCGTGGCTATGGTGATAATCTGGTGCTCTTTGAGTCTGACGCCTGACAGAGGATTTCCCAGATTTTGAAAGGCACTCATTCCCATGCACTTAATTTGCTGTCTTTCCACAGAGAGAACTTAGTTCATCTTCACTGGCCACTTGCAATGGCATGGCCAAGCTAAACTAAGGAATCAGCAATGGCCATGGAACCCGCCAAACCCACACCATCCCTGCCAGAGTACAGCGCCTGACTTTGCAGAGAGCTGTGTGCAGCATATGCTTCCTTCTGCCCGAGCTCACAGGGAAGCAGACTGTGCCAGAGTCCCTGCTGGCTATTCTCCCCGAAGCCTGGATTTACAAGATGGTGCATTAATATTCCCTGTGTTTGTCCCAGGCAAGGAGTTCTGCCAGGTCCATAGGAGCTTCAAATGAAGGACTCCCAAGACTTCAGAGCACAGGGCAGAGCTATGAATACATGCGCACAGAAAATCAAAACTCAGCCTAGAAGAGGGTCACAAGCACTGGGCAAGAAAGAAAAGACCCTCAGAAGGTCTCTTAAGTAGTCTCTCTCTCAGAAAGCTGGAAAATCAAAACTCAGAAAGGAAACAATTGGGACTTCTGTCTCTAATGAGTTCCTAACATCTTTTTCGAACTCCCTCTCTTTAAAATTACAACTTCACAAGAGTCTAGCAAGGCTTAAACTTGTTTACTGAGTCCAGGAAGCTCTCTCCATCCTCTGTTAGAAGACTGTACTCACAACTTCACCCTGTCTGCTGACCACACCAAATTTAACAAGGTTCACAAATGAACGAGAGTAAGTTTCCCACAGTGACACATTAATAATAAGTTCCTTATCCCATCTATCCCAAGCCATGAATATGTAATGTTAGAAAATGAGTCCTTTTCACACACAACGGAACCTCAGACGTGAATAAATAAAAACTATCCATCACAGGCCTGTGAAAAATTAATGAGAGTTCGGAGACTGGAGGAAAAGTGAGGGCTGAGGAGGGATGGCCCAGTTCATAAAAGCATCCCTTAACTTTCAGATGGTAAACATCCTCACCCCCGCCCCTCGCCTACATGCCAGGTGAAGGTGGGAAATGACAGGCTGTGTTTTTAATGTTCTAAGATCCGCTGCCCATCTTAAAGTTCAAATAGGATACAAAGAGAGGTAGACACTACACAGACTTACACATGAATGCCTTAAAGTGGCACCAACCTGGAGAGCAGGGCAGGAGCTGGTTTTGATTTATTTGATTATTCAGGAGTTGGGGAGGCTTGGTTATGCTGAGCAGGAGGAGTGTGACACAGAACTGGGGATAAAACTTCAGAGGATGGGACTCCTGCTCTGGCTCACTCTTCCTTCTCTGTGGGTAGAAGGCAGATGACAAGATTACCCATGTGCCTTCTGCTATAATCAGTAACAGGATCAATACCTCTTGCTGGGTACCTTCTCTCTGCCAGCTGTACTGAGTGCTTTATCCCAGGAGATGTCAATCCTCTTACTCACTGTCATCCCATTGGGAGCCAAGGTGGGAAGAAAGTGACTGAGATAGCCCCAAGCCCTTTACCTGCTCCAGCTGTGGTTTCATGGGTCAGAGAGGAATGAACCAAAAGAGGGGAAGGGGGACAATGAGAGGAGGTGGGTGTGGATGGACCTGGGGCTGACACTGCAGAGAGATGAGGAGCTGCTGCTGTGAAAGAGAAAGGGACCAGGAATAACGTGATAAGACCATCAAAAGACCTAAAACTAGGTTTTAAATGTCTTTTCCATGAGAGAGGAAAAAAAAAAAAAAGAAAGAATACAAAGATTGAAGGCCAGCTACAGGGCAAAGCGAGCAAATCTTAAACCCCTTGGTCCAATTATACTAGAGACTTCTAAGAGTAAAAGGAAGCCCAGGTGACTCCTTTGTGGTTCCGGCCTCCAGAAGGTCATGCCGGAAGGGTCACTCAACTAGACTGATTCATACCATGACTTGGCACCTCCACACCCAACCAGCGGGAATTAATGAAGCCAAAGACCCATGAGAAGGAAGGGGAAAGCCCTGGTAACATTGATGAGAGCTGTGTGTGTGTGTGTGTGTGTGTGTGTGTGTGTGTGTGTGTGTGTACGCGTACACGCGCGTGTGGGTGTGTGTTTCTGTAGTAGTGGGTTCTCTGGGTCCCGTGTGGCGGAGTTAGAGGCAGATCGAGCCAGCCGCCCAAGGAGCAACATGTAAGGAGGCACGGGTGAGCCACACGGGCCACGTGGCCCACAGATTAATAGAAATGGGTTGATTTAAGATATGAGAGCTAGCTAGCAATGTGCCTGAGCCATAGGCCAAACAGCATAAAGTTAATATAAGCGTCTGAGTCGTTTCTGGGGGCCTGGGCGGCGGTGCGCGGATAAGCGGTCCCCGGGCGGCAGGTCTGTGGGACCCGGACCTCTGGCACCCGGGACCCGAGAACCCGCTACTACATGTTTCTCAAAGGGCACCTCAAGATGAAGCAGAGTCCGAAGTGTAACTGTTGAGGCCAATCCAGGCATCAGAAGCAGCAAATAGTGGGAGAGGTAAGAAAATTATCAACTCTTAGTGTCTAATACATATAGACACCAAAGTGGTACTCTGCCCAAGCCACACTAATCACTGCATACTGCCTACTGTGTGAGTGGGCATCTGAGTGGGAGACCCATTCAGGACGAAGTCATATACGACAGCTAGACACAGGAAACAAATAGAATAGATACTGACTGGGCACAGCCCTGGGCTGCTCCAACTCTGCTCATAGTTTTGTATAAATTATGTGTCAAAAGAGGGAAGCAAAGCAGGGGCAGTGGTGACACATCAGTAAATCCAGCACTCAGAGCAAATATGTCAAAATTACGAGGGGCAGGGTTGAATTCTGACCTTACCTAGTTATAAACCTGTGAAGGGAAAGTCAAAATGTGCTCTGAAAGTGCAACATATCTTTTTCTTATCTTCAGTAATAAATCCATAGAATATTTTTTGAAGTGTTATGAGTGTTGGGAGAAGTAGTGGGAACTCTCAGAAATGGAACCTTGAAATCCAAGGGGTTTTAACGTCTGAATAGGAGTTGGGTGGGTAGGAAAGGAGTGGGTATGCTTATCAAGAGGAAGAAAGCACAAAAAACAAATGGCAAAAAGACATTCAGTCAGACAGGAATCCAGATGAACTGAAATACTGGGCTGTAATAGAGGATTAGGCATGGATATTGGTGGTTTGAAAATGACTAAGCAATTTTAAAGACAAGTAAATTCTCCTGGGCCCAAGACTGTTCTTTTGTATCCAGATCCGGTCATATAATTGTGTCTGGTCAAATGTCATCCCATCCTTGCTTGACTGCCAAACCCAATGTCCACTTGCATGACTATAACTCCCACAACATCTTGACCTCAGCATGGCTAAATCCAATACAACGTCTTCCTTCCACATTTTCTTCTGCTAACCCAACCACATCCACTGTAAAGGATGGTCCCACCAGGTTCTTCACCACTCAAGGCAGAACCTACCTTACCCTTAATCCTTTCTTCTCTGTGCCCATCAGCTCCCCTAACACTGATGATCAAATCTTACTTACTGGCTTCACCCTCCCTATCACCACTCATACCTGTTACCCCCCCCCCCCCCGGCCTTCTCTGTACACATACATGTACGTGCTCAGGAGCTCATCAATTCTTACCTGGGTGACTAGACTCCCACCCTGACTTATGCAGATCCCAGAGCAGACTCTGAAAGGGCAAATCTGATCTTCCCCTGCTCTGCTGCAGAGTACTTCCACGGATCCCTGTGGCTTGAAAACATGTTTATTGAGTGGATAAGTCATCTGAATGTACATCATTCTCTAGCAGACACAGTCCAGTTCAGGCTTCCTTGGACACAGATTCTGAGTGTGAGAGTGAATGAAATGGTTATTTCTGAATTCCATAGATACCCCCCAAATCTTGATCAACCCGGAGAAACTTATAAGTGCATCTACATGGGAAGGAAGGTAAAGAAAGTACACCAGGCCAGTTTGAAGCTGCAGACAGGAAGTTTAGACTTGATTGTTAGGTCACCACACGCCCTTAAGGATGTTCTGCTATAGGAAGGCTATGGGCATCAGGAAGACAAAGGACTAGAGGTGGACAATCAGTTCAAAGATCATGATAATAGCAAAGGTAAGATACAGAACCATGATATAAAAGAATATTAATGAGGAAGAGGCAATACAAGGAGTTTTTCATGAGAAAACTAACCAGTTTATCAGCAGCCATTTGTTGTAATAGCCACAGATGCAAAGATGAAACCCCATTAACAACATGTCTGTCTGGGGCAGTGCCTATTGATGTGGAAGTTAACCAGAAATGATGCTAACATACTCATGGGTAAGTCTTTTGTAGCTTTAGGCAACAAACACACAGACGGGTAAAGTGAGATCATCACCATCCTCACCATAATCATCTCTGGTACTCTTGCTAAGAACCACAATGCTCTCAACACTGCTCTGGTGCTAGGCCTAATCTCACCATTTAACGTTCAAAAAGTTTGGGCTCATTTGTAGGCAAAAAGGTCGATGCTACTATTATCTGTTATGGCAAATAAAGGATGCTTACACCCTCCTTGATACTTCTTCCAACTAGATAGTAAGGTGTGTGTGATACTTCTTCCAACTAGAAAGTAAGGTGTGTGTTTGTTTCCTTGGGATCTGAGTGGGTTCAGTGACCATTCTGAACACAGACATGGTGCTACTCCAGCTTCTAAGCCAGACCTTAAAAACCAGCTACTTTTATTTCCTGAGTTGTGGAACACTTCCTGGAGCGGTGAGATGCTCTCTCACAGTGGCTCTCAATCTTGCTAATGGTGCAACTCTTTAATACACTCCCTCATATTGTGGTGACCACATCCAGAAATTTTTTTCAGATCTATTTCAAAAGTGTAATTTTGCTCCTGTTATCAATCATAATGTAATTATCAGTGTTTTCAGGTGGTCTTTGGGGTCATGACACATAGGTTGATGGCCACTGATCTATTAGAAAAAGGACTCTTCTAAGTCCTACCATTTGGAAAGGCCATAGGTAGGATCCTGGACAATGGTCGAGGTAAATTCAACTTCCTACTCAACCCTGTGAAGGTGTTAAACAGGTGGGTGGCCATCCTGCATCAGTTAAACACCCTTCCAGCTCATCTACCAGCAGAGTACCATTGGGGCAGAAGACCCAACTTGCCTAAGCCTACAACCCACAACAGAGAAATTAAGTGGTTATTGTTTTTGTCTTGCAAGTTTTCGGAACCTTTCTCATACAGCAATAAATAAGTTGAGATGCTATCACTCTGGAGGTGACCTAAAAAGTTGGCTGATTTGCCCAATCTCATGATTGATAAGGATTTGAACCTTGGTTGATCTGACCCAGCTGCATGCAATACAAGTAACCTGTGGAAAAAATAAGGCAGGGAAGGACTGTACCAGTCCTCACTAACTTCACACCCCTTGAGTTATGGAAGCACCAATAGAAATGCGCTCCCACCTGACAATGGATTAGGCAGAATTATGAGTGAATGGTGCTGAACTGCCTTTGCACTCCACCCCCTTTCTCTTGAGCCGGAATCTCATGTGAGTATGTTCACTACTGAAAATGGTTATTTCCATATGAGCAAGAGGTAAAAGAAAAATGTCAAGGTAACCTCGAGCAGAACAGACACAAAACTCGTGCCACCCTGTAAGGAAAAGAAGGTAGTTTGGCTGAAATACCATCAGGCCCCTTGCAAACACAGATTTCTAGGAGTTAGAAACTGTGACTCTCTCCCGGTTTCCTTCTCTGGATCCGAATGCTAAAAGAACCTGGGCAGGTGACAGGCTTGGCGGTGCTGTCTATAAGATGGAATAACTTGAAACTTCAGCACATTGTGGTAATGTGTAGATGAATGAGATGCTGGAAGCCAGAGTGACTTTACATGCGCTGTGATTTTTGTTGACAAGATACATGCACTCATTCCTTCAACCTAAGCAAAATCCTCAGAACTGAAGTGGATTTGAAAGCCGGGTGGGTATGGAAACCATCTGTGGGTGACATAACACTGCAAGTCATCAGAAGAAAGACTTAAACATACAACTCCCGAAGACACACAACAGTATCAGCAGACCTCACCCTGGTGACCTCAAAGAGAGGTCGAGGAAATCAGCTTGATGTTAATGAGATAATTCCTAATTTCATATTGCACTGCACCAAATTAATCAAAACATTCTCAACCCCCTAAATATTGCTACACTTATAAAGTGAGGTGTTTTTTTCTACCATCTTTCTCAGCGACTCCGAGCCATGTGACCTTGAGGCTGTTTGCATTTCCAGGGTCAGAGACATCTTACCCAGTGTCTTTTCTGCTTTTCCACTACAGAACGGTGTGGGCAACTTCAAGAGTCACTTGTTTGACTAGAATGCCAGATATCTTCCTCAGAAGAGCCAAACTGCTCACAGGCTGGACCAAATGCCCCAAATGCCAAGGCCATCAGTTTAAAGGAAGTGATTTATAACTGATGTGAAGTACTAATTTAAGAGAGTTGTAAAAATAATACAGCTAGTTATTTTGAAAATGAGCCAAAATATTAGCTGCACTCAGTAGAAAATGAGCTAGCTCTGGGCCAGGATCCCTGGGCTGGGAACCCCAGGCCGGTGTGTATACTGAGATCATGCAGCCCACACCTTAGAGGCTGCATCTCTCCACATGTGAAGAGTGGACGCAACATGTTGAATTCCTAGCAGGTGCACAAGCAGAACTCAATTTTTGTGTTCATTATAGCGGGGCAGCAGAGGGTTATGAACATAGGCCCTTGGGGTCTGGGTTCATCCATCAATTACCAGCTGTGTGAGCTGTACCCACTTTTTTGTGTGAAAGTGGAGAAGATATCCCAGTTGTTACCTGTATAGGAATGACTATAGCACCCAATCCACAGGGCAGCTATGAGGGAGGAAGGTGCTCACACTGTGTAAATTGCATATGACTAACATACTTATTTGCTGTTAATAGTGTTGAACATTACAAACAGGCACTGTAAAAACAAACAAACAAACAAAAACCACTCTATTCTAAATCAAGTTGGCATTTTTTTTCCTGTGAAGAGCCAGACAATCAATATCTAAGTTTGTAGACACATAAGATCATAGTCACACTTTTGTATATATGTTTTGATTTGTCTGTGAATAGGTGCATGCCCACATACATGTGTGTGTGTGTGTGTGTGTGTGTGTGTGTGTGTCTACATATGTATGTGTTTACAAGTGGTGTGTGCATACCTATCCATATGTATGTATGTGTGCAGTCATGTATTCATTTGTAAGTAAACATGTGGAGGACATACTTCAACTTCACGTATCATTCCTGAGAACACTGTGTTTTATTTGAGGCAGAGTCGCTTGGCGGCTTATATCTCAACAAGCAAGGACCTACCTGCCCCTGTCTCCCTGGCTCTGGGATTACAAGTGGGCATTGTAATGTCCCCCCTTTTTTTTATTTTTTGGAATTGAACTGAGGTCCTCGAAGCTAAGCTATATCCAAAGTCTATTCTTCTTTAAGTATCATTAAGAAAAAAAAAAAAAAACCTAAACAAACAAGCTGCTTAGGCCCATGGGCTGAAATCTGTTCATTCTCAGTTTCTATTCTCAGTTATGGATTAGAAGATTTTCAGCATCCAAAGGTTCCTTACTCCACCCTCTTCATGCCAAGCTTTTCTAGAAGACTGGAGAATCAAGAGTCAGACAGAGATCCTCCATACTTGAGGCTAAGTAGCAATTTGAACATCCTTGTGTCAAGTTCTCCCTGCCCTGCCATCCATCCCACAGGGAGGATGTGGAACAGCTTGCACCTGGGAGCTGAGCACTGTAGGCCTGATTGGTGGTTGAAGAAGACTGCCCTTAGGAAGCCCAGCCTTCATGGGGACATCTGCTCTAAGCATTGTCCTACAGGCATCGCCAACCTTTTTACACTGGGATGGACACACTGTCATGCACAAAGTCCACTCTCAGGAACCATGCAACCAAACTGCCAAAAACAAGCAAACAATAACAACAACAAAAAAACAACCCCTCAAATTTCATGCTGTTCTTCATACTTTGCAACCCTATTGGGTTGCACTTGAGTCTGTCCAGGAGCACATGCAGGCCCAAGTGTAACAACTGGGCACACCTGTACAGGGTGCTAGGCGATACTACCACAATCTGCCAACAGAAACTGCTAGACAAAAGTTCTTGGAAAGAGCTTAAAATCAAACCCATGAGGCTTCTGCTTGAAGCATGTCTGGAACATGAGAGGTCTCAAGACAAGTAAAGAAAATATCCATGCCCGCATGCCTTTAATCTGAGGGTCTTTCTATGAATGAATAAAATACATTTATATTCTTTGAAAGTGCTCATAAACAAAATGAAGTTGATGATTTTAATGCTTAAGCTCAAGTAACAGAGATGACAGGTGACGGCTCTGCTGGGAATGCGGCTTCAGTTAAGAACAGAAACCAATTTGTAAATGTGAATTAAATGTACATTATACAGAAGTGCACACACCTTCCTGGTGACAGAAAGAAGGGAAAAAATGCTTCCATGTAGATGTAAATGCTTCCTGACAGATGTAAATGAAAGCTAATACACTGACATTCCTCAAATTAACTGCTAGAAAACACTGTGTGAGAACATAGGAGTGTGTGTGTGTCTGCAGAGGGTGTACGGAAGTGTACATGTGCAGATGTACACACATGGAAGTAAGTGTGTATGTGGGTGGGTGTGGTTTTTGTAAACAGTCTAAGCATTTTTCACTTCTGATGGCCTAGGAAAGTATTTGTGAAAAGGAAATGAATAATTAATTGGCTGACCAGAAGCAGCAGCTCCTTTTCTGCTCCAACCATATACATTGAAATGCTGTTTAAATTATGAGAGCAAATTGATTCAAAAAGGCTCCCATTAGCACGCTGGCAAACAGGTTTGAAGTTGGCCAATAAATTTTAGATAAAGATTTAGTCTTTGATGAGGAAGCCAATGTAAGCAAGCTGGTCTCTGAGTCACCAGCTTGTTAAAGTTGGTGGCTACTGTCTGGGTTTTTCCCTGTCTCATAACTCATGATGTTAAACAATGTGTGTCACAGGCCAGCTCAGGCAGTCAGATCGAAATGCCACCAGCATGATATGGGGTGGCTGCTTATAGGCTGACAACAGCCTTACTTTGCTGGCCCTTGCTGAGTTGCTAGTCCACTGGGACTTACACTCCATTAATCAAGGGTCATTAGGGCCCACCTGCGCTTCTACCCAGGCTACGGTATCAATTAAGAAAAATTCGTAATCAGAACGTAGAAACAGAAATACACCAAGCACTTAATTCCATTTATATGCATGTGGGTTGGTGGCTGCAACTCACCCATATAAGCTATGGAATACTATGCAGCCATTAAAAATTAAGTTAATTTATATTTACTGATGTGGATGCACAGAAACTATATACTATCTAGAAATGGTAGAGCATCCACACCCCTGTTTATAAAAAACACAAATCTGGGGTGTGTGTGTGTGTGTGTGTGTGTGTGTGTGTGTGTGTGTGTGTGTGTGCGTGTGTGTGTGTGTGAAGAGGAAGACAGATGTGTAAGATGAAGACAGATGTGCAAGGAATTGTAATCCTGCCTCACCAAGAGCATGAGAACTGGAGGAGAGAGAGGACAGACTCTCAATGATTCCGATATAGAGGTCTACCATTTCTGTAGTTCTTAAAAAATTCAAATAAGCATGTGTTTCTTTTGTAATCAAAAATATAATAAGAACAAATAACAATCAACACAAACACTTGTGTGGCTTGTACAAAACCTGTAAAACCATCAAGTTATCTGTTTGTGCTGGTAAGTTTGGGGAAGTCAAAAGGGGTGGTCTGAAAGAAATGGCTCCCACAGGGAGAAGTACTATTAGGAGGTGTGACTATACTGGAGTAGGTGTGGTCTTATTGGAAGAAGTGTGTCACTGTGGGGATGGACTCTGAGGTCTCCTATCGCACAGTTCACTTCTGGTTGCTTTGGATATGGGTTGTAGCACAGCCACGGAAAAGTAATACAATCTAACAGGGATCAATGATGGGATGAGCAGTGCCTTTGGGTCTTCTGAATGTAAAAGGCTTGCAAAACCTGCAGTGACTGTGTGTCCACGCAAGCCATTTCAACACAGCCTTAAGCCCTCATACAAGAGACATTTGCATAACCTGTTGGTTCTGGCAGTGCTCACAACAGCTGGACTTCGGGATCAGCCTGGGTGTGTGTCAAGATAAAAGGACCAAGAAAACATAGGCAGAGAATGGAGCATTATCCAGCCATAAAGAATGTGACCTGCCACTTGAAGAAAACTAAATGTAGCTGGAAGGCACTGTGCTAACCAAACCAGGTCAAACACAGAAGGGCGAGTTTTTTCCTCTCAAGAAAAAAAAAAAGAGGATGAAAAGTAGAAAGGGAACCAAGACTTCTGGGGAACAGGAAGAAGGGCTGGTGGAAGTGGAGGAATGAGAGAGACAGATAGGAAGGAGAGCCACAGGACTAGTGCATAGATTTTGAAAACCATTTATCTGTATAATATGCTAATTTACAAGAGTGGAAAACTCAGCGCTTTCCTGGCATCAGGAACTCAGGGTGTCCACTCCAGGCAGAATAAACCCTGCTTGGCTATATCAGTAAGACAGGCCGAGCATCCAGAATACATTACAGTGGTTCATTCCTGTACCACCAGCAGTTGAGGCAGAAGGACAGCAGTGATTTCCATGCCAGCTGGAACACGCAGTGAACCAAATTTCCAACAAACAACAGGGGACTGCTTATAAAGGAACCAAACTGACACTTTATCAAGTTCCTACCAAGTGTTAATGCAGTAGAAAGAGATTTTTTTTTAAAGGAATACCATGTTTCAGTCTTGATTCCAAAGCGTGTGTGTGTGTGTGTGTGTGTGTGTGTGTGTGTGTGTGTGTGTGTGTGTGTGTGTATACATGTGCCTCTTTGAGACAGGGTCTCTCACTGGGACCTACGTCTAAACAATTAGGCTAGACTGGCTGGCCAGCAAGCCTCCTCCTCTCCCAAATCTCATCTCTGACTCTCTTCTGCTAAGATTACAGGAATGTCCAAGATCAGTCCAGATTTCTGACATGTGTCCTTGGAATCAAACCCAGGTCCTTGAGCTTTCAAGGCAAGTACTTTATGGAATGACTGGCCTACATCAGTAGGCCAGGCTGAGCCAAGAGAAATGCATTATAGGGTCCTGATTATGCAGTGTTTCATCCTTATACTACAACACTCGGGCTTTTTTCTGTTTTTTATTTTTTGTGTTTTTTGGCCTTTGTTTAATAGTACTAGTGTTGGTACCGTCATGAGGAAAGTGGAAAATCCCAGAGCAGATTATATCCTTTGCTAGGTAGGGACTTTGGTGAGGACAAGGATCTCCCAGGCCTCTGAAAGGAAGCAGCACCAGCTAACCACAGTCACTCATGCTTCCTCCCAACTCTATGAGTGCCTGCTGCCTCCTCGGCTGTTGGTTTTTCCTTGACAACCAACGTTGCTATGGGTTATAGCAACAGGAAACTCACAACAAGCTACCTTGTCATGGGCTCAGACTCCATCACCCTCAGGTAGGAATATTCAGGAAGTCACTGATACTTAACATTGACTTTCTAATTTTAATGGGCTCCAAAATAAAATATCTAAATCGTACAAGTGGAGAAAATTAAAAAGTGAGAGGTGTTCATCTTTAATTAAGTTCTTAATTATAGAACAACAAAACAAGCAATTAATTTTTGTGTGGCCACATTAAATCCAAAAACACTTCAATGACACAAAAAGAATGATGGGAATGGTATTTTCTCCCATTTCTTGGATAATATAATATACAAAATTGGAGTGTGTGTGTGTGTGTGTGTGTGTGTGTGTGTGTGTGTGTGCACGTGCACCTATGTATAAAAAGAGAGAATGAACTGCACATGTTGTAAGGATCCTTGGCACATAGCAGCCACATGGTAAACCTAACAGGGCAGAACACACCGCAAACTGAGGGCATGCCCAATCCTGTCCCCTCCCATTTTCTTAAAAAGAGCCTCCATGTGAAAGTCCGCCTCTCTTTCTCTTCTGCTTCTCTCCCTCATACCCGCTCAGCAACTCCCCTGAATAAACTCTCATGTGGCATCTGGTAGCCTGTGTGTCTGATCTCACGTGTGAAATCAACATTTTGGTGCCATGACTGGGATGGCTCTCTCCTGGGCGTAGGTGCACCTAGGCCAGGAGATCCTGACCCAGGGCTCACTGCCAGGCCACCTTCCATCTGCCCCACGGCAGCTTGTTTGATGCTACCAGTCCCAGCACAGGCAGCATGGAAGTAAGTCACAGGGCCCTTAGAAAATGTTCAAAAGAATTAGCTACACAATGGATTTTGGACTAGACCAGATGCAAAAATGACACTTGGAACATGCAGGTCCCTGACTACTTTCTTAGAGGGAAGCTGGGAGTAAATGCCAGGGCACTCTGTGCATCTTCTGTACTGTGACAGTGAATACCAAGTGCATCTCATTTTCATAACAAAGGGAAAGCTCCTTTAGGGCCTTTGCCTTGTATTCAAAAGGTAAAGATTCATGTTCACATGGTGTTCAGTGTGTGTTTGTGATGTGTGTGTTTGTGTGTGTGTGCATACACTTCTGAAAAGAAAATTATTAGCTTTATAAGACAAGATATTAGCACCCAGGAAGGGCATAATTTAGAAGATGTCTCTATTTTCACAATATGGTGTGTGTGTGTACAGGGTGGGGGGGGGTGTTCTGCCTGGGATCCTTCCTCTCTGAACTACACAGTACATGTGCCTAGAGTTAAGGAAAAATCAAGTCCAAGGTGGTGGGTCAAAGCAGAACTATAGATAAAATAAGAGATGGATAGTGCCAGGCATGATCCCAGCATTGGGGAGGCAGAGGCAAGTGGAGATCTGTGAGTCTGAGCCCAGCCTGATCTACAGAGCGAGTTCCAAGACAGCCAAGGCTACAAAGAGAAACACTGTTTTAAAAAAAAAAAATACCAAAAAGGTGCATGGGCCACAATTTAGTCAACAGACGATGGATATACTCACTACAGGCTATAATGATTGACAGGCCACTCCTCTCTCCTAATGTTTATAGGTTACATATTAATAATGTACTTATTTTGGATGGCAATGTCTGTCAGATGGACTTCCCATAACAATTTAAAAAACGCTTATGCTGTGGTCATTTTGATCATCATAAAATCAAAATGCAAATTTAACAGAAGGAAGTCTCACCAGCCTCAAATGAAAGATAAATATCAGTTCAAAAGACATCATTTATAGCGAATTTCTATCCATGGTAGAGACATATATATCTGGTGTTCTGTATGCTTCTTATACCTTGATAAGCATTTCTTTCTTTAGATTAGAGAAACTTTTCTTCTATAATTTTATTAAAAATATTTTCTGACCTTGGCCTGAGTTTCTTCTCTGTCTTCTATACCTATTCTTTGTAGATTTTCTTCTTTTTATCTTTTTTCATGTCTATTTTATGCCCAGATATTCTTAGATTTGACATTTCCTTTAACTAAGCAATCCATTCCCTTTCCCTTGTTTTCAAGACCTGAAATTCTCTCTCCCTTGTCTGCCAGTGTGCTGGTGAGGCTTACCTCCGACGCTGCTATTTGCTATTCTGAGGTTTTCCCTTCCAGCCTTATTTCTGCTTGAGTTTTCCCCAGTCATTCCATTTCTCCCCATCTCGAGCTGTTCTCAGTCCTTCCTGTGACTGTTTGTTTTCTGTCTTCACTGAGGTGTTTACTCATCAACTCTTTAAGGTCCTTGAGCATGTTCAAAATTGACAGTTTGAAGTCCCTGTCTCACGTTTCAGGTAAACTGTAGTTCCCAGGGCCTGTTGCGCTAGGGCTGTTGGTTTCTAGAGGAGGCATGTTGCCTTGGCTGATCGTGTTTGTGTTATGGGCTGGAATCTAGGCGTCTAGAGGTGTGAAACAGTTTAAGATGCTTCCTAGCATATACATCCGTCTCATCTCTACTGGGTAGATACTCTACACTTTGGTTGCTCTTGCCCATTTGTGATGCTAGTCAGATCCTTGGTAGAGAGTGCTTCTGGGGGACTCTGGGTCAGCACCAACAGGCAGAGTGTCCCAAGGAACGAGAGTAAGCAGGGAGGTGGCACTTCTGTGATCAGGCTGCAGGAGGACTAAGCATAAATCTGGAGAGAGTGGGATTGAGAACAGAAGAATAATAAAGGCCGACTTGTTCAGCCTGCTTCCTTATAGAACCCAGGACAACCAGCCCAGGAATGGCATCACTCAAAATGGGCTAGGCCCTCCTCTATCAATCACTAAGTAAAAGCATGCTCTACAGGCTTGCCTACAGCCCAATCTCATGGAAGCATTTTCTTAGTTGAGCCTCCTTCATCTCTGATGACTTTAGCTTGTGTTGAGCTCACAAAAACAAAAAGCAAAAAACAAACTAGCCAGCACAATACAAAATAAATAAATGGTAAAGTAAAATAAAAGCTCCTGAGAAACTTCCTCACTTTAATTGTTAAGGTGCTAGGAAAGTTGTACTGAGAATGTTAAACTTTAATCTTTCACATCTTTCTTATAGATGGCATAGTGCCAGTGGATACTTACTGGTCCCGAACGTGTCCCTAATGTATGTAGCCCATGCTTTCTGGAAGCTAGAAAGAAGCCAGTTGCCATACTGAAATATAAATTTAGGAACCTCCAATTTGGAACAATGTCATATTTCGTCAATACATTCATTATCTTGAAGCAACTGAACAGAACCAGTTGGTCTCTAGACATGCAGGTGGAATTGGTGAGTCTTCTGTTAATAAAGCTGACACGAACAAACACTTTTTTTATTTAAATGAAACTGGAGCTTAATTTCTATTATTACTCGTCAGCATAACTCTAGAAAGTGGGAGAGGATGGGCTCGCTATGGTCATCAAACAGAAAAGAGAACACAACTGAAATTTCTCAACAGTTAACTTCAGAAGTATTCAAGTAGTATTTGATCTTCTAACCAACTTAATGAAATGGCTTCATAAAATGCTGTGAGGTAGATATTCAGAAAACAAAATAACAAAAACAAATGCTCCACTAGTACCTGGTAGGAGTACTAACTCCTAAAGTGGTCCCAACTCACCCAGTGCTTTCCCACACAGCTGGCTTAGCTCATTCTCCTCTGTAGCCCCAAAGCCTTAAGCACTGGTTAAGATCTCTGGAAGCAGCTGTCACACACACACCAAATGCTAACAGGTAATTTCATATTATATATTATCCACTCATCCATATGCATACCTTATAACAATATACAAACTAGCATAAGATCTCCCTTGTCTTGCAATTGCTTTTAATTGCTTTTGTGAACCACACAGGATACTATGTTAGCTCATTATAATGGGGTTAACTGTTAAATGCCTTAAGTTGTTCTATTTCTTGGATATTTCTCTAGATATAATCACCATAAAAAAAAAAAACTCTTTCTAAAAAAATCTCACAGAAGCAGGGTATGGTATCCCATGCCTGCAATCCTAGCACTCAGGATGCTGAGGAGAATCACGAATTTTAGGACAAGCTGAACTACATCCCAAGACCCTATCCATTTCAGTTCTACAGTATTAAAATGCTTTTCCCACCCGCTGTGAATATAGATCCGCTTTGCCACAAACTCCACATCTTCAAAAATACAATGAAGCTTTGATAATCTATCATTTCTTTCCTGCTTATAAACTTCATTGTTTCCAAATACTGTTTTTCTTTTATATAACTTTTAACACTGTATCCACCCTTCCCTCCCTTCATTTTCACTTGTTGATTTGCAGGAGCTGTTTATTTATTAAGCAGATTAAATATCTGAACTGACAGCCAAAAATAATTGTTACTGACTCAAACACATACTTACCAACATAATTCAAAATCATGTGTCCATTATTAATGTGGTGCTAAATGACTTTATGAGTTCTTAAGGGTTCTTATTTTTGGCACGTTTGAAGTCAGGAATGAGAAGTTCCTGGTGTTTCTAATGTGAGCAACAGGGAATGCACCCAGGCCAAGCTCGTGGTTGGAGCTGACAGGGGAGAGAGCCCTGTAAAGGGGAAATTTGTGGAGTGTGATAATGAGGTGAGTCGTTATGTTCTAACTGGTCTTAACTGTTCCATAAATGTTTCTTTTACCCTGTAAACTTTAAGGTCAAGATAATAGGCAGAGGAAAAGCCATGCAGACCTTGGCTGGAAGCATGTCTGTGCTTAGAGAACTGGGAGAGCTGGGTTACAGTCTAACTGCTCCATGAACACACAGGAGAAAATCCTCTGGTACAACTGGCAATGTGAACTCAAGAACAGAGTAGGGGTATAATGCCCACCGCAGGCAGCTCCTAGAAACTCCATGGACCACCGAGCCCTAAGGAGGTTCTTTTTTAATCTTCTGATGCACTGCCAGGGAAAATGTACCACGAGATTCACAACTATTTTTCTAAAAACTAAGCACATGGGCTGGGGAGACAGATGAGCAAACATGTCTGCCATGCAGGGTAAGGACCTGAGTTCACATCCTCAGAACCTTCATCATATTAGTGGTTGTAGCAAACTCCTGTGATCCCAGTACTGGGGGAGATAGGAGAATCCATGGAAGTTCACTGGCCAGCAAGTATAGCAGAGAACAAGAATCTCTGTCAGCCCTCACAGCTTTCCTTGGACCCCCACAAGCATGCTGTGACAGGAACTTTCACTCATGCAGAGTGATTTTTTTTATGTTTTTCTAAAGCAAGAATTTCACAGTGATCATTTTTCTTTCCACACCATCTGTGATGTGGCAATACCAAAAGGGAAAAAAAAGAAATGTTCCCATCGAACCTTCAGATTACCTGGCCTATGGCTTAATCCTCTTTTAATCCCAGGAAATGAAGAGCTAACAATCTGGGGCAGGATTTACAGGCACATTAAATTAACAGTATGATTCTCCCCTAGCAGCCATTAATGCTGCAATATGAATGGGGATTTTTTTTTTTTTTTGCCTACAAGTGGCTAATATAATTTTTAAAACTTCCTTCAAATATCATTAGCAAGTGAGAAATCGATGGATTATTGGCTAGTGCGTGAAACACTTTCAATATCGCAAGTCATGCCACTAAAATAAAGCATTTTTAATTATATGGAAAGTATTTTATTAATAGGCAATTTAGAATGCCCGAGTGGTACCCAAGAGTCTAAAGACCTCATACCTAGACACGGGGAGACTCAGATTCACATGCAGGCTGCTTGTCCTAGGAGATGCAGTAGCAGTGCATGAAAGTTTGCCTACACCGCTTCTGGTTTTACTGGAGAATATAACAAAAAGCGTCCTGTTTTAAGATGAGAAAACAAAGGTGGGCCAGGTGCAACAGCTGCCATAGAGGCTGCAGTGAAGGATCTCAAGGTCAAATGGATTGAGGTCCCGTCTCAAATTTTAGAAGCAGGAAGGCAATTAATGGTGTAGCTCAGTGGAAAAGCACTTGTCCAACAAGCATGAAGCCTGAAATTCAATCTCATGACCGCCAGGGAGCAGGAAAGAGAGACTATGACTCCAAGCCACAACACATTCCAAGACAATAAGGGAGAAAGAAGTCTTAGGATGCCAAGAGTTCCACCACTCACCACACTTCTCCATGCAGAGCAAACGGGATGACTGATGCTCCAGTGGTTCCAAAGGAATAAGGAGACTGCTCTAAACACAGGGCCTCCCACGAACAGGGATGAGATGAAGGCTCTCTCTGCTAACTTGAGATACCCTTTTCAGCATTTTACAACAAGGTTTCAGGCAAGGGGTGGAGAGAACAGAGCCACTGCCTCCCAAGGCAACTGCAGGTTCCCTCCCGTGCCAAAGCATGATTCTGCCTGGTTTATATCCTTGGATATAAACTTAACCCCATCTTCAGCTGCAGAGCCTTTGCTGCCTCCCCAAATTCCTCCAGTGAAGTGATCCACTAATTCTGTATGTCACTAAGTAGGTACCTCACTGCTCATGGGCAGCAGATATCCAATTGTTGTGTAGACCTGCGGCATGTGAGAGTCACTTGAAGAAAACTCTTGAAATCAAATAGATGTAAGAGCAACATACACTCCTAAACCATTCTCTTACAGATGTTTACAGGAAGATTAGGAAAACAACACATGACAGCCATTGTGTCAACCTAGAAGAGCCACACAATCCTTCTTTAAACAAGGGAGCAGCCAGCCAGATGCCCCAGGCCAGGAGCCTGTGAGTGTTTCACAAGTCCATGGGGTTGGCATTCTTTCAGATGGCTAAAAAAAAAGGAAAAACAGGATGACTTCAAGTCCAAAGCCTAAAGTGTCATGGGCGTGGATTGTCTTAGCCTCTCCCGAAGTAGAACCATGTCTCCTTTAGATTGTAGGACTTGGTCAAAATCACCAACGTAGCACAACACGAAGTCAGGAAGCTATCCACTGGTCTGCAATAACCCCTAAGACATAGCAGGTTCCAAATAGAAGCCTCCGACCAAGCAAATACTCTCCAATGCCCTATTGTGTTTTCTGTTCAATAGTTCATTCAATAACTGTTCACTCTAAATTCAGTGTGAACCTAATCCTAGCTTTTCCAACACCTTATGAGTTGACAGTATTCTTCTCATTTGGTGAGCAATAAAACTTAGGTGAGGAATTACACTGTCTGGGCGGTCACAAAGCTGAGACTTCCTAGTGAGACTCCAGTGGCCTCTGTCCTGACTTAAGTCATCTGGCTCATTGCACAAGAATAAAAACCCAAACCCAAACCACTATGCCTATTCTATAAATGATTTATACGGTTTAGATGTGCAATTTCCCCCATAGGCTCCTGTTTTCCCACTGACGGTTCTGGGAGGCTATGAAAACACTGGGACTGGGACTTAGTGGAAGTGAGTTGCTAGCCTTTGAAAGTGACATTTGCTTCTGCTTCCAGGCTAGTGCTCTGATTCCTGACCCATCAAAATGTGGACAGGCTGCTTTGTAAGGGCCTACTACCACAGGCCAAGTTTATCCACCATGCTTTTCCCACCATGACAGACAGCTCTATCTAAACTGGGAGCCAAAGCCAACTTCTCTTCTCTGAAGGGACTTCTGCCATGCTTATGGTCACATCCTGTTTTTAGGATGCTTGCCATGGCCTATCCCTCTCACACACTTTCCTGAGTAGTATATGAGGATGCAGGTAGCAAATGCTCCCTATCCCATACGACATCTATCTCTCCTCTGGCTAAGTGGCAAGCGAAATAACCGTAAAAACTCTTTTCCCAAAAGAATTTATATTATTGTCTCGAAGCTATAAGGTTTGTTCTTAATGTCCAAGTTTTTAAATCCTTTGTTTGCTCAGTTATATTTCTTTTTCCTGCTTCTAAAGGCTTCTGTGCTTAACCGTTTTGGAAAAAAGAGCTCAAAACTATTCCACAAGCTCATAAAGATTGTTAGCCAGGAGCCAGAAAGGAGGAAGGCAGGAGGGGCAGGATCTGAGCATGCCAAGTCAGCTATGGCGTTATTGGTAAAAAGCAATGTTAAACAGTCTCCATGTCACAGGTCTTGGAGACGGCCTGTACAAATATCACCACAGGCACTTGGTGTGAGGCTTGGAACAAACAGGAGAAAGCCACAGGTGGCATTGGAAAAGCACTGGATATGGGGTTAAAGATACTCTGGGCAGCTATTGCAAAATAGAGCCTCTGAGGACCCTCTTTAGAAGGCCTTTAAACCAGGGCAGAGAGAAGCTGTTTTACACCCTGACTATGGCTTAAGAATGAGGGGTAAGTAGAACAGACAGAACCTGGTACTTCCTGGGACATCATTTGGAGAGTAACAATGGGCAGAGGGACCTTGGAATAATCGCGAGATAACAAACTTCTACACGTGACAACAACCTGGTGAAGAGATGATTATGGTTTGGGTGTAAACTGTCATCCAGAGGCTCATTTGTTTGAACAGTGAGCCTCCAGGTGGTGGTGCTGCTCTGGGAGACAATGAAACTTTTGGACTTCCATAACTGCCAGCTATAAGGCATTAGGAAGAGGGCTTACAGGCTATAGCCAGATCCCAGCTCTGGCCAGCTGTGTTTCTGTGTTCTTATTCCTTGAAATGCATCTAGTTGTGCCTCAAGTCCAGCCACCATACACAGAGACGCAAACACTGTACCTTCTCCACTACAAAACTGTGAGCTCAAAAAGATCCTTCTTTCTCAGAGCTGCTGCTGTTGGGGATTTTGCCAGAGATGACAAAAGTGACGGAACAGGAGTTGACCCAGAGAAGAATTCTTCATGGGATTCATATTTTCTAAAAATATTACCCCTCTCAGGAGGTAGCCTCAGACTTTCAGGCAGATGGCTATATAGATGAGCACCATGACTATACAAATTCCCACTGTAGTCTCTGAATGCAGTCATTCCCTGTGCAATATGGCACCGAGGCCCAAAGTGTATGCTGAAAACCTAATTTCAGCATCTTAGAGCTTCTCATTTTCAGCAAACAACCACAGAGCTCCTGTGATCATGTAATCAGCCTCTTGGGATTTACTGCTTAGATTCTACCATAGTGTAGTTCACAACACTCTTTGGCCGTCAACCAGGAAGCAAAGCTCTGAAAAATGAATACTTTCTTTGTTCCTGAGAAAATGAATGAATAGCTTTGCAGAATGAGCCACACTGTCCATGCAGATGACTTGTCATCCACAAGTCACCATGGGGGGTGGGGAGACAAAAGACAGAGTGTAATAATCATGGCAGACACTGGGACCTAGTGATGATCCATAATCAGCTGAGCGCCCTTCTATTCCTGCAACTGCCAACAAGGTACTTAACTAACTTGTGCCTCAGTTTCCTCAACTTTAACTCAGACCTAATAAATATCTATTCAAAGAGTTGCCCTAAGGATCAAGAACTGAAATATATGCAACTAGGTCTGCACACCACTAGGAAGCTAAGGGAGAGGGATCAAAGCCAAAGATGAGCCTTTGCCCCAGAGTGGGTTAAAAACAGGTCTGTGCAGTGAGGCTCTGCCCCCAAATAAAACTTAAAAAGAAGGCTGAGGGGACACAGTTCAATGGTAGAACACTTGCCTACCATGCACAATCCCAAGGCACATGCACACACATAGAGAGAGTGAGAAAGAGAGAGAGAGAGAGAGAGAGAGCACACTTAGGAATTACTATGATACGATTATCACCATTACCATGATTAATAAATTCTTAGCTCAAACAGTGCCACATGACAGAATAAACACATGATCTTGAGGAGTACCTTCAACAAAATCGTAAGAGCCTGAAGCTCAATTTGACACACATCCTCTGTGATAAAGGAGAATAACAGAACCTCACAGAGATTCAAAGACAGCAGGAAGTCATTGCCACACTCATCTTTACTCTTCCAAAACAGGGCTGGAAATTTTTGAACAATTATTCTGATCTAAACAGAGGGTGCGGCCCGACATTTATCCAGGGCCTAGGTAAATAGATGATATTCCTGCCACTATTTGCGTTTCTATCGGCCCCTATGCTGAGCAATCAATAATAAATGTTGTTTAAACAAATGGTGTAATTTTCCAATCTGTGTTGTTCTAAACCGACCTTTCCTCCCGCTGCCATTTGTAATGCATGCATAATTCATTGACCAAGCAGAAGGAGAAGCAAGGAGGTTGGTCTAAGTGGCCCTTTTTGGGTTGTTTTTGATCATTTGTTATAATCCCATAAATAAAACAGGCTCGTGGCTGTAAATATGTGTGTTATCTGGAGGCGTATTTATTGAGAAAAATAATAACAGCTAGGCCACCTCTCCTGGCTATTTCCAAGCATAATTAATTGCTGGAAAAAATGTATTTTCCAAGTTGAGTGGCCTCTAATAGAACAAAATTAAAAGCCATTGTCAACATTAATGACAGAAGGAAAGGGCAGGGTCTTTTGCCATTTGGAGGAAGTGTGTGGCACCTAGCCAGTTTTTGTCTAAGTGTAGATATATGGGTACGTAGTTTTTTACTAAATACCTTTCAATAAATCATAAATCAAGGGCTTTACGTAGCTAGCTATTGTCAGTTTTACTTATGATTACTGTTGGCCCACACATATGAACACAAAACAGGCATTTTATATTTATTTATATACATACACACACACACATATAATTCAGAGATAAATAAAGCATGAATCAAGAGCCTTCCAGAGCTAGTGTCTATCAACTCCGACTCTGATCTGCTATTTGCTCACCTACATGCACTCATGTGCAATAAACCCTTCCAATATGGGAGGTGAGACTAAGATGCCACTCTTTCCCCAAAGGGCACCTCTGTGCAGTCCCTCAGATCATAGCGGATGACATGTCAATGAAACGGTGCGTGCTCTCATCCCGGAGATCAAAATGAGGGCTTAACCTGCAATTCACACTACAAGTCCCGTGACACTTGCCAGATCTGAAGACTTCATTCTAATCTGCCTGGCTGGAAAAAAAAAAAAAATCAAATACTCTAGCAAAGATGTATTGACAACTCTTAATTAACCATGCTAATGGGGGTGGGATGCATGGATAAATGCATTCCACACTTAACCCCAAACCTTCATTTGGCCATTAATTTCCACCTCTCCTTCACTAAATCTTATAGAGATAGAGAGAGACTGATGGGGTGGGAGACAGACATTGACTAATCCTTTCACATTAGGATCTCTTGATGTCTGTATGTGTGCTATGCAAATCCTCTCTAGAGAAGCTAGCAAGCAAGTGAATGGCATCTAGCCCAAGTACTGTGGTTCAGTGGTCATCTTTCTGGATTCTTGCTAGTAAATACACTTTGGGTGTCCATCTGAACAGCATTAGGAACTGAGGGCACCTGGATGGAGACCAGTGGTTTCTTGCCCTTCTGTTGCTGCTCTGAAGAGACAAAGAGTAAAGAAAGCCCCCTCGCACATGCACGTGCATAGCAGCTGCCTACAGTACCAGAGCTACAAAAGCAAAAGCCCACACCTTGGCATTAGCCAGAGCAGAGAGACGGTAAAGAAGTAGATTAAGTGAGTCCTTGAAGAAGCATTATTAAGCACTTTCTGGTTTTCAGGTCCTAAAAGAATACACACTAATGAGACCTCCTTTAAAAAACGTGGGAATGGTAACTAAGCAAAGAACTGAAGAAACATTCTCTTTTGTCTTAACTATCCAGCGCAGCCCCATCAGGATCCAGAAGGCAAGACTGTGCATCCCTAAGTAGGGTGCATCCCTGACTGGGTGGTGCTCTCCATAGCTGTGCCAACACGGCAGAGCTGGGTACTGTGGACATATTGCTGTAACAATAGCTTACACCAATGTTCCATCTCACCTAAAACACATTTATCTGCTATCATCCTTCTGCCACACAGGAGGAAACAAAGGCACAAGCAAAGTTAAGCCACTTACCCAAATTTGCACAGATAAAAAGGAGCAGTGTCCAGAATGAAACTCAGACAGACCATCAAGCTTCAGCATCAAACTTAGAGCACTGACATTGGCAGTTTGGAAGTCGGTCCTACCATATCACACACTGCACTTAGGCCACCTATATGCTTTCTCACTGAATCGCTACAAATATAAATGAGCCCTATAAATGAGAGCTCACTACTGTTTTACACATAAAGGGACTGATCTTGCAGAAGGGCAGTGAGCTGTCAAGGTCACAGGGCCCAGAAGTGAGGAGCAGTGTACCAAAATCCAGGACTGTTTCTCAGAGTGAAGGTAATGATTAAGAGCTCAGGTCCAGAGCGGGTCTGAATCAGCGCTGCTCGCTAGGGAGCTGGCCCTGGTCTCTGATTACTGTAGGACTTTATTGCTTTCAGAGTCCCTGGGCTTGACACACCTGCTTCTTCCCTCCACTTCTCCTTCTGGTGCCCTTTCTCCCCACCATGCTGTCCCTGCTGAAAGTGATGGGGATATGGTCACCCTTTCCAATGCCATAATCTAGCTTGCAGTTTTCAATCGCTGGAGGGGGAAAAGCAGTATCTGTGGGGTTTTTTTTGGGGGGGGGATTTCAAATAAGCATGGAAAATAAAAACTTAAATATTGCTGAAAAGATCATTTCAGTTTTCCTAGAACATGTTTCTACACTCTTGTCTCCCCCCACTTTCACAGTTGTGGGGTTTAACCTTCATAGGCCACACCTTCTTACCTCTACCTGAAACCTAGCCAAGGCTACTACGTGGGCTTAGAAACACCTAGGCTTCCGAGATCCAGGGTTGCAGATCAAAACCTGAAGGGATTAAGAACATATATTTTATAGATAATAAGATCAACCTGGAATATTAGAGAACATATTCACCCACAGTCAAGCATGAGGGTGAGAGACTCACACCTTTAATCCTATCACTCAGAGACAGACAGAGATCATTCTGTGTTTCTGTGAGTTCAAGGCCTAACAAGCAAACAGTACTAGTTCATACCTTTAATCCTAACTCTAGGATTATGGTGCAGAGTTGAACCCGGAAGTGAAACAAGTGAGTGAAGAAGATATTTAAGGCAGCATAGGCAGACGTTGAGGGACTCTGTAGAAGTGGCGATCCAGGATGAGGACTCTTGAAGATAGCTTTTACTTTGAGAAGTTGGCTGGGTGAGATTTGATTGTGGTCTGTTTCCTCTCTCTGATATTCCAGCCTTTCCTCAATATCTGGCTCTGAGTTTTCACTAAATACCAACTAGAATTTGTGTTACAATATGTAAAATACAAGCAAATTTATCAAAAGGCCAATAGACAATGCTGAAGCACAGCATTAAGACCCAAAACCCAGGGTGTAGTGAAGGTCTTGTGATGATAATGAAGAGCCCAGGAAAGAGCAGAGGGGCCTGAGGAGGCAGTTCAGCTCTGGAAACAAGTTCATACTGTCCACACCCTCAGAACCAACCGCTGAACTCAAGGAAGAAGACAGGGAGCACGTGGCATGAGAGAACTTACCTTCAGTGCTGTCAAGAGGATGTGCAGAAAACACAGAGCACTGAGCCCAACCCTGAGCCAATGAAGAGTAATCTTAGTCAGCATCACTGTTACTTCACATGGTTTATCCGGCACAACCCAGAGTAAATGGTCTTGTCTTGTGAGGCTCATCATTCAGTGCCCACCGCACAGAGAACATGGGTGGTCACAGCTCCACGTGCACTGGGTCACTACACTGTCAGGTCCTCTTTAAGAAATGCACTTAGAAGCAGTGCAGGAAGACAAGGAGAACTGGGTGGGAGGGAAAGGAACAAACCCATATCTAGCTGGGCACATATGGACCACAAGTGCATGCCCAGGTAATCAGAAACTGGTCCAAGCTCACAGACTCAGGAGTTAAAAGCCACAGGAGACCATGAGTTTTCCCAGGGCTAGTAGGGCTCTGCAAACTGAGGGTTTGTTCTGAGCTAATAGAAAGAAAGAAAAAGGAGATATGGGTTGAGATCTGGGTTGATGTATATGGTACAATCACTATCTGCATTCACATGCCACCTCCCCTGTTCATCCATCACCGTCCTCCTTCAAGATGAGGCCTGAGGTTCTCAGCGGAGCCTTCTGTAGTATAGGATAGAAAGCCCTCAGTTGGAGACAGGAGCAAGGTCCACTAAGACAGATTTTCAAATTTTATGAAACAGTTTGAGCTTCTTACTGCCACAGCACTTCAAAGAGTGCCAATGGAAACACAGTCCTCTCCCTGAGCTGCCCCAGGGACTTCCTATCCCTCCTAAGCTCCTCACACGCTCTCCTGATATCTCAGTTTTACACGCTGAAGACCCTTAACAAATATTTTCAGAAGGACTGAACCTGACATGAGAGAGCCAGGCCAAGGCAGAGGTCCCACAGGTTTCTTTCTGGCAGCAAACATATAAACTGCACTGTGGCTCCATCTCTCTAGATAACCACGTTATCCCATCTCATGTGGATAATAAAACATCCTCATGTAAGACTCCAACTAACCAGCTACAGGCTGACTGGAAATGGGGTCTCTCACATTCTGTGGCTACGAAGATCACTCCAGGGTCCTGGGATTTATTTCTCTTTCGCAAGAGCTGAAGACAGATAATGAATATACCTCCTCAACTGATCAATTACCTGCACTTACAGCCTGGCACCATCCCTCCTCCTGAGCAAGGTGAAAAGAACAGACCCATGAGTGATGGTCAAAGGAACTGGCTTCTGAAGAGGAAGGAGAAAATATTAAGAAATCAACATGGGCATTTAAAGCGAGGCTCTTTCCATGTCACTAAAGCTGCTTGGACATTCATCTTATTCTCAGACTCCGCTTCACCAAACTTGATGGAAGACGGTTGAACTGACATAAAGACCAGCAGTCGTGACTGATGAGGCCATTCCCAGCATCAGCCAAAACTGGCACTAAAAGATGCTGCGAGCTTCCTGTTAACTGTTTTATGAAGGGACCAGTATTCTTCCCCTCCCCCAGTCAAAGAATAAATTAGCAGAATAAGTGATTTCAAAAATAGAGCCACATCCAACATAGAGGGAGAAAGAGTAGATGGTGGGATATGAGTCTCTGGGGGAAGACAGTGGTGATCATGACAACTGGGTTCTATCAGGCTTTATCTAGATGTATCGGTTTGGGTTTTGGGAACACACCTCAAGTGGTTTTATTTAATTCCATAAAATAACAAACTGTGTGTGTCATTAAGTAATCCTACCATACAATCATGATGGGAAAAGAAAGTCTAGCTCTCCTCAGAAGTCTGGGAACACAGGCACAGATGCTCCAAATAAGCCATGCTACAGAAAAGTAGGGGAGAGCAACCGTCCATCAAAATACCCAGTAGGGCGGCATGCCATGGCCTGTACTCAAGAGTGTTTAGTATGGCAAGGGAAAGAGCAGCTTTTCAAGAGTGTGAGGAGCCTTCCTTTTTGTCCTTTCCGGAATGTAGGAGACCTTTCCCTGCTTTTCTTACCTCTTAAATTTGAAGAAGGTTAATTATGACCTGGGAGCATCTTAAAACATCTTGGCACTTGGGATTCTGCCCTTGCCAGAGGAGGACAATAGCAGCACCCATCTTCACAAGCCCATGGCTGAGGCTATGTCAGGTGATCTGTGGTGACTAATACCCATTCAGCACCCACTGGCATGGCTGAGGCTATGTCAGGTGATCTGTGTGAAAGACAAAGTGCTCTTCTGCTACCAACCATAAGATGATACCTCATCATTTTCAGTGAACCGCACTGCCTTAGCTTAGTGGGTATTGGGTGTCCTCAAGCTTCCTTATGTTGACCCAGAATTTCTAATGCTTTGAAAGCAAAAAACGTTCATGGCAATGTAACACACCAGTAAAAAGAGTCAGCAACGACCTGACAATCCAAGTATCAAGACAACACGGAAATTAAACCATAATGTGTGGTTTTCAATCCCATAGCCATTCAGACCATTGTCCAGGGCCATTGAAAAAGTGGAGGTGTGGCTGTCAAATGATAAGCTCCAATTGTATGCTCACCATTGAGTTAAAGCTGGGCATCTCTAGAATATTTGGATTGTGAGAACAAAATAAATTTCATGCAGATGAGGGCATCCTTCACATGTACACATGGTACCATGACATCACACAAAACAAGTTAGTTGGGCATTTTTCCAGACTGGGAGATTCTGAAAGAGGGCATGCCAAAATCCTGACTAGGTAGCTTGTTCAGAGAAGCTGCTGTCTGCCATGAGTGACAGTTGATGCCAAGACTCAGAACTGGCCAAAGTACTGAGAATAAAGTCCTGCTGTGAGCTCAGTCCTAACTGGGATATCTACAGTGCCCTCTCCAAGGCTCAAGAAACATGACCACAGAGCGGGTGGAAAGACCCAGAAGATGGGACATATTCCGTGAGTCACTAATATCTAGACAAGACATATTGCTACATCCATGGCATCGGTGGATACCTGCCCAAGTGGTCCGACCTTCGTTCCATCCCTGGGGAGCTGCAGGCAGTTCATGATTGTTGGAAAAAGGAGTCATATCTCTCAGTGCTTTAGCTCCTGGTAAGTTTGCCTTTGCTCATGAAAATAATCCATACCCATTCCCAGGCAAGTGAGCACGAAAAGAGGCAAGAAGGCATGGAAGTGGGAAGAGAACATGCTGGGAGGAAAAGGAAGTTCATTATGAAATGAAATTATGAAATTATAAGGGAATAAATAAATTTATAAAAAATATTTTAAATGCTGAGTAAATATGCAGATACTACGTGACTCAACTTTTGTGCCATTACATTTTCTTAACACATATGTTCCTATTTATATGGGATATTACTAGCTTTAAGAATTCCCGTAATGATGAAGAATGGGTTATTTGCTCCACGAGTACTGACTAGTTGAAGCCTGTGTATTTTGAGATCATGGAACTCATTCCATGCAAGCCTACAAGATGTGCTGCAGTGCCCTGAACATGAATAGAGATATCAAGCATAAGAAACGAGCCTTCCCAGGATTGTCCCATGGGATTTGATCATCACAGACAATCCTTTTCAGACACACCGCACACACAAAGATCAATGGCAAGGATGTGACTGTGAAATAAAACCCACAGCCAGGTTGCTGCAGGTCTGTGATCACAGTCTAGGCTATAAAGCCTACCTACACAACTTAGGGAGACACTGTCTGAAAAAGAGGTCAAAGGAGGGAGACAGCTCAGTGGTCAGTCATGTTCCTCGCATGCAAGAAGCCCTAAGCTCAATTCCTAGCATAGAAAAATAAATGTGGATGTAAATAAATGCAGTTATCTAACAATGTGATGATGGGTTGTGGTAAAGAGTCAGGATTTAAAAATGAAGGCTGAGTCAGGGGTAGAATCCTATTCTGGCCACTCTGAGTCCCCATTTCTTCGTCATCAAGAGAAAGAATGAACTAGGGTGGGGGTTTCAATGAGGCGCATTAGGAAATGCAGCACAAATGACAATCTGTCATCATCCATGATTGATAATAACAGCTGGCCACGTCCTCCTGCGGCAGGCTCCAGGAGGTGTTCTATACACTGTCTCTCACAATCCTGCTGGGGATGCCATTACTTCATTTCCATTGGAGGGATTTAGTTTGTGATAGTTACAGTTTACTGACAACTGGATGGGATCTAAAATCACTTGGGAGTTGGGCCTATGGGCATGCCTGTGGGGAACTGTCTTGATTACATGAGCTGACATTAGAAAGACCTACCCATTGTGGGTGGTAGCATTCTTGGGTTGGTATAAATGGAGACAGTGAGTTGAGTGGAAGCTTAAATTCACTACTTTCTTCTTCCCGACTGTGGAGTTAAGGTGACTGGCTGCTTCAAACTGGACTTGCTGTCCTAACTTCATGATGAATTGATTGTACCTCAAACACCAGGTCAAACAAGCTCTATCCATTGAGTTGGTGCTGGCAGGATATTTTTTCACAGCAACAGGAAAAGTAATGAAGACAACTGTTGTCACCTCGTTACCATTGAGGCCCCTGCAGAGTCACTAGATTAAGGACAGAGACCATTATCAAGGGTGGGAGACATTCCAACCATCTGAGAATCCCTTCACAATGTGCAGACAAAATAAGGTCCTTGCAGGGGCGTGATCAATATGAGAAATCAAACGGTACAGTACAGACTGGGCCAGAGTCAGAGTTTCTTCAAGTTCAAATATAAACATGTGTCCTGGGATCCACAGAGGAGTAGGCTGGTGTAAGAATTTCAGTCCTCCTGGACATTCTGAGCAGTGTCTGCCTTCACTGTCTCCTGTCACGAGTACATATGGGCCTCAGAGATGGGAGAACAGTCAGCTGTTCACAGTCAGCATGAGAATGTCACACCACCCACTGCCATATTTTTTAATAAACCTCCTCAAACCTGAGTTTCACTTCTTCACCTGTAGATTTGTGTCTCATTTACAATGGAATGTGGCCTTTGGTGGGACCACAAAGAAAACTCCTCATTATAAACTAGAAGGCTGTGGAGAGAGAATTATTTACCCAAAGGCTGTGCTCAGTCAGTGTTGCCCCGATATTTATTTAGCCCACACACAGAGAAGTTGTGTTAACATTTGCCAGAGAATGTGGCTTATAAAGTAACCAGTTTAAAAAAAAAAAAGACAGCATATCATTTTACAAATAACTTTACAATTGCTCAAGTTAAATGTCTGGCCTCTCTCAGGTTTGTCTTTCTCAAATGCAAAAAAAAAAAAAAAAAAAAAAAAAAAAAACCAACCTGATATCCAGAATTATGTCTCATAAAATACAGGTATTACAGACTGGCTGTTTAGCCCATTAAAGAAAATGGAGAGTGAAATGTGAGTTATTTCTACCCAAGGCAGAAGTATATAGAGTTACTAAAATTACGTTAGGCCAATGTGGCAATTCTTTAAGTCTTCAGGGCAGCCCAACTAACGGTTCCTGGGCCAAAATCCTATTAGGAGAGCTGTATTTGTCCACTAAGAGTGATGGGAATTCCATTTCTCAGATCCAAATCGAGTGTAGCTATAGAGAATTTACCCAAAACATTTATATTTGGCTAATCAGCAGCACTTGCTGGCAATTTATTTAATGGGAGGGCCTGGCCCAGCACTGTCCTCTACCACATGAGTCAAGCTGAGATACAATGCTGTCATAGTTGATAAGGGTAACAAGCTACAGTGACCAGCACTTCACAGGCTTGACATGGTAGACACAATGTAAGACAAAGCTAGAGAAGAATGACAGAAACAGAAGTGTCTCTGTTTCTTTCCGCGGGTCGTGATAAAAAAATACCCTGACAAGAAAAGCTTAAATGGCAACAGGTTTCTTCTGGCTCACAGTTCAAAGCAGAGTCCATTGTGGCAGGAAAGTCAGGGCAATGGGAGCTTGAGGAGGTTGGTCCCCTGACACCCACAATGGGAAAGTAGAAAACAATGGATGCTTGTACTCAGCCCGCAGTCTCCACTCTTATACAGTCCAAGATCCGAGCCAGGGAATGGTGCCACCCAAGGTGGGCAGGTCTTTAATTAATGTAATCAAAGTAATGATTCTAGATCTCAGTCTAGCTGATTGAGATTAACCATCACTGGAAAAAGAAAGTATAGCCAATCAAAGTAATGATTCTAGATCTCAGTCTAGCTGATTGAGATTAACCATCACTGGAAAAAGAAAGTATAGCCAATCAAAGTAATGATTCTAGATCTCAGTCTAGCTGATTGAGATTAACCATCACTGGAAAAAGAAAGTATAGCCAACAAAAGTAATGAAGAGCTGCTGCCGTGGACTGACCACTTACTCCATGCTTGAAACCACAGGAGTGCTTAGCACAGGAAGTGCCGCCTACTGCATTGAAAGCCCAGACAATACTGTGGATACCCTCATTTGCAGATCATGGTACTCAGATCTGCACAATGGGGACTCCTCTGGACATGGAGTTCATAGAAGATCAAGAGACACGATCATGAGGTTACAATGGAAAGGCAGAGAACAAAGTAGGTTAAGAACACATGTACTGAGATAAGAGTCAGGAGCTCAAGAGATCCGTGACCACAATAAAATAAGGAGAGTGTGCCCCCACTCATTCATCCTCAGAGTCTCCTGACTTTTAGCAACTGTGCTTGAGGTCTCAGAGGAGCTAGGGCCTGCACCCAGTTCCTCGTCTGCCTTCTCAATGAAAAGAAGGGACATCTCAAGGGTGTTAACGTCCTATGTTCATCAGAGAAACTTCTGGCCAAGCCTGCCCTAGAAGGCATTTCATAAAGATTCACTTATGAATAGTACAAATGTCTATCATGAGGCCTCTGTTCTGGAATGACTGATGTGAAGAAGAAAGGCATTTAGAAACTGCAGGACAAGAACAAAAATGTTATATTTCCTCAGGTGCTTGTTAGGGATTATAAGACAAAAATCACCAGAGACTCCACGGCTTGGGACAAAAAAAAAAAAGAAGAAAAAAAACCCCCGAAAACTTTGTTCTCTGACTGGAACCTGACTGACAGGCTTCAGCAGTCCTGATTCTTCCATGTCACACAGGGAACTCACTCATGGTACTGGGAGACACCTCCAACAAGGTTGCGAGAATGCCATGACAGGAACATTTAGGGTTCTTAAGTGAAAAATGTGATTAAGAATGAGAGAGAGGAGAAAGCAAGTAGGATGCTGAGAAATCTCAAGTCATCTAAGGACAAGTTTCACCAAAAAAAAAAAAAAAAAAAAAAAATTGCTTTCAAAAAATTATGGGGAAAAAGTGTTTTTATTGTTGTATTTTAGAGCTCTCTGAATTTTGGAATACCAGAAAAGAGACCACAGATGGGTCTTTACAAGCGTTATTGAAACAGTTTCTGGATCCAGGCAGCCTTATCCCCAGGAGGGAAGGTGGAGTGAGAAGCCTAGCTGGGCTCAGGCCAGCCTGCCCTCCCACCCCACCAGCTCCACCAAACTTCCCCCAAGAGGTTTGGTTTAATGAAAGAATTTGGGAGCAACAAAAAGACTGAAAATCATCGCTGTATGTCAGAGGTTGGCAAATCTTCCCCTGGCTCTTTTTTTTCCGCAGAGGGCCAGATGCTTGTGGACCAAAAGGCAAAACCAAGGCCACAGGGAGGTTCTTGTGTAAGGGGGGAGAAAACAAGCCGTTCTCAACTGACAAGACTTTAGCACTGACACCGAAATGTGAATAATTCAATTTCATTTGCATGTGTCATAATATTCTTCTCCTGGCTCCCCCCAACAATTTAAAATTATAAATTTACTTAGTTCTTATTCTTAATTCTTGCCCTTAAAAATTGCAGACAGCATTGAAACATCCATCCCTCCCCTCCCCCATGTAATGGCTTGTAACAATTGCTCTAGTTCTTTGCTGGTCAGGTAGGACTCAGGCTAGAGCGAGACCTGCTGGTTACCACTTTATGGGGATCATATGGGGGACTGAAACAGAGGGGAAACAGACCTGGCAGCTACTGAAGCAAGACACACCTTCAGCAAACCTGCCATGGTGGGGCAGAGGGTGGGCAACTACTTTCTGATCAGTTTTCAAGATTTAAACATCAAATGTGGTATGTACCATAACGTAGCAAAAAGGTATTTTCCTGAATATACATATATTTTCAAAAGTTATAGGTAGGGGGTTGGAGATGACTTAGCAGTTAATATTACAATGTATTCCTATTGCAGAGGACAGAAACTTAGCTCCCAGCACCCATGTCAAGTAGCTCAGGAGGGTCTATAAATCCAGTAGCAAGGTGTGAGATGCTCTCTTTTGGATCCTACAGGTACTTGCACTCACATGCATTTTCCCACACAGGAATATATATATATATATATATATATATATATCTGTATCCATAATTTTTTAAAATGATAATATAGATCTATTGTTAAGGTCGGAATTATGGTAGAGAAGGCAGCTACAAGCTTCTCATTTGCATCACACATTTTCAGAAGGGGTCACTAGAAAACTTAGTACTGGCAAAGTACCTCATGCATATATAAATCAATCAAACTTCTTATTGTCCTGCAGCCTCCAGACATGTACAGTGGAGCTTAGTGAGCCTGGCATACATACCTTACCACCAGGAAACAACCCATCCATTCCCAGGCCCCAGACCTGCTCTGTGGCTTTTTTTCTTGCTAACATTTAAGACTAATCCTAGTGGCTTTCTATATAGAGTTCATGGTTTACTTATCCTTCTTGAGCAAAGAATATGCCACAAAAGATTAGACAACCCCACAGTAAAAATGTGCTCTCTGCTCTACAGAAGTGGGGAATGATCTGAGAGGCTCTTAGGAGTAAACCAAAAGCAAGTTTGGTGTCTAAAACTGCTGTGAAGTGTTCCTAGCACAGAGGAGGAAGACCAGAGTGATCTTCAAAATTCTGAAGTTGCCCACTGAAAACACAAGGCAGCTGTCAAACTGGAAAGCAAAAGCAACCTCAGTTCAACTGTCCTCCAGGTGTGGTGGGTCTGTCTGGACCTCCCACCATCTTCCAGAATTGCACAAGGCAGCCCAGAAATAATGTGTGTGATATCACTATGTGCCTCATATGGTTTGGATGAATTATATCATCAAAACTTTCTAAATGAGGCAAAGCTGGTTTAACTTCATTTAATAGATAAGGAAACTGTAACACTGAATGTTAATTTACTTGCCTAAGGCATATGATAAGCAAGCATCAGTTGTAAGCATTCAAAGCCTGTATCTAGAAGCTACAGTCTAGATAGATTGTCAAACTATGGTCCATAGGGCAAATTTGGCCCACTGCTTGGCTCTATAAATAAAGTTTTATTGCAACACAGCATTTAGATATGTGTGTGTGTGTGTGTGTGTGTGTGTGTGTGTGTGTGTGTGTGTGTGTGTGTGTATTGTATGTTGCTTCCATGCTGTAATAGTAGAATAGCATTTCAACAAGGACTGTAAATCCCACAAGCTAAAAGTATTCACTATGCAGCCTTTTGGCAAGAAAGGTCACACTGCAGCTCCATGTGGATTCTGACTATGCTATAGTTCTGTACTGGTGAAAGCCAGATCCCTCGAAGACTCTCTGTGAAGCCACATGCCTGGGCAGCTGCTCTGATACAGGCAGACTTGTAACTTCCTTGCCCTGGATAACGCAAGCATTCCTGACGGGAGAACAGCCTGTCAATAGGCAGCTCGCTAGAGAGCTTTGTACCTGAGTTACAAGGTAGCTACATACGGACTGCCATGTTTCACTCTGTTTTGGAGTGACTGAGACAACAGGAAGCCAGAAGAGAAGGAAAAGTACAAGGGGGGAAGGGCAGACCTGGAGATAGTGGGGCAATACAGACTGGCCATGCAGGCAGAGTCGAAGGGCAGGCCAGAGAGAAGCCCTTTATAGACAGGAAGAATTGGGGTCTGCACCCCATCACCTCAAGTGCACTTCCACAGCCTCCCACAGGGGATGGAGAAAGCTGGTCCGGCAGGCAGGCAGACCTTCGCTAGGACAAAGAGCAAGGACCCCAAACCTACAGAAATGTATCCTGCCGCCATACACATAAAAATTATAATAATTTGAAATGCATTAATTATTTACATTTACCTCCAATATTGCCAACATCATTTTTGTGTATATTTTTTCTGTTAAAGCCAGCGAACAGATCGGTGTGGTGGTGCATTCTTTTAATTCCAGCATTCAGAAAGCAGAGGCAGGTAGATAGATCTCTGTGAGCTCAAAGCCAGCCAGGGCTGCACAGTGACACTGTCTTAAAAACAAAAATAACAACAAGGAAATGAGCAAAACTCAGTAAAGTCAGCAAGTAAAAATAATGTTTCTTCCCCTTAGGCCTTTTTTTTTTTTTTTGACAAAAAGGCTGGATGTTAAGTTTTTAAGACTACCCAACAAAACACTTTAAATTGGGTTTTCACCCTAATCCCCTTGCTAGAAAAGAGAGAGAGAGAGAGAGAGAGAGAGAGAGAGAGAGAGAGAGAGAGAGAGAGAGAGAGAGATTAAAACCTAAAAGAGGGCGAGGAAAGAAAAACACGAGAGAGAGAGAGAAAGATTGAGAGTCCATTACAAGGTCCTTCTTAATCAGTTATTTTACTTAACTTTGAGTTTTAAATCCCTTGTGGGATAGGACTTGTGGCATTTTATAATAATTTTAGCTCTATTTTTAAAATACAAACATGTGGTTCTCTGTCCAAAATCAACCCAACAGACAGTGAACTGCAGCCACTGTGTGATAGATGGGAGCTGCTTTGGACTTGGGAGAATTATTAGCATTTTGACACAATGGGTTCCTGGTTCTTCAAACTCAAAAGTACCTAAATGAGCCAGGATTTCTTGAAATAGTAGTTTTTTAAAGATTTCTGGTTTTCAATTACTTCAAAACCAAGACAGGGGTGATGGGAAAGGAATCTAGCTACTGAGTATCTCCTGTCCTCTAATGTACAGAGATGCTGTCCTTGAGCTGGAGCTGCGGCAAGAGTCTGGACCCCACACGCACACATGTGAACTTCTCATGACCCTCAAGTACACTCATGATATATCACACACACCATAAAACAGCCTTGTAATTACAGGGAAAAATTGATTTTAAAAAGCCTATATCAAAATTAATAGTCATAAAAATATAATAACCTATGTCAAAGAATTTAGGGACCACAGCATTTTTTAACATTATATCTCAAATGTATAAATGTTATATATAGCATTCACAAAGGTTTTTTTTAATGGAATAACTAATGCACTAGGAATTTATTATATAATCTCAATATTTAAAAATAGTATTAATACCCTTCCCCCATTTCAGGCCTAAAATCAATATGCTCATCTCAAATCACCTCAAGTTAAAATGCTGATTCCATGGCACTTTATCTGCATCCCAGACTTAAAAGAATAAAGTCCTTACATCAGCCCAAAGCAGAGCCAGTCACACATGCGCCTGTAAGATCTAAACCAAGGAGAAGAAACTTGGAGATCTGGGTGAAATCAAAGACTATCCTGAGATAAAAACTAAGCCAGCAGAAATGAATGCTTTAAATCCTTGGCTAAGTCTCATTCCACGGGACGAAATCCATACCTGGCACCATTACAGGGCCCCATTGGCCCTTGGGGTAACCGACTGCTATCATTCTGCTAGATGGACACAGTACTAAGCTAACTCATAGATGAAGGCACCTCTCAATCCTCATCAGAGAAGCTTCTATTTATAATAGATGGTGATTAACACAGAGACCCAAAACTAGCCAAAACTTGGAGATTAGAAGAATACAGATCCCAAAAGGAACATATACTCTACCTTGTGCCTTCAACATTTAGGAATCATTGTGGTTAAATAGGCAGAAAGAGATAACTACAAGGAAACAGTACCTTCTAGACACAGCATGGCAACTACTCATATGAATTCACAGAAACTGTGATACCATATGCAAGACCTGTGCAAACGCAAGTCTTATTAATTTCCAGCACAGAAAGGAAAGCTAAGCATGATCTCGTGTCCTTAGCAGTAGAGGGACTAGCAATGTTTGGTTGCTGGAAGAGGAGTCTGCCTTTCCTAAGAGTGAAGTTTCTGGTGGAAGGTCGAAAACGGCAGCACACAAGTCAGACTTGAAGAGGCTGGTTTTTGTTGTTTTATTAAAGAACACAAAGTTGGGTAGATGGGAAAAAGAGGTGGATCTCAAAAGGGTTGGGGGAGAGGGATGGATATGATCAAAACACATCCCACAGAATTCCCAAGGAACTGGTAACACTTTTTTAAATAAAATAAACTCTTGCTTAAAGTGCAATGATACATATCTACAATAATAATACCCGGACATAAGACTGATAACAGTAGAGGTGTTATCATTTTTATCATATTATCAGCAATAATAACACTGCACACTGAAAAACATATCTAAGGAATAGATATCACATTGAGTCTCTGTGAGTTCGAGGCTAGCCTGATCTACAGAAAAAGTTCCAGGACAGCCAGACCTAAACAGTGGTAGCCAAGGTTACAGTGCCTTGAAGATTAAAGAAAGAAAGAAATTAAATGCATAGCTGCTGTGACTGGAAAAGATATTGTCTCTGATGGAAATGAGTGACTTTGTGGGACTGTGACATCTTGAGTACGCACAGTGGGCTTTGGAGATGTTTCAGGACATTTCAGATGTATGGTGGTAATGTAACAGGAAGACACGATTCCAATGTCTGACCCTGAGCCTGAGACGTGTCCAGCTGGAAGTAGCTTCTTGCAGTCACAAGTAAAACACAGCTGTTTCTTTAACTCTCTCTGGGAAAATAGCACAGTGAATGGAGATAAAGCACCGAAAACCAACACAGGCATCTACTCCTTTTTTATTTCTTGATACTTGGTAGAAAATGAGAGTCCAAGTTGAGAAGCAGTTTATATTTTTCTGCAGCATTTACAAATTTGATCATCTAATGGTTCTTCATTAGGAAAAGTCAATTTGAGCTTAAAATAACTTTTTAACCTCTGGAGAAAAAAATCTCCAACTTTTACACAATTCAAAGTTAGCTTCTCTTATCTTGAGCCAAAATTTGTAGAAACGAGGACTTCTTTCCAAAAGTTAGCTCCCTTTTAAGAAATCCTTGTCTAGAGCCAGCTCTCCAAACCTCTTGCAAAGCTCTGGGTTTGCACCCTTCTTGACAGAAGCTACAAAGACAGGCTCTGGTTGGTCAGGGCAGGGCAGGCACCAAAGGAATTAGTCAGCAGGGAACAGAAACCAGTTCACTGCACAGTAAGAAGTGCTTTTGGGAATGTAAGAAAGTCGCATTGCATAGAATCTCTCCCAGCTGTAACCGAACGAACAAATACATGTTTGCTTCTGATCTCCACGACCCTAACATGACTTTTCCTCAAAAGAACTGACACTCCTCGTTTGTAAGTTGTCCTGCTCTGCTGATTTTCAAAAAGTGAGTTTTCAGCCTCTGTGTAGAATGCCGACCGTGCAGTGGAAGAGAACAGCTTTGTGCACCTTCTTTGACTGGAGCAAATATCTACTGCCCAACTTCTCCCTGTCCTAACTTCCGTACAGTGATGGAAAGGACTTTCCTTCATTCACAGGTGCATCTGGGACCTTAGTATTAAGACCTAACCAAAGCAAGCACTCAGGGCCTATTATTGAATGACCGAGTATATAAATTCTAGACAATGTAGAAAAAAAACTGGCCTCTTTAAAAATTAGCATGTCTTGCAGAACTAAGTGCATGGGCATGCCTGAAGAGCAGTCCAGTGGGAAGTCATCACAAACAATGGCCACACCATCAAGACAGGCCCAATTCCAGTCCCACAATTCTCTGAATCAGCTACTCCTTAAGTTCGTATAATCCTCCTCTCAGCCAATGGCAATTCCTGGAGAGAAGCAATTGATAATAATTATGTTTTCTGCCTTCTCTTGGGTTATGAATTTATCATGATGCAAAAGTCGGGCAACTCTGATGCTGCGTTAACAATGATAAACACCATAAAGACAAAAAGAAACTAAATTTAAGCATTTAGATTCTTCAGGGGAGTTTATTAAGCAGATTAACTAGGGAAAGGCAAAGCTACACAATTATGGAAAACAGACAGCAAAGCTCTGGCTGGCTATTTCTGACAGCCACCTGAGAGCAGGCTTCAGATGCCCTCGGTTCTGCAGGTACATCACCATGCACTTTATTGTCATTCACAGCTGCATGCTGGTTAATTTGTATTCAGAAAGTCTAAGTAGCAAATGTGAGCTGCATAGTAATACAAACTGCTATATGGACACAGTGAACATTCCAAAGCCACCTCTCCCAAGGAACTCATATTTAGCCAGAGAGCAAGATCCATGAAAGGGTCTTCCAGCGACTTTGGTTTAAAAGGAAAACTTTAGCAGGCAGCCTTTCATCTCAAGTCAACTATGTTGTCAGTCCTTACCCAATCTTCTCCCTAGGTCTCCCCCAAAACATGCAAAAAGTATCAGCCACAGTGCAGTACCAAGATGGACACACCAGTCAGTGCTGAGGCAAAGGAAGAGACTGGGTATGCCCCTTACCTAAATACGGTCAGGGGAAGTGCACGAGAGTATTGAAGCTGCTGGCATTTTCTGCATGAATAGATGAGAAGTGGCATGGGTAACCTAAGTATGTGAAAAATAAGTGTCCCTGGAGAACACACATTCTGATAGGTATTAGTCTCTTCTTCCATGTCCCGGCTGATGTATTTCCCTGACCTTACAATCTTTGATTTATGCAAAGTGAATTCCCCTTCCCTTCCACAGGATCCTTATAAGTGGATCTAAGATCAAGCTTCTAGCTTAGTGGTTCTCAACCTTCCTAATGCTGCGACCCTTTAATACAGTTCCTCGTGTTGAGGTGACCCTTAACTGTAAAATTATTTCTTTGCTACTTATAATTATAAAATAAATAATAATTATAATTAAATATAATTATAAAATAAATAAAATAAATAATTTTATTACTGTTATTAATCGTATGTAAATATCATATATGCAGGATACCTGATATGTAGCCCCCGTGAAAGGGTCATTTGACTCCCACAGGGGTTGGGACCCACAGGTTAAGAACCACTGTTGTAGCTGAAGAAAAGAATATACTTTCTTGCAAACCTTCACAAATGACTTACTTTGGGAATGGTTGCTCACAATTGACAGCACTTTCCCTGGAAACCTTTATCAGCCATCTAAATTAACTTGAACTTAAATGGTTAGCAAACCCACTATATGATGAGATAAATATATTCATCAATATGACTCAAATGCAATACTGGCTTCCCTTTCCATCGGTTCTCATGCTTAGAATCACTAATGGTTTTCCCGTCTGGCTTTCATGAACATGGCCCACTCAAAGTTGGTGCCAGTATGAACATTACAATACTGTCCCCTTCTAGCATGGTGGCATCTAGCCTACAGAACCAAGTCTTTTCTGAAGTTCACTGGAGCATTCTAAATGTGGACCATCCAAGTATTTGGCTCAGTGTTTTCCCACAGATCTGCATACTGGACAGACTGGGCCACACTGAGCTAGAAAGAACAAAGCAAAGCAATGGCCGAGGCTCTGCTCCTGGGAAGGAAAACAGCAAAGCAGACAGCACTGACCCAGGCAGGAAAAGACAAGAGGTTGGTTTTGTTTATTTGGTTCATTGGTTGGTTTCAGGAGACAAGGTCTCAGTATTTAGCCCAGCATGACATCAAACCCAATCCCCCTGCCTCTAATACCTCCCAAGTGCTGGGATTACAGCACGGGCTACCTATCCTAAAGAGAAGCCATTCAAAATTCCATGTGACCAATATGATTTTCTTGTGGCTTACTCAAGCTAAGGACACTAAAACTGTAGGCATAACTAAGCGGAAACCCGAGATTTATGTTGAGAGCCTGAAACCAAGTGACACTGTAAACAGAAACACTGCCCCTAAGGTGGCCACACCATGTTCAGGAAAAAAACATTTGCCAACAAATAGATTACCAAAAAAAATACCAAGTTTCTAACCTACTAGAGATAATTTAAATTGTAAAATGTTAAATAACAGGTAGGGCTTCCATTTGAGTAAGAAAAAAATATTTTAAAATATTTGTTAGATTTTGTTTTATATGTACAAGTGCTTTGCCTGCATATAAGTTCTGCATGCAGGTCTCCATGGAGGCCACAAACGGCCATTCAGTCCCCTAAACCTGGAGTTAACAGGAGGTTGGGAGTTACCATGTGAGTACTGGGAACCAAACTCAGGCCTGTGTAGCAGCAGCAAGTACTATTAGCCATCGAGCCATCTCTGCAGCCCCTTAATTCTTAACTGCAGTTTGGTTAATGATGAGGAGCTTGGGGCTCCAATCCTAGGGTTTGTTCTTTGAAACAGATTTATGAAAACTTCCTAAGTTATCGACAGTATGATAGTTAATTTCATTCTTGCAATGGAAAATCGATGTTTATCCCTATTGGTCTATTAAATTCAACCAAATTAAGAAGACATAGAATCAGGTATGGGAAATATCTACAGAGTTATAAAAATGGAGCATGCAGGTACTCCGGAAACAAGCAGCAAACATCTCAGTGCAAACCAGTCCTGGCATGATCCAGGATAACAAAAGGCCCAAAGTATAAGGATACTGACAGGAGATGGCTGCTGTACTTGACTTTCTTTCTTCTTCATTTCCACAAGTATGCATTTATTGTGAGGTAGGACCTCTGTGTACAACCTAAGCTGTGTTCTTGACTTCTAGGCCTTCTACTTCAGGCTCCCAAGTGTAGGACTAAGGGTTTGCCACCCTACACAGCTTAGACCTGAGTTTCTCCAGGAGTATCACCAAGATGCAAAACACTTCAGTGTTGATGTAGAGCTGCTAGGCACAAAAGCCACCACAGATCCAAGCTCACACAGCTTTTCTCATATATCCAGAATGAAGAAGGGACTAATATCAACCTCAATGGTATAATCACTAATAGATAATTACCTTTCCTATTAATGGACTTCCCACATCCAAACATCCAACTTTCAAAGTGCTAAAATGTCTACTTTTTAAGTTACCCAAAATTGTGGCTTATCTAAAAGAACTGGTCCACACAAACTTTTACTCAGGGACAACACTGACCGTGATGTCTTCCCTGGGTCATCTGCTTTTTCACCCAATAAAAATAGCATCTTGGCTAATTGAACAACTTGGTCTTTGAGAAGAGCTTATGTCCTGTGACCTACCCTCTCTCATAAAAGCAGGAAGACATGGGTCCCCAGAATTTGTGACGGTGTCCCCCTGCTCCTTTGACTATGATTTTCCTGTAGCCTTAGCCAGGTGGTCTTTGACAACTGTCTTTGCCAGAGAGATGACCCATTGGCCATGTTGGTATGGTGTCCTAGCGACATCTGGTGGTGAAACAAAATATAGATGTCTAAAGTTCACCCACTTGGCTGTGCCAGGTGGGTATCGATCCAGGGGATTCCTCATTTACCCTTCATTTCATACAAAACCTGGGAGTATAGATTGGATCCAGCGGGTATACACGGTCTACCACAGATTAAAGCAAATTACTGCGAAGAGGAAAGTCATGACCTAGATTTGCACAACAGACACATTCAAAGGGACTCAAGGGTCCCAGGTTCCCCTGATTACAACCATCCCATATTGAACAATAAAAAGGTGGAAGGCATAACCGAGGCGCAGACATGTACATCAGCAACAACACATGTGCCGAGGCTCTTTAAGTTCAGATGACAAAATTTCAGCAAGTTGAGTGAAAGACTGTTAATATTCAACTGTGAATTCTGTAATCTCAGAATATGCAAACCATAAAAGCTAAGTGATGAGTGTTAGAAATGAGGAAAGGCCAAGAAAGAGCCTCCGACAAATAAAATGATTCCTTGGCAATGTTAAGAGGTCACTTGGCAGTGGTTGCAAACAATGAATAATAATAGCAGAAAGGACAGTAACAGGAAGAGTGACCGCTGGTGCTGGGACTGAAGGAGTGAAGTGAAGCACACATAGGGCCAATCTCATTTGTTGGTCATGAGGTAGTAAATGAACTTGTCACAGAAGCCTTGAGACCTGAGTTTGATCCTCAGAATCCACATAGAGGTAAAGAGAGAACTCCCAACTTGTTGGGACCTACACACACACAGGCACGCATGCACATGTAACACTATAATAACAATATAGTAACAATAATAACATATTAATAACTAGATCATTGCATGCAAAGTAATTTCTCTTTAAACCTTCAGAAGGCAAGGAAGATCTATAAAGTGTGAGGAACCTAACAGCTGGGAATAGCTCTGTACGGACCGTGCTAGTCAGTAGAAATATGTTTCCACAGTATGACACACTGCCCATGGGCCTTTGGCCAGTGTGTCCATCACCAGGAAGCATGGGAAAGTCAGGTCTGCTCTTCATTACCTATTCAGTGTGACAATGAATGAAACCACATCCACGCATTTGTTACCTGGAATAACAGAGAGACCTCAGCTACACAACAAAAAGCCACAAGATATTGAGGGGGGGGCACATTTTCCTTCTAGCAGTCTCTAGGCAGAGCAAGAAAAATCATTAAGTTTATCTGGCAGGTTATAAATTGCTGAAGATGTTAATATGGAGACTCAAAATTACAGACACCATTCTCCTTAAGGTCAAGGGAGGCAGCAGGCATGGTGTGAACCGAATAGAACTTAAACCCAAGCCTGGAGTCTAGAATTTGAGCGCAGTACCCACAGGGCTCACCTCTGAGGGCTTAAGGCTGTTTTCACTACAGTCTTTCACTCCAGCACAAGAGACACCAGCACAGGAAGGGTTATTTTCCTTGCTTTACTATGTGCTCTTCCACTCGGTTTCTATTTCAGCTCTTTGGATGCAGAAGTAGCAGGAACAGTGGTGCCAACAAGAAAAGTATTTACTGTTTGAAGACATGGGTAGAGAAAGGGGACAATAAACTATTATTTGACAAGGGCTACAGAAGTGAATGAAATCATGAAACCCGGAGCAGGGGATATAATTCAAAGAGATGGACAGTCGGGAAGAAGCCATTAATCCGAGCAATCAGATGTGCTGATGACGACAGCAAAAGGCACCAGTGACAGTTTCTAAAGAACTGGACGGGGTTAAGAACAGACGCGGAGTGCCCAGCAAAGGCACGGAAGTGCAGAGAAAGTGTTTCCAAACAAGCAACAATGAACCATAGCAGTGAAGCTGATAGTTGGATTTGAACATAAAATAAAAAGAAAAATGTCCATGAGAAAATACCTGTGATACATTCAATGAAGGGTTAGTATCTCAATCCAGTGCCCAGATATGCAAAAGCTCTCCTCATTAATAAATGTAAAGTCTCTAGGACAGAAATCAACCCAGGCCACGAAGAAAAAACCCACAGGAATAAAAAAAAAGTTGTTAATAAAGCTCCAAAAAGAAAAAAATGCACAGTGGAAGTCCATCTGACCTTTCTCTTTACAACTTTGCTTTGGAAAAAGTGACTGGTGCTTAAAGAAGACACAGGGTAGTTGCCTTGCAACCTTTCAAGATTCAGCAGGTCACCTCAGAACCTCCAGATGACCTTACCCAGGCAAGCCTATGAAACAATGGCTGGAGGGTGCTTTTACTGCAGTTTCATTCACAACAGTGGATAAAGATGTGAGTAGCCTACAGCTCCAACAACTGGGGAGCAACTAATGACGGATATGCTTCCACTAGGGTGCTGGGCAGCTACTAAACACCTTCCTGTAGGGGAGTTATTAACACAGATGCTGCTCAGTGGAATAAGAAGGGCCAAGTTCATGATAGGTCGATTTTCTTCTTTGGGGCCCACTGATTATTTTTTTTAAATATTTTTATGGACAAATACAAGTCTGTAGCATCAGTAATAGATACTTGAAATGATTGTCTAAGAATGGTCTGTTCTTAATGAAGGGAGATAAAGTAGATGGTTTTCTGGTCCCTACCTTACTATTGACAGACCATGGCAGCTTCATCCATTTAGGCCTAAGCTTTGTCAATCATAATAAAGGAGGAGCAGCCCCCATTCTCTGAGACATACAGAGGAGGCCATAGCACCATGTCTGAGGACTTGCTCTGCCCATGTTAAATTACAATGCTGATGTACTGCTGTTTTGGAGTCTCTACAGCCATACTAGATACATGAAAATTGTTTCCCCAATTCTCTGGCAACTGTGTTCTCACAGTTGGGCACAGGCACCCTCCCATCAGGTCTCTGCACTGAATTCCAACAGCCTGTCCTCCTCCTAATCTACCAGGGTTCTCTGGCCACTTTCCATGTCTCCAGTCCCTTCACTTGGTGGATTACCATCTTTTTTCATTCTCCTAGGCCCAGCGCTCCACTGCCTATCCATACTTTAGGCTTAGAAATGCCAGGGACACGTTCCACATGAGCAAAGGGTCTCTCAGCCCTGGCATTACTGTCTTTTGGAACAGGCAGATCATTGTACCCTGTTATCTCCTGTTTATTCCAGAATGTTCTGTAACGTTCCTAATATACAGAATGCAAATAGAAACCCATTTTTTCCCTAAGGTATGATAACTGAAATGAATCCAGATGTGGTCGTATAACTCCATAAGTCACGAAGGAGTGTGGAATCACTCAGACTGATAACCACGGCATACAGTGAGAAAGGCGCTGTTTTCTTACTCCTGACAGGTCTGACCTTAAAGCGGCATGTCCTAAGTCAGATCAATGACTGTCTTTCACAAGCTCCTTCAGCCTGAAATCTCCAGAGACAGCATGCCTCCTTTCTTCTCCTGCTACCTCTCATACTTAGCAAAGAAAAGGGGGCACCCCTTGGAACCCCAAGCCTACATGCAGCTCCTCTGAGAGCATTCTGGAAGCACCACACGGGCAAGCATGAAGATCTTTTGTGAGATTACTTATCTCAAGCGTGTGTCACTTTTTCAGCACCATAAAACTGAAATACTTGAAATAGATGTCACTACATTTGTCATGAACTGACATGGCCAATTAATATTACAAATTCACCATGGAGAAATGCTTCCAGCTCCCAAGGAATAAACTGCTGAACATTACAATTCCGCCTTGTAACAATGGGCCAACGTCTCCAGGGCTATAAATACGATGCAGCAGACTGATTAAATGGCACACAGAGCTGCTCACTGGTCGTCTCTCTCCAGAGTTGACACTTGGGCTATGCCTAAAGTTAACAGCCGCTGCCAGCGACTTGTCTGCAAAACTCCATTTCTTCTCACCCTTCCTTTAAGAACCAGTTGACTCTTGCTTCCACATCACCCTTTTCCACCTTCATCAGGGCACATGATTGGTATATTCATTATATGACACGTTATCCCAAGCTGTGTAGCTGGTGGGACTTTTTCCCTCCTTCCCTTCCTGCCACCCCCCTCCCGCCTTTCCCCTTCCTCCTCTATCTAATTCCATGCTGCCACAGCCAAACTCATTTCTAATCAGGTACAGGTGGGCCAGCGGCCCTGGATACATTCACGGTGGCAAGGAACTCTAAGTTTCCTAAGAGACATGGTTGCCCCCTTGGACCTCTCAGATCTCGCTAGCTTCTTTCACTGTGGCCATCTTAGCCATCAAGCAGAGAAAATAAGGCCATTGTTCCAAGCCACACAATGACACTGGGTGAACTGTGAATACTCTCCATCTTCCCTGCAAAAAGAATGCACGTGAAGTGAATCCACGGGATGATTGGGAATCTCATGGACTTATTTTCTTGGCAGAAACTTTAGGTTCCGATTCTGTGGCATCATTCATTACACCATTGGCTTGGAAGACAGAAAACATGTTAAGAGATTGTGTATTAAGGAGACTTGGTGAGCAATGATAAATTACCCAAACCAAACACACAGAGTCTGCTGCACAGAGGCTTTGGAAGAAGGCTAGACCTGTTTGAATGAGAATATGACATCAAAGAGAAATGTGTCAAAAACAAATTACAGAGCTTCCCACCACAGGTTCACACAGGCACACCAGCTAAAAATGAGCCATCGGTCAACAGCAAAGCGTGCACTGTGCATTTATTTCAACAGAGAACCTGTTGAACAACATTCCAAATCCCCAGGAAAGAAATAAGAACCAGCTCCTACCTCTGTAAGGAATCACTTACTCTCCTGCTCCTATCCCCCCCTTTATTTCACTCAAAATACCTGACAGGAGATGAGACTTTTGTTTCCACAGAAAATGCCTCTGGGTCCACTAGAGTTTACTGCTCACTTAACTAAGTACTTTACTAAGTCCTTCATGTCTCAAACAAAACAGCTACATGGGACATCCTAGGCTTATTTATACCACACCACTGACCCTTACTCCTCTTCTCTCAATACTGGAGTCTTTTGTGTTTTATAAAGCCGAACCGCCTCATACAAAAAGGAGCTTGTTCCAGTATAAACAAAAAATAGAGAAAATACAAAAACCCTGAAAAACTCCTTACTCTCTACTTTTTAAGCAGGTGAATTTATAAGGAGTATATTCTTTAAGCTTCAACAGTAAAGAATGTCTTAAAGTCATTCTCAAAGCTCTGGAGATTTTAAAAATCCAAACGAACCAAGCTTAACTTGGTGGTATGATATATAACAAAGCCCTTTCCAGGACTGACCTACTTAAAGATACACTATACATTTGGATAAGATAAAAAGAAATTAGGAATGTAGACATATATGGAATGGGATGTCCAAAAATAAATAAAACACTTTCAATAAAGGTTTCTAGCTTTAAGTAATAAAGTCAAGCTTCTCAATAGATAGTTTGAATCCTGGTTTTAGGATGAGCCAAAAACTACCAGAGTGAAAAGGAGGGAGGGAGGGAGGGAGGGAGGGAGGGAGGGAGGAGGGAGGGAGGAGGGAGGGAGGGAGGGAGGGAGGGAGGGAGGGAGGGAGTTGTGAGAACAGTACCTAATGAAAAGATCACCCCACACCCCACCCCTGTCACATGAGTGTGATTCCTTCTCATATATTCTGCCTGGAAATGGCGATTCCAGCCCTTCCATCAGCCTCAGTACTTGGCAGGTCACCTGTAAACTTTTTAAATAGGAAACATAAATGGTTTCCTTATTCCTGAACATCTTATAGAAGAAAATACTAAGTGCATTTCAAATGAATATTTTCCAATTATCCATAGACAATCAAAGGTTAAAATATCTACAACAGAAGACTGCTGAGTTCAACAAGACCGTAAAAATGGAACAGAAACTTTTTGTTTCAAGTTCTTATCTGCAAAAATCAACGGCAGACTGCTGAGAAAGCAAAGGAATATCCAGAGGTGCTGGGCTTCTCACTAACAGTCACTCCTATCACACAGTTGTCCACTTTTGTCATTATAAATCTTAGTAAGCACAGTTTGCTTTGAGAGCTTGGCACAGGGGCAGGTGAAACACCACACAGAAGTGCATGCAATCAAAACAACGCTATCATTTTTGCTCAGATGAACATCTCCATAATATAGCTGGCTTTGAAACACATAATACTCACTGATATTAAATATAAAGCCCCCCTAAAGTAACCCACAAATCAAGAATATACCAAGCAAAACCATAACACAGTCTAGACACCATTTGGTAGAGAATTTGAATGAACATCTTACATCAACTTGCGCAAAAACGCTGCATGCCTGTACATGCCATGGGAGAATCCATCATAAATTAATTTTTAATTAATCAAAATATAGTCTCCAGGGTGTTTATACTAAATGATTCAAAAGGCACAGTTTCTAAAAATGGTGCAGTTTTGTGTTGATATAGTTCACATACATGTCCCCCACGTAAAAAACTCAACAGTTTTTAGTTTTTTTAACATATACTGTACATATACAGCCATCACCACAGTCTAGAGAAAAGGCAAAGCAAAGGGAGCTAAAGATGGGGCCAGCAGGAAAGCTCAGTGGTTAAGGGCCTGATGACCTGAGCTCAGTCCCTGAAACCCACCTGGGTAAAGAGAGCTCATGATTCCCACAAGTTATCCTCATGACCACCACACACATTCCCCAACACACACACACAGACACACACACACACACACACACAAGAAAAGGAGAGAAACGAAAAGAGAAAGGGAGAAGGAAGGCAGAGGCGTCTATGGTAAGTTCCCAGTGGTCCCTGACATGGGATTTCCCATCATCCTCTACGGTATTAGAGATTTACTTGCCTGGTAGTCAAATAACTCTTCCCAAACCACGTGGGAAAAAAAGCAATAGAAAAGTGTTCTTCGCAAAGCTGAGACTCACCCAGTTAAAAAATTAAGTTGTACAGATCAGAAATGTAATCACAGGGGACAAGCTCTGAGAGTTCTTCAATCACGGTGCGGCTGCATCAATTTAAAGTCATGTCACATTAAAGAGAACACCAGCTGGGAGACGCGCCCCATGTCACTTCAGATTACATTTGTTGTTGTTACCAGGCTGTGCATTTTGCTGCCTTTATTTTACATTTTAAAGATATTGCTTAATGGTCATAAATGAGAAACTTGTAACTGACAACTTGTTCTCTTTGCCCAAAGGTGAGCAGAAAGCACAAATTAGCATGGAGAGAGAAATAAGCATTGTCCATCTAGATTCATATTCGCATATTAACTAACTTCCTTAGAGTCTCCAAACAGAAGGCAACTAACTCCAGTGGGCTTTTTTTTTTTTTTTTCTTTTAAACTTCACTCTACTTAATTTACAAGTTACACACACACACACAAAATCAATTTGTGGTCTGTCTTCCTTCACCTACTCTACCATGGAGGAGGGAATTGAAACATTCCATCTCGGTGTGTTTCAATGTCTTGTGAAGTGCAACCTCCCTCATCTCACTGAGATCTTGCTAAATTGCACAGGAGATCAGCCCTGGACTCTGAGGACTTCTAGACATCAAGTTGCATAAAAATGACACTTCACCAATTTAAGTGATAAGTTTTCAAATTGTGAAGCATCTAATTGCAACAATAAATTCACCTTGCTTTCCTGTATGGCCAGACATCTGTATCTTTAACAAATAAGAGCTGTGGTTTTAAAACAATTAGACTCAAAAGAAATAAGAAAACCTCTAATGAATAAAAATCACTGTCTCTACAGACTGCACAGGACTGAGTATATACTCATATAGTGTGTCTACACCACACAACACACAGAGGCCACAGACATCCTGATCCTGGAAGGGACTTTACCCCTAATATCTCCTTCTCCTCTGCTTTCTGGAATGGAGGCTACTCTAGGCATCATGAAGTATCGAAAACTTTCAAGGCTGAATGTGAGTATCATGGATTAAATGGCATCGCCACTGCTTTCTTCTCCTTAGGGGAAGGAAATGCTCTCCATACTTTTTGGCAATAGAAATGGGCACTGTTTGTCACCTAACACAGTGGAGTCATCACATCTACCCCAAACAGTACTCAGCCTCCTCACATACCTGAAGCACTCTGGAGAACCATCCTCACATCTAGAGAGCCTGACAAGGATATTAAGACAGGCAAGAGCAGGGGCAGGGAGGACTGGGGATGGTAAACATCTGAGTTACCCGGGTGAGGTGGGAGCCCTTTGCCCCTGCTTCAGCTGGAAGAGGAGTCTGCAGTTGAAACTCCAAGTTTCCAAAAACAAACTGGCAAATGAACTTCCAAACTAGCTATAAGATGGCTCATGCATTCTGGAAGGCTGTTGAGGATCACTTCACTACACTCTATTCCCATTCTGCCTACTTCAGAACCTGCCAAGTATAGACGATGAGGTCCCACAGCTTCCAGAATTACATCTCCCTGGACCTCTGTACATGAAACACCCACCCAGATGCCTGATACCTAACACCCTCCAATAGAACATTTCTCACGCAAACCTGTTTGAACATGGTTTAGTGCCAAATCCACCATCCCCATAAGAGTAAAGTACATGGAGCTACACCCTCGGGTCCTAGCCAGCACTGGAAGCACCTGCTTACTTTTGCCATTCTGTAGTCAATTTACTTTTGCATTAGCAAGGCAGCTCATTAATAAAAAGGTTAAATCAAACTGTGAAGCAACTGAGGGTGAGACCGGCTGCAGTATGACTGAAAATTAAAAGGTGTGAGAAATAAAGAGGCTGGCAACTCACCACAGACATGGGCTGTGGATATTAGTGAGTTCTAAGCAGGGCAGGTAAAAGCATCATTAGTGGGGACAAAACGTATGACCGAGGACATGTCCTTGAGGTCTAGGGTCTAGGAGAATCCATGAGTGGCTAGAGAGGGGTCATGGCAGTGTTGACAATGTCAGTTATGATGACCCACAGTAGTTGAGACCCAAACACTGGGCTCATCTCAACCCTCACGAAACTCTAAGGATGAGTAACGATTACAAACCACACTTTGAAGATGAGGAAACAGAAGTGTAAGGGGTGGGTCTGATGCTTGGACAGATATCACACAGGCAGCTTCTTAGGCTGTTTGGACCTGGACCTGACTTTACAACATCCAATAGCCTAACATGGAAGCAACAGTGACTTCAAGGTACAGGAATCCTGAGACCTCATAGTTCAGGTAGCATGTTTGCAATATGGTACATGGCCCCTGCCACGAGTCTAGCATGTACAGGCCATGGGCAGCAGAGCAGCAAAGAGCATCTTAAAGGCAAAGTGGTTATGCTGATGGTTGGGAAGGGTGGATACCCAAACACAGAGTGCACCTCATTTCAGTGCTTAGAGGAGCTGAGGCAGCCGTGCTGGAAGACATAGGGCACAATGTGACATGTTCACACCCCGGACAGGTCTGGAGACAGCCTCCTGAAACCGCCCTGGGGGCCCCAGAGGCCCTGAGGTCTCCAGGGCTTGTCACTCAGGTACCGAATACGCTTAGTCTAATTGGATATTATTCTTTCTTTATGAAGCCAAGCAGGTTGCTACCTAGTTTCTGGATGAGACATTTGCAGCTTCATTTTGCAATTACATCTCCCTGGTATTTGTGATGGCACAGAAGTAAAATTTCTGTTTCTGGTCACTGATGTCATCTTTTTCTTATGTTTAAAATATGGGTGCCATGCCAGGCTTTTTCCCCCCCTTCATCTGTTTTTCACCCTCTACCAGAGAGAGAGAGAGAGAGAGAGAGAGAGAGAGAGAGAGAGAGAGAGAGAGAGAGAGAGAGAGAAACCTGCAATATCTAACCAATTATTTTCTCAGTCCCATTAAAAATGGATGCCACTTGCATTGACATGTGACAGATGTTAACAACCGCTGTCCCAGTTCTTAGATTCATTATGGCACACAGTAGGACTGTATTTCCTGTCCTTTCAAAGTCAGTCATGTCCACATATTTTCTCTACCCAGTGAACTGTGGTGGAAACAAAATTAACTGCCCTTCCATGTTCCTTTCCCAGTTACAAAGGCTGTGTGAGAGATCATCTGAAAGTCAGCCTGGATCCCTGAGAGACCCCTGCCTGCTTTCTGCTCAAATATCCTGGTGAGGAATAAGGCACTGTGTGAAGTCACTAAGATGTGGGTCTGCTCCTACAGTCACAGGATAGAGCAAGTTCCATCACTGTGTCCCACTTCTTTGTCATAGCCTGGCTTTTCCTTTGCCTCTTAATGCTCTAGGATTCTAAATTGTCTGCAATTCAGTGCACACATACATGTTAGAAACTCTCTGTCTTATATTCAAACTAGAACCATAAAAAAAGAGAATATCTGTTACTCATCCTAGAAGGGCTCAAATAGGCCGACATACCCATCTCTACAAAATTCAAATCTAGACCCAGTCTGTTAAAATGCAGAATAAGCCATGCATGCCATCAAAGAAGGGCTCATTACTCCACTATCTGATGTGAAAATGTCTTTCTGTATGCTATGAATATCAATCTTTAAATAAAGGAGCTGTTTTGACCCTTGGTGAACACCGTAGCCAAAGACAGCATAGGTCGGAGAAGAAAGGCAGAGTCAGTGACAGATCAAGCCAGACGCCTAAAGAAGAAACATGTAAGGAACACAGGTGGGCCATGGGCCACATGGCAGGACAGAATGAAAATAGGTTGAGTTAAGATGAAAGAGCTATCTAGCAATGATCCTGAGCCATAGGCCAAACAGCATGAAGTTAATATAAGTATCTGAGTCATTTTGGGGGCCTAAGCAGTAGCGGGTGGCTAAGGGGTCTGAGACTGCAGGTCTGTGGGTCTGGACCTCTAGCTGGATGGGCCAAAAAACCCTCATTGTAACAACTGTCCTCTGACAAATTACCACCATTCGTAGGGTCTGGGTACTCCCAGCACCTTGGTTACCATGCCTTCTCACATCTTTCCCTATCAACCTCAACCACCACCCTTCAAGTCAGAGGTCAGCCTTCTCCAAGCAATGAGCCTACCTTCTGGGACAGTTTCTGACTACCAAGGGATCAGCCAGCTAACTTGGTCTACAGACACACAAAAAGCTGATCTCTGGAATAAGGTTGGGACTGGGCAGGGATGCTCTCTGTTAGGCTGTAACTTCACCCAACTACTCCAACCCTTCCAAAATGGACCAATAAATAAATAAGATCAACCACATACAGGTACCACGATCACATGTTAATCATGTAGTATCTAACCAGTATCTTTTCACCAAAAACGAAGTGTAGAGAGATCACATGCCAATAAAGGATTGAGTCTGGGTTTGAACTGTAGTCTTCAGATATGGTGTTTCAACCCTCATACACTGCAGCAAACAACCTCCTTTTATGCCTTCTCCTACTGTTCTCTCCTCTCCATGAAGACACTAACTCCAGAACAGGCCAGGCTCATTCCCAGTTCCCTATCAGCGTCTGCGTTTTTACATGCACCCCCAACTCTCCTGGAACTGCTTACCACTGTCTTGCTAACAGAACTAGCTCCCTGCCTCTATACCTAGCTTTCTAAGCTCTCCAGGTGCCATGGAGCTCTTAGCATCTGACCATAAGATGTAGTTATAGGAGCAACATCTGCCCATAGCTTCGGAGCCTTCTTGGATGCCAGATGATTTACTGAGCTGTGCCCTCCAATCTGCCTGGCCTATCTTGCATGCAGGTTCAAATGTCACCCTGACTAACCCAACTTTCCCCCACAACCTGACAAGACAGTACTGAGAACACGGGAGGCCCACCGGACAGATGTGATGAACGCTGAATAAATGAAATGTTGAATAGATAGGATGGATGGATGGGTGGGTAGATGGATTGCTGTGGGATTGTGCCTTGGTACACTGCAAATATCTGTCATTGTAAATATTGGTTTAATAAAGTGTTGATTGCCCAATAGGAAGCGCAGGTGGGGCTGGCAGATTGAGAGAATTCTGGAAAGAGGAAAGGAGAGGGCGGAGATGCCAGGCAGACACAGAGGAAAGAAGACGAGAATGCTGCTCTGAGAAAAGGTACTGAAGCCATGTGGCTAAACAAGACTTAGTTTAAGAGTTAGCAAGTAATATGCCTGACCTGAGCCATAGGCCAAATCGCATGGAACTAATATAAGACTTTGTGTGATAACTGAAGACTACTGGTCCAGATCTTGGGGCTAAGCTGGGCCAGAAACTTCTTACTACAATGAATAGAAGGATGGCTGGCTGGGAAAAGCCCCTCTGTCGTGTCTGTGGAAGTCCTGTCACATGGGATCCACACAACAGCCACATGAAGACTCTTTAACTGCTGCCATCTGCATTCTGAGAAGCAGTGCCCTGTAGACTCATGGAGAGCTGGCCACACGAGAACTAAGTCCAGTTTCTGGCCTTCCTATTAAGCAGTAAGTACCAGGGTCAAAACCAAAAACAAATTCCTCAACCCTGCAGCTTCTCAGCAGGAATATCCAAAGTATCTTTAGAGGCTCAAATTGTCCAGAGTTCTAGAAATGCCTCCAGTTACTATGGATTAATCAGTGAAGAGAATGAAAGAAAGAAAATTTGTTTCACAGTTAAAGTCAAGGCTACTTTATCCCAGATGTACTTAAATCACTTAGTGCTTAACAGAATCTTTAACTATAAATATACTAAATTTGGTAGCAGGATAGATTAACTACAAAGGAAAATTAACACTGCCTTAGAGAAAAGAGATAATGTATTAAGCACTGATGGGCTACTTTTGAGAATTATAATAGAGTAGACCTAACATTTTAAGCAGATATTAGAGAGAGGAAATAGTACTTACCCCCTTCTGAAATGCAATTGAATTTACAATGATTAAGGAAGGGGGGGCATCAAAGATTCTTTGAGGCCCTACATTAAAAATCTTAAATGTGCCCTAGAAAGACACATTGGGAAGTAAGTTCTGGTGACTAAGGAGCATCATTAGACCTCCAGGGAGAAAATACATAGGGCTTCATTCCGCCACAAGCATGTGAAAGCAGAGTTTCATGTGCAGGTGAATGAATGCTCTTCTTCCAGGGAGAATAGCAGCAAGGATCAAGTTTGCAGGGCTTTTATCATTAGCCCTGTTTGCATTCACCAAAGCAAACTGACAGTCTCATGATGCAGCGCATTAAAAAAACCCTCGGTGGTATCGACTGCCTGAAGCCGGTGCTTCCCCGTTAAATACAGCACAGCTCAATTAACAGCTCTTCAATACGCAATTTAATTTTTCTTTCATCTTGATCCACAGCCTGGCTCAAAATGAGGAATGTGAGGATGGATGTACTTTGAATATTGAAGCTGGTCTTTATAAATAAACCTATCACACTTGTAATGATTTCTGTCATAACATGACAACACACATGGAGCTTGGCGCCTGCCACTTCAGGCCATACGCCATTGCTCCAGCATTGGCAGAAAATCCAGGTTTTCCCCCAACACACACACACACACACACTTTTGGCTTTTCTCTAGTGGTTTTGCACCCCCCCCCCCCGTTACCTCTCAATAGCATGCTGCTATTTTAGAAAAGTTTATCTTTCTTTGTTCCTTAACCTATGTGACAAATCCTCAGAAAGAATGAAGAAAATTACTATTCTGCTACTTGTGTGTAAGGTGAGGCAGACAACTTATAAATGAATTATGAGGGTCTTAGCCTTGGAAAGACATGCATATTTCATCATAGATGCGATCCACAACACTTACTCCACATACAGTATTTATTTTTATATGTGATTATTCAAGGCTTTTTTAGACTTGCAATCACACACTTTCATAAGCAAATCCAACATTCTCCTTTAACCTGTAACACACAAAACAGAATATACAAAGGAACGCTCAGTTGACTTCATACGTATGCTTTCCCTTGATGTAAAGTATGATGATGTTTGCAATGGGCACTGGAAGTCCAGAAATGTCCAAAGGCATGTAACTCAGTATTCAAAGAGCTCCTTGTTCTTGTGTCTGTCAATGAGGAAGCTGTTTCGCTTTTGCCAGATGCAGTCCCTTATGTTTAAACATCCATAAAGAAAGAGCGAACAGCAGCCAAAGCTGTGGATTTGAAGTGTACAACACTGATGTGGGTGTTTGAGCATATGCTCAGCTCAGAAGCAGAAGCTGTCCCTAGCACCAACAAAGCCATTCCCATGGCCAGGCTGAAGCCCACAGCCTCTCTGATCTGCTACACTGAGACCTCTGGCAATGTCACCATCACACTACAATGACAGACTTACATAAAACTTAATGATTTTACCTCAGTGTATTTGATGTTTGTGTTATAATTTACAACCCATTTTAAAAATTCCAGATGCATCCCATGTTTGTCAATTCATTTACTGCCTATTCAGCATGAAATAGGAATCACACATTAGAAAATTAGAAATTAGGGCTAGGCAGAGAGCTGGGTCACTAAAGTACTTCATGCATAATAGGCATGGGGACATGATCCCCAGAACATGCATCAAAAGCTAGGTACAGAGGAATTCACTGTAATTCAGGACTGCAGAGGTGGGAACAAGGAAATCGCTGGCCTAGCCAGCTGGTCAGTCTAGTCTGATGGACAACACTTAAGGAACAATGTCCAAAATTGACCTCTAGCCTCCTCAAATATTAACACATGTACACATATAACACCCTCATACACACACAAAAGAAATGGCACATCAAAGTACATCACACAAGCCATCCAAAATATAGGCCAGCAAAACTATCCCCTAATATTTTAAGTACACTCCTTCCTTTTCCAGTGCCTGACTGCTACTTTTACAAGGTGGGGAGAGCTGAACAAAAGCTTTAAGAGATCTTTTAATTGTCAGAGATAGAATACTTCAAATTTATAGTCATTAACTACTCATTATTTCAAATAAAAACATTAATTGGTATGTTGAGAAAATCTGCAGCATTGCAGAATTTAAAATAAACATTACAAAGATACCACTTACAACTAATCTATATTTACCACTGAAGTGAGTTTCAAACTGTATTTCTTTCTATTATGCTTTTATTGGCTACAGCACACAGTAAATGGGGTGTGTTAAGCACAGCTTCCTAAACACCTAAATTTATAAAAACCCAATTACATAAATTAATTAGGAATGAACGCATATATTTATGCCTTTGTTTGCAACTGTAACATATTAAACATGACAAAATTAATAAGTAGACCCTCAATGGAAAAAAATGGTCTCACATATTCATTTTCCATAACAGATATCTATGAGATTAATTTGACTTCTCTAGTCCTAAGGGTCACACTTCTTAATAAATATGCAGCTTGGGCCACTTCGTATATATACATATATATGTACATATGCATGTATGTATTATGAGCATATTTTCATAGTTCCTAAAGCACCAAGAATGTATAAATTCAAGAACATTTATTTCTAGGGCTAGAGACAGAAGGGCAAAGAATTACTCAAATGCTATTTCTGTCTCATTTCTCTCCTACTTCGTTATCAAAGACAGCCTTTTGGTAATTAGAGTGATTCGCTTTCACCTAGATTATCATAGGAAACATCCATTAAAATAAGCTTAGTCTTAGTTCCACAGGGAAATGGAACATTGATATATGATCAAGCCAGTCAGATGAACACAATTGGAAACAGATACAAATGTTAAAAAAAAGTTTCTCAAAATGCATTCAAATATACCCTTTAAAATAAAGTATATAATTGTCTAATATTGTTATACATAATGACATTTTCTCACATAGAAAATGCTAAAATAGAACTAAATAATCTGTCCTGTCACACCCAGTCAATCATGTTGCTAATGGGATGGCTCACGTGAGCCTGAAGATGCCCAGGCTGAGCAGTGCAGCTCAGTAAGAGAAGTATGGGTGTGAGCACACAGAGGGGCTTCTGACAGCAAAGCCTGTTTCTTCCAGCCTCTGGTCCTATCCTAGGAAGCAATGAGTCTTCCAGTGACAGATTACAATGGGACACACATTGGCCCAGGCTCCTTAGCCTACTGTCTTTCCTTGCTGAAACTGAGGAGTCCCTCAGAGAAATGAACACCAGTGCAGGTAACAGTAATTAGAAAAGAGGCTGATTAATGAAATCTTTGTAAATAACATCCATATTATAAAGAAAAAATAAATTTAATGTCCATATTATTATGAATCCATTAGTTTGAAAGTTCAAAATTCCATGTACCTCATTTTCTTAAGAAAAATGGACACATACATCAATCACACGAACTTCAAACTTCAACATCATCCCTTTAGCTTTCTCTGGCCTCAACATCCAGGACATGTGCGCATGTGCATGCACATAAGCATCTCACCCCAGCCCCCCCCACACACACACACACACCGACCATCTCTTACCTAAATTCAAACCCTTTACTTCTGTGCATGATAGACAACTTATGCATGTGCTTGCATGTTCTATTTACTCTTTCTTTTCTTCAACACTGCTTTTGTGGGGGAGGGGTGAGTACTCACATATAAAGGGCCAAAGGTCAATGTATTGTCTCCATCAGTCACTCTCTATCTTACTTGGAGATAAGGCCTCTCTCTGAACTTGGAGCTCATTGATTCTGCTAGACTGGCTGGCTCAAAAGCCTTGAGTATGCCAACCCCACCCATGCCATCCCCAGCTTTGATGGCGGAGCTGAGGGATCCAAACTCAGCTCCTCAAGATTACAAGGCAATCCTCTGGATCTCTCCTGCCCCTCTTTCTTCTTCTGACACTTTAACATCAGTGAGAATTGCTAAAATCAAGATGCTTGCTCGCTCACTGATCATCTCAGGTGTTTCGGGAATTCTTTCAGGAATTCAGTGGGAAATAATGTCTCTTCTTGGACAAAAGAAGGAATAGTCCACTAAATGGCAAATAAACTAATAGACAGGGCTCTTTTAAAACAGGGATGGACTACAGAGATGGAGAATTAGGGAGAGACACTATTGTAGATAGGGCATAAATCTCAATCTTCCTGTATTTAAGGGGAATGAAATTTCTTTCCCAAGGAGAATGGATGCTTCAAATGTTAGAAACTGAAATATGTCTTGTCACCAAAATGTTCCCTAAACAAGACATTGATCTGAGAACAGTTCAACAATGAAGTTAATTCATGGTAGTTACAGCTAAGGTAACTACCATGAACTTATTGTGGTTTAACTGTTGAAGGCCATGTTCTAACCATGGACAATGTTCAGATCCATGGAATATAAGAACATTAACCAACCATATTCCTGGGAAGGAAAAAAAAAAAACAGAAGGAAAAGGCACAAGAAAGGAGTAGACCCTCCTTCCCACCAGAAGCTGCCGTGTGACATGAGGAGAGAGAACATCCCTGGGCCAGCATGGCTCTGAAGGCAGCCTAGACAAGACAGGAGGCCAAGTGCATTGCCTAAGATGTGCCCAGTCAGCCCACCAAGAGTCACCAGTCTTGGCGAGGATCCTGTCAAGAACACGCTCATTATCAAGTTTTCAGACAGATCATGAGATGAAGAAAGGAGCTAGCAAAAGTTCAGAAAAGAGGAAAGAAAATGTAGAATATATCGGAAGGGATGCCAGAGGGGGACTGGAGAGCGAAAGCCGCATAAAGCTTAGGAGTGACTCACAAACAAAATCACAAGCACCCTGGCTGGCGTGGCTGGGCTAGTACCTCTTCCACAAGGAACCAAACTGTTCTGGAGAACTATTAGTACCTATTGCTCTCTTGCATATTTTTCAGCCTGATGCTAACTTGGACTTTGTCAAACATTTCTCATTTTGCATCCTTTCTACCAACAATCTGGGCTAAGAATACAATCAGAATAATCAAGTTCAAATCGTTAATATGGTCTTATCATGCTTTCTCATGCTTTCAAGATTCTCATAAGCTTAATAATTATTCCTCATGCTCTCAGCCTTTTCAACACTCTCTGTGTAACGATGATGTATTAATTTGCCTGTTCAATAAAGAACTGTCATTTCCAGACACACACTGGATCCTAGCTGGGACCCCTTCCCAACTTCAATAAGCTCAGGGGAAAAGGCCTCTGCTGTCACGTTAACAGGCTCATTTTAACACCTGATGATAAGAACATTGTGTTCAGGTGTTTCTCAATAATCCATCACTCCCATCCAGGGTGGGCTAATGGGCACACGACTTAAAACAAGCAACGATCAAAACACTTTCCAGCCCAATTTCCCTCATGATTGCTTCTGTGAGTGGAGGACTGCTGTCGGTTTGGAAGGCAGGAGTCCATGTTTATCTTTCCCTTCTATTTGCTGACCCCTGTGCACTCAGACCTGCGCACAAATAGAAATGGAACGAATGTTTAATTGCATGAATCAAATGTGGGAGTGCTACCTGCTTTCCCATGATGAACACACACAGGCCGAGTGCTCCAACCTGGAGCACGGTACTACCCAAAGGGCAGGTCCAGGGTGGTACCAGTGATTCCCTGAACAAATACACAGGCCCACTTGGACAAAGGCCGTTGCACAGAAAATTAATCTAGCCCTTTTTGACAACAGAGCTTCCCTAGAGTGACTCGCATTGAAGAGGGATCTCTCTATCCGTGGATTAACTATGAGACACCATTGAGGAAGGGCAGACCCCATGTGGTCACCTTAGAAGCCAAGCGTCTAGAAGAGGAGCACAGCAATAAGAGCAGTAATGAAGTCTGAGAAGAACTACAGTATGTTGAGTCTGCTAAGCACGTCCACAATGCTAAAGCAGCACTGTCCCCACGGCAGCGTTGTGCCCAGAGGAGCACTGTCCCCACGGCAGCGTTGTGCCCAGAGGAGTACTGTCCCCACGGCAGTGCTGTCCCCACGGCAGCGCTGTGCCCAGAGGAGCGCTGTGCCCACAGCAGCATTGTGCCCAGAGGAGCGCTGTGCCCACGGCAGCGCTGTGCCCAGAGGAGCGCTGTGCCCAGAGGAGCGCTGTGCCCAGAGGAGTGCTGTCCCCACGGCAGCGCTGTGCCCAGAGGAGCGTTGTGCCCAGAGGAGCGTTGTGCCCAGAGGAGCGCTGTGCCCAGAGGAGCAGTGTTGTGAGGCAGACAGGAACATACTTTAAACGGTGGGAAACTGATGCTCAGATGCTTTGGGTAAATCTGTCTTAGACAGGGGTGGACCCTGTAGCTCAAAGATGGCCTGGAACTCATAGCAATCCTCCTGCCTCATCTTCCCACCTCTTGAGTGTGGTGATTACAGGCATGTGTCACTACACCAGATTCCTTCTTTTCTTTGCTTGCCTGCTTATCACCCTTCCTCTACCCACCCATCCTACCCTCCCTGCCCTCCCCTACTCCTCTACCCTCCCTCTTTGCTTTCCTCCTTTCCCCCTTCCTCACTTTTTTCTTCCCCCTTCTTTCCTTCCTCCCTCCTTCCCTTCATGCTTCCTTTCCTACTCTTTTGAGGCTTCTATGATACAAAATCACCCACAGGCGTGTGCAGAGTAAGTGGGATGAAAATGAACTGAGCTCACCCCTCAAGTCAGCTGTAGGAAGCCAGCAAGGATACAAGAGGAGGAGAGAGTGTGCCACGCCCACTGCTGGGCTGCTGCTCTCTCTGGGTGTTCAGTAAGCACACTTAGGGGCCTATACTTTAGTCCAAGGGACTTAAGGAGAGACTACTTGCCTTTTGCCCTCCAAAGTCAACAGAGTCCCGGAGGACTGTGAACTATCTCCCAAAATGTCCAGTAACTGTGGAAAGTCATGTGTGTCCTTATTCAGGGATGCCATGGAAATACAACTGGGTAGATACTAACCAGTGGACAGTCTACAAAGAGGAGGGTCAACACAGAGGAAAAATCCCTTCACACTTGAAACAGGTCAAGCATGGCCTTTGGCTTATTACCACACAGATAGACTAACAGAAGATTAGGGGAGCTAGAGACTCCTCCCAGCCTAAGTGACCTCTGAGGATGACATCTTCCACTGGCCATGACAGGATAAAGGAAACAAAATATTTGGCTACTACGTGGCCTTAAACACTAAGAAAGTATAAACCAAGATTCAATGATTAGGATGTTTCATTAACATACTACAATCCTCAGACTTTATACCAAATAACATTATGAGATGTTATTTGATAATTATTTCTCAAATAATTAAATCTCACTAATGATTCTTTTCTTGAAAAAAAAAAAACATATATTGCCCAGATATTGGAAAAGATCTTGGCTCACTTCAGTACTGCAGTGTCTATATGCAGTCAAGAAAAACAGACCTATCTTCTGGAATACTGAGGCCAAATTTAAAAAGAAAAAACTGTGTTTGTCAACTACAGAATACCATTTCTTTCTGGAAGAGTTCTCACTACTGCAATGTTTCCTTCTATGTTCTAACTGTTCATGTTCCCAGATTAAGAGCTAGAACCTCATTAACAAACTCAGAAGTTGGGGAAATCATTCAGGATACCAAGTGGTATCTGTGGGAGACTGTGTTGTTTCATTGTAAATAATTGTCCCACCCACTGGTTTAATAAAAAGCGCTGATTGGCCAAAGGCAGGCAGGAAGTGTGGGTGGGGCTACCAGACTAAGAAAAACTCTGAGAACAGGAAGCACAGAGAGAAGGCCAGAGAGAAGCCAGAAGCAGCAGAGGACAACTATGCTGCTCTAAGAAAAGGTACCAAGCCACATGGCTGAATAGGATGAGCCATGGGTTAGATGAAGGGTAGAGAGCTAGCAAGTGATATTCCTGGGCCTGAGGCTGAACAGCCTAAAACTATAGTAAGCCTCTGCGTGTCTCTGCAGGTCTATGGGTCTGTGGGTCTAAACCTTGAGGTTAGGCCCAAAAGTCCGGGCCAGAAACCTCTTACTACAGGTATCCCTGGGAAATTGCTGGACAATCTTGTTTCAAAAACAAAAAAACAAAAAACTTAGTTGGGCAGTGTATGCCTTTAATCCTAGCACTTGTGTGGCAGAGGCAGGCTGATTTCTGAGATGGAGGCCAGCCTCGTCTATAGTGAGTTCTAAGACAGCCAGGGCTACAAAGAAAAACCCTGTCTGGGAGGAAAATTTGATTATATTTTTCTCTTAAATTTTCAGTTAGATACCAATGTGAGGTTTTGACTTGAACAAATGCCATGTGGATTTCACTCAGGTTTGGCCCATAGTGTCCACACCCACTTGATGTTATATCAGGTACACAGACAAAGGCATCTATTGCTTGAAGGGCACTGCCAATGGGACATCAACCAGATAATAAGAATGCTAAAGGTAGGAGAGTCTTTTCTGTTCTTGCAGAGGACTGGAGTGTGGTGCCCAGCACCTGTATTGGCCAGCTCACAAACACCTGTAACTTCAGCTAAGGGGATCCAACTCTCTTCTGGCTTCAGGTATGACACACAGACACAACAACAGGTACAGGTACACAAATAAATGCAAAATCATTTACAATAACAATAATTAGTAAACAGCCTACTGTGTGCAGAGGGAACTGGTAGCAAATGTTCTTGCTCCATCTTTCCAGCCCCAGCATGAACTCAAGATCTAGCCTGAGAAATCTCTCAGCCAATGCATGTAACTTAAAGAAGGGGGCATTAAAAATATATTATCTGCTTCTCCCCTTGCCATCTCAGAGGAGTGAAAATGAAAACTGGCTATATGTTAGCTGCCTGGTCACTGGTGACATTTTTGAAGTCACTAGTCTTATAGACCCATAACTAACTTTGTTCCTACTAGGAAAGGACTTTGTTTGCATATATTAGGGTTTTTCCTTCATGCCATTAATCAGCCAATCCTAGAGCCTGCTTAGTCTGTCATGACTATTGACAATGAAGTGTACATACACAAATGCCACCAGCTGCCAGATTCAGTAAGGAAAAAAGAGAGGCCTTGAGTCTACAGCTCAGTCCATTCCAGACTCTCCCAGCTGTATTTATTTATTTATTTTTTATGGTGGAGTAGAGACAGCAGATGAACATGTGGCATAAAATAAGAATAACTCATCAACCTCTGAGATATCAGGTGAGTAGCATGGAGAAGACTCAGACCTGCATCCTGTAAGCCTCTGGTCAACAATGAGCAGAGCATCAGAAAAGAAACCCTGTGTGAACCTCAGGTTCCCTCAGGATTCTCAGGATCATCCTGCTGTGCCTGCATGAAGAAATTAAACAGATGCACACTGGTTGGTTCATAGGGGAAAAATATGCCTATGGACGTCATGAGGGCAGTAGCTACTGTCTCTCATCTTTTACAGTCAATGCTCGAGGGATTTAATTACGGATATAGAATGGGATGCAAAAATTATGAATATGACAGTGCAGAAGTATACAGAACAGACATTTGTGGGAAGAGGGGAAAGATGAGCCAGCAGAGGCTAGAAAGATGGCTCAGAGGGTGGAGGTTCTGGCCTTGTAAGCCTGAGAACCTGAGTTTAATCCCCAAATCTACATAAAGGAAGGAGAGAACCAATTCCTAAAAGCTATCTTCTGCCACAGTGCAGGTTCACACACAAACACTAGTCATAAAAATCAAAAATGAACTAGCAGGACATTTGGAGTAGCCATTGCCTCCTGTTACTATGAAAGGGTTTAATTTGAGGATGTATAAGCAAAAACAAAAATGTAAATACTTGCATCTATGTGATTAATGTATGTATATATACATAGTCCTACATAATACACATATATACAGAAGGTATATAAAGCTGGATGCTATAAACCTATATGAGAAAGACATAACTATTGCTGGTGAGACAAACAGGAAATGCTGTGTGCTTCACAGTAAAAGCCTTCAGCACCTGAAATGACTTCAAAAACTTGTACTGTAAGCACTACGGCAGGAGGGAAGAGTGGCCAAAAGTTTGAAAACCAGAAAGTGCTGAAAACCAGAAAGTGCTCAAACCCACTCCTGGTCCTGTGTTGAATGCACACTATGGATGCACTGGAAGGTTAGGATTTACTCTTACTGTCCTTCTGAACCATTGGATCCACAACCCCATAATTACAAATACTTGAGGAGACGAGAAGTATTTGAAGGAATTTGCTTGTTTTATCCTGTTTATCTTGTTTGACTTAACTCCTCGAGTAAAAATCCAACAGCCCTGCTCTGGGAGCAGGCTTCTTCCATCAGCGATGATTCTATGCAGGATCTGGAATCTGGGGGAAGAAGTGGCTACTCAGCTGGGTTGTCTGGGAAGAGCTCCACAAAAGAAGATGCAGTGGAGGGACGGGAGAGCAAGAATACAGGGGCACCTGTCGGGGAGAGAATTACTCAGCCAACATTGTCAGAACCACTCACGACTTTCTGATTGAAAAACAATTCGGGACTAGAGAGATAGCTCAGCAATTAAGAGCACTTGCTGCTCTTGCAGAGCTGGAGCTTGGTTCCCATTACCCACATCTGACAGCTCACAAATCCCTATAGCTCCAGCTCCAGGAGATATGATGGTATCCTGACCTTGTGTCACACACCTGGTACTCATACATACACTCAGGGTATACACATACACAAAATACAATAAAAATTAATTTTAAAATTATCAAAAATAATATTAGTAGTAATACAATTAATACTTAATAATAAAATACAATAAAAATTAAACTTTTTAAGTTTTTTAAATGTTTTAAAGAAAGAAAACACTAGTTTTAGATGGGAGTGGTAGAAACTGCCTTCTGCTTCATAATAACTACAAATCTGTTAGAGCAAGGAAAAGAAGAACTGGTTTTAAATGAAAGGAAAAAGCACCAGTCTGGGGTGGCTCCTTGGGGTGACAATGACAGCTCACTACACATGGTTGAGACTAATGGGTTCCATTTTCAAATTCTGCTTCTGCCAAGGATAGGCACCATGGCCTAAGGCATGCGGCTCCTCTCCTGCAGTCAGCAGGTGTCATTGCTCGGTCCCTTCCCTCACTGACCAAGTGGAGACAGTGACAGTCCTTTAGACGGTTATTAAAGGATTAAATCAAATGATGTCTGTAGACATGCAGCCCGCGATAGAGAGCCAAAGCACTGTGTTCCTTCCCTCCTGCCCTTATGTCGAGCACTGGAGGACACATGGGTCTCCTCTGTACACAAGACTATTCATAAATGTTTTCTGAAAGGAAACGACTCATGTTTATAGCAACATAATTAAGCCCAGGTTCAAACAAACATCAAAGCAGGTGGAAAACGTTTTAATGTTTTATGCCTCAATGTTTTGATGAAAAAACATTAATTATGGGATACAAACATCAGTCATTAATCAGTGACTTGGAAAAAAAGTATACTAAAAAACATTAGACCTGTGTAGAGGGCTAATTACACTATCACCCAGACGCTGTGTGTATAGGCTGTTGTGCCCTATGAGGAACTGTGGTACACAAGAGTCAGGCAGCTGTGCAGTTAGGGAGCTCTGAGGCTGGCTCCTGCCTCTGCCACCAGAAAGCCGAGAGGCCCTGGCTTTGTTTCTTTACATATATGTGCCTCAGTTCAACATTACAGGTGGCACAGAGGTGCTGTGACAGTTTGACTATTCACTCCCCCTCAGCCTCAAGTGTCTGAGCACCTGTTTCCCAGCTGATGAGCTTCTTTTGTGAGGTTGTTCCTGGGACTCAGAAGGTGAGAGGCCTGACTGACAGAGGTGTGTCACCACAGTGAGCCTTAGATGATTAGAGCCATCCCTGCTTCCTGATCTAGTAATATGAGAAGCTAACCGACCAACCTATTCCCACCACCACACAATTCCTGCCATGATGGATAGGACCTTCTGAACTAGGAGCTAAAAGAAATGTCTCCTCCCTTAAGCTGTGTCCCATGCGTGCTCTGTCACAGAGTAAAACCCAAAAGTCTAGGGCCTGACAGAAACCCACATGAAGGGCTGTTACTTGAAGTGCACACTCCCTGTGCATCATATGATTTGTCTTAAAAGTGATATTATGGAGGAAGGGCTGCACTAAAGCAAGGGCATTGGCATCATGTTTTGTTCCAACTTACAAGTCTCAAGCCAAGCAGTAGTTAAGTGGGGGTGATAAAACTCCCTGGTGGATGTTCCAGTGACTTTTGTCCAAAATGATCAGAGAGCACATTAAATCATTAGCAGAAACTTTGCTGCCTGCTGATTTTACAATGCAGGCAATGAAATTCATTGCAGAAGCAAAATAGGACCAATAATATAATTACGGTGCTCTGCCTATGCAGTCAGTGCTAATGCTATTATTTGACATGGCAAGGCTGTGCTTTCCCCCAGAGTGTCGGTGGAGACAAGGTTCCTCCTAATTGGTTCCAAAGCACAGCCTCCCCACCACCATCTTTCCTCAAGACCAGTAATGTTAATTTCCACACGACTGTAAATAGTATTTGCAAACAATACAAACATGGTAATAAGAGGCTAGGTGGGTAATTAATGTGGGTACAAAGCAGCTTATTTGCATTTTTATTTAAAAACGGCCTTCTTTAAAAAGCAGCTCAGATTCCTCTCAGCAAAGGAAGCCTTGGTTAAAAAGCACGGCAGTAATTACTCTCTTTAGGGGTTCTTTTATATGTCCTTGAGGGAATTAGAATGAAAAGATAAGCAGAATTATAAAAGAAATCATGTAAAATATGAAATGTACTATAAACACTTAAGTGTATTTACCATAAGGTAGGCCTACCTTCCTCCTTAATGGAATATTTTAAGCAGCTAACAATACATTTAGTTTCATTACAGATGTGGTTAAAAGGTACAATCATCCACTTAAACTATTTTTATTGTCTTGAAAGGTTATTATTTAAAGATTTGAGAAGTTCTTACTGTAAGTTCAGTATGACTATGTCCTGCTGACAAAGGGTTAAGCTTGGACAAGACTAAGTCAAGGTGCGCTCGTCTCTAATGAAAGGTGCCAGAGTTCTGAGCGGCAATCCCATCTGTCTTGTAAACCTTACATTTCTGAGGTCAAGAAACAGGAAGTGAGAAAACCTATTTGGAGTAGAATTCAGTCTTTGTCTCTCAATGTGTTTTTGTTTTATAATCTGAGAAAAGTCTCATACGGCTCAGGCTGGACTTTTATTCAGCTGAGGGCAGTCTTGAACTCCTGATCCTCTTGTCTCTTCCTCTCAAATGATGAGATTTCAGGCGTTCTCTCCCTATTGGAACATATGGAGATGCTGGAAGGTATTTCATCCTGAGGTCATTTAATGATCATCTTCTAACCAGTGGTAGGGGAGCCAGGAGCTGGGCCACAGAGATGTCCTCGTCCCTTGAGAGCATCGCAGGAAAAGGAGTGGGTTCCTGTAGGTCTGCTGCATGAGAAAAGTTCCCCCATGGGACATGATACTAAAACTGACTCCTCAGAAGAGGAGACTCCTCAGGGGCACAACACCTGTGAGGCAGGACAGTTCACCAGCAGCTTCCAAACGACTGGAGAAGCATACGAGAACCCAGTGGAACCCTCGTAAGCAAATGGCCCAAACTGAAATCTGGCCAGGCCAGACAGTGCTTCAAGAAGTATTTGCCAGAGGTCTGCTGTTGTGGCAATGAGCTCTCCACCAGAAATTCAAGGTTGAAAGGACAGCCTAGTGGCCCTTGCTAGCATACAAAAAGCCCTGGCTTTGGTTCCTAACAGTACAATGTAAGAACTCAGAGCACATTAATTTGGGGACAGTCAGGAACACATAAGAAAAATTAAATAAAATGTTTGTGTGCTATAAGTAAAACTTAAAAGGGAAAAGGTGGATATCTAAAAGAGGGGAAAGGGCTGGAGGTAAAACAGATGTGATACAGAGAGAAGGGGAGGGGGTGGTGAGGGTCACTTCACTCATCAGGAAGCAAGTGCTACTCAGGCTAGCAAATCCTGTCTCTTCTTCCAGTATTCTTAAGGGGAGCCAGAGCTTTGTAATCTTAAGAAAAATATTTTTAACTAAAATCAAAGAGAAAAGAAAACTTATGTAGGGACTTCACAGGGCACCAATATAACAAAGTTCCCTGCTGAAAGCAGCGTTATAGTATATAGCGAACTAGATTGCAGTTATAAAACGTATGTCTTTACTCTCATTCACCCAGCCCTCCAAAAATTCAGAGAAACAAACAAAAATGTCTAATTAGTTCTGATTGTGTCTGTCTCTCCTCTTGTAAACATCTGGATTGGCATAACCATATGGGGCTGCTGTCTTCTCACTCCCAGCCCTGGCCATCCTTAACATCCCAAACCCATTTTCACAGCAAGTTTCAGGACACTACACTGTGTAAGACCAGACCTTCAAATGACCACTATTGTTTTTGAAATGCTCACCCAGATAAATTTATTTATACTTTAGATAGAATTCACAAGTGGTGATGATGTTTTAAATATGATTTCAGAATCCTAGAGAAGAACATAAGCGCAATGAAGTGGAAGAGAAAGATAAAAAGTTGATGACAGTCAAGTAAACATCTAGAAAACTGGGTCATTTATACAAGGACTGCAGCCTCTCCTGCTAAAATACGCAAATGACAGTATGAAAAATGGTTTGTGATTTTAAAGAAATATAGCACTCCAAATGTCAGCGTGAGAGAATTCAATAACACTTAATGAAACTTTGGATTTCAAATTAATTACTGATTGACTACAGCATCTGGGGAGAAAACGGCCTCGATTAGAGAAGCTGGGTGAGGCTGTAAATCTGGATGGCTCTTTCCAGGACTCTGAGCTGGTATTTCCTGATTGAGTCAGTAAGGCTGGGCTAATGGGGTGATAGTCTCTTAGAAGGCCACTGATTGGATTGCCAGACATCAGACTGGTGCATGGTTTCCTGACTTGGCTGGACCTTCTATTCTTTTCCTTCTTTCTAATTTTATCTTTAGTAACATTTAAACCTACATTTGTGGTTCCAACTGCTTATAGGAGCCTGAAATAAAAGGTTAAACAGATTAGAGAAGTGGTATTTTACTAAAGGATAATTGGTACATACATGTAAGAGCACACTTGGGGAGAATGGTGGTCATGGTTTCCAATTATTGCCCCTACCCCACCTCTGCCATGCTTCCACGAAGGCAGAACACATGGCCCTGTCCCACTGGTGATGGTCTTGACCATGACTATCAAGGTGAGAAACAGGCACAAACAAAAAAGACTTTGTGTGCCACAACCCCCTCCCAGGAACCCCTCATGACTTCAAATTCTAAAATGTAAGTGCTAAGGAACAAAGCCCAGGAGAGCCTAGAAAAAGACTGCAGGGCTGCGGACAGATCTTCACCATGTGTGTCATGAGAAAGTAAGTGTCTCTGTTACTGGAAGTTCTCAGGTGGCTGGAGCTGCTTGTCATTGTGGCAAAAGCTGGCTTATTGACATGCCATCCTGGCAAGCTTAGTAAGAAAATGTTGACAAAATTAAGGCATGACTTTGATTTTGCATAAGTTAGAAAAGTCAAAACATTCAGCTGCAACAGCACTAGACATACAGGTAAAATCTGGGCCCTTTTTATGGTTACTGCTACAAAATGGACAAAGGAGAGGCTATATCAGCCATAATTTGTAGAACGAGTTTCAGAGCAATAAATGGTCAGCCGTAAGGCAATAAGAGTGACAAGAAACCGATAACTTCCCAAGATGCTTCCTGGGATCTGCAACCACACCTCCTCCACTCCCCAGGGTAGGTATCTTCCTTTTTACCTCTTTTACATAATAAGGAAAGTATAACACCAAGGTTGACAAACTTAGCCAAAAGAAGAAGCTGACAATCTTTTCTTTGTCCTTCTTTGTACAATTCATGGTTATTTCTCATCAAATTTTAGTATTCTCTGTGAGTCGCTCTTTCAATATAGCCAAAAGAGATTAATTAAAAAGTAGTCCAAGTGTGGGCATTTCATCACTCAGGAAAGGCTCTCAGTCTTATGATCAAATGTCCTATAAATTCTGAGACCTACCTAATAATCACGGCAATTCATTTTCCACATAGCTGTGCTACCTCTCTACAATGCTACTCTCAAATCTCCACTCAGATAAGAATTTCTTCCAAGGATCAAGAACCTGCCTTGCTTTAAATCCCCACCCAAACCCTTCCCCATGTGGGAAATCTATATTAATTCCACCAAACTAGACCTATCAGACAGCAATCATGCATAGGACTTGAAAATAAAGGACTAAAATTCATAAAAAAAGAATTAACATATTCACAAGGGATACTCTATATTCTATGTACAAAAGAGATACAGAAGGGTTCTTAAAAAGAATGTACATAATTCATAAGGGACACTCTATATACCATGTACAAAACAGATATGGAAAAGTTCTTAAATGCAATCTCTGAAAATGTTAGGACCATATTATTTTTTTTAGCACATTGTCCTGAGCCCAAATAAATATATCTGAAATGCCCTATAATGCTATTTTCTATCAGCTGATATGTTTTTGTCTGCCCCAAGGATGATTACACTTACACACACACACACACACACACACACACACACGCATGCACGCATGCACACACACACACACACACACACACACACACACACACGCACGCACACACGCACGCACACACACACCCCCTGTCTGCTTCATCTAACTCAGCAGATTGATTCAAGAGCAAGGTATAGTTGTCTCCCATCCTGCCTTAGCTCTCCAGGCAATGTGTTCAGCTGGAGGAATAGTGGACCTGTGGCTAGCAGTCCTGGTCTTGTGCACTATTCTAGGTAATGGTCTAGTGGTCCAATGTCGGTGCCTAATCTCACCACCAGGAATGGGGAGGAAACTGATTTTTAAAAAATGCATTGCAGTTTCATCTTTTAAATGAAATAGGGTAACCTGAAAGTTAACCGTCCTTGCAGTATATGCTCTTTTAAAAACGGAGATGCCAGACCCAAGGAAAGGTCCTTGCAAAAGCCCAGTGCTGATCAGGTACCAACAACCTGGATCTTAAATAAATACCACCAAGTATATTTGAGAAGAATGATATAAAGTGCGCTAAAGTGTGGCAAACCCATGCCACTGATGACACTCCGTCCAGCACTCCCCACCCATTATCAGCCAGTGCTACAATTCTATGAAGTATGTCGTGTCATATCAGAGATTAATCACCTGGCTGGGGTTAGAAATCCACTTATAAACTAACTGATCTGGGATTCAAACCAAATGGCTTCAACTCCAATATTCAATATGCTTTCCCTTCACACCAGTGTGACTACAGCCTTTGAAAGGACGCCGGAAATCAGCCAATCCATTCTCAATGGGCCTGGCTCACTTGCCTCCTGTTTGAGTAACAGAAACGACTGGAATGGGTGTGAGCTCTAGCTGTGGTGGAGCAGAAGGGTAGACACCAGGAGTAAGAGCACTCAGTAGGCATACTTCTGGTGGCAACAGCCTCACCGGGTATCAAGGAATTCAGCTCACACTAGCTCAAACGCAAAGAAGGATTCATTATTCTGTAATGAACAACGGGACCAAGGGTTACGCTTGGCCATTCGCTCAAACCACCCTTTCTTTTTTAGAATTTTATTTTATTAACATTTTCCAACTATTTTACATGCCTACCACAGTTTCTCTCCCTCTTCTCCTCCACCTCCACTAAGAAAGGAGAAGGCCTCCCATGGGCTTGAGTAAAACACGGCATCTCATAAAGGCTGGGTGAGGTAATCCAGCCTGGGGAACAGGTTCCCAAAAGCCAGCTAAAAGCCAGGAACAGGCCCAGATGTCACTGCTAGGAACTTTATGAACAGACCAAGCTACACAACTGTCACACACATGTAGAGGGCCTATGTCAGTCCCATGCAGGCTTCCTAACTACTAGTCCAGAGTCCATGGATTGGATCAATAAACTTAGGTCAGCTGTCTCTGTGGGTTTCTCCACTATGACCTTAACCCCTGGCTCGCACCTCCCCTCCTCCCTTCCTTCTGAAGAACTCCTGGAGCTTGGCCCAGTGTTTGGCTGTGAATCTCTGCATCTGCTTCCATCAGCTACTAGAAAAATGTTCTCTGAAGGCAATTAGGGTAGTCACCAATCTGATTACAGTTGATGGCCAGTTCAGGTACCCTCTCCACTATTTCTAGGAGTCTAACCTGGGATCATCCTTGTAGATTCCTGGGAGTTTCCCTGGCACTAGGTTTCTCCCTAACCCCAAAATGCCCCCCCCACACACATCAAGTTTCTTTCATTACCCCCTCCTTCCATCCTGCTCCCAATCCACCTCCCAAGTCTAGGCCACACAACCTGTCCCCTCAAGATTCCACCCCCCCACCGCTGCCCCCAGTTTACCAGGAGAGTTTTTCTATTTCCCCTTCCCAGGGCAATCCATACAACCCTCTTTGGGCCCTCTTAGCTATCTAGCCTCTCTGAGATGTGGATTATAAGTTGGTAATCCTGGATTTTACTCCTAATATCCACCTTTGAGTGGGTGCATACCATGTTTGTGTTTCTGGGTCTGAGTTACCTCACCCTGGATAATTTTTTTCTAGTTTTATCCATTTGCCAGCAAATTTTATGAGGTCACTGCTTTATCTATACCTGAGTAATACTCCATTGTGTAAATGTACCACATTTTCCTTATCCATTCTTTGGTTGAGAGGTATCTAGATTGTCTTCAGGTTCTGGTTATTACAAATAATGCTACTATGAAAATAGTTGAGCAAGTGTCCTTGTAGTATAATTGTGCATCCTTTAGATATGTGCCAAAGCCTGGTATAGCTGTGTCTTGAGATAGATTGATTCCCATTTTTCTGAGAAACCACCATACTGATTTCCAAAGTGGCTGTACCAGTTTGCACTCCCACCAGCAGTTGAGGAGTGTTCCCCTTGCTCCACATTATCCCCAACATAAGCTGTCAGTATCAAAGTACCCTTCATGACCCCACCTCCCACTCATATCTGGTCCCAGTCCAACAGAGAAGAGAATGCATTTTGTCTACTGACTAGGAATGGCCATAATCTGACAAGTACTCAACATGGCACTGGCTGCTGTTGACCCACCATCAGCCAAGCCAGACCGTGTAAAATACCTTCAAACCTCTCACTTTCGGAGTCTGCAAGAGCAGATGAAGGGGTCAACATCACAACAGCTTCCAGTGTGAGAAGAAACAGGGTATAAAGCAAGCTCCCAAAGAAAGGGATAGGGGTTCAGCTGCTATGATGATGTCAGTCATTGCTAATGCAGCTATTATACCCATCCTCTTTCTCAATAAAGTAACAGGCGAACAGTTGTTCCAGGTTTCTGTGGCTTGTGACAGCTCAGCAGATGAGCCTCCTCACCTAGGTCTGAGGATGGACAGGGGAGCCTGCACCAGATCCTTCATGAAACTACACCAGTGAAGACAAGGATGAAGACGGGGATGACAGTGCTGTGTCACCAGAACTTTAGAGATGCCCATATTCCTAACAAGAGGTGATAAAAAGCAGTCTCACTGGGCTGGGGGTCATAAGAACCCACCACCACACAGGTGAGCTGGGCCCATTAACTTGCCATATGGTCCCTTCTCACACCATCTCTGGATCCTGTACCTCCCTGGTCCTAAAATGACAGGCAAGCTTCCTTCTGTTTCTGGTTTTGCTCAGCTTCAGATGTGTTCCTATAACACCATCTGCCAGACAAACTGCCCATCTGAGTCCCAAGGTAGACTGAGCATCAGCATCAGCAAAAAGGCTAGGCCCTCTAGTGCTGCCCTTCCTTCTGCTGCCTTACCCAATTTTGTCTTCTTGCCCCATCACCCCATTCTCTTCAACCGCTCCCATCCCCCCCTTTTAATGTATCACAGCACAATCAATCTGATAACCGTGTTTACTCATCTCTTATTTAACAAGCATGGGATCAAAATATGATGTAGCCTGGAGAAATAGCTCAGCAGTTAAGAGCACTTGTTCTTGCAAAGGATCTGGGTTTAATTCCCAGCATTCACAATGGTCTGGCTAACAACTATCAATAACTCCAGTTCCAAGGGATACAACTCCCTCTTTCTGAAACCCACAGGAACTGAGTACACAGACGTACGTGCATGGAAAACACACATATAAAATAAGATATGTAAATCTTAAAAACAAGTCAGGGACATTGAATCACACCTTTAATGCCAGTCCTTGGGAAGCAGGATCAGGTAGATCTCAAAGGTGACCCACGCTAGCCTCCTCCCTCTCCCTGCTCCCTGTGATGTAGTATTTAACAAAGTGATACTCATTTTCTCCAGGGTCCTAGGGAAAATTTCCTCATATAACCTCAACCTCAAGCATGCTCTTTCCTCTAGTACCCAGGAAGGGTCTTAACACCCATACATCTGTCAATAACCTTACTTCTACCTCAGCCAGTTATTTTTTTCTCCAACCTAGACTACTGCATGATGATGCACACCTTAGAGTATTTTTTTTTTACCATAATTCTTTTCTGATATCAACTTCCAAGCCTTTCTAGATTGTGCTCTTACTATTTAAATGAAACATCATCATTACAGAAAAATGTACCCCCATCCAGGTATAAGAACAGTTCTCCACTGTGTTATAAACACCTCTTTCCTTTGTGGTTCCCTTTAACAGTATTGATTTAATAGACACTGGCAGGTACTAAATTCCATGGAAAGCAGTAGTTGGAAACCCACAGAAAATGCCATTTAATCAACTGAACACTCCCGGGTTCTCATAACCCTACTGAGGAATCGAAATGAAGGCAGAGATGCTATATTAATTAAATTCTTGGAAGGCATCCATGATGCTTAATGGAAATGAAACGTTAGGAGGCCTCAATGCTTGGGAAACACCCATCACAGCACCTAAATCCCCAGAACCCTCCTCCCCAGGCCTGTCAAGGAATCTGCTTAAATGCAATCACTGTTACCACTTTTTTTTTTCTTATGAAGAAGACTTAGAAGGGGAATGTTAGAAGGGAAAGCAGAGTTCAGCCAGCTTTCTACATAGTGTTGCATCTGGGGAGTTGGCTCCTTGAGATTTATTAGACTTGAAGTTTCTTCAACCTCAAGGCAGAAAGTTAATTGAAACTAGGAAAAACATGTTCATGCATTCAGTCAGTCAACAAACAGGATAAAGGAAAGACATGAATCCACCCATTGAATATTCTGGCTGTTCTTGCTACAATTACTCAGCAATCATGGCGATAAAAGTCAAGCTTACAAAAAGCCACCAGTGTGCCCAATACATACTAAATTATAGACGTCTGAACACCAACACAACAATTAGCATGAAAGCATCATTATGAGGCTCTTTAACTTACACCTGTTGAAACTGAGACTCAAAGAAATTAATCTTTTGTCCATCATCACCCATCTTCAAATGTGCATGTTTGCAATTTCAGCCTCAAATGAACTTTTTTCCCTTGGACACAGCTGTTCATTTGACGTTCAAAACAACTCATTTCCATTTAATTGATTTTTTTTAAGATTTTCAAAATCACAACAGATCCTAAAGAAAGGATCCTAAGAAAAATAAGTTCAACAAAAAATGTTCAATTATTTAGAGGGATGGGGAGGAGAATGTACTCTAGATTCACAAAATGTAGGACAAGATACTCTTGTATATGACATATGGATGGGAAGAAGAGTTCTCATTTTGCTCATAAATTTTATTCAGTGTATGCGTGTGAAGGTAAGAGGGCACCCAAAGGAGGTGGTTCTCTCCTTCCACCATGTGGGTACCAGAAATTAAACTCATGTCATCAAAGTTTAGCAGCAAGTGGTACCCACTAAACCACCCAGCCAGTCTTTTGTCCAAGAATTTTCAAAGAAAGAAATGTCAAGCTGGGCATTGGTGGTTCTTGCCTTTAATTTCAGCACTTGGAAGACAGAGGGAGGTGGATCTCTGAATTTCAGGACAGCCTGGTCTACAGAGTGAGTACCAGGACAGTCAAGGCTACACAGAGAAACACTGTCTTAGAAAAAAAAAAAAAAAGAATAAATAAGGAAGGAACGGTAGGCAGGTAGGTAGACAACTACAGATAGATATGGATAAGTAGATAGCAGGATGTCCTAAAGAGATGAGGGATGATGAACAAGGACACAGTCAGGGCTCAAAGATGGTTAGCCTGAGGACAATGAAGACAGGTACTTCTCAACAGCTGGCTGCATGATAAAATATATGAAGAACTATTCTCCATCTCATAGACAAGAAATAGACATGAGTTTTGGTACATAAAACTTGATGGCAAGAAAGACATGAGACTTATGGACCATCTAGTTTGGCCAAATCAGTGAATTCCAGGAGAACAGAGATGTAGGAAGGCCCCCAATGTTTACCTCTGGCCTCCATATGCTCACATGTATGTAAACAGACACACAACAGATCAACTAAAAACATAACTGCAAAAAAGCTTGAGGTGACTGTGGCTGTGAAAGGTGGTTCTCATGCTAATTTCTGACTTTCAGGGTGTCTATTCCTGTCTGTGTATAGGCGGCAGGCTGGTAGCCAGTATTCCCTGGACTTGGAAATGCCATGAGACTAGCCATGGCCAATGGGATATAAGCTGTGGTGACAGCCCTCACTTCTTAGCAGGGGCTAGGCACAATGTGAGCATTGCCTCTTCCTTCCTTTGCACAACATCCAGCTACGTGGGCTGCAAGTTTTACCTCTCAGAGTCCTTTCAGCAACACAACCCAGAGACTCAGTCTAAGCAAGAGAAACCTTGGTGGCTTTACACCCCAAAGAGTCCATAAAGGCTGTTAGTTATTACGTCCTGACTAGCCTGTCCTGACCTACAATTCAGTTGTTCATTCTGTACATGTGACATCGGCTATCCCATCCAGGGGATCTCCCTGAATGTGAGGGCTTATCACAGCTGCTATATAACCCAGACTTGGTTTTACAGTGGTTTCATTGCCAACCATAAAAACTGTGATAGCCGAACTGTATAAACAAACCAAACAGTGTTTTCACCGTAAAACATGAATGAAATATCAATATTTGTCTTTGCCTTCTCTCAGCAACTGTAATGAGGGTGGAAAATTCATGCCATATGTTTAGAGTAGAAGGGGAAAATAGATCTCAACAATTCATCCATGTGGGTGCTAGCTACACTGTTTAATATTTTTAATCCATCCGTTTCCCTTCACATATAAATCCTCTGCAAATCATGAACCACTCGAGACTGCCAGTTACTAAATTCACAGTTATTTCTCCTTGCTGTGGAGAGTGTGAGCACACGTTGATAACAAAACTAGTTCCTCTGCCATGATGAGAAAGGACTATGTGACCTTGGCCGAGCCCAGTTTGCCTCCACAGACTGGAATATGAAACCACTTTAAGGGAGACTTCAAAAGACGTAGCTTACCTGGAGCTGCGGGTGCAGATGAACACTTGGTCCTGGCAGTGATCCCCCCATCCTTAATCAACATATGAAGAAGAAGCACAGAGCATGCTAAGTGGATTTTGCCTGCTAGGACCTTCTGATATGGCATGTGTTCGGGGAGGGGGCTGTGTTATCACTAGCTCCAAGGATTGTGACAAGCTCCAGATCCAACTTCAAACACAGAGAGCAATGGGGGATGTTTTTATTCTGAAGCTGTGATTGAGCTCTTGATGTGAAGTTGCTGAAGCCTGCCCAGAATGTTTGTGCAGGCTTTTAGGATGTGAGCTGAAAGGCACAGAGAATGATTCAATTTTCTCTAAATTGGCTCATGGACCAGAGGTTTGTGGAAGCTGTCACCATCCTGCAAAATCCAATACCGCAGTGAGGAAGCTTTGCTTTGAACCTGAAGCCCATCTACCCAGAGGATGCTGTGTCTGGCACTGAGGCAGAAGGATTTAGATGGGAAGAGGAGGGGGAAGATGTGGAAAGCATGAAGAGGTGACAAGTAGAGGCTTCCAGCACCATGAGCAGGACAGCTGTCCCATTTACACCTGACAATCATCTTGTGATTTAAGGAAGCAATAGCCTATCTCCCTCAGAAAGATGAAGGCACATGGAGGACCACCATGGCTATGATCACTACACAATTACAATACATCCAAATCTCCATTCTTAACTACTAGCCAGTCTACCTACATCACATAGGCTAGGTGGTCTATGTCTAAAACCCTAGCACTGACAAGGTAGACGCAAGAAGACCAGAAGTTCAATGTCAGGCTGGGCAATGAGACGCTAAGCATGTCTAACTCTTGCCCAAATAACATTGAGCTCTAGATCTCAACCCATCTACCTGAATACTAGACACACACATGTACAGAGAGAGAGAGACTGACCCAACGCCAGTGTCTCAGATACTTTTATTCATTTACATGTCTGTCACTACACTCAAACTCCAGGACAAGGACCAAATGTGGTGTACACACTTATTCAGAATCCAGTAGACTACAAGGGTAGAAATAGGTGTCAATAAGTACTTGTTCACTAAATAAGGAGGCCATCCGACAAATGATCAATACACAATGTGATCAATGCTGCAATCACTCAATGCATTATTTAACAACCGAATGCTATAAGGGCGGAAAGAGGGATGTTGAGGAATATGAATAGGGAAGAGATGCAGGAGGTGAATGTGACAAAGTACACCATATACTTGCATGGGAATGAAACAATGCTATTTAAAGTTGAGGTATGCTAATTAAAAGTTAACTAAATGAAACCAAAACCCAGTCTGTAAGTTCCCTGGAGGCAGGAGGTTTTGCTTCCTCCAGCAGTGCTTTTAGCACAGTACTGACTCAGAGGGGTGGGCTGACAGGTACTTTTGGAAGGGAGGGAAGAAAGGATAGCATCACAGCCAGAGATCAGGGTGGGGTGGAGGGTGTGCTCTGGAGAAGAGATGGCATGAGCAGAGACTCATGGGACACAGGGACATATGGTGGGCAGACAATTTGGCTGAGATTCCTCTAGGCTGAGGAAGTAGAATATGCCAAAATGCATTGAGGAGGGAAGGCTGGTCAGTCCAGAGGCTGTGATATGGCTTGAACAAGGATGGCTGAGTGACCAGAAATAAACTGGACACGCAGGTGGGGCCATTCCATACAAATGCTACAAATAAAGTACCCCTCCTCCATATTGTGTGTGTGTGTGTGTGTGTGTGTGTGTGTGTAGTGTCCACACATGCACACATATGCACATACTTGTACAAGTGGAGTTAAGAAAACAACCTTAGCTATCACTCCTTAGATGCTGTCCACATTCTTTTTGAGACAAGGTCCATGTCACAGGGCTGAGCAAACTGAAGCTTCAGGAAGTGAAGGTCACCTGGCTCTCACAGAGACTGAAGGTTGGGTCTGCTGCTGAGACTTTCACAAGGTACTTTACAGTCCAACCCTTTCAGACTGATGAAGTCAGCGAGGCTTTGCAGCTCTCCCAGGAAACACATGGATGCTAAATGAATCCTTTCCCACAACCCCTGGCTTGACTTTGGGAGCCATTTATTCTTCCTAAATAAAGTCTTTATATACCCCAGTTTGTCCACTTACAATTTTAAAATATATATTGTGCTTTTTAAAAATCTATATTTAATTATACAGCATCAGTGAAATTTCACTTGGGAAATGATTATCCAACACAAAAGAATGCTTCCGATGGCGGGGGACACTATAACGTAAAATAAATTACTATGCTAGACAGGAAGAAAAAACGGCGCTCTCTTCACAGGAAGAAAGGGGAGTATTATATGGCATTAGGTGGCCCCAGTCGATTAGAAAGTGGCATCAGTAGCAAAGAAGGAGAAGCACCCTAGATTCCTTCTTTCCTGGCTCAGACCTCACTGCTGATCCCGGCTGCAGTGTTTGCCGCCTACCCCGGCCTGACTTTCATTAAGGCTTAAAGTCAATTAAGCCACGAATTGGAACAATCATTCCTCCTTTGCAAAGTATTGATATTTGCCCCCCAGACGCTTTAGGGCTTTTCTAGCATTCGCAAAGAGATTTATGTTAGACAATTTCTTTCTGATTAAAACAAATCATAGCTCAACAATTCTAATTTCTTCCCTTCTAAGCAAGAAATGAGCGGGGGACATAGGACACAGTGATCAAGCTCCCTCTTCCTGACCAGGCTGGTCCACAACAACACTCTTTAAAGTTTCCCGCTTGATCCCTGATTTTGTCTGTCTGTCCCACCTCTATTGACAGCTCTCTTCCTCTCTCGTCTATATACACACATAGGCACATACATATAATCTTAACAAACATCATAATTTGTCTTTGCTATCACTTCAAAGCCAAAAGGAAGGAGGAATTTCAATAAGCAAAACCAATTCAAGCTGTTTCTTCTGACCTAAACAATAAGAAACCAGAGAGGTTTTACCTTTACCTTCTCAACTCTAACAATATCTTAGGCATTTTAAAAACAATTACTGATGCAATTAGTCCCATCAGTAGCAAAGAACTAAATAACCATTCAAGTCCCCCTCTGCCTGCTTATGCACACTCATGTGAAGACCAAAAGCTTCCAGAATTTATCTGCTGGCCTTGAGCTCCTTTGCCTGATTTCCCTAGGGAACCAACCCTGACTGTCCTCAAACTGGCAATTCTCTTGCCTTAACCTCCCAGATGCTAGGATTCTAAGTGTGTCCCACCATGCCTGGTTAACCTTTACCTCACCACCACCACCCACCTCTGGATTCAGCTTCTAGAGTCAATCTTTCTCCATAAAGGTTCTCTTTCCTGTCCTTCAAGGTCAAGTTTGTTCAAGTCCACTCTCCATCATAGTCAGCCCTCCCAAGTCCAAAATGAATAGGGAAGTTGGCTAATGAGAATCCCCAGAGAAGGATTAGTGATGCTCAAGGAACAGGAATATGTACTGTAACATGGTGTTCCACAGATAGCTATCCTTTCTTGAACAAGCTAGAAGACAATTGAAGAATTGGAGACCTCAGTAACATCAATAGGATAATCAATTCACTTAGCTCAAAACTTTGGGAACGTCTAGCTCTATACACCTTGTGCTGGTCAGCTTAAGCAACAGAGACAGGATTCTGCCACGTGGGTTTCAGTGGCCACAGCCCAGTTACCAGCCTGTGCTGCCCTCTTGCTCATTGCATGAGCATTTGGTCAGCCTCCCCTGTGCTTGGGGATCATGTGGCACACAGAGGATGTGTCAGATGAGGATCTCTTCAGGAAAGCAGACTTCATAAATGTGCAGACAGGACCATTGTCAACATACGCTGAGACCAATTACACAGTGATGATACCATCATGCTGGCTACAATTCTCATTATTATGAATTTCATTTTAAAAGGAGGGTTGACCTAGGGCCAAGGAGATGGGAAAATCAGGCAAAGGTAATTGTCATCGAGCCTGAAAAATCTCTGGAGGGGTCAGAATCTGGGTTAGGGCAATAATTGACTTTTGTAAGCAAAAATAAAATTGTGTACCTACCCTCTTAGCAAAAACAAAGAGCAGAAAATCTGATGGCAATGTATCTCAGCTTTTGCATATATCTAGAATTCTCTGGGACCTCACCTCCAGAGACTCTGAACTGGTATTTCTGCACAGGACCCAAGAATCTCCATGTCTGGCATGTTCTTGGGCGATGCTGATTCAGCCTTGACAAGTACTTTGTGAGTTTCTGCAGCACTGGAGACCACCAAGATGAGTCTGAGATACTGCAGAGAGGAGTACAGATGTGCCCTGTTTTTCCTACCTTAAACACAGCACCTTTCCAGCCTCCTCCCCACCATTTTTGTCTTATCCTTCCTTTCAGTTTGGGGTAGATTTTAAACATCCTGTAATTCATCAACTAATTCTCTCCTGGCTACACATTCCAGTAATTAAAGTTCAGTAATGACTGAGTCTTTCTGCTCCAGCACCTGCATTTCATTTGTTTATTTTCCCAGAGTCATAAATCTGAAGGGTTGTCAAAGTGCCATAATATTAGTGCAATAATCAAAGTTAATTAGTCCCTCTCAATAAACAACAACAAAGCCATTACAAAGATGCATTGAAGTTTCTCCCAGCCTAACCCGGTTTGCAGGCAGACTGCCTTGTAATCGAAACAACTGGAAATCTCAGAATTGTTGAGTAAATAAATGTGGTGTTCCTCCAGCAGTTAAAGGCAGACACTGCCCTTGGTGAATGCTGATTCATTAACTCCAGGGAGGGTAAAGCAGGCCTGAGCTCCCACAGCTGCTGCCTGCTGCAAGATTCAGGGGTTGAGGTTCCCCAGCTGCCTCGCCTTACCATGCGCATCACAAGCTTCAATAATAAAATAGGGACAAGGGTTGCAAAGAAATGAGATGGGGCAGTCTTTCCGCCAACTCTCAGTAACCTGATAGCTTCAATAACTTTGGATTTATTATTTAGGGAATTTGAGAGATGCGAGTATTAGTTGGGTTCTGAGAACACAGCCAATAGAACTCTGGGGAAGGAGAACAGACCTCAGTCTGGTGGTCTGAGAAGATGCTTAGAAGATGCTGTTTTCACTATAAGGGAGGTTCCTCTAATAAATGCAGAAGCAAGATGAGACAACTGTGTTTATCCTTCAGGAAAGGAATTCAGAGCAAAGGTGAAGGTCCATAACCTGGAAAGCTGTAATATGCAAGGTACCTGGGTAGCCAATGCAAACTTCAATGCCTTAAACTTGGAGGAGCTCACTGAGTCTCAGGATCCAGTCTCTCTCAGTGATGGTTCCTTCACCCCTGGAAGTCATGGTTCCTGCGTTAGTTACTACTGCTTCCTCAAAAAGCATATGGCTGAAAACTACACATTTTCCATCCAATCAAATGGTTCTGAAATGAAAACTCACCGTGTGAATCTGCTGGACCATGGAGGCAGCTGGGTAGCAGAAGGATGGGCTGTGCTGGAGGGTTGTGAAGACTGCTATAGCAGCAGTCTTCCCAGGGTTGTCTGGGTGTCCTCACAACATGGTGGTACATATACAGTGATAAAAGACAGTCTGTAAAGAATCTGGATGCCTTTTGTGTCCTCCCGTCTTTCTGGGGAATCACTCTCCATTAATACCACCAAATGGAACTCACTGAGTTGTATCAGAACATGGAATGCACTGAAATATATCACCAGGTACAGTTCACATTGATGAAGGATAGCCAGGCTTTATTCTTAAGGGGGGAGTGCCAAAGAACTGGTGCATAGGCCTTGTCACTACAACACACTTGTAAGCTTTGTTATAGTTTTCAAAATTTAGTTACATATACAACCGCCACCTGACAGGGACAGATACCAGCTCTCATGAATCTACTGGGAATACAGGGTGGGTTCTGCCAGTTCCAGTTCTCTTCGGCACTCACCCCAGCCTATACCAGGCCACTCAGCTCCAACTCATGCGAGGGTACAGCAATGAGACTCACATCTCTACCTCCTAGGGGTAGAAGAGGCTCCATTCGACCTCAGCTCATTGCAGTATTAGCTGACGCTGCTGGAAAGATGAAGGGATCCTATATAACGAGAGCTTAGAAGGGTCTGTCGGTCTCCCCCCTCCCTACCTTCCTCCCTCCACCTATCCTTCTATCTCTCTGCTCTTTGTGAGAAGACATAGTGAGCTAAAAGACAGGAACATAATCCTCACCAAGAACCTAACCAAACAGGCACTGTGGTCAGATTTCCAGCTTCTGCAGCATTTTGGAAATAGATTGCTTAAGCCAGCACCCTCTGACATTTTCACACGAGAAGCCTGAACTAGGACACTTCTTCAAGATGCACAAGGACATTTGTCTACTTAAGGGCTCTCTTTTGGACAATGGTGTGCACTGCTTTCTGGATCCCACATGCTGGGATCTATACACACTGTCCTGTGGTGACCCTGAAAATTGTCATTCATGTCATTCTACAGGAAATAAGACAGAGGCACCAGCGGGCAATGGTTTGTGTCAGAATTTGATTCCAGATCTCTAGGATTCCAATGCAAGGACCTCTCAGATAAAGGCTAAGTCTGTGTAGATTAAAATTAATTCTGCTTTGGACAGTTCTCTAGGGCTACCCTTAACCTTCTGCCCCATGTGCCGGCCAGCCTGAGAGACCTCCTTCAGTCCTGCTGATCTCCATGTGTCCTTGCCTGGATGGTTTTATCAGCACGATGACTATTTCTCTTCTAGTTAATCTAATACACTCTACATCTGAGGGACTCTGAATGCCCCATAATAAAGATGAAAAACAGTCTCAAGTATACTTTTCCCTCTTAAATAACACAGGCTAAAAGCTGAGTGGCCAGAAGCTGGCCTTGCAGCTACTGGCTAGATACCATCTGAAGATGAAATCTGTCTCTTCAAACTATGTCAAAATTGCTTAATAAGAACCCAAGGGAACCCGCATTATTGAAAGGATGGATCTTCTTTGGGCTGCACACAATTGGGGGTGATGGTTTGGAGCTAGACACTTGTGCTTCCTGCTTGCACTCTGGTTCACATTGCTGCGGTGAACCAAACCCTTGTTATATAAAGGTTTGAAAAGATTCAGTTCAGTTCGGAGATGACCAGTAAGAAAAAAATGAAGACACAGAAATGGTGATCAAAGAAAAGTGGATACAGTTAAGAATAAGTCGAAGCAAAATTTTCAGAATAAGAAATGAGATGGGAAAGTTGGAGGATAAGGACCAGGCACAATTTTCAGACATTCTGAAGACAGAGAAAATTCAGAATATTTTAGCAACCAATTATGTCTACAAAGGGATGAATAATTTATTAACTGATAAAGAATCTTTCCTGGACCTCTGACAAGAAAGGTCAAATGGGCAACTTAAGCAGAACAGTAAATACACCACATAGCACTTAACAAGGAAGGGAGGGGGCAGAGAGGAAGATGCAGGTCCCTCTGACCCAGTTATCAGTGACGTCAAATTACAAAGAGCTAGGGAGGCTCCTTCCTACATTACCGCAAGTACCTTCATGTTACCAACACATACTGTTTCCCATCATAAAACATTCAGTCACATACAGATGACTCTCTTTGAATAAAGTATTGGGCTGAGTCCTTTAAAAAGCCTGATCAAGACTGAAAGTGTGTAGCTCAGCTGAGAGATGGCTTGCCTAGTATGTACAAAAACCTAAGTTCAATCCTAGCACCATAAAAACTGAGTGTAATGATGCAGTCCATAATCTAAGTACATGAGAGGCCAAAGCAAATGGATCAGGAATTCAAGGTCATTCACCCTTATTTAAGACAACAAGAAATCAAAACAGAGATGACTCGAGGGTTAAAGGGCTTATCGTGTCAGCATGAGGATCTGAGTTGGGATCTCAAAACTCACAAAACCATGAGCGCCTGTATAGTTCCAACATTCCACTATCCCACTGGGAAATAGAGGCAGAAACTCCAAAGTTAACTACCATGGCACACATAGTGACAAATAAGACACCCTTTCTCAAACAGGTAGAAAGCAAAGTCCAGTACACAAGATTGTCTTCCGGCCTCTACACATGCACTATGGCATGGATGCACCTGAACTAATACAAAAATCACACACAAACACACACACTACAGACACAGACAGGCACATATGGAGGTTAAAAAGAAAATCCAGGAAATCTTTAGGAACAACACGCTCCAAGAATTTTAAATCAGATTGATTAAATAAATAAATAAATGAATGAATGAATGAATGAATGAATGAATAAATAAATAAATAAGAAAAAGAAAAATGGCTGGAGTCAGGAAGATGTAGTTTCAAATTCCGATTCCTCCAACACCTTGTCTGTCATATGGGTTAATCATGTGGTATGTGTATTTCACTGTTAATATTAAGCATATTGCACACAGGCACCTCAATATGCATAATGACAGTAAATAACATCTGAAAATGTTCTAGGGTGGGACTTTAGAACTTCACCCTTGCCTTTTGCTATGAGTGCTATGCATACTGACTCAAAAAGTTTACATATAGCTGTTGCTGGCTCACAGACTGTTTATATCATATTTTATTCACTGAAATCCAATGTTGTGCAGAAAAACAACTTTTAAAGGAAATAAATGAAAAAATCTAGAGGCTGGTTTAAGGATGAACTTCTCCTAGTAATCTGGTATTAATACTGATGTTCTTAATACTTTGCGTTTTTGTTTAGCTAGTAATACTCAGGATACCAGGGATGAGCCTTATACCTTGGGCTGCCTTAGAAAACAATCATCTATTCCAAGGCGAGCCACTAACTTAGGCAGAAAGCTTCTATGTTAGCCACCCAGCACACATCCTCCAACTCCCCCCCCCTCGACACACACACACAAACACAAATTCTTACTGGTGTATGCTTGATTTGCATAAGAAGACATAACACGTAACACATTCTGTCTGAACAAACTGCAGAGTGTAAGCTTTTAGTATCAAAAGGAATAATAATAAAAAAAAATTCCCATAAGCATCAAGGCTCCATGAGCTCATAAGGTCCTTGAGTGGCTCTGCAGTAGCCAGGATGCTGCTAGACTTCTAGGGAGTGTCTGAAAACTACGATGGAGCACTCAGCACCATCACCCATCCTTAGTGCCTCACTAACACCCCATGAAAACAAGGTATCAGGGGGACTGTAAGCTCAGCCATGATCAGTGTGGTGGCACACTCCTTTAATTCCGACACTCAGGAGACAGAGACAGCATGGTCTATATCATGAGTTCTAGAACAGCTAGAACTACACAGGTGTGAGACCCTGTTTCAAAAAAGAAAACTATAAGCAAAGTGTCAGTGGCACATGCCCAGATGTGGAAGGCCCCGATTTCTAATGCCGACTACTGAGGCCGTCAGTGCTGGCCATGTGCCTTCACTCCAGGAGATAAACAGTCTTGGAACCAACACCATTGACAACTAGAGAAACTTAACTCGCGGCATCAAATCAGGGGTCTACAATCAACCAAGCCTGTTTTCTCTCTGCCACATACACATTCCATTATCACCACTAATACTTTTGCTTTTTTTTTTTTTTTTAAATCTCTCATCCCTCCTTTCTCTATAACCACTGCTTGTCGTTCCTGGCGACTGAGCCCTTAATCGTCTTTCCTAGATATATATGCGAAGGGCAGTTCTTCATAAATACAAAAGGAAAAGCAATCACATAAATAATTAAGGCAGCCTTTCAAATGACGGTTGAGAGCTAATATGAAGTGCACTGGAAAATACTATGCACACCTATTAAAATGGAGGAGTCCAGACATAGAAGCCAGGGAAACAATTCACTGTGATTTCCAAATTGTGTTGGTAAACATCCTGATAGCCCCCCTCTCAGAAAAGCAAGCTTCACTATGCTCTCCATGTGTACACAAGAAATTATTTTCTTCATCGCTGTTATTAATCAAGGCAGCTGGCATTTAGTTGAACATTTAATCTTGTTCCACAATCTATTAATATTTTACCTACACATAGTCATTGTGTTTACTACAATGTCTTGAAACATGGATGAAGAAGTGGAAATTTCTAGAAATCCAGACACTTTCCAAGGTCATGATATGTATCTATTTCTAATCTTTGCCAACATATTACAGCTTTAGTATTTTTTTAGTATGCATCATGTGTACCTGTGTGTAAGTTTGTGAGTGTGAGTGCACGTGGCCACAGATGCCAAAGGAGAACATTGTATTCCCTGAAGCTATAGGTACAGGAAATTGTGAGTTATCTGATGAGGGTGAGGACCAAACTCGGGTGCCCCCACAAGAGTAGTACATACTCTTAGTCACTCTCCAGCTCTAAAGTACATTTTCATAATGGTGATAATTATCCAAGATGAGCTGCATCATCCTTAGAAGCATCTGGATATGTGCTGAGATGTTTTGGGTTGTCATAAGAAAGAAGGTCTATTGTATTCACTGTGGTCCTTAGTAGGTTCAATATCAGATCAGCTCTGGGCACTGCAAAGACCTGGTGCTGGGTACTACATACCAGTAATCTCACCACTTGGAATGTCATAAGCTCAAGGCCAGCCTAGACTACATGTGCATACCCAGCCAGAACATGTTACAGACTGAGACTCTACCACAGGATGAGGAGGAAAGGAAAGGGAGGAAAAGGGAGATGAGGAGAAAGAGGAGGAGTAGCGGAGGAGGAGATTGTGACTATGTCGATAACAAGGACTTGCTTTCTCCAAATATGACTGGGTCCTGAAATGAACTATTTGGGTGTCACCAAAGGATCTAAGGCAAAGACTGCAAGTTAAGGATGTGACACTCAGATAAGGTGAACTTCAAGGCAGATGGCATAAACAAAGGGCCTGTCCCTGCACTCATGAGCTATGTGGCTCTGGGCACTACCTTTCTCTGGCAGAGCTATCTCTTGGCTCCTCTATGGAATGAAGACTAGGGTTTGTTGTTGTTGTTATAATGGGCCATCCCTGCACAAACTCTAAGACAGGAATTCAATAACTGAGGGCTACCAGCTGCTCTAACACAGTGAATTGAGAAAAATCATTCATGACATGAAGCACTGGGAAAATGGCAATCCTGAAGGGTACAGTGGAACTTCAAAGAGAAAGCCTGAGTTGAGAGAAACAAGCTGAGTGGATAAAGAAACCAACTCCATCTCCAGAACTGAGCGAAAGACACCCACAGAGCCTTGGCACTTGAGAATCAATGTGGAGCCAAAACTGCCCAGGGACTTCTCAATGAGCTCTTGCTACAACAAAAAACCCTGGACCACTCTGAGAACCTCCCACAGGGTAGCAATATGTCTCAGTACATCCCCAGCGAGGTATAGATATGGTCCATCCAAGGTAAAGTATAAACACACTCAAGCTGGCTTAAAGGCTGAAAACCTGCAGTGTACCAAATTGACCTTGACAATCCTTACTGATGCCAGATGAGAGCCCTGTGTGGAGATGTGAAAGAAGGACAGGCCTGCAGAAGACAAGATCAGCAAGGTCAAGCATGTGTGGAAGGTACAGGAGCCAAACCTAAGGAAAGTGACCAGTATTGGGTCTCTGCATCATAGGGACAAAGCAGTGACAGGAAATGGTAACCACAGTTTTAGGAACTAAACCTGGGCTGTTGTAATCACTATCTATCTTGGGAGAGTGAGGAATACACAGAGAGTAAGTGCACCAGTGAGATATGGCAAAGGATTGAGTTTCTATATCCATATCTTCAATGATGCAATTTCAGTGTTTGAAACTTCACGGGAGGCATTTGTTTTGTTCTCACTAGTGGTCCTTGTTCCCAGGTCCTTGGATGTTTGGGGGTAATCACTCCTCTGGGATTGCTACTCCACATCAAGGAACTGTTTGGTGAAACTGCGCAGTGATAATTCCCATCATCTGAAGCTGCCTCACAGGGACAGAGTTATGACCTAACATAGAAGGCTGAGAGAGTAAATGCTGGGTCTCTGAAGTCATCTCATTAAACACTTCCTCGTTAGGGGTGGGCTGGGTGTATTAAGAGACTTGCCCAATGGCCCAAAGATCATTAGGGTAGATCCAGGAATTTCTGCCTCTGTGTATCAAATAGTAGTGAAATCAAGACAAGTGTGGTGGTTACATAACTCAAGAAACAGAGGCAGATGACAACTTTGAGTTCTAAGTTAGCCTGAGTTATACAATGAGACTCTACCTGAAAAGGGGGGGGGGGGCAGAGATAGCTGATAGGTAAATAGAGAAGCACATAGATAACTGATAGGTCAAACAGAGTTAGAAGACAGATTCATGATAGATGACAGATAGATAGATAGATAGATAGATAGATAGATAGATAGATAGATGATATAGATGACACATAATTGATAGTGAGAGATAGATGATAGATATCAACACATGATAAACAGATAAATAGATGAATAGATAAAAACAGGATAGAAAGATATAAGATATCAAAATGGGATAGATTAGTCTGCTCCTGTATAATCTAAGAAAAAGATCAATTTAAAGATGAAAAGCAATTTTATTTTGGTGTTCCCTTCTGAGACCAGCTTCAATGTTAATATCTTTGTACAGTATGACAACTGCAGAATCACTGAAGTCAATGGAATTGTACTATTCCAATTTGAAACACAGCATTCATTCAAACAAACAAAATCTGAGAAACCTGACCATCCCTGAGACACCATTTGAACCCTTCTGCATTATCAGCGGGAATGAACAATACACCAACAACTAGGCCACCAGAATTTTAACTGCATACATTGCCCAGTGAATCAAGGAGCTTGCTGCTAGGATTCAAGCCTAGCATCATCTAGCTCGTGAACTTAAATGCTGAAAAAGGGTCACGTACTTTAGACCTAGCTTCACATGAAATTCTGAGAAACTCTGACACAGGATATAGAGTGACACTGTATCACCTGTAAGACCAAAAGGATGCTAACGAGTCCATGTACCCCGAGTGGCTAACTTAACACATAAGCACATACTGGAGTAGTATGCAATCAGTAAAGAAAATGACCTTCGCAGTGTTTCAATTACTGAAGGCTTATCCCTAATGCAGCAGTGTTTGTGTAAGTGGAGCTTTGGAAGACATGACAAGATCACAAAGATTCTAACTTCACAGACTGCTAGGTCGACTGACTGATGGGAAATCTGACAGCACTATTGCGAGGTGCTGGATGTTAGGAAGGGAACCTAGTTGAGGAAAACTGATCACTAGGGCATGAGGTGCCTTGGAAAGCGATACACGTAAACCCCAATCAATCAACCCCTTCTTCCCTCCTTCCTTCCCCTTCTCTGTCTCTTTCTCTCCCTCCTTCTGACCAGCTTTCTCCTACCATGATGTTTTTTCTCCTCACCAGTATAAGAGCAATGAAGTCAGTCAACTCTTGGCTGAAACCTGAGCCAAAACAAATGTTCCCTCCTCCTGAGCTGTTTTTGTCAGGAACTGTAACTCATAAGCAAAGCCCTAACCTAACGCAGAGTCTACTTAGACACCCACAAAAAGATCTGTGGCATGGTAAGTGAGACAACCAAAGCAGCACAGAACAGTGCATGCACACGCTTGCTTCCGCTTGAAACCTTTTTCTGGAAGATTGCACAAGAAATAGCTAAGGACACCTCTCCAGGACGGACCAGGGAGGACTTTTACTTTTTATTTTTTCCCTTGTCATTCTGCAGGAAAAGAAGACTCGTGTAGGTGTCACCATCTTTCTTCCTTGCTAGTCTCTGACAGCCCTTGAGGTCTGTGGGTAGGCCTTCTGTGTCACTCCCTTGCTGTTTGCACAGCTTATCTCCCAACCCAAGGGAACGAGGTTTCAGCAGGAAAGGAAGGATTACAAAGAATAATGGGGGCATGAAAATAACTAAAATGCATTAACATGCACATATGAAGCTGTAAAAAGTGAAATAAATAACTGCAGAAGTAGAAAAGCAATGTCGCATGAGCACACGCATCCCAACTGCACTAGAAAAGCGATGTCGCATGAGCACACACATCCCAGCTGCACTAGAAAAGCAATGTCGCATGAGCACACGCATCCCAACTGCATTAGAAAAGCAATGTCGTATGAGCACATGCATCCCAGCTGCATTAGAAAAGCAATGTCGTATGAGCACACACATCCCAACTGCACTAGAAAAGCGATGTCGCATGAGCACACACATCCCAGCTGCATTAGAAAAGCAATGTCGTATGAGCACATGCATCCCAGCTGCATTAGAAAAGCGATGTCGCATGAGCACACACATCCCAACTGCACTAGAAAAGCGATGTCGCATGAGCACACGCATCCCAACTGCATTAGAAAAGCAATGTCGCATGAGCACACACATCCCAACTGCATTAGAAAAGCAATGTCGTATGAGCACATGCATCCCAGCTGCATTAGAAAAGCGATGTCGTATGAGCACACGCATCCCAACTGCATTCATGGGCACTGGCTATGTTTTGTTTCTCTTAATAAAAGATTTAAATAAGTAAACATTCTCAAATCTCTGAGTAATAAAACCAATGACATTGACAGTGAACTATAAACAAGCACATGGATAATAACTGTCTCACTCATCCCCTCCTTCATAAAGTAAACAATGTGAAGATGACTTTAAAAACAAAGATGTTATTCCAAGAGCAATAAACTCTATGCACTCAGCCTGGTGTACACATTGGACAATTAAAACACAAAGCAACCATGCGCTTACCCATTCTTCCAGAATGCGGGACACTGCCTCGCTGGCTCTGCTCATGTTCCTACAGGCCAGGATCACATGAGCACCATGGAGGGCAAAGGACTTGGCCGTTTCAAACCCTGTGGTTAAAAAAAAAAAAAAAAAAAAGTCCACATTAGGAAAACTGTTAGTGCCAACATGTGAATCAAAAGTGAGCAGTTCTTAACCTGAGATGATCCTGTGCCCTAAGGGACAGGGGACAGGGGCAGAGGATAGGGTAAAAGTGTGCAGGGGAGTGTTAGTGGCTTTAGTGACATAATAGATAAAATGTCTTACTTTAGAGATCAGTGGTTCTCCAACTATCTTGGTTAAACTGTGACCCTTTAATGCAGTACCTCATGTTGTGGTGACCCCCAGCCATATAATTATTTTCGTTGATGCTTCATAACTGTAATCTTGCTACTGTTATAAATGACAATGTAAATATCTGTGTTTTCTGATGGTCTTAGGTGGCCCCTGTGAAAAAGCCATTTGACCCCCGTCCAAGAGTCATGACCCAAAGGTTGAGAACCACCCACAACAAAGCCCTGATGAAAGAGCAGGTCAACAGCAAGATGTGAGAAAGCTGGCCGAACAAATACAGTGATTTCAAAGAGAAAGGCCCAATACAAGAAGAGCTCAGGCCACAGCCAGTTGCTTCATTACCAACTTTAATGAGAAGTCCCCATGCTCTGCTCTGCGATGAGTAAGTGTTTGCAGAACTTACAAATCCAGCAATTGTGGTTATCTACCTGTCCTAGGCCCTCTTTACCTTTCTGGTGAGAAGAGCTAGAAAAATCTACAGAGAGTATTGTGTGTGTGTGTGTGTGTGTGTGTGTGTGTGTGTGTGTGTGTGTGTGTATGTATGTGTGTGTGTACATATATAGATGTATATGTATACATATGTGAAGGCATGTGCATACATGGGTGGCATATATGCACACACATACACACAGCTATACACGCATACACCTTTCTCTGAGATTATCAGAGAAGTAATGGTACAACTAAGAATTCCATAGCCAAGGTTTGGGAAGATGGGGCAGCACAGAGCAGGAATATCGGCTGTCACTCAAGTTCTATTTCAGTTCTGCAGCAGTAGATGAGCGATAGAAGACAGGCCAAGTTCTGGCACCCTTAAAGACAGAGAAAGATCTAAGTATAAGCCCAGGGTCCACTGGAAGGGTGGCAGTGCATACACACCAGAGCTACTACCTCACAGAACCAGAGACAGGCCAGCCTTTCAGGATGCTCAGACTCAGGCACTTCGGTCTCTGACTGGATTAAAGTGGCCTGTCCCTAGTTAACTGAAAAGCAAAGGATAATGATATGCTGCTCTGGAGGGGAAGAAGCCGCCATCCTGAGCCTCAATTATCCCTCCAATTATTTCACAGTCTTGTGTAAAATCTCTCGAATGAGAACCTAAAATAGTAATACACACAAGAGGACATGATGTTATGAAGGCCAGCAAAGAAAAGCACAGAAGCAAGAGCAGATATGATCACTAAGGATGTATGAGAAATAGTGGCTGAAAGCACTGTGGTAAGACTTCCAGGAAAGGGGAGCTAAAGAGAGCAGCAGTGCAGCAGTGAGTACTTGCTACTCTCCCAAAGGAATAAGTTCAGTGTAACCCCAGCACCAGAAGCTTTGATGTCCTCTTTAGGCCTCTATGACCAACTGTATTCAAGTGCACAAATCCATATTCACCCACATAAACATAATGTAAAAGTACATAAATGGGGTCCGGAGAGATGGCCCAGAGGTTAAGACTGTCCTTGCATGGACCCAGGTTCAGTGCCTGGCACCCACAGCTCACAGCCATCTGAAACTCCAGTTCTGGGGAACCTGATGCTCTCTGCTGGTCTCCCAGGGCACTAGGCACACATGTGATACCTGTGGTATCAAGCAAGATGTTCATACACATGAAATAAAAATAAATAAATCTTTAAATTACAAATAAATAAAATCTCTGTACATTGAAATAGTGTTTTCATCTCCAAACCCATTCAGCCACATACACATACATGTTCAGATTTTATGTAGTGTTTTCCTCAATTTTAAAATATTTTAAATAATTATTAAAAGGACTATAGATCCTATAAACCCTAAAAAGATTTTTTGAAATATTCAACTACTTTGTGATGACAAATTTATAAGATAAAGTTTTAAAAGGCAAAGTTCTATGGAAACACTACTAAAATAAGGATAAACTGGAAAACTGAAAGAGTCTACATATTTAAAGAAATTGAATCCACATGTCAAAATCATCTAAAAAAAGAAATACCAAAGGGATGGACAAATGCAAGGGGCGGGAGTCAACGTAGTTCTAGAGTTGAATGCCCAGACAATGCTCTAAACAGCAGAATGGCACATCTTATAGACATATTTTGTTAGTGTGTATGTGTCATGTACATAAGTCACATGTGTGGTGTACACAGAGGCCATCATATCCCATGAATCTGGGGTTACTTGTAGTAATAGTTTCTGGCCCAGACTAGCCCCATGATCTGGACCAGCAGTCTCAAAGTCCCAAAGAAGCTACAGAAGCTTACACTGATTTCATGCTGATCAACCTAAACTCCAGGCATATAAATTGCTAACTCTTAACTCTTAAACTAACCCATGATTCTTATCTTGTTTAGCCATGAGGCTCGGTACTTTTTCTCAGAGCAGCATTTCAACTTCTTTCCTCTTCCTCTGCTGGTATCTCTCTCTGACTCTTCTTCTTCCCAAAATTTTAGTCTGGTAGCCCCACCCACACTTCCTGTAAAAAATGTGGTATTGGGTCTGGAGAGATGGCTGCAGTGGTTAAGGCTTCTTGCTCTTTCAGAGGACTATTGTCCAGCCCCAGAACCCGTGTTAAGTGGCTTCAAACCACATATAACGGCTGTGGGATTATGTTCTGGTACATTGAAAATATTTGTCTCTCCTACTGGTTTAATGAAACGCTGATTGGCCAGAAGGCAGACAGGAAGTATGGGTGGGGCTACCAGACTAAGAAAACTCTGGGAAGAGGAAGAGAGATAGATATCAGCAGATGAAGAGGAACCATTTTATTTTGTTTGAGACAAGATCTTGCTATGTATCCTAGGATGGTTTGATGCTCACTATGTAGCCCAGGCTGTCCTCAAACTCCAATTTCCTGGCTCTACCTTCTGAGTGTTGGGATCACAGGTGTGCCACACTAAAACAACTGTATTATTTGTAGTTGGAAAAAAGATTAGCATGATGAAAGGCGAAGCAGGTGTTGATGTTGTATTCAGCTCTTGAGATTAGCAGTAAACAACTGTCTCCATGCTGGGCCATCTTCGCATCCCAGAAGAATTCACTAAAGGGTAGATGGTTTATACAGATTGCTAATGGGCCACAATGCTGGCCAGCTTTAAAATAATATACCTTGTGTTAAATAGCAACACTGATGAGCCTTAACTGGCTTTTTAATAAACACTAAATATTAAAATCCTATAAGAATATGACTCACTACAGTTTAGAATCACACTACTTAGAAATCTATAGGAAGAAAACATAGCCTACCACCTTTTATTTTCCAAATAAATAAATAAATAAATAAATAAATAAATAAATAAATAAATAAATAAATAAATAAATAAAACCCTACTAAGTCAGGCTATCTCTCACTTGACAAAATGACCTTCTGCATAGGACCCTGTATTACTGAAAGCTGGGCATCTAGCATCATGGCAGCAACAGGCTGCTGAGGCAAGTGTGTACCTTCTCTCCCTCAGAAATGTCTTGACCGGAACTATGGCTGCACTAGCTGTCCCCGTGTCTCGTAAAGCTATCCTCTGGACCTCCTATCTCCCTTTATCTAAAAAGAGCTGTACACACAGCTAGTCGACTTGTCAAAGCTACAGCCGACAAGTCCATTTTCTAATCCTTTACAACTGCCTTTGGAGCAAAAACAAAGCGGGAGATATTTCAAAAGATGATGGTTTAACAGCAAGGACAATAACATGTTTATAGCAAACCACATCTCCAGAGTATGGAGTTTTATAAATTAAAAAAAAAGTTTAATAACATTACCTACTGCTAAGTCCTGGGTAAAGCCCATGAGGACGGCATTCCTCACGCTCGTAACACTGCGGCTGATGGCCAGCTTAATTAGCTAAATGTAGTAGTGCTAAGCCAATCCTGCATGGTGCCAAAGTTGGTACAAAATAATGAAGGCAATGGTTTACTAAATTTAATAACCTGATTCATCTTATAAAAAATTAACTTCATGACAATGTTTAAATTGCAGCAGCTTAACAGCAAAGAGATAGCCAGTAGGTGCAGGAGAATATTTAACGCTAATAATATGAAGAGAATAAATAACAGAAGGCATTTTTAAACAATGGGCAGCAAGGTTTCCCAGTATCTGCAATAGGGGATCTAGTCATAAGAGCTACGTGGCCATGGGGGTTTAATAACTCATGGTTTCAGGTTTTAAGTTTTAAATGTTCCCTTACATTATACTGGTTTTCATTCTCTGGGATGTAAATTATAAAATGGCTAATTATAGAACATATGAAGCACACAAAGAGTTCTGTTTCCCTCACTGTCTCCGTGTACCCTTTCCCCCTTCCTCCAGTGTCTTCCCTTTCTCTCTCATTGCCTCTCACATTTGACCATCTTTCCTCCCAAAGTGAATTAGCTTCAGGGCCAAGCACTTCTGAAGGAGTCTACAGTGACAGCACTAGGGCCCAATGGCATTGATGACATCCTGTTGACTAGGAGCCACTGCCAAGCAAGAGTAGCTTCTCAGGTGAGTCACAGAGAACTGCCATTCATGCTACTGACCTTTCCCACCATGTCACCACAGCAACCATATGCCCAGATGGATGGCTCACCCAGATCTTTTGTTTTTGTTGTAAGCCAATTTCTTGTGATATAGCCAAGGCTGGTCTCTAACTCATGATCCTCCTGCCTCAGCCTCCTAAGAGCTAGAAATACAGGCACGGACACTCTAAATAAGCATCGATGACAGCTAATATTGGTTTTCAATTAACTTGACAGGGTTTAAAGTCACCAAAAAGACAAATCTCTGACATATATATGAGAGACTTTCTAGATTGAGTAACTCATGTGTGACAACCCAGTCTACAATGGTATTACTCCAAGGGTCAGGACCTTGGAAAGGAAGAAAGAAGAGAAGTAAGCTGTGCAGGAGTGTCTATCTCTCGCCTCCCTGACTATGGTCACAATGTGAACAGCTACTCACACACTTGCTGCATGACCGTAAGCAAAACTAAATTCTTGATCCTGTAAGTTGCCTCTTGTCGGGTATTTGGTCAGAACATAAAAACTTTTGTTCCCTCACCTCAAAATCTTAAAGAGTATTTCCTTCTGAGCTGCTTGAGTTTTTATTTAAGCCATGCCAACTCCTACTCTGCCAAGCAAGAGATCAGTACTCAGGCTATGTGTAGGGAAACGCAATGGTACTTAGCTTTGCTAAAGCAAGTACACACATACTGGAAATCAGGGACCGTACATGCATCTACATGCACCAGAATGTGTCATTGTGTGGCAGCAGGAACCCTGGTCAAGAACTGTATCAGGACTGAAGGAGCTGAGGAAGAAACAGACACACAAAAAGGTGCAAGGAATGACAAAAGAGCAGGGCTTGCTGAGAGGCCTCACAGGAACTATATGGAGAAAGACTGGAGACTGCACAGGGCAAACCAATGAGCAGGAGGCGCTGAGGAAAAACTCTGCACAGAATGCAGCACTGTGAGTTATTATTATTGTTGCTGTTTTATCCGATTAAAGCCCCTCCAGTGGCCATGAAGATGATGGAGTAGGTACAGACAAAGAAGCGCTTTCATCAGCCCTGTGGGGACAAAGGCCCCTCTTATGCTGAGAAGCTAAATGCATAAATTAGAAACGCACTTGGAAAACAAGTAGGAAGCATGGCAACTGCCTAAATCTAGGCTTGAGCGAGTGTCCAGTTCTAGCAGTTCTCCAGAGGTGTGGGTGAGCCTAGCTACTTGTCTGCATGGACAGAAAACACACAAGGAGGGGAGGGTCTGTGCTCAATGCAGGTAGCAATACAAATGAGCACAGTGCTGCCCACAGATTCCACAGGTACAAAAGACTCCAGGGTAGGAAGCCAGACCCAACAATCCCTGACAAGGTACAGTGGACATGGGCTCAAAGAACAGGGCACTTTGTTCCACAGTGCCAGGTTTGTTCTTTCTGGCTGGAGATTTTTAATTTCTCCCACATTGTAGATGTACTTGGGCAGTGTCCCCATTTACTGTAAATTATGGTTTTAATTATCATTTTTATTAAGATGCCCAAAGGAGTTGGGACTTACGACACCAATAATTTCTAATGGGCTGTTATTATTAATTTATAATTGTGAAACACTGGAGACAAACATCACTTGCAACTGTAAGCCATTAAAAGGAAACAGAAATGGTGGTCCACCACCCAATGTATGCCCACACACATCAAGAATGGACCACTCATGAAGTCTTTAGGATCCAAGCAACAAGTCAGAGAACGTACCCCTATAGGCCCTCATCATGTATACAACAGGAAGATAATCCTGTGTATTTCAAGTGAAGTTAGATTTGGAGATAACTCAGAATTGGAGTTGTTGTTTGGTTTGGATGTGGGTGAGTGAGCATGCACACACATACTAGGCTTGCATAGTCCAGAAAATAGCCACAGGTCTGTTCAGAGACAGACTCTCTACTGATCATCACTGTGTACACTAGACTAGCTGCTAGCTGGCCCAGGAGCTTCTAGGGGTTGGTTCCCTTGTCTCTGCCTCTCATCTTCCATTGAAGTCCTGGGATTATGGATGCTCAGTACCACCCAGACTATATGTGGGTTCTAAGAATTTGAATCCGGTCATCACCCTTTCTTGTGAAGCACTTTAATCCACTAAGCCATCTCCAAAGGCCGTGTAGTCTTTGTGCGAATAGCCGCTCACTTGGGCTAGGGATGCTGTGCTGCAGCAGATTGCTGCCCTATCATGTGCAAGGCCTGGGTTGCTGCAACAACCAAAGCAAGTGGTAGTTTTAAGGATCTGAGTGAGTCTCCCTTACATCCACCAAGGACCACACTTTCCAAACAGATCTATGACAGGACATTGAGACACTGAAACCCACTTTTCCCGAGGCTGCAGAAGGAATTCTGGGATACACAGTCATCTCGGTGATGAGGTCAATGCCAAGAGGCAGGGATAACCCCCTCTGCTGAGTCTGTAACTCCGTAACTCTCTTGTCACCCTTGGCATGATCACGCTTACCATCCACACCATTTTAATTACAGATCTCTGAGTCACACACGACTCTTACCAAGCAGAATACACAGCTGCTAACTCTTAAGAAATTATAAAGCATGCAAGCCCTCCAGAGAAAATTAGCCAAAACCATCCCTGCTTTGAAAATGAGGCATCAAATACAGTCAGTGAGAGGTACCTTACAACGTGAAACACTTTCTCAACACCCCTCACAATGTGAATAACCTAAAGAAAGGTACCAGCTTAAGAGATGAGAAAACAGAGGTGGGAAATGTGTTGGTTCACTAGGCTTTTTTTTTTTTTTTTTTTTCTCAGCATCCCTAAGCTGTATCTCTATGATTTGGGCAATACTGCACCAGAATGTTTTGCAGTGTTAGATAATAAATTGCAAGTGACTGCATGAGATCTCTCAAGAGGCAAAACTGACCTCAGGCTGGCTACGAGTGCTGCCACTGTACTGGGTGAATAAGTTCTCATCTGACCTGCTAGTGACAATCCTACTTAGAAACTACGGGGAGAAAAGTACCCAGAGCTCACAATTAGCACAGTCCTAGACAGGCTCAATGAAGATACATTCTGTAATTGCAACTATGTTGAACAGCACCTGAGTTGTCAGGGTATAGGAGAAAACCGTACAATCTCGTGTATTAAGTGGAGAAAGGACATAAACTGGCTAGATATCTGTGAGGGCAACTGGACATATCAAGTGATTAAATGGGCATGCTCTGTGTCCCAGCTATTCCATGACTGGAGATCTAGCCTACCAAACAGACTTGTACAGATGCATAACACTGTGGAAAGAACATATGATGCTACATTGCTTGTCAGAGGCAGAAAATAACCCATAATTGTCCATCAGTTAATCTGAATCAACCAACTGGCACGCAGACATTAAAATATATGTGCTGCACTTGAAAACAATGGGGTGGAGTTGGAGAGATAGCTCAGTGGGTAAGAACATTTGTGCAGGTATAAGGACCTGAGTTCAGGTTCCAGCAAAAAGCTGAGTGAACATGCCTCTAGCCTCTAACTACAGTAATGTCAAAAGTAGAGGTGGGGTTGATTTCTAGAGCTTACTGGCAAACAGCTTAGCTCCAGCTTCAGGTTTAGAGAGACACCCCTGCCTCAAGGAGATGTCACAGAGAGTGTTTGGAATATACCCATCATCCTCCTCGGGCTTCTGTGCATGCACACAGGCAACCACACCCACATAAAATACACATGAGTATATACCACAAACAAACAGAATATGGAGCAATTCTGGAGCTTCTTTAGCTTTCTTTCTGATATAGCCCAGAACCACCTGCCTGGAGATGGCATCCACAGTGGGTTTGGCCTTCTCACATCAATCATTAATCAAGATAATTTCTCACAAATATGGCCATGGGTTAATCTGATCAAGGCTTCTGAGCTTCTTTCTTCCCAGGAGGTCCTAGATTGTGGTGAGTTGACATTTTAAAATGAGGCAGGACAGCAAGGGTAGTAGCCCAGTAGTAGAGCACTCGCCTAGCATGCATAAACTTCTGCCTTCAAACCTCAATAATGGGGGGGGGCATTGGTATAGGCTAGGAATATAGCTCAGTAGTGGCACACTTGCCTAAAAAACCCAAAGCATCATACACAAAAAGTTAAAGCATGGAATGGCTTGCAAAATCAACATGAATGAAGAAGGTGTGTGTGTAAACAGCTGTGACACTGATTACTCTGAGAGGGACAGCAATTGTTTGGGAACAAGAAAGATTTACTGTACATGTTACAATGCATGCCATTTCAATATTTAACACATGCATGTATGCCTATTATAGTAAGAAACTAAAAATAGCCAACTGAATGACACCTAATTGATAATTTATGGGTCTTTATGAATTTTAATACAGAGCAAGCGGGACAGATAAGAACAGGAGAAACCAATTCAAACTCCACGTATGTTTCAAGCAGTCTCACTTGGAATGAAGAGCACAGAAACATCCCTGTAAGGAGAAGGAGCCAGGACAGTTACTAGCTGCTGGGCACCCTGCCAAGTGCTTTCTACAATACAAGGACTCTAAGGCACTCTTCAAAGAAACCCTAGATGTGCTGTCATCCAAGAGGAGGAGGGATTTACAAAATCCAGGGGTCCTAGCAGACAGACACATACCACCACCTGGCCCCTGAACTACCAACAGCACCCCGCTACCAGCAGTAAGCAGCATTGTGATATAAAAAAGAAGATTTATGGAGCTGTGAAGGCTGATCTTGACTGTCAACCTGACACACCCAGTAATTGGGAACCTCGTTTGAAGAACAGGTTCAAACTGTGAGCATGTCTTTATTGATATTGATAATTAATTAGTGCTCACAGGGGTCTAGTCCACTGTGGACAGTACCATGCCTAGGCAGGTTAGCCTGAGCTGTATAAGAAAAGTAGGTGTCAGTAAGACAAAGGAAGCAAGATAGCATGCCTCTGTGGCCTCTGCTTTGGTTCCTCCCTCCAACCTTCTTCCTTGAGTTCCTGCCTTGGCTTCCTTTAATGAGGGATGGTAAACTATGAGCCAAATTAACCTTCTCCTCCTCAAGTTGCTTTGGAGTATGGTGTTTATCATAGCAATGGAAGGCAAACCAGGCCAATGGTCTCTATTCAAAAGCTAGAAAGTTCCCTGAATGACTGAGGCTAGTGATGCTTAATATAATGACACTGTTGACAATCTCTGAGTTTATATTGATGACATGAGTCTTCAAAGTTGAAGGCCGGTTGCCCGAGGATGCAACTAGAGGGTGAGAATTTTCAGAGTTGCCAACTTCCCAAGCTCTTCTACTTCACAACTCCAGGAAAGAGGAGAGGCTAGAGACTGACACCAAAATTGGCTAATGTATACCCAACCATGCCTGCATACTGAATACTCCATAAAAAGTACAGCTGGAGTCTAAGTTTGTAAACACACATAGACAGAGGGAGAAGTATATCCAGAAGGGCACAGAAGTTCTGTGTCTGTTCCTCATAATCCACCTCCCTTGACTGCTCACCACATACTTTTAATATCCTTCTTAACAAAGTGGTAGATGTAAAAAGATGTTCCACTGAGCTCTGTGAGTCACTATCCCAAACCATCAAACTCAGGGAAGAGGTTGGATGTGGGGACCCCTCATTTGTAGCCAGTTGGTCAAAAGTGCAGTTAACAATGTAGGAGTTGGACCTGGGCAGCTAGAACAAGGGCAGTTTATGGCGCCAGTCCTTCACCTGTGGGACCTGTGCTAACTCTGGGTCATTAGATATACAAATTGTAACACACCCAGATAGTGTCTGAAGAGGTGGAAATTTATCGAATGTATAAAATGAAATGAGATATTTAGTTGGAAGTATACTGCACTGTAGAAGACAGTTTCCCTTTCTTTAGGGTCTGTAGGAGTCAGGCCATTTGTCATCACTGGAGAGAGCACCTGGGAAAGTGATCCAAAGAAGGATTTATGCCAGCTCACAGTTTGCGGTTTCACTCCCATCATGGGGAGAAGGCACAGAAGAACCATGCAGTTCATTTCCTGGCAGCCAGAAGATAGAAAGAGAATGCCACTGGTAGGGGGCTCCCCACTTCTCCACTTTTCCCATTCAGATCCTCAGCCAATAGGGTGGTGGTGCCCACATTCAGGCCAGGTCTTCCCCCTTGGGAGGTTCTTTTGGGAAACACTCTCACAGATTTGTATCTTCCTTTCTCAAGCCAACAAAGTTGACAGTCAAGATGTACTACTGCAAGGTAACTGACAGAAGCTTTAATGGGAACTCATGGGGGAAGGAGGAACCTCTGCTGTCTGCTCCCTGTGGTAACAGGACTTGATGCACCCTGTGTAGAGATCTTGAACTCTGGCCCACCACTGCATGGGAATGTGCTTGGCGTTTGGACAACTCAGGCCAATAACTTAGCAGCTGTCCTCCAGCAAGAGTGGTTCCCCTCTCCACTTCTGTGGCACCAGAAAAAAAAAAAAAAAAAAAAAGCCAGGAACTGACCTCTTCAGCTACCCTATGACACTGGCATACCTGCTTTGAGGAATCTATCTCCAATCCTGCCAAGTTTGCCACTCTTTCACATTTCATCATGGAGCATGGACTTCACACCATTTCACAGCTGACTGCAGAGACAGTTCTCTTGTAAAGCCTATGAGGGATAACTTGTCCACAGAAATAAAGTTCCTCTGTACATTCTTCCAAGAATGGTAACAGCTTTTCAGACTGAATTTAGACTCTTCCTGCTTCCAAAGATGAACTCACACTTCCCCCCTTTAATTCTTAAAGAAAAGGAATAGCCTGATTAAATCAAGTTCATGTGGCCTCTGCCCACCTCCTCCTCTAAAAAGTAACAGTAACTCCACAGTGGCCTGCTGTTTGCTGCTCTTTAAGCAAAGTGCACGTGGTACTATAATAAACATATTCTGCAGCCTTAGCACAATTAATTAGAAACAGGACAAAAATTAAAAAGAACAAGGGCCTCCTGGTGAAAAATGTTTTAAAACCCGCCTTTTAGGTGCTGAGAACACTGGGCCTTGGCAAGACAGCTTTCCATGGCTCACTCGCCATGAAACCAAGATCTCACATGCAATACACAGGAGTTTGTTCTTTTCAGTTCAGTCCTAAGACCCACACACATGCAAGCACACACTCGCATGTGCACAGACACTCGGGTATACACTCAACTCTTGTGCTTCTAGACTCTCAGCAAAGTGCTTCTGGTATGTTAAAGTAGGAAGATTTTACCTGAAGTCTTTACTTTGAAGGATTTATTCCCATCCACTTCAAGAGTAGAGTCTACAAGGCAGCTGGATTTTACTACTGAGCCTACACCATTGGTGCAGCTGTAAGAGGACCTTACTCTCACTGTTTTTTCTGAATGTCGGAGACAGCTTCGTTAGAGCAGAAGTCAGACACAAGGACCTAGCTCATGCAAAGAGCGCTTTGGACATTTTATTTTATTATTTCATTTTATTTTTTATAATGCACTAAGTCGAGTTGGAGATTCTCATATATGTAGAGATTTGGAGCCATCCCCTGGGGCATGAGAATCCTACCAGCGGCCACATATTCAAAAAAGACTGATTCTCCCTCCCCTAAAACGATAAACTGTCCATAGCTCTTCAGAAAGGTGTGGGGCTTGGAGATCAGCTTATCTATGTCAGAATGTTTGGCGGGCTTGCTCTTATGCAGGCAACCACAGCTTCTCTGAGCTCATGAACGCAATAGCCAGGTCATTCCCAGGCCTTTCATGGCATCCCTCCCCTCCTCCAACTCCTACATTCTTTCCACCTCCCCACAATGGTCTCTGCACCTTGGGGGAAGGGAGTTGGTATAGATGGCTCGTTTAGGACTTCCTCAAGGACCAGTGGGCCTGTGATCTCACGCCTGTGGAGAAATGGTTAGGACAGCAGTGAGGGGCAGGAGAAAAAGAAGGAAGAGAGGGAGTAAGAAAATGACAGGAGAACGAGTTGGGGCCAGAGGAGGAGCTTTGACTCTGCTGGGAGCTCAGGCACTGAGACCCGCCCCACTGTCCTGTCCATCAGCCTATCAGTTTAGACAATGGATCACTCTTCTAATTCAAGCAGTTTAAAAAAAAAATCGCAGTTGCCGGGCATTGGTAATGCACACCTTTAATCCCAGCACCTGGGAGACAGAGACAGGTGATCTCTGTGAGCTTGAGGCCAGCCTGGTCTACTGACTTCTAGAATGGGGCTCCAAAGCCACACAGCAAAACCTTGGCTCCAAAAACCAAAAACCAAACCAAAACAACAACAATGGAAAAAAAACTCTCAGTGACCTTGGCACTTCACCTACACTCTTGAGAAGACTAAAATTTTTCTGCTCCTGAAGTGCTAGATGAGATGCTGGGGTGACTCGGGACTTTTGGCAGCTCAGCTTTAAACTCACTTTTCCTTCTCTTTTGCAATAGGGTCTCAGTGAGTAGCCCCGGCTGGCCTGGAACATACTACAGGCCTCAAACTCAGAGAACTCCCTGCCTCTTGCCTCCTAGATGCTGGGATTAAAGCTGTGTCTAATCAAGCCCAGCCTAAATTAACTTTTCATTCTCCAGTACTCTAAGCTTTTCTTAAAAGCCTTCCCTGATAGACACACAGCCAGAGTTACACTGTGCTCCTGACCCACTATGACCTTACCCAGAAAGTATGATGATGCCAAGAGACCTAATTACAAGATCAACCCTCTGTTGGAGCCAGTTTTCAAAAAGTATCTCTAACAATCTACATAACCAGATTACTGTCTTGGATATCTTTAACATACTTACTTTTGAAGTTTATAGACTCTAATGTCTTGGCTGGGTGTTTGTGCTGTTGTTCTATTGTTATCAAACCTAAATGTTGGCACTATTAAAAAAAAAAAAAAACCAAAGCTCTATGGTCCCCCACTCACCCCATCTTCTTGTAATATTCACACTCATAATAATGTGGAATGGAAGGCAGTTGTAACTGGAGTCTACATCACTTCTTCCACAGACGGTGATGCACAGAGGAAAGCATGTGTGTGTGTGTGTGTGTGTGTGTGTGTGTGTGTGTGTGTGTGTGTGTGTGTCTGTATGTCTGTGTGTGTACACACATGCAGAGGCCAGAAGTTGATGTCAAATATCTATCTCAATCATGGCCCACAAGTATTTTCTGAAACAGGGTCTCTTCCTGAACAGTGGAAAGCTGCCTGGCACAGAGATCAAGGAATCTCTATCTCTAGCTCCCCTATGACAAGTTTAAAGACATGTACCAGAACCGCCAGATTGTTCTATGGGTGATGGGGATGAATCCAGGTCTTCATGTCTGAACAACAAGCACTCTACCAACTGAGCCATCTCACCAGCCCCCACCACACCTTTTAGATACACCACACCTGGTGATTGCAATGCCTGGGTCCCAGCAGAGCAAGCAACTTAAAAGAAAATATCACTTTTTAAGCTGAGATCCGATTGTACAAAAAACATACTGACTTGGGAAGGGAAGAAGAAAAGGAGTGTTGAGTTTGATAACATCTTGTTTTAGACAACCACAAGCAGATGCTAAAGAAGTGCTAAAATTCCAAACTCCTCAGGAGCCTTGTAATCTATACTATCTATGATCAGGCACCTGCTTGACATGAACTTCAGGGATGCACAAAGCACCTTCTAGCTGAGGCTGATTTTGCCCGATTCTTGAAGTTCAGCCAGCTGTACACTCTTGCTTGGCTCCCCTCATTCAGCTGCTGCCTCTGATCCAAGAAGTCTGGGTAGAAGTTTCCAACATCAGTAATGTGAATGACTGGAGATTAGGCTCAACTTCTATTTGGAAAGGAGAAAGTGTGCTCTGAGCTAGTGTAGAGGGTTTAGAGCACTGACATAAAATTCCTGTTTGCAGGGAACTTGGTTCAAACTGCTTGCCAGGAGGTATGTTGGCTCCCAGTGGCTGGAGCAGAGGCAAACAGAAGGTTACTCCCAAAGATTCTGGGGGAGATTTTCCATCACGGACTGAAACAGCTTGTGGGAAGCACGCTCAAATAGCATGCTTTCTTATGTAGCTCAAACATGCAGACTGCCCTGCAAGTACACACCACTTCAGACTCTCCATTACAGAAAAGTATACTTGATTTTCTTCGGCGTGTTAAAACAGATTTGGAAAAGAAAGAGTATTAAACACAAAAGCATAATTTTTTCTTAACTTTGAGACAGGGTTTTATGTAGCCTAGGCTGGCATTAAACTCCTGAGTCTCCTGCGTCAGCCTCTCCAATGTGAGAATTACAGGCAGCCACAACCATGACGTCCCTGAAAGCTGAAGAGCACAGGAAGAGTCTGATTCCATGGTCAGTTCCATCACTACTGTGACCAAAGAGGTTTCAGTTTGTCATGGTAGATAAGAAGCAGAGGTCAATAAAAGTAATAATAACAGAGAGAAAGAGCGTCAAGGCAGTTCCTTAGCAGAGCCCCACCTTCAGTTTTCACCAAGCCCCCAAACCCTCATAATATAAATCCACTAGTAAAGCCACTTATAAATCAGAACTGTCATGATCTGTCTCAGTCAGCAGCCTCTCTTACAGAGCCAAAGGTACTTTTCAATCTAGTCAAGCTGACAGGCATCCCTTCTCCACAAGTCACACCTTGGAGCCATAACCTCTGTGTGAATGAAACTAGAGACAGGGACTTTCAAAGAGGTAACTTAAGGTGATTGAAATCAGGGGGGGAAGATTCTTAATCTGATAGAGCTTGTGTCCTTATCCAAAGAAAGGATGACATGGAGATCAGGATACATAGATGTCAGACTATACAAAGATACAGCCAGGTTGCTGTCTGCAAGCCAAGGTGAGAGGCCCCATGACAACCAACCCACCTGCACCCTCCGACTTCCAACCTCCAGACTGTTGAGAGTAACCCTCTGTAAGCAAAGCCACTGCCTGTGTGACTTCACTATGGCAGCCCTAGCAAACTAAGACCTGGAGTTTCTGGTTAGGTCTTCTCTATGCCAGACAGAGAAAAATCTCCTCTAAGCCCTTGGAACTAACATCAATGTACCCATCAGCCCTAAATAAGGAGTAACTAAGGAGACCCCAAGAAGACTCTCATCTGAGACCTCTTATGAATTCCTCAGACTCTTAGGAAAACTTAAGGACAGACCTACAAATGAAAACAGGGGCCTTTTGCTTCCTACTCAGAGTGTGGGACCTGCAGCAATAGCAACATCACCAGGAGCTAGTTAGAAATGCAGATTCTGTGACTGAACCAGAACCACTGAACCAGAGAGGCTCTGGAGATGGAGTCCAATGATTGGTGTTATAAAAAGCTTTCCAGGGAACTCTAATGTCCCCTCAAGATGGAGAGGCTCTTGAACTGGTAACTCTTCACCAGTGATAAAGTACCTAACAAAAATAACTCAAAGGAGAAAAGATTTGTTTTGGCTCATGGCTGCAGAAGGTTTACTCTATGGCTCCTGGGACCCACAGGCTTGGATAGAGTAACATGGCAATGGTGCATGTGTCAAAGCTACCCAGCTCAGGGAAGACATGAAAGGAGGGATAAGATCCCAGAAGAAGATACAGTCCCCAAGAACACACTCACAATGAACTACCTCCCTAAGATAGACTGATAGAGCTTATTTACTTCCCCAAAACACTTTGACTGGCTGAGGGCCAAGTATTCAACACCAGAGCTTATGGCACCTAACTCATATTGAAGCCTTAATACCCTTGATCTTGTGGAAGCACAAAGTCACCTTCTCTCTTCTCTAATACTTTGTCTGGGCATCATACTGACCTGGGACTTTGCAGTCACAGCTCCCTTCAGTCCTTACTCTTATGAGTCTGCAGTACTATCTCAATGGTATAATACAGGAACAGAGGTTTGGGAAAGCCAAGGCTAAACCCTAACAAGATGAAGGGATAGCCTCCTCACTGACAAAAGTGCTCAAGTTTATCTCTCTGAATGCTGGCTTTCTCTATCTCACAGCAAGAAGACACAGGTGTGTACACATCTGCTTCCTAACACCATAGAAACCCAAAGGCAGGAATGACTTACTCACGCTTCTCATGTTTCTTGTTCTGTTTGTTAGCTTAGGTTTGGCTTTTGTTCGTTTGTTTTTAACAAGATTTGTGTAATTCAGGTTGGCCTTGAATTCTCTCTGTGCCAAAACTGGCTTGAAGTTCATATCATCCTTCCTCCACCTCTCACATGCTGGAACAGCAAGCATAATTCACAAAACAGGATTCTTTGGATCCACATAGGAGTTCCTCTTTCATTCAAGGGAACCTGACTTAGAATCATGTCCCCACCACTTTCTAGGGAATGAGTTATGTGTTGAATGGTGACACTTTCCCTGAAAAGATTTCTATACTAAAGACCTTAGATTACCCTATTCCCTCAGAGTGCACCGTACTAAAACAGGGCCAAAAAGAGGCAGCCAAATTCAAGTGAGGTCATGGGCAGAGGCCATGCTCCAGTCTCCTTCTAAAAAAACAGGAAGTTGGACACTACCCTCCCCAACATACAAGACACATAGCATGTCTCTTTAGGAGACCAGCCAGTAGACACCTTGATTTTGAATCTTTGGCAACCAGAACCATAAAGCAGTAAATTTCCATCCAGTTGACAGAACTTTGTTACACCAGCAAAGTGATACATTTAGCTTCTATGAGCTCCAGTTTCCTTGTCTGCAAAATGGGAATATTGAGAAACTACAGCCTGAAGGGGTTGTTAGATAAGTCGAATGAGGATCCTCAACAAACTTCTTAAAGGCAGCAGGTCAGCATGTTAGAGTTACCACTAATATAGCATCCACAAAACGTAAGTAAGCTATGCTTCACATTCTCCCATGAAAATTTAAAAGTCGGTACACAAGTCTATATAAAAGAAATAATTCTCTTGTTTGTGGGCTAGCTATGCTGATTCAGCCATTAGTCAGGCATACCCCCAATGACTTTTAAGAAGGGTTTAAAACACTACATAATAGCCAGAGGTGGTGATATAGGCCTGCAATTCCAGCATTTGGGAAGTGTAAGCAGGAGCATCAGGAGGTCATCCTCTACCTAGGGAATTTTACACCAGCCTGAGCTATAGGAGACCCTGTCTCAAACAAGCAAACGCAGAAGCTAGTACAATGGTTCAAGAGGCAAAGGCGAGAGGATGTCCACAAAGTTCAAAGCCAGCCTAATCTACACAGTGAGTTGCAGGTCTGCCAGAGCCAGAGAGAGATTCTGTCTGAAAATGATAAACAAATAAGCCTATTGTGTAACAAACACTCACATACAAGAAATTTAAAAATTACTAGGCACTCAGTGACTGTCTGTGCGTGGTAGGATGGAGGGAACAGTGGAGGAGTTTTTATAGAGACATAAGCCTACTCTGTCCTCATGAGGGAGTGGCTATGGCTGTGTGCACTCATCTGCCAAGTCCCATGGTGTAAACACATGTGCAGCTGAAGTAGTGTTTCTCTGAATAAAAAAGGTCAAGTGCAATGCTGCTAAGGTACAGCACAAAAAAATAGATATTCTTAGAAGGAATAATGTGTACCCTTGTCAAGAAAAGCTCATCAGGAGCCTGAATTAAGCTGGTTACTCCCTTGAGCACCTGAATATGAGTTCTGAACATACTGGCAAGAGAATGCAAAGAAAGGAAAGAGAATACTTTATGGTGTCTCTTATTAAATGGAAAAAATGCATAGAGGTTCTTTAGGTGAGATATACGTTCTTTTTTTTAAATTAATTATTATTAGTAGTAGTGGTGGAGGGTGGTGATAACAGCAGTAGTTGTAGAGTGTTTTGCCTACACGTATGTCTATGCATCATGTATGTCTGGTATCCAGATATTCTGAGTTTTGAACTGGAGTTACAAACAATTTTGAGTCGCTCTGTGAGTGCTGGGAATCAAACCCTTGCAGGGCTTCTGGAAGATTAGCCAGTGCTCCTAACCTCTGAGCCATCTCTCCAACCCCAAGATAGGTTTCCTTCATGTTGAAAGTTTAACAGAGGACTATCTTACCAGAAAGATCTTGTCACAGCAATCCTCCTGCCTCAGCCCCCTTAAGGCTGGAATTACAGACAAGTGTTTTCTATAGAGAACCAGACAGTAAGTATCTTGAGTTTGTTGGCCAGCTCCGATGATAATCTGTGAAAGCAACTTCAGATGATATGCAAATGAGCTGGTGTCCTCATGTCCAATACACTTTACTGAACCAGACCTGACAAGACTAGATTTTGTCACATGCCAGTTTGCTGAGCTAAGGAACAGACAACTCACTTCTTAACATTTGCTTCCAAACTAACCAGACGCAAAATAAGAACAAACCTCAAAATGAAGGTGATCTTGACTTATAGACTTTCTCTAATTAAAAAAAAATTTTTAAATTATAACAGCCAAGTTCAGGGCTCATGTAGGATAAGAATTATAGAAAGTTTAATTTTGGGCAATTTCTATGCGCAAAACACATGTAAAGACAATCTCATTAAAACAAATAGAAAACAAAAAATTTAAGTATCCTATTTGCGTCAAAATCTTATTATGCTGTTTCACCCAGGTCATTCAACTTCCCTGACTACTGGCTTCTCATGAGAGAGCTGGGTATCAAACCGCATCCTGCCTCATCTCTGTGTTGATTTTGGGTCCTGGAATTCTGAAGGAAGCCAACTTAAATGAATTACGATGACTAGTGTGTTGATTCTGCTTCCAATCCAACAAAATGTTGAAGTAAGGACCTTCGTCACATAATGCCATGTGTTTTGGTTCAAATTTAACACCAAACATTGAATAAGGCCACTTCTTAGTGAATAAATAACCTAAGAATATTCCTACACTATGGTAGGATCGCCATCTTGTTTAAATGAGTATAAATCTGAACAACTTTGGTCAGATCAGCCTAAATGAGAAACCAAGAAAGCAAAGCCTCTGATGTCCTCAACAGCATTAGCTCCAATTAAAAAAAAAAAATGTGAAGCACCCTACAACAGGTGAAGCAGAAGGATCCATTTACATCACTTACTCTCAAAAAGTCCTATGTGCCACAGGAGAGTAAAGTAGCCCCATCAGGCCTGCAACTTAAGTGCATACATCCAATCTAGATCCACCAAGATCCCATCAATACCACTAGGAGGATGCTGATGCAGTGTCTGGACATACAGCTCCCATGGCAGATCTGACATGACTGGGTCTCTCCCAATAGGATAATGTTTTGACGAATGTTCATGCTGTCTTTTTTTCCCATTGGCTGAGGAGTTCCAGTGGGTCTAATACACTGAAGCACACCTTCTTTTCCTGTACACTAACGTAAGTTTTTTCATCATGCAATATGTGAATAATTACTAAGTGCACAAGAAAACAGTAACTATTCCACTTTTAGAAGCTGTTAAGCATATTTCAGAGCCTGGACTTTATCCTGTAAGTGTTCCTCACCTACCGTCCATGAAGAAGACATTAAGGCTTCTTGTCATTCTAAGAGCCAATGCTTACATCAAAATCCTTTACATTAATTGCACATGTTGACCAGCAAAGGGGCTACTTTATTAATTACATGCGGTGTAAATATCAAACTGGTTAAGAGATTTTAAAATAAGGAAAGTAATAATTAAAGATCTCTTCTTTCAAAAGAAAGAAATTTAAAATTTTATAAGTAAGAATTTAGAAATTCAGGGTCTAGAAATGGAAACTACATAGAATATATGTATTTTGCCCCTAGGTTTTAGATTCAACTGTGACAGGCTGTCAGTGACTGAATTTTTTTTTTATTACCTGCCAGTTATTTAGGAAATTTCCATTGTTTAGCAAAGTATAATTTTTAAATCAGTAATAATTTATTAATTATATATCAATAAATTTTTATTAGAAGAGTATCCATTAAAAAAGAGGTCAAAACATTCAGTGGCATATTTTTCTTTCTAATCCTAGTTGATGAATTTTTATGGATAAAAAGGGGGTGGAAGCATACCTGTCTATTGAACTGTCACTAATGATTGTAACTCCTGGAAAGCATGAGGATTGCTTCATTCAGAATCCAGGCACTGGCCTTTCCTCTCCTCAAAAATGCTACAAAAAAGCCTGGTTATGGATAAATCCATTTCCTCTAGAGAGAGAGGGGGGACAGAGATATATTCTCAAAGGAGCATGGGATGCAAAAATAAATTTTAAAAATGTAACATCCAATTGCCTGTGATGATGTTTAAGCAGAAACCTACAAATGCACTGGGTCCCCCAAAAGAAAAAAGTAAATGAACTCTGGGGCAGTTTCTGCATTCAGGCCATAACATCAAAGCATGGATAAGGGTCCCTAACCAACATACACCCTCAGTCCAGACCAGCTCTGAAATCACCCACCCTACAGTTCTCCCCAAGTTAGCACTTAAACACTGGCATGATTGGAAACCCACATGCTTAACATAGTAGGTGTGTTATTACCTACCAGGTCCCCTCTTGGTTCCTAATGAGTGACAGAAACTAGACCAGGAGCAAAGCTTTCTGACACTCATGTTCCATAAGAAGACCAGCCCCATGGGGCAGGAGCATTCTACATATTGAAGAGTCCCCAAGTCCTCAGATATGGTTTGTACATAATAGGTTCTTGGTAAATATTTTGTTCTTGCTGCTGCTGCTGTTTTACTGATGTTTATGGTAGTTGCGGTTTAGTTTTTTGAGACAGGGTGTCATATAGCTCGTTCTAGCCTGAAATGTCCTTGAACTCCCGATCCTTCTCCTCCTCCACCTTCACAGTGCTGGGATTACAGACACGAGCCACTGAAGCAGGCATATTAGTATTCGTTGCAGGAATGACTCACTGGATAGCTGCTGTTTATCTGAACAGCACGGACAGCGGAGAGCAACTTCTGCTTGCAGGATGGCTATTACGTTCTCAACTATATCCCTCCCCAAAACACAGCACACAAAGAAGGATGAACTTAGGCCCCTGCTCTGAGCACTTCACAAAGAGGTAACGTAGAAATAGGAGCTTTACAGACTTAATCAAGCTACAGTGAAATGTTAGGGGCCAGTGAGATAGCACACTTGCTAAGCCTAATGGCCTGAGTTCAATCCCCAAAAGCCACATAGTGGAAGGAGAGAATCAAAACCTACAAATTGTGCTTTGACTTCCACACATGCACTGGGGTGGGCAGGCACACTCACACATACACACACACACAGAGACACACTCACACAGACACACTCACACTCACAGACACACACAGAGAGAGACACATACACACACAGACACACACATACACACTCACACACAGACACACAAACACACAAACACACACGGACACACACATACACACTCACACACAGACACACACAAGCACATACACACACAGACACACACACTTACATAGACACACACATACACACACATTCACACACACAGACACACACACACAGAATGAATAAATGTAAATGTTAACGAGATTATCAGGAAAGCAAAAGTAACAGACGTGTTTTAAATGAGGAAAAAGGAGACAGACACAAGCAGGAGAAGATAACATGAGAGAGACATGGAGAGAATGTCTGGGCTGATGGGCTGACAGAGCAGTGCTGGACTCACTACCACAGACGACAGTAGACCATACTGTCATCTACAAAGTTCACATTTAAGAACTTTACAGTCTAGTTATCAACACACACACACACACACACACACACACACGCACGCACGCACGCACGCACGCACACGCACACGCACGCACGCACACACGCACGCACGCACACGCACGCACACTATATATATCATGTGACCTTCAATATGGTCACCTCATCAAGTCTGGAATTACAAGGAAAGGTCTTTTACTACAGGTTTCAGCTGGACACTGGCCCTTCCCCACACCTGGGTTTCAGATTTCTAGCGCATGTAACACTATGTCCTAAGCCACCACTTCCTGCCACTTGTTACAGCTGTCCTTGCAAACAATGTCTAAGACCCCAAAGGCCGCCCGGAACTGGTTTATATTTCTGACATCCCTTCAGCCTTGAAGGACAGCTGGAATGAGCTATGTCTCACAGGGAATGAGGACACTGAGGAATGATGGGGTGACGATATTCCTCCCTTACCTCCCAGCTCCAGTTTACTCCAAAGGCCACAACCACAGCTCCTTAAAATCTTCCACTAGCCCCAGGCAACAGTGTGGCCCCCCATTTCCTTCTGTAATCCTCTTGACACTGGAGCTTAGGAAGCTGCTTGGCACCTACACACTATGTGGCTATGGTTGCCTGAGAGGCATGAATGTCTGTGGACAATGCCTCTCCTTCCTCAACAGAGTTCTCAGATTCATTCCATGAGGCTCCTCAGAAAGTTCTTCCCCACGAGCACCAGCTAGCACAGCCCCAGCAAGCACTGGATTCTCCCCTCCATCAGGCTCTCTGACATCACATCTTAAATGTTTTGAACTCTGCCTTTTCTCAGGTTCTCCCTTTGAGAGAACAAACGCTAACAGCAAAAAGATAAATTTTGTAAACTTTTTCAATAAAAAAGTAAGTTTTCATACAACTTAAAATTACTAGAAAAGTCTACCCCCATATACACACTAAATTCTAATCACTTAAACACTGTCTGTCTCCTAGAAAAATGATGTCCATCACTCCTGGATGTGACAGATTTATCTATGTCCCAAGTAGCTATCAGAACTAATTTATGTAAATCTCTCCTACCAATCTACTAGCCATCCGCTCTTCCTTTAATGGCTGTTCCTAGAATAGAAACTTCAACTAGCATTTGGTTTAATTGTGCTTCATCTAGAAATGAACAGAATAGTCTAGATGTTTACTTAATGCCTGTAGAGTCCAGAAGAGGGCGTCAGATCCCATGAAGTTGGAGTTACTGGCAGTGGTTAGCTGCCGGATGTGGGCTACCAGGAGCTAGACCAGGTCCTAGGCAAGGGTGGCAAGTGCTCATAAGTGCTGAACCACCTCTCTAGGCCCTTGTTTACTTTTCTTTCCAACAAACTGTGATAGTTGCAAGCAACTAAAGGTACAAAGGGCTTGTCTGCATCACAAGCCTCACTGCTGATATATGTCATGAGTTGTGCGAGGCAGCTGCATGGTGGGTGCATCCTGGAGCAGCTGTAGGTGAGAGCTGCCAAATGCTGATTGAGCCCTTGAAGCTGGCTCTCTCTCCATTTGCTCTCCTTTCACATCAGTGGAGAGTCGCATTAAGCCCTTCACACCAGCTCTCCCCGCAGGGCAGCGCACAAGCTTTTTGCAAGCATGATTACTGTCTATGGCAGTTCAGCGATTGCTACTGAAGTCAGGCAGATGCCTGCTAGCTTCTCAGGTTGGGCTGCCCCAAATGTGTTCTATCATCATTCTCTAGGTGAGGAGATTAAATAACAATTTTAAAGATTTACACTCAGGAGGTATGGCTCCTCAAAACATATTTATTTCATAAAAATACCTCATTACTCTTGAGTTTACCCTGTTCTCCTCTGCCAAATCATGGACGCCAGCATCAAAGAGTCTGCACTTGACCACCGCTGAAGGGCAAGTCAGACTCGGCCTGTGCATCTTCCTCCTCTGGTCTACACATCCTTAGTTTGAGTAAATTAGATCATACATATCTTCTCTGCTCCTTGAGTCTTAAGGACTCATTATTTAAAAAAAAAAAAAAAGTTGTTGCATGTTTTCAATATATGTTGGCAAGTATCCTGGAAAAAGCAAACTTAATAAAATTAAGAGAGGATATTTCACTGAAGACAGAATAATTAAAAGGCATACTGTTCTGTCAGTAAAACTAGGCTGGCTCCGGTGGGACTATGGGATGGAGCGGTGTTGCCTCCTGTCTAACCATTGATGGAGATGGAGCAGGCATCCCCAGCTGGCCATCGCCAACCAGCTTTCATTTGTGACCAAGTGAAAGCTGAGCCGTTCAAACACATCATCTTTCTCTTGAGCTTTAACAGGACTCGCTCACCTGTTTCCTCTTCCTGTCATGAGCTCCTGTGTTCACGTGCTAGGAGACTTAGATCTGAAGACAGGGGAGGTGCTAGGTTCAAGACCTGCTTGGACTTGAATGAGTTCAACGCCCACTCTGGGCAAGCAAGACTCTGCCTCCAGACGTTTTCTTTTCTGGTTGGGGATACAGCTCAGCTGCATGCATAGTGCTTGCCTAGCATTCCTGATGTAACTGGTTAAATTCTCAATATGGAAAATAACAACAAACTGCTGTTTCAGTACAGCACACACACACACACACATATATAGCACACACACAGAGAATTAAAGTTTTGCCAAACTCTCTTCAATATCCACTGGCAACTTTGTGCAGTCAAGAAAAACATGGTGATGCTTATGAAACTGCAAAGGTGGTGGTGACAACTGTGCAGCTGTCCCCAAAGTGGTGAGCTTCTAAATCTTAAACACACAAAGCATTTCTTTCGGTGATGTGTCAGTCAAGGTGCATCTTAAGCCACTTTCTTCCATTTCTAAAGAAAAAGGAAACAACATAATTCTCTGTTTGTTGGCACATAATTGAAATTGTCTACCATAAAAAAAAACTGAGAAAATAAATTTAAAATGTTTGTCCTAGAAATAAGGTCTTAAACATAGAAATTCTTAGTGAGCAGTCACAGGCTGCTAGATGCCGTGCTGGGCAGTTTTGTTCCTGTGGCTTTGTTTCTCCATCTGACCTCTCACAACTCCAGCTGGCTGCTGTCTTGGGCCTCACTTCTCAGATAAAGAAGCTAAGGCTTAGGGGTAAAGAACATAGTCCAAAGTCCCAGAGTTAATAAACTAGAATATACAGAAGCAACAAAGTAAAATAAGACAAAAATTCTAATTATCTAAGAATCCAAGTGGTGACCCTTAACCCAAAAGCAAGCTAAATGTCCACGTTCATTCTTACTAAAGTCTCCCTTCCCTCAAGGCTTCATTTTTTTTTTTTTCTTAAACATTTGTTTTATGTGAAGGGGAGAGGCGGGGTGCTGAATGTATTATGTGCACCAAGTGAGTAGGTATACAAGGAGGCCAGAAGAGGGTATCAGATCCTCTGGAACTGGAGTTACGGGCAGTTGAGAACTGCTGTGTGGTGCTGAGATCCAAACCCAGCTCCTGTGCAAGCGCAGCAAGTGCTCTAACCTCGGAGTCATCTCTCCAGCCCCAGCTTCATCATGTCAATCCCAGTTTCTAACTATTAGATGTGTTTCCCTGGTGAAAGTGTCTCCATTTGTGTCCTGACCCTTCCATGTGCCTCCAACATTTTTACCCATAGAAAACAATGGGTCTTTAGTGAGTTATACTCGTGAGGAAATGGGCCATGCACAACCTTACCTCTGTTTTCACACACAGCATGCACTGAGCTCTACCCCATGGGTGTACATGCAGGAGAGACTGGCCCTGCCAGCCAGATGGCACTAGCCCAGGTCGGTGTTGATCTGGCGATCTGCCCTCTTCTGGTGTTTGGTAACGAGGGCCTAACAGCCTGTCGATATAAGTCAACTGCAAAGGTGAACCCAAAGAGGTTTTACTCCTCAATCTGATCTATCGCTGGTCTTATTTCTCCCTTTGCTCATAACTCAGGAAAGAAAAAGTATGGTATATGCCAGGTGCCTCAAACCCTCACACCTCCTTCTGAGTTCACATACCCACCTGTGCTGAGGTTTCCCCAGTGAGAGTGAAAAGCCTTGTCACTGAGTTACAATTCAAGACATGTGTGGCAACTGTCTCAGATCAGTCCAGAACTCATAATGTGCTGATGTGGCACCATTATCTGGTTATGGTCCCAGTACCCTAATGGGTTCACAAGCTCGGTGATGACGGCTGGATGGATTAAGGCCTTATCCCAAGTGTCCTGAGACCGGGATACACATGCCATAAAGGAGAATCCACACAGATGAAAATGCCTCTCCAAGTGTACGTGATTTCTTGTTTTGCTTTAACTGGAATTTTTAAGAATCAGGGGCATATCAGGAAACCCCCTGCTCTGCGAAAGACTCCACTTTCAGAGTCGCTGTTATTGAACCTTTTAGCCCAGATGTAATTTCTTACATGTTACAACAAGTTTGGCACGCATTGTGAATTTCAGCCAAGGTTGATAAAGTTCAATAACTCGGCTAACCAACCGTGTGTGCGGCTCATTACAGGAGTAATAAATAGATTCATCACGATGGACATGGAAAGGCCCATGAAAGTCGGATGCCATTGCCAGAATGACTCATAAAGCACCCTTTGGGCTTTAATGTAATTTTATATGTGGCCATCACACCTACTTATCATTTAACATACAACACACACACACACACACACACACACACACACACACACGCATGCACACACACGCACAGGCGTGCACACACACGCACAGGCGTGCACACGCACACGCACACACACATTAACCAGCCCCACACATTGCTGAGTGCATTCTTATCACAGTGGTGGATCTTCTATTCTAGAGATCTACAGCTGCTTAAATCCATTCATGTTACAGGTTCACTCAAGAAGTTAGATCAAGTAAAAACATAATCTGACAGGCATGTGTACAGATATCATTTTTATTTATCTTTTGTTGGGTCAACTATAGTGAAATGTTTCAGGGTTGTTTTGTTTTTTATAAAATCTTTATTGATGAATAAGTCACACAGCACACAATCTGCCCACTGACACATTCAATGGCTTTCAGGGCAGCATGTGAAGCTGTCACCACTTTCACTGTTAGATAATTTGTGACAATTTCACATATATAGTGGGGAGGAAAACTGATTTAGATAAAAGTCATGAGTGGAAGAAAAACATCTAAGTTCCCAGAACAAAGAGACCCTACGTTCAAATGTTCCACAAAGCTGGCCTCTGATATCTGCCCACCACTAATGAGATTTAATTACTCAGATAATAAACGCAGCGAGCAGAGAAATGAAAACTTAAATTCTATTCCCTGTTGTCCACTCCTTCATGCTCCTTAAGACAACTCTAATACAGACATCTCAGAGAACTCAAGCCCACACTTCACAAAGGAACTGGTCCATCCATGGCAAATAGTGGAGATGGCAGGGTCACACTCTAAGCAGGACACAAAAAGAATGTGGGGCTCTGGCTGATCCACTCAGTAAATCATATTCATGGGCTGTACTGCTAACTTTCCCAAGTTCAGAGAAAGGAAGCCAAGACGGATCATGTGTGCCCTCCACTCCAGCAAGTCCTGGTCTTAGTCTACAAGGGACAGACCACATTTATATGCCTGGCATGTAGGTGACACCTCTTCTGTCTGTGCATCTGTCCTGTCCTCTCCCGGTCTTTTGTGTCAGCAACACAAGTCACCAAGAAACCAACAAACATAAACCACAAACCACGGGCTCCCTTCAGTTTAATACTCCCTTCTGGATCTCCTGATTGCACACTTCTCCCCAGCAGAACTTCCCTGTGATGACACTATTGATATCCTCAGACTCTCTTGGCTCTTTTCACACACAGATAAAAATATAAGCACACTTTCTAACACAAAGCTGTTACCTTAACTCAGCAAGGAAAATGTTCTACGCACTTCATTCTAGGCAGCACCTGAATTAGCCAAGCCCGAGTTAAGTAATATGAATGTTTAACTCTGCAAAAACAACAACAGTAGAGGGACTTATGTTTTCAAGTACTCAGCAACTGCCAAAACCTTCTGAGAGCTTCAATACCATAATGACAGACATTGATGCGCCAAAATAAAAGTAGTAGACACAACACATAGGATGAAGAAACCAGATGGGGCTGTACTCTGAGCATCGAGCTAGGAAGAGGTGCCAATCCTCACCTGACAAAGGAAGTTGAGCAATCTAAAAGAGGAGTTTGATGCTTCCCAGAGACTAACAGTGCAAGTAAAGTAACATGCAGGTGTTACTAAGCCCTGGATACCAGCAAGGAACTGTCCCGAAGTCCACACTGTTGTTTGCAGTAATAACCAGCATTAGCGATAGACTTTCATTCCTAAGTAAAGACTTCTGATAGCATCCATAATAGCAGCTGTCACTCCTAGCACATGGATGCTGACAGCCCATGCTCAAATTCAAGCAAATGCTACAGACCATATTAACACTTGCTGTTCTGTACTGGTAACAAGTAAATCTTCCCAAGCAACCTGATAATAGTCACATGTGTCTGGGTGATGACAGCCATGAGGGAATGAGGGCTCCATGCAGCAAATTCCAAAGGGAACCACTAAGAAGCATTTAAGAAATCACATTTAGTGCTCTAATATCTGAACAAGAGCCTGCAAAGAAGATGGAAGAATTTATAGCCTATTGACTATAAATTTGGAGCGCCTTATTTCTAATGTGCCAACTCTATACATTTTGTTCCCTTGCAAACTCAAGCTCAGCTTTGCAAAAGCATCTCCTGCCCTTGTGAGCTGGGCTTCTCCGTGACAAGGTTCCTATGTGTGCCATGCAGCCAGGAGTCTCCATCAGGAGGATCTGTCTGCATTTAAATCCAACTGCATTTGCTCTGTGGAAGACTCTTGGAAATCATTTCACTTCCAAATACTTCCCTCTGGACAGTTTTAAAAGAACACAGAGTTTTAAAGGAGTATCTTTTGAAAAGTTAAACAGTTTGAAATTCTTCACTCCACACAAGACCACCTTTCTGACAACTAAACTATGAAGCCCACGGGTCACTCCCTCAGAACTGAGTCCTGGTCTAGTTTACTTTCCACTTTACATAACAGGTCATAAAGTTTGCTTGGAATGTGTGGATCCAAATATTGTCCAGAACCGTGACCATTATCCCCGCAGCCCTGACAGAATACACAAGTATGAGCTGCAGCTAGTCCCTCCCCATCCTGTTTCAGAGACTGCTCTGCAGCCAATGCAGCACTGGAAGAACTGCATACACGGGCACAGCACAAAGAATTACAGCAATTATAAAACCTCCCCAGCAGACTGCCAGATTCACAGCCAGCATTAGCAGAGCTCAGCTCCACCATCAGGCCTGCAGAGTCCAGAGCTACGATGATGTTGTACCACAGAGCGAAGCCTGGGAGCTCATGAAACGAGACTAGGGAAAGCCAGTAAAGGACATCTAGCCCCAAATCAAGCAAGCAAGACGGTCACTCAAATCAGCTACTACTCGTTCTTAGCACACACTAAGTGGAAAGTCACTGCTCAGGTCAGAAGCAGGAACAGCAGGCTGCAGGTGACCTTTAAAAAAAACCTAATGAGCCTGCATGTTTATCAACACAAAGCAAGCAACAAAACCATGATGAATAGAAATTACGGAATAAGGAATTACCCTGGATCACAGATCACATATTGTTCCAGTTTCGGGTGACGCTGCACTCACCTCATACCTACATAGATTTTGTACTCCTTTGTAGCCACTTGGAAGACATAGATGTGGGTCAAAGCTTAAGAAAACTCAGACACTGTTCTATGATTTCAAGAGTACTAGCTGCTGGCGAATGTTCTCTTCAATGTAAAGAATCTATTTAGTGGTTTCCTTGTAGTTGTCTCAAGTATGAAAGGGGAAGAGGCTTTTGTGTCTGTGTCTTTAAATGCAAACAGGAAAATGCAGAAAGTCAGAAATGGCCCAGAGACTACATATACACACATACTCAGGGAAATGACACACAAACACCATGAAGCAAGTCAGTTTAAATGTTCTAGAGAAGCACAAAGAGCCAGTGGCTAACATTCTGAGTGTGTGCACCTCCCTAAGGGAGAGGCTAAGGCTGCTTCTACACCAAAGGCTCAGCAACTAGTAACCAGTAGTTGATAAAAGTGTATTGAATGGATAAAAGAGTGAGTAACAAGAGACTCTGGGTTGTGAGTCAATTACTCACTCACCTCACAACTAGGAAGGTCACATGACCACAGACAGGCGGGGACAACAACCCAGCAGGGGGCAACAGTGTTCAGTGAGCACCAAAGGATTACACTAGAGTGTTTAGTTAGCTAAGGTTAAGGCTGTGGTAACAAATGCTACAGACTGAGTGCCTTACAGAGCAAACAGCTTTTTTACATAGCTCACTGATCTGAAAATTCCAAGGTCAGGGTGCTGACTTAGCAGGGCTTTTGTGGGGAGCCCACATTCTAGTTCACAGAGCTGCCTTCTCATACCACACTACATCCTTGCTGGGCAGAAAGAAAACTATCCCTCTGCCCAGGCCCTTGGAGAGCACTAACCCTATTCCCATTCTACCTCCAGATTTAACCACATCCTGAGGGACCACCTCTACTCCAGGTCACTCAGAACTAGGATTTCACCACATGGATTTAGAAGACACTGAGCATTTGGTCCAAAAAAACTCTAAGTCTTATTTCTAAGACTCCTCAGAACTTTAGATTCCGTTTAAGTAAAACATCCTAATTTTAACGTTGGTAAGAAAGCAGATAAATAAATAATTAGAATGGGTCATTAGTTTTTACCTGTTGTAAACACTAACTGGGAGCTCTGCTCTTAGCCAAATACCCCCTCACACACATGAGCACACACACTACATACAGGCATATGTACATGTACCCTATACACATGCGCACTCCCACTACCCAAATATCCATACTACACACACATATGCACATGCACACACACATGCACACACATTCTACATGCATGCCCACATACTACACACATCTGACACACCCATCCACACTGCACAGGTGCACACACTATATGCATACAAATGTGCACAAGCTCACACACACACATTATCACATAAATGTAATCACCTCCATCAAACACTGGATTCCAAGGGACTCAGAAAGACAACACAGCACAAGTTGTTTCAGATCTGTGCAGACCCTCCTACTTCAGAGATCCTCAAACTGCTAGATTTGGGATGCCAGGGATTGCTCCCAAAACTCGGAACTTTGAAGACAAACTTCCCCAGTTCAGAGATCCATTGAGGACAGAAGTTCTTAAAGCTGACACAGTCTAAATGTGAAATTTGCCCCACAGACAGGCAGCTGAACACCTGGTCCCCAGATGGTAGCTGGTCCCCTGTTTTAAGTGGTTATGGAGCCCTTTGGATATGGGATCTTGCTGGCAGAGGTAGGTCAGCCACCAGGGTCAGGCCTTGAGGACTATAGCCCAGCTGTCCCTGTAGCATGAGGTCAGTTTCCTGATCCATCAAGATATGAACAAGGCACATAGCAAGCTCCCCAGCCACAGTGCTGTCCCTGCCATGGTAAACTGTACCCTCTGGAAACCTGAGCTTTAAACTTCTGTCAGGATTCGTCACAGTGACAAGAAATATAACTGATAATCTGATGGTGAGTTTCTAGGACAATCCATTTGTTTCTGTCCTAGGTACAGTAATGTCTCTCCCCAGACAATGTTGACATCCTGATCTCTGAGAATGTCACCTGACAATGGGGTGAAATGAGGAAAGGTGATCCTAGATTACAGGGGAGGGAAACAGCTCTGAATATAGACCACAGTTCTGAAAATCTAGATCACAGGAAGATGTGCTGGATAGTTAGAAGGTGGAGGATGGGACTGTGAGCCAAAAGGACATAGGCAGTTGCTAGAAGCTCTGGGAAAGGACAGGAATTGGGCACCTCTCACCCCAGAGCCTCAAAGAGACCAGCCCTGCTAGCACCTTGACTTCAGCCCAGAGACACAGACAGACCTCTGACCTCTAGAGCTGCAGAACAGAAATGTGTTTGCTTTAAGCCAGCAGGTACACAATGATCCTTCACAACAGTGACAGGAAACGAATCCTAAATAAACAGGGAAGGACCATATGACCGTGTATATGTGTACAGTCCAGTTAGTCAGTTTCGGAGTGCCCAGTGATGATGGGTAAACACAAATGGCTCCATCCCTAATCAAGAGAAAAATGCAAAGGAAGGACAAAGCACAGGGGAGACTGGCCAAGCAGCAATTACACTTGGTGAAACACAGATAATCAGCTCTGCCGGCAGAAAAGATGGTGTCTCTTGCCAAAAATCTGACTTGACTCCTGGCTGAGACATCTCTTCGAATGGATTTGTTACAACATTCTCCACTGTGTCAGCTACTCAATCTGGTAACTGTACATGAACTCAGAGTGGAAACTTCTTCACTAATAGATAAAACTGTAATGGCATGGGTTTTGTTTTGTTTTTTAATGCATTGATGATCTCTCAGCTGAGACAAGCTTCTTAAAGCCAGCTGCCGAACTGAGAGAGTACAGCTGCTTACTCTACAACGCAGCCCCACAGAAGAGCACAATACAGTCAGAAGACAAGATCCTGGGCAATACAAAGGACAGGTATTTCATCCTTCCAGACGTAGGTGGGCTAACAGTAAGGTTCCTCCATTTTGTTTTCTCTTTTCCCATTTTTATGTTTGTATGCGATATAAATGTATGTATGCATGCTTACATACATGTGGGCACATATCTGTATGTGTATATATGTATGTGTGGAGGCCTAAGGTTGCTGTCAGGAAACATCTTCCATAACTCCTCCACCTTACTCCTTGAGGCAGGGCCTCTCAGTCAAACTCAGAGCTCACTGATGTGCCTAGTCTCACCTTCTTAGACTGAAACAGCTGGAGGGCTGCTGATCCCACTGGCATTTACTAGAGTTCTGGAGATTTGAACTATGGTCCTCATGTTTGTTAAAACAAACAAACAAACAAACAAAAAAAAAAAAAAAAAACAAGCATTTAACCACAAAGCCATATCCTCAGCTCCTTCGGGTCCCTCCTTTTGAGAGAGATTATTTTCATTCTTTGGCTTCTATGACTACTGAGAAAAGCTTCCAGAAACAAGATGGGGCCTGTAATTGTTTTTCCGACAGCACCCAGTTCATTAAGAATTCTGCCTCTCCCTCTGAACTGATCTGTACTATAGATGTTTAGAATGCTTAGAAACTGAAGGCCACCAGCAAGAAATCATACAACCCAAGAACTAGAAGCATTTCTACCTGGGAAATCTCAACACAACTCCCCCAGGGACTTCCTGCCCCTAAGAGAAACCCCTTCCTACTGCATCAAGTCTTGCTCCTCTGGATATCACTGTATGTCAACTCTATAACACCTGGTTAAGACTTCATAAACACAGCCACTAAACCTGCTTCACAGCACACAGGCCAGTTCCTCAGCATCTGGCTCCCTCCTGATAGTGAAGCTGATGCCTGAGCCAACCTTCCAGTACACCCCCATGAAAATATATTAAGAGCTCTTAGAATGTTCCATCTGCTAAGGAATTCAAATACTCTTTCTCTTAAACCTTCAGGGCTCTTTCCTAAAGCTCTGAGGTCATTTTTTTCCACAACCATAAGCACCCTTATCCTAAAGGACTCTTTAATGTCACACTTAGACCCATTATTTGATCAATGCAAAATAGTGACAAAGTCAGGCATGGTGGTACATACCTACCTGTAATTCTGACTTAAAGTCAGCCTGGGCTACATAACTTCCTGTCTTAAGGGGAAAATGTGGGGTCACGGAGATGGCTCAGGAGGTAAGGGTGCTTGCCATCATGCATACGACCAGAGGGGGATCCCTGGAACCCACAGAGTGGACAACTCTTAAAAGTTGTCCTCTGACCATACACACACATGGATGTGCATGTGTGCGCGCGCACACACACACACACACAAATGTAACATTAAAATGTTTTAAGAAACAGAGAAGTTATATGCTATATATTTTATAAAATGAAGAGCCTTAGATTTAAAACACTCAAGTGGCCTGCCTTAGGTCACTTAATAAGCTAACTGCTATCCCACAATCTGCTCTTTTCTTCCTACTCTGTCCCGAGAACCTCTCTCCAGTCAAGGTGCTGAACTTCTCTGAGTGCTGATAAAATTATAGTTACATTCCAACACTGACTCATTCTTGAGTATTCCAGGAGAGGGGAACAGTAAATCTGGACATTTAGACTTAATAAAGCAGGCAGCATTGCAAACTGTCACAGTCAACATGAGCAAGTGTCCTGTTGCCAGACTCAGAAACAACTGTCATCCATTTGATTCATACAGGGTCTAATACTTTGAGTTCCTCCAGTCCCCAGCCAATATGAGGTCCTTTTTGTTCTAGGGTACAGCATCATCAGCCCAGAATCCTTTGTCTTTCTTTTTTTTTTTCTTTTTTTGCTTTGCTAGATGAAGGTACTATCTGCCTTATAACCAAAAGGGGGTAAAATCTTTTCAGATTGAACACCAGTTAATGTCTCTACCACAGTTGTTCAGAAAAATGATCTTCCTAGGACCAGTGTGTAGTTACTGTAGTAACCTTAGGAGGACGTCAAAAGCAGAAAGCTTGGAAACAATGAATTAATATGAAGATTCACTCCAGCATCCAGCATCCACTGCAAAAGGGCTATAGGCTAAGTGTCTGCAGAGGACCCAAATCTCCATCTTGAACAACTACACACAAATATGGAACTATCCGTGTGGCTCACCAGCCAGAGGAAGTCACCTGGCCTAAGTTACTCAGGTAGAAAGCGGTAGGAAGCGGTGAACAGTTTCAAAACTAGGTCATACCTGCTTCCAGAGTCAGAACTCCTCGTCTGCCCCTCTCCAGACTGAAACCCGCCACCAATCAAGCCCGCCCTGCCTGTCAGCAGAGCTATTTTCAGCACTGGTACAATTTTACTACACAGGAGCCAGGCTCATCACATGAGCAAAAGCACAGGGAAGCACCAGCGTGGTGTGATTAGCTTTAACAGATCTGAGGGAAAACTGCAAAGCCCAAAGCCCACCCATTCCTGACTATTGTTTACTGGCCTCTCAAGCCCCATTGTGAGCCTTCCGATGGTGAGCCTGAGCTTTCCAAACACTCCCTTTCACTCCGTGTCTCGGATATGAGTGGTAGCTGGTGTGCCAGGCAAAGCATATTGCCTAGAGGACTTCATGGAAGCTGTGAAGTCAGGCCCGCTTCTCTATGAATTGCCTCTTGATCATGGGATTGAATATGTAGTTAGAGTAACGGACACTTGGAGATAAATTAACTTCTAAGAGAAAGGGACATTTTGAAAATTAAATTATACTACATAGAAAGAGCAATCAATCAGCAATCAATATGTATCTGATAGCCATGCATACAAAATGAAAAGGCAATTCATAAAAGAATAAGTACAAATGGCCAGACGTGAAGAACTGCTTCGTCTTAGGTATAATCAGAGGCATGAGGATTTAATTGATTTTTTTTTTTAATGCTCCTTCCCAAGGTTGGCAGGGACACAGGGCAACAACTGGCATTCTTACTGGTACAACAGTCTAGGGGTACAGTGTCACAAATCAAGATATTAAGTTAGTGAGGAAATCTGTCGATTCAGCAATTCTCCCTCCACAAAATAAGGCTATCGGATGTCACAGATGGGTACAAACATTTAATTACAAAAATGTCTGCCTCCATTCCATGGCTATTAAAAATTTGGAATCTACCCAAATGTGTCACACTAGGGAAATAGTTGGAACCATATAATGGAAATAATGGAATAGTATGCAACCATTTAAGATGTGGAATATTTAATGGCAAGGAAAGATACAATCTACAGCTCAGTAGAAACATCCCAAAAGAAGAGAACAGCCAGTGCCTAGGATCACTGATGCTGAATATTAACAGTACGCTTCCAGCTGGTAAGGAGTTTGTGGCACTTTAAGTTTTGTCTATCTCTATTTTCTAAATTTCCCATGGGGAATAGATGTAACAATAGAAATAATTGTAAAATCACTTAAAAGAGAAAACACAGAAAGCTAATTCCACCTACCACCTGACTTGATGAACGCCAGCTCCTATCCCCCAGACCTCAATGTCCACGCCTGTCTCATACTATCCCACCAGGAAGAATCCCAAGCAAGCGCTCATGCCCCACCCATGAACCACCTGGGGTTTAGAAACTGCATATGCCACAGTCCACCCTACAGATCCACCCTCGATCCTCAGGTCACTGACCCCAGACCCGGTTCAGAGCAAATGAGCTTGGAAGAGTGTGTGAGTTACTTCTAGGTACGGAAGGTGACAGGTACAGTGTACAGGGCACCAGGGAGGAACTCGGAGGTGTTCTGTATCTATCCAAGGACCTCACCTCTCTGACCTCTTATTCAGGCACCATTCTGATACAGCTCAAGCAGAGTACTTATATATAAAGGGCCTATCTGGATGATAGATAGGGATACATAAACATTAATCTGAAGGTAAGAATGAGAATCATGGCTTCTTTACAACTACACAAGAACTCTACCTAACTGATTTTCTATGAAATCTGTTCAAACAGAAAGCCTAGCTCCACACACCTTGCTAATCAGCCTCACAGTGAAAGTGATGCCCCACCTCAGTCTACAGTTCCTCATACACAAACACACATACACACACACACATACACACACACACACACACACCAGTCTAGATCTCCTTAGACTCTGGAAGGAAACTAACCTGATTCCCAGGACAGCTGTCTGGATACAAGGTATAAAAGTATCCAAAGAAAGGAGTAAAAACTACCTGATAAACTCCGGGAGAGCCCATGCCATCCAGCTCTGCATTCTCTATACCCCGGAGTTCAGTTAGCAAATCACAATGGGAGCTTCATTTAATAAACCATGGGAAATGATTTGGGTTGAAAACCACCAACCATTGGATTATACTTCTGGATAAACCTATGGTTTACATCAAGAGATCCTTGCAACAGGGCCTTGTACCCCAAATGCAATTTTAGAAAAGGATGAGAAACCATACAGGATAGTGATCATGGCTGAAAAAGCACAGGACAGGGCTGCCTCACACCACACAGTGACAGCCAGGGTTCACACTTGGAAACAGCACCTTTATTATCAAATCTGTAATAATTCCCAACAGTCATCCAGTTTAACAATTTATTTCTTAAATAGTGAGCACATCTGTGTATGAACGAACTGAACATCTCCATTAGGGTGAAACAGCTTTGCTCTGATACAGGTACACACCCACAGTGCTTTCAAAAGAGAGGGAAAAATCCGCTGAGAAGTTACACAGTACACACAATAGTATATAACAAAGTCTGGTCATCCTATCCCCATTTACCATCTGAAAGCCAAGACTATAAAGCCAAGCCTAACTTCCCTTCTTCTGTGCCACATTTCTGTTGACAGCTGAGAGCAGCAACAATGAGCTGCTCAAACTTTAATGGTAGTATCAAAATCCCCCCAGACTGAGCAGAGCGCTGGCTGCTGCTTCACAACACGGCCTGTCTTACAGCACCTCTTATTTAAGAAACAGAGACTAAATGCAAAAGGACACATTTTCTTCTAGTACCAGAATGCATTGTTCATAAACAATATAATTCAAATACATTATATTACACCAGATAATTCTGCTGGGCAAATAAATAAATAAATAAATAAATAAATAAATAAATAAGGTCACTGAGGCATTCTAAATGAACCTTAAACATGAGCATTAATATTTAAATATTACAATCCCCACTTAGAAAAAGAAATCAGATAATTGGTAGGCCAGCACACTCAAAACCGATAATGCCAAGAAACACTGTCCTTGTGTAATTTGGCAGAACAAGCTGCTCCCTGAATACAATGGACCTTTTTGTTAAATGGACCTCTTCATCTTTGGCATTTTATACAAACAAAACTAAAACACAAAGCCAAGAAAGAAAAACTCGACCCTGGTCCCAGTCTTCAGCCAGGGCTCTATCACTGAGATGGACATGTCCGAAATGATACGTTAGGGAGGAAGAGGCACTATTTAACAAAAGTGAAAGTAAGGCCAGCCAGCCAGGAAGAGGACAATGCCGCACTAGGTCAATTATGTCAAAGAACAACAGTGCCCTCTAGTGGGCAATAGAATAAACTAACTCAACACGGCTGCTTTCAGGTTAATTACAGAAAACGGCAATACTTGTGTTACAACACATACTGTGCCACTCCATTATAAAAAGGCAGGGAAGAATAGAATTACTTTAATTGGATTTTATGTAAGACCATTTCCAAGTTTTCATGTGGCACACCACCACAACACCTTAATAATGTGGAAATCAGACTTGTAAACATTTCTTTAAATCAGGAGTTTGAGCCACTTTGTCATTGAAGCATAGCTAACATGAACCTCATTTATTAAGCTGACATTAAAAAGTGAAAACCCAAGCCTAGTTGAAAATATAAAATTAACTGAGGTCTCAGAGGGCAAATTCCTTCTGACACTGACTGGAGGGCTATATGTGAACACATATACACAATTATAAACTGGCCAGAGGGTACATGTGGACACATATACACAATTACAACCTAACTCGGGGCTTGTGAAAAATACACACATTCTATGTACCTAATGAGCTTTTTACACAGGATTAGAAAATGGCGCCACGATGATCATTGCAGCATCTTTAACTGGCCTCTTGTTTGGCTATTAAGCTTCTCAAGTACTATGACATCCAAGAAGATTCACATGTGAAGTGGCTGTTTGACTCATGAAATATTAATTTTTGATTTTTATGCAATGCCAGTCAAGGACCTTTCCAGCACTGTCAACAATCTCAGGTTTCCATCCAGGTGTGGAGAAGGCTGAGGCAGGAAAATTACCCTGAACTGGAGGCCAGTCTGGGTTATGTAATGAGACCGGCTCAAAGAAAAACAACTTCCAATATCACTTTAGCTTAAGGGAATAGGTATTTCAGATATATTTAATTAATTCCCCAAAGGTCACTTGGATGATCTAGGGGCTTCCCTCTGTTAATGAGCACTGAGTTCCCAAAAGAAAGATGGCATCCATGACCTCATCAACTCACATCTCATCAGCTGAGAAGAAAAGCAATATGGAATTTCAGGGCCCAAAACATGAGCGACCAGAAGGCAATGCAGGCCTGGACTCCGAGCTCTGCAGTTTCTTAGGAAAGAACAAGGCTGCTGCCCTTTGTGCTCTCAAAGGAAAATAGCTGAGAGCGGTCAGCATCTTCTCCAAGCAGGAATCCATCACAGGGGCCATTTACAGGACCAAAGTGTGGCACTAACTTCATGTCAGAGCATCAGTACATGATTTAGGGACAAGAGCTTCTAAACCAATACATAAGCACACTGCACTTACAAGAATGCTGCAAGGCTCTCGCTTGGCAAGAAAACCTGATGCGTTTACTTTGCTTTAAAGAGAACAAATTGGGGGTTGACTGACAGCTTTAATGTGTGCACCTCTTTTATCTCCAAGAGCATGAATTTAGTATGCATGTGTGTGAATCGCAACAAGCCCTGGGTGGTGATAATAATGACATATATACCAGTAGAAAGTTAGGGCATCAGTCCTAAAATACATACGCACACATATTATATATATATATATATATATACACACACACACATATACATATACATACACAAACATGCATACATACACACATTATATATACACACATATATATTACTTATGATTATTTTCTATGGGAAGAGCTAGTTTTGTTTTAGTTAATGGCTCCTTTGGGTCAAAAATCAAAGTTAGGCCAGGCTATTTAAGAGGAAAATCATGTATGGTACGACTTGACATTATAAAACTCCAGGTGAAACTTCTCAGTGTGATAAAGCTTGGAACCCCTACTAGCTTAACACTGGAAGAAGAGAGTTAGTACCCTGAACACCAGATTGGAAATGTCTAATGTGCTCATACCTGATAACAGGTTTCTAATGGTGTTTAACAAAAGCCCGACTGTTCCTCCATAAACAGAAGGGCAATACACCCGTCTATTTGAAACAACAATCGTATGGAGCTCAAATGCTGCTCTGACAAGAGTGCGGCTGCTGCCCCACACAAGGGACATATGACTGCCCTCAGAGCCAGCCAGTGCTGTCTGACTGCAAGCCAGCCCACAGGTTCAAGGGCAGCAGCTTTCAGAGGGCTCTATGAACACACAGACCAATCTGCTGGCAGACAGGTTTAGCTTAGGAAAATCCATGGGCCCCAAAAGTGGAAACTCCCTAGACTAAAAACATGCCCTTTCCTGAGACTGCCCAGGACTCAGATGCAGTCATCTCTGTGTTGAAGCTGGTTCCTTCATTTTTTTTTAACAGAATCAGAGCCAGCCAGTGGCTAACTCCAAAGAGCCATAACCTCCTGCCCCTCCTGCACAGCTGTGCTGCACACAGGGCAGTGAGCTCCTCCCTCGTCTACTGGTTAGCAGGCTCCAGCTCTTGATCTGCTAGCTGCAGCTCTGGATGAAGGGATGGCTCCCCCTGGAGCCTGAGATGCTGATCTCCACTGAGGTCCACAAGCTACAGCTTTCAATCTAAAAGTCTTCAGGTTCAGAAAGCTGGTTAAACAAAGGTCAAGAGAAGAGCGTTAGTTCCTGAGGAGACAACATGCTAATCTTGCAGCTCACTAAGAACATTGGTGGAGTGGGTGGACATTCCACCATGAGAGAACCCTTCCGGCTATTCATGATGTATTGGTCACACTCTTCGTGCAGCCAGGCATCCCATTATCCCAGCTTCAGCTAAACTGTGGCTGATAAGAATGTCAAGGCCAACCCTGCTTTGTGTTCAGCTAGACTACCCAGTGCAGGAGAACAAATGCTGTGAGTGCAGGCCCCACAGTAAATACTTAGGCTTTGGGGGCCACATAATCCTTGCTATAGTGACTCAACTTCTGACGATACCCTAAATGTGCATGGCATGGCTGTGTTCCAATTAAAAACACCTACAAAATCAGGTAGGTTGAATTACACCCAAGGGCTGCAGTTGATCCCCATCCAATCTAGACAACTGTATCCAGTCAACAGACGCAAAGCTATAAAGAGAAGGGCTGAAGCTGGGTGTGGTGGCACACTTCTGTAACCCCAGCATGAGACAGAAAGACCAGAAGCTGGAGACCAGCCCAGCCTATTATATAGCAGCTCAAGGCAAGGAAATGTGGTAAGATAGTATCTCCAAAAATACATTTTCTTTCATATTCCCATTGTATTTCTGCATTGCCTCTGAATCGTCCTACATTACAGAACCATCCTGGCCTATTCACCCTGCATAAAACTGAAAGTTTCTTCAGTTGCCTTAGTAATATCAAGTATGACATTCAAAAGTTAGCTCTGCATTGCTTAGGGCCAGTGTGAGGAAGTCAGGATGAGAACACACTGCTCCCTCCACTTTGATGAGGCAGCACCTGGAGGGGGCTTGCAAAAGGCGCTGCTGCAACAGCACTCAGGAGCAGACAAGGGGTCCTTCCAGTCCTTCATGGGGGACCATGCTCAGGGTCAATCCACTCAGCTTTGCAGGCTAAAGGCTCAACTGCTCACACACAGACAACAGTCGCCCTGCTGTGGCCCAAATAAAAGGATGCTGATGACCCTGGCAAAGCTTTCACAGAAGGTGACACCAGTGATCTTTGGAAGAGATGCCCATTCCACTCTGCATCCAACAATCAAAAACAAAGCAGTGATGGCAATTTATAAAGTTGCACTGGTGGGGAGACGGGAGACTGTTATCTAGAAGCCACAGACTACCTGGAAAGAACACTTTCCAAGACTTCCCTGTAGGATAGAAAGCCAACTGTGTTTGGACAAGAAGCCACATGTCTATCAACCTCCAGCTTCTTAAAGTCCAATCTGCCTGCTGAAGAGGGAGGGGATTTGTACACATTCGGTTACCTGGAATTTGCTATTTATTATTCCAAAACTTACGAGTCAAAATCTTCTGCACTAGCACAGATTCATGCCTGGTAGAGCAGAAAGGAGTGACAGGCAGTGTTAAAGTCAGTCCCTGAGGGAAAGCAGGGGCTGGGGACACTGCTGCCTTTCCTAAAGCCTTCCACAACTCATCCAGTCCTAACCCTCTAACCAACCACACCCGTTAGGCCATGCACACCTCCTGCAGAGTCCACAGAGTTGCAAAAAGGACATGTCAGTGGGAAGGGGAGCAGTGGAGAGGCAGCACTTCCCACCTTGCTCCCAAGGTTTGGGGAGCCCTTTGGGTCCACATTTCTTCTCCACACTTCAGAATCTCCTTGTTTCTCTGTATCAGGAATCACCCAAGCATGATTCTCATCCTGTCCTCAGCCAACTCTGAGTTCAAGATGGCAACACCAAGCACCTGGAGCTGCAAATCTCTGAGAGGACAACAGTCACATTCAAATGTCTGCTAGCTAATACCAGCAGCCTGACAGGAACCAGTCATACACCTCGCTGACTAAAGAATGCCTATCCTGGGAGCTAGAAGGATGGCTTCCAGGCTAAGAGCTGCTCATGCAGAGAACCCAGATTAAGTCCCAGCACCAACATGGTAGCTCATGACTATCTATAACTCCAGATCCGGGATATCCAATAACCTCTTCAGTACTACGAATGTGGTATGCATACAGTCAGAATACTGATACAAATAAAATAAAATAAGTTTAAATAAACAAAGAGAAAAGCTGTCCAACTAAAAGACTAAGGGAATGAGATCTTTTATTAAATTCCTAGTGAGCTGAGTGCTAAATAAACAAAGAGATTTTTCTTAAAACGTACTCTACCATATCCTGGATCCATGCTCAGAACCACAACAGTGCTCACACACACTGCTTCTGAGATCCTGGAGAGAGAACCAGTCATTATTACTAGCATTGCAGCTCTACTGACAGCATGGCAATTAACCAGACTTGAACACAAGGCAGAGACTGAATACATTCTGAGCTCAGATGAAGTTTGGGGGGTAATTTTAAGAAAATCACTTCCAAGTTTTTTACCTCATCCCTTTACCTTAGCAGGAGTATGGTCAAGACACTGACCATATCTGCAATGGCAATCTCAAGCTCGGAGAGCCTGCCACACTACACAGTGGCTGACCCAATAGGTGGTACCTCACCTCCTATGCTTGTTGGAAAAAGATCCTGGGGACTTCAAAATTAGGAAAGACAGGGAGGAGAATAGAGGAAAGCTTATGAGAGAGGCCATGAGGGGCACTGTGATAGATGGACAGATGGACAGAGAGAAACCTGGCAGAGGACAAACCAGAGGACAGCTGAATGCAATTCTTTTCCTTAATCTGAAGATGCATATCCAGTCTCAAAGCAATTCAGATGCTAATGTCAAATGTCAATGGACCAAAACAAAATAAACCCCCATCCCTCAGGATGGCATGAGCGTCCGCCTCACTGCTATCGCTGCATCAGCCGGAGAAGCCACTGACCTCACCATAGCCACTGTGGTTAAACAGCAGCAATTAGGAGGCTTGCTGCAGAGGTGAAGACAAGGACAAATTCTCCAGTTTTATGAAGAAATAAGATTCAGTTACCAAAAGAAAATGATAGGCTCAATGACCAATGGGAACCTGCAGTACCCTTGGATCCAAAGTCACAATCTGCTGTTGTTCAGTATCACATTACCAATCAATTTTGGTTTGAATAACCCAGGTAATTGGAATACATCCATGCACCACACAGACCAGGTCAAAAACTCTTAGCCAGCCTGTTGTCTCCAGCCCTTGAATACCAAAATAGCCACAGCCTTTTGCTGACTTCTCAGCTTTGAGCAACTTCAAGGTCAGGCCCCACGCAGCCTCCCACTGTAACACTGGATTCAAAAAGGCTGCAATTTTAATGAGACAGCAACTAAAGGCTAAAAGACCATCTTTAAACTGAGTTTCAGCCCCAACGTTTCCTTACAGTTATAGTCAGTGGAATTCACTATAGCACTTACTATACATATATATGTAAAGTAAGATGGTAGTAAGCTACGGGCCTACCTATTCCTGAGTTTGCTCCAGTAACCAGGACCACCTTTCCTGTCAAGTCCCGGCCCTGCAGGATCTCCATGGCGGTGGTGCTACCGTCGTATCTCTGTCTGGTGGTTGGCTTCGTTGGAGTATCATCCACGGTAAATGCCAATCGTGGGTCCAAGTAGGTAGTTCTTTTATTTATGTGGCTGCAAAGAACAGGGAGAGCATTGAACTCTACATAGCAAGGACCAGTATCTCCAAATGCAAGATCATCTAATTCATGGCAAACATCATGGTTTATGCATCAAAAAGCTTTCTGTCAAACATGGAGATATCCAGAACCCATTTGATCTACATTCTAACCTCCAGAAGAACTGTACTCCTGCCTGGAAACGCAGCCATGGAGGCCTCTCAGAACTACTTGAAGGTACTAGGACACACTTGGCACCTTGGCTCTCACAGCAGCTTCCTGAGAAGCTCTAAGTTTCTGCTAAGTTCATGTTAATATAAACTCATCTGTAAGATCTGCCAGCCACTCTCATCAACACTTGCCCATGTAATTTTACTAGCCAGTGCAAGGGCCTAAAAACCCTGCCATACAAGGAGACAGTGAAAATGATAGAAGTCTTAATAAGAAGCCAAATAGTAAAGTTTCAATGCTTTGCATTTTAAGACCACAACCATGCTACCATAATAAGTCTTTTGATTATCAAAAGATAATAAGTCTTTTGATTTAGAATTGATATAGAACTTCAGAAACAACATTAAAATATACTGGCACATATAGATTATTAAATTAGTCCTTTTAATACCATTTTTACATGGTAAGTATATCTTTAGCCATAAAGATATCTCAGCGGTAAAGGTGCCTGGTACCCAGCCCGATAAAATTGAGTCCAGTCCCTAAAACCTATGTGACAAAGGAAACAATCAGCTCCTACAAGTTGTCCTGATAGCCATGTGTGTGCCATGATGTGCATGCATGCACATACACACACACTCTAAACATATGAAATGTAATACAAAAATTATGTATATTCTTGAGTTCTGAGCTAAAGACCTTGAAATGCCATAACATGTTTAAAACATGATTTAAAATGTATGTGTCTGGCTAACAGAAAGACTGTAATTTCAAGGCAGTGCTGGCTGTGCTGTCACCTCTGCACCTGGGGAACTTCACCTTGGTGGCCAGCAACTGGCAATGGTGACAGCATCTGCATGTAGACACAAATCTGCCTTTCTTTTCCCTAAAGAGCAGGTGGCTGAGATTATTCCAACACAGCCCTGCAGCAGGCTAGAGAATAACCAACCAGGGGAGCCCCATTCTATCTTGCTTCCAAAGCCCATGCTCATTCATTAGATCAGCAGCTGGATGTAGCTGTACCCTGTTTCTATAGTTTTAGTGGGACATAGCAATGGCCATAATTTTTGTATTAAAACAGAAACCATGCAGTGCCATACCCTAAAAAATGATATTTGATCCGTTACAGACAAGTTTAGTTGATCCATCTCTAGAGTAGGCCAGTCAAACCAGCATGCTTTAGAATCCCTGGAGAGCATAGGCTGCCAGCCGCCACTACCAACAGAATTCAATTGAATTCAGATAGTAGGGGGTCTGAGTATGTGTATATCTAATAAGTTCCCATCAGCTGCCAAAGATGCTTATTGGAGAATCCCACCTTGGAAGCGCTGCTCTGGGCCAGTAACGAGAAAGGCACCCAAGAGAACGGCTTTATGGGCATGTGTGTACACAGTAGGAACAGGAAGCCTAAGAGTCTCTATAGCCACGTTTTCCAAGAAAAGTGTGGAAAAGGATATTTGGAATATAAAACAAAGAAACGATATCCTTATTTTGATAAGGGAAAATTTATTATGAATCAAGAATGAGGAAATCCTTTGTAATGTAATAGGCAGCAAAAAATACCCATTCACCTGCCTACCAGGAAGGCTGCCCTGCTGAAGTTGCCCAGGACTGCTCAGACTCTTCAAAGGAAGCCCTGACCTACCTGATCCTAGTGCAGGAGACATACCAGGGAGTTCATAGGTCTGCTGACAAGCCATTTACTTCAGGTAAACCTGTTACTCTAACTATACTACAGGGATAGTAAGAGGCCAAAACAAACTGTTGCTGTAGTTATAAAAATTTGAAGACTGGAGTTCCACAGATGGCACAGCAGCGAACAGCACTTATTGCCTAATCCTGAGGGCTGAAATTTGAAACTCAGCACCATCCAACATGCCAGGAATCCCATGCTTGCACATCTGTAACCCCAGCTCCAAAGGTTGCAGATAGACCAGAATTGCTGAGGCTTACTGGCTTCTTCCACCTGAGCCAAAAAAAAAAAAAAAAAAAAAAAAAAAAAAAAAAAAAAAACAAGGTCCAGGTTCAGGGAAAGACCCTGCCTCAAAGGAATTTGTAGTATGATAGTAGAGAGATCTAATTCCCTTAAACAGTTGCATAGACATCAATTAATCCTCTGTAAAAATTTTAGGAAGCCTCAAAGACAAGCAGACAAAGATGAAGAGGAGGAGGAGGATGAAAAGGAGGAAGAAGCAGAAGAAGAAAAGAAAGGCAAGCAGAAAGGTAGACAGGCAGGAAGGCAGACAGGCAGGAAGGCAGACAGGCAGGAAGGCAGACAGGCAGGAAGGCAGACAGGCAGGAAGGCAGACAGGCAGGAAGGCAGACAGGCAGGAAGGCAGACAGGCAGGAAGGCAGACAGGCAGGAAGGCAGACAGGCAGGAAGGCAGACAGGCAGGAAGGTAGACAGGCAGGAAGGCAGACAGGCAGGAAGGTAGACAGGCAGGAAGGCAGACAGGCAGGAAGGCAGGCAGAGGTAGATAGGTCAGTAGGTAAGTAGTAGTTCAATCAAATACAATGAAAATATAAGAAAAATTTCATAAAATTCCCAAAATGTCAAGCTATCGGATTCTTTGAAAACATAATATTTTGTTTAACCTTAGAAGAAATGACAGACAGTAGGAAGTGTAGCTGTTATATCAGGGTGTGCATACAGAATACCACACCACAATCCATGTGGCAGACTCCAATGTGAAGGGTGGGTGTGGCCAAACCCCAAAACCTTAGTGCACAGAAAAGGGGGGAAAACCATAGACCAGAAGAAAAAAATCTCAAAGCCAGCAAAGATGGTTACTCCTGTGGACAAAACAGGGATATACAGTTTCGTATTTTCCTGCAGTCGACCTAGGAAATTATAATTGAAAATTTCTCTCAAAGGCCAACCTGGCCTGTTTCTACACAGACACTTACTCAACAAAAAACACTTGTCCATTCTCGTCAGTCTCCTGCTCCCATCCATATGGCAAATCTGAAACACAAAGAAGACAGTCAGCTGTATACATGGTGGAATGAAGCCAAGTCACACCCCAAGGTCAGAAACAAGTGTTATTTATCCCTCTCATCCCCTGTCCCCTAAACCCTCTGGACCAGCTTCCTCTGTAACCAGATTCAAGGGCGTAGCTACAGAAGGCTCAGTATCCCATCTGGAGTACACATTTCTGCCTTGTGACTTAACCCAAACCCTATTACACTCTTGATCACTCTTACTGTCCACTCAGCTCTTTCCTTTTAATGCCAAAGCCGATCGCGTCTGCAAGTACACCAACCAGACATGGACCAGAGGAGTGCTGGCCTGGTGCCATGTTCTAGAGCCATACCACCATTTTCACGTACCACATCATCTGTCTGTCTAGACCCTAAACCCACTGAGACCAAAGAGCTTCAATAGCTTTGATTTTTTTTATTCAATATTTCTAACCTATGATTACATACTTGTTTGGAAACACCTAGAAGTCATGTTTATCTCTGTAGGTTTCCATAAAATGCTGACATTAGCCTCCATAGCCTACACCAAGAACGATTACCCACATGGTGCAAGTATAGAGAAACACAAATAAAGGCTCCAACTGTTTCAATAATCTTTCAAGGCCATAAGGCATCTTCCTGTCCACCTCAAGATCTCATCTTTTCTGCTAAATCCCATTAGACTCCTTGATGGTCACCCAGCATACAGCCTCCCAGAATGGCAGGGCCAACCGCTACCTCACCACTGTGAGCTTCTGACATACAGACCTCCGGCAACTCGTTTTCTTTTGCCGGTTTTCGGATGCTCCCACTGGGTCTTCTCCTCGGTGTGGCTGTAACAGAGACCCACAATACATAAGTTAACATGGCTGAGCCGCAGTAGTGAGAACAGGCGCACAGGAGAACACTGAGAACAGAGATTTCCCTGGCTCTATCAGGTCAGAGGCCCCAGGCTACAGGCTGCAACAAAGGAGTGGAGAGCAAGGAGGGCCTGGCTCTGTGAGTCCATTTCTTTCCCTTTGCTTAAGGGTGCACTGACGAACTTCAGTGTCTGTTTACAATGCTCACATTTAAATACGGCGTAGTTAATGTCAATCTTTTGCAGATGTTTGTTTTCCTTGTTCTTTTTGCTTTGTTGGATTTCTGTTGCTGCTGTTTAGTTAGTTCGGTTTTGTTGTCTGTTTTTGGAGACAAGGTTTTCCCTAGCCTGGGCTGGCCTGAACTCACTATGTAGCCATGAACGACATTAAACACTTAAGTCCACTGTCTCTACTTCCTAAGTACTAAAATTACAGAAGTGACTTTAAAAATGTACATTCTGGGCTTGCAAAGCGGCTCAAGAGGTAAACTGTTTGCCATATAGTCCTAACATCAAAACACCAATTTGCTGCCTGAATCCAATGGTGGACAGAGAATGAGCTCCTGGATGTTGTCCTGACCTCCACCAATATACCATGACATGCTTACACCCTTCACACACACACAGAGGGAGAGAGAGTTTATTTTATCCCTGGGTGTACTTCAGAGTCCTGAGCACACCCAAAAGGACGTTAAGCATACAGTAAGACAGGAGTGTGGGTCACCTGGCTATGACAAGATGCCATGGATCTACGAATACTAGGTCTAACAAGACAGTCCCTATGCACCACTAGTCCACTCACTTCACCTCTCAGCCATCACTTCCCATCATCTGCAGAATGGGGCTGTTATGAAGACGCTGTTCGAATGGTCTTCACAAAGCAATCGTTCCAATAAAATGGAGAGCTGCAATACATTCTCTTGGCAAACTGTCGTGTGCTAGCCAAGCTCACTGAAAACAGACTCCGGTATTAAGGAGGCTTCTCTTACCCCAGACTCTAGTGCCTTTATTTCAAGTGTCCTCTGAAAGGCCCAAGAGAATGATGAGCTCCCTAGTCTGTGACAGGAAGAAAGGAAACAGCAGACAGCTAAGGGTATATATTAAAAAAAAAAAAAAAAAACAAAAAAAAAAACAAAAAAAAAACACCAAGTCCTTAAACACAGATAGAAGATTCCTAAGTGCTTTCCCTCAGCTACCGTTTACCCCACAATATAAAAAATGTCTGTGGATAAGAGGAAGTTTGTTCATGGAGGGCGGTGGGAACGCCAGCATTACCTCCCATAGGTCTCCCAGATATCTGCTGATGTTGTACATACCCGACCTAAAGCTGTGACTTTAGCTTCTCTCTGAGTTGGGCTCCTCAAGTCTATTCCTGATCGGCCCGGTGAGTACGCCACTGGATAGTAATTTACTATTCCTGGCTTCTATCTCTGCCTCTGGGTATTTGTTCTTTTACATTTGCTCAATTCACATTTAATAAACTCATTCAAAGCTGAAAGTACAGCTAGCTATAATAGATCATTCTCATATAGAGCATGGATTGAAAGCTATAACCACCTGTCACCAGCAACAGGGATTCTATCATCAGGGAAATAACGGGACACTAAGGAAGGCATTCAAAGATCAAACTTCATTTCCTTAAGACGTGACTTTGAAAATGTACATTTTCTCAACAAAGAAAAGTAACTATATTACTTTATCACCAACTGACAAGATACCTATTTTAGATGCCAAGAATCAAAATCAGTGCTAAGTACAGGTGGTTGGACCAGCACAGACTAGTGAGTCTGTAAACGGTGGTCCAGGTAGAAGCAGCAAATGCAGGATCATTGGCAGGCATATACACCTGAACCTCCTGCTCATACAACTTACTTCTCCAGGGCCACTCATTCCATCTAAAGACACAAACTCAACGTCACTCCCCAGCTCCAAATCATCAGTGGGCTCCAGAGTTTGATATCAGAGTCCCAAGTCCTCATGAAAGCACAGAAGGACCTCTGCAAACTGATTCCTTCCTTGACAGTCTCAAGATTTAGTACCTTGCACCACAGACAGAGGCCTGCCTGGGGTCACTCCCCCCACTGTCCCCTCCACTTGCCTTACTTCCTGTCACATAGACCTACTTTCTACCTGTGCTCTGAGACACAGGCCAAGTGACACCTCCCCTAGACAGACAGACAGACAGACACACACACACACCCCTTCTTCTAGACAGACAAAACACACTGGAACTATGACGAGTCATCTGCCCCAGTCCTCACTCAGAGGGACTTCATTAATTAGTGCCGGGGGGGGGGGGGGGGGGGGGGGGGGGGGGGGGGGGGCACGGACACGGACGGACCTCTTCAGAACTCTATACACTTGACCCATTCTCAGAGCTTTTCTGTTTTCTGTTTCTTTCTACCTGACTCATACCCTTAAGTAACTGAAAAATTTCATGGGGAGTTTATTAATGGAGAGACTCCAGGGCACAAATTAAGTCTTCAGTTGATAATAAGCCAGGGAGTTATCTTTTAAATTTTTCTGGAACCAGGTGGTGTGATTCAAACATGTGATTCCATACCTGGAAGGTAGGCAACAGGACCAGAAATTTGTAGTATCATCCCTGGCTACATAGAGAATTCTAGGCAAGTGTGGGTTACAAGAAACACTGCTGGACAAACAAAACCAGTGCATACGTCACTAATCCTGTGAGTCACAAGCCAGTGTGATCTATAATTTTTAAAAATTAAAAACTAAAAATACAAGTTACGGGTATTATTATAATAGTTTGTTTTCTGAAAGCCAAGTGATAATATCCTAATGTGAAAACGTTTAAAAAGTTGGTTTTCCTAGATTTTAAAAACATAAGGCTAGGTATATCCATGCATACTTGTTGACCCAAGCCCTCAGGAAGTGGAGACAGGACAATCAGGAGCTCAACCTTGGCCACATATCAAGTTAAGCCCAGCCTGGACCACATGAGAACCTATTTTAAAAATATTTTAAAACACAGAAGAAAGTAGGGGGAAAATATCTGAGAAGAGGAAGAAAATCGCGAAAGACGAGGGAACAAAAAAAAAAAAGGTAATGGGATACTGAACAGTATGAAAGTACATAGTGGACATAAGAATGTGGGCATCGCGAGACTCAGACTGGAAGGTAGACAGACTCCTGGATAGGCAGATAGACAGGGTGAAGGCCCACGGCTAGGTAACAAAGGTGCTGAACTTCTAAGGAAGGGCCAGCTTCTCCCTCATCCTCCTTACCTGAGACAAAAGCCTGGCATCTTAAAACAAAGACTTTGTAGGCTTTTCCTCCTGCCAGCACGTCCCTGCTTAACAAGTTCAAGGCCAATTCAGGGCAGGTTACCTAAGAGCTGTGACCCAATCAACCATCTTATCTTTCTTCAAACTGACCAGCTCTTATATTAGGGCAGAAAAACTGTTCAATGACTTTTAAAAAAAAAAAAAAAATAGCCCTCAAAAAGTACAAGTCTCTGCTTTGCAGAAAGTCTTTTTCTCTGTATGTGTCTGCCATGTAAAAGAGTTTCCTCCCCACGCCCCCCAATAAATGCCTCTCAATTGTTGATTCTGCCTGCTGCTGTTTGAGGTATTGGAGATTTCTCTACTGCTGCTACCTGTTGCATTGGCAATTTTTTCCTACCTTTAATTCTTTAACTGGCAAAGAAAATGAACCCGATCAAGACCCCTAATTGTATCCAATCCCATCAATTTTGCACATTTCATTTTTTAATTTTGTTTAGAATGAGCAGATTTTCCCAACTATAGTCCGCTGCAGTAGGTTCTCTACGGAAACTCAGGTGTACACCCAGATACTGAGGGTGCGATCATCCAGGCCTACATACACAGTGAGACCCTGCAAAGGCAGGCGGACCTGTGAAGGTCCGAGGCCAGCATGATCTATTAAGCTAGCTCCAGGCCTGCCAGGTTTATTTTACTTAGGGAGATCCTGTCTCAGAAAGGGTGGGGGTAGAAGAGGAGCAGGAGGCGGGAGAGACCACACAGGTAATTCCAATATCACATAAAAGCAACTTCGCTACAGATACAGTCCAAGTAATGCCAGCTGGGCAGGAGACGTATCACCCAGAAGCCTCTCCACCGAGTGCCTTATGTACAGCCCTGGACTCTCGTGTCAACTCATTTTAGTGATGGAGAAAACAGGCTATCAACCAGGGCTTCCAGCGGCCCAAGGTCACAGGGTTAGTAATGCAGAAAGGCTCTGCTGCACTTTCTAAAACTTCCCTGCGAGACCACCGTGAGCCATCCAGGACCTCTGTTTAAAAATACAGATGTCGGGCCTCCAACCCAAGTCCGTTTGGCGGGAGCTGGCATTGAAGTTTATCCTATTTCCTCCTCTCCGGGCGCCTTAAGACCTAAGAACCATCACCGCATAGTGCAGTGCCACCGAGTGAGCAGCAGGGGGCGAGCTGCAGGCGGCCAGGAGTCCCGGTCTTGACCCCGAGCCCACAACGGTGTGGGGGGGGAACCTGGGACAGGTGGCCGGGCTGACAGCGCACGGTCCAGGCCTCACGGGACACGCGTCCCGGGAACGCCGCTCCAGGCCTCTTACTTGGCATAGTATACCCAGCCGTCCTTGGTGGTTCTCTCCTCCCAGCCCGGAGGCAGCTCATCCTCGCTGTCCGTGTCGTCCAGGCCGGCGTAGCGGAGAGCAGCCATGGTGAAGATACAAGTAGACCTGTCTCCTCAGCAACTCCGTACGCCTTCAACCGCGCCGCGCGCAGCCGGGGAGGGGGGGGGGGGAAACCGGGACCGCTCGCGCCTGCGCACTGCTCACCCAGCCGATCCACAGCCGTAATCCAGTTTCCTGTGTTCGCGGCGACCGGCGGGAAAGGGGGCGGGGCCCGAGGAGAGAGTGGGTGGAAGCGCGGAAGAGACCGAAGGGCCCTGAGGCTGGAAGGAAAGACGGGAACGGCTCAGAAACTGGAATGGGCTTCCTAACCTTCTTGGAAGGGGCGTGCTCACCCAGTCACGGTGCAGGACTCCGCCCGTTGCTGGGAGACCCGAAATCACTTCCTTATTGTTTTACCCAATCCTGAATGAGTCCCAGCAGTGGGGTATCCTGGGAAATGTAGTCCAGGTTCAACAGGACTCTACAAAGTACAGGGGGGGGGGAATGGTTCTGATGAGGAAAAGAAAATTTCACAATATTTTAAGTTTACAATTTTTGGGTTTATTTATTATTATCTTAGGCCACATGCTGCCTTGAGCCTTAGATTGGACACACCCGTGAGAGTAAATGTCCCGACTTGATACTATGCAGGGTTTTTCCGTTCACAAGCAATAAAGCACAACATTTAAGGAAAAAAAAAAAAAAAACCGTGAAGAATTTAGAAGTTCAAGGTCTAGACAGATGCAGTGGCTTATGCCTGTAATCCTAGAATTTGGGAGACTAAGAAAGGATTACCACAAATTTAAGGCCAGCCTGGGCTATATAATTAAGACAATATCTCCAAAGATTTTTTTAAAAAAATACAAGTTCTCATTCCTCTAGATTTTACATTAGAAAGAATGATCTTCCAGCTATATTGTGGTTCTCTTGTTCATAGGCACCTCCTAATTACAAACTCACAAAGTAGACTCTTAAAGCACTTGACAGAAATCCTGTCTATGTGTCCTATATCCACAATCGAAAGCCTACCCTTCATCTTGGCCTTGCTGAAGGAAGGTTTCAAAGCATGCCCTACTGATAACTTGTTTCCCAAACCTGTGTTACAGAGAAGACTTCGGGCCCAGGACTGAGAGAATGCATGCCTCCATTGAAAGGCTGCATGTTTTGTGCATAAGTTAGGGATGCTGACAGGCTTGTTTTTGTTTTCTAGTCCTGAGACTACTCATTGCCCTGGGATAGCTCCTCCCTCTCCATACTCCGTAGGAGCAGACACACTTTCCTAAACATAATGCAGTGAAAAGCTAACTTAATGAAAACAACATCTAGGTTTTGGGGGGTTTTTTTGTTTTTGTTTTTGTCTTTTTTTGCTCTCTATGTGTGTGTAGTGTACATGTGTGTGAGCACATGCTTACGGAGACCTGGAGTTGATAAGAAAAGCAAATTCTTCAATTGTTGATTCCTGGAGCCTGGGTCTCAGTTGTCTGTAGCCAGATTGTTCCAGAGATTCCTGTCTCAGCCTTCTCAGCACTGGAATTACTGAAAGGTACCACAACCACCCTGGATTTCCATGGTTTCTGAAAATACAATTTTGTCCTCGTGCTTGAATGGCAAGGGCTTTAACCTCTGAGCCATTCCCTCATCTCACCCACTTGGTCTTAACAGCACTGCTCTCCAATTTGATTTTTATGAAAGCATGACTTTTTTCAAATGCCTGTGCATGTATATCAGCTGCTGCTAATCTACTGTGCCTCCGCTTACCCTTTCATCTCTCGCCTTAGCCTACTGACTCTTCTGATATGAATAGAAAGTTGCCGCGTCTGGCCTAGTGTAGCCGAGCCTGGAGAGGGTCGTCAGGGTTAAATCAGCACTCAAGAGACAGTCAGTTCCATCATCCAGGGAGATCAGCTGCTTCTGCTCCCTCAGCCTTTATTTAGCAAGCTTATCTACCCCTTAAGTTCCCCTGCCCTGGGTTCCTGTACCTGTCAGTGTGTTCTCTGGCAACGGGTACAAGACTCCTCATCATAACAGGAAAACCACTGATTGCAAAACAGGGTGTTGATGCACACAAGGTGCATCAACAAAGATCAGGGAAGTAAACAAAAGGGCACTGACCTTGCCCAGGCCTTTTTAGCCTGACACAGAGTATATGGGTCTGGGTATGCCAGCACCCAACATCTCACTCTCTTTTATTTAAAAAGAACAGAGGGACCCCTGTCTTAGGTCATCTCTTAGCCCCCCTCACAGTACCCATCATTGGGGTGCCCTTATCTCCTGCCTTAGGTGAATGTGAGGAGCGGAGAGGTTGCCCGTCATTAGGTATCCCTCTTAGACATAGATAGCCAAATCTGTGCATTGTTAGGTGGCCGTAAGGCCAAAAAGGCTTGCTTAAAAGCCTGCTGACTGGAGTGAGTCTGCCTTACCCAACGCCAGAACACCACCGACAGGACCACAAACCCTAATAGGCAAAGTACTATCAATGATACAGAGTCTGACCATCAAGATATCCATCCAGCAGCACTGGCAAGCGCATTCCAAAAATCAGAGGCCGCAATAGGGGCTACACAAGTTTGATTAATTTCTGCAATCATATGAGCATTTTTTCCAGTTATAACATATAGTCTATTTGTATTTAGCAAACTTAAAGAAAATACTCTTATCATCTACCTTATCTTTATGAAGTTTCATATCTAATATACCTTTTAAATGACTAAGAAAAACTATACCTATAACTAGCTAATCTTCAACTACATCAAAGACAACAGAAGAATATATTTACCTAAATAAATTGGAAGTGCAAGCAACTTCTAAAATCCAGAAATGACAGAGATGACACCTGTTGGAGGCCACTGGCTCCAGCTCCGCTAGGTGGCGCCATTATCTGGCGCTGGCCAACCCGCCTGAGTCATAGAGAGCGCATGCGCTTGGTATTCTCGCGAGACTGGTCTGGTTTCTCCGCCTTTCCCGTGGCGTCATGGGATTCTGAACTACGACCAATAGGAAAGTGTTTCGTCCAAAGCAAGAGCCATTTGGTCATCTTAAAACCGGGTCTTCCTACCTCGTGGTCCCTTCTCTCTCTCTCCTCCTCTCTCTCTCTCTCCGCCCCGCCGTGCGCACGGACGCCGGCCCAGCTTCTGGGACGCGGGCTCAAGGCCACGTGGCAGATGGCTCGGCCCAGACCACGCTGGGGCCTAGCCTAGCTCTCTGGCTTCCTTTTTCCCCGCTGGGGGCCCGCCGCCGCTGGCTCTTGCGCAGCGGCTCCTGCCCCTCTGCCGGTCTCTCTGCCGGCTCTTTCACTCTCTCCTCCCTCTCCATTTTCCGTAAGCTAAATGCTCTCCCCAAAGATACATTAAAGTTATACTGCAGAAGGATCCTGTTGTACTGCGTCTTGTTTGCGGGCAAAGAAGGCGCGGGGCAGACACCTATCTGCCTGGACAGTCACCCAAAGTTCCTTTATAAAGTTGGGGCAACCATCTTCAGCCTACAGGCCCAGCATCTCTTTTCATTTCAGTGAAGCAGGAAATCTGCTCTGTCCATTCTGGTACAGTTCATCAGTCATTTCTCCTCGAGTCCTGAAGAATGTCTGACAGTTTTTTTGTTGTTGTTGTTTTTTTTTTTTTTTTTTTCAAAGCAGAAACCTGAATGACCATCTCGGCTTGTTCTGCCAAAGTTCAGAGGTCACCTTTTTATGGAACTTGCATGTCTACTTTTAACAGTATACTGTCAAGCAGTCAATATAATAGGTTCATGTCTAGTGGCTAACCGATGCCACAAACAAACTAATCTCTATATGGAGTTTCTTTGATGCCCATTTTTCTCTTGATTGGTGCTGCCAGGAGCAAATCTGTCTCACTGTCCAGAAAAGTCTAAGTTCTTAAAATATTTTAAATGCCATATTCTGTAGGTCTTAGAAGTCTTTGAAGATTACTTATCTAACTGAAATATATCTTTGTATACTTAAAAATCTTGACTAACCTAACTATAAGTTTGATTATCAAAGGTGACTATTAACTTGTATTTTTTAATTATACATTACAATTTTAAATCAGTTACATAAACATTATATCTTAAATAAGAGTAGAAAAATACAGCATTAGAGAATTGACCTTAAATTTGTATCAATAAACCAAAATCTAATATCAATGTAAAACATTCTGAGATTAACAACTGATTTTTTGATCTAAGTAAATTCAATAATATATTTTTTTAAAATTATTCATATATCATATCCCCTTTTTCTTTTTACAAAGAGATTAATTATGACCATTAACCAGTTATAATGAAAACAAATATTTATAAACAATATTTTGGGAATTTGGGCATAGTTTTCCATTACTACTTCCTGCTGATTAAGGGGTGTTGAAATCTCATGGGTTCTTGAGACTGGATCATAATCTGCAGCCCTGAAGCTGATATAGCCGTCTCTTCCAATCAGAGGTTTTTTTTCAGGGGGTCTTGGTTGATGAAACCATATTTGCTTGGAAGTCATCCACAGGTTCTCATCTTCTGTGAAAACAAAAGCAAAACTCTTCCAAAGCAATAAATCCTTAGACACAAATTTCAAAATCAAAATACCTTTAAAATATATATTCTTGTTTAACTTAGTAGCCTTTGCAATCCATTGTCTTTCTGCAGTTAGCTCATTAACAGTTAAAAAATTAAAAGAAAACACAATAACAACCAAAATCCAGATTTTGTGTCTATTTTCCATCTTTACGTGGATTTTATTTTTATTACTCTATTTCTCTTTTTAAAGACTTTATCCTCTTTCTTTTCTCTCTGAAGCCTATGTGCCTTTTACACACATTGTAACACATTTACAGGTTTTTCTTTTCATCTGAATCTGTTTTGTTGTGAATCCTTAATCATCTTCTAACCATAAGAGCTTTTAAAATATACTCTCTTAAAGAGCTGCATAGTGAATCAGTTAAGTTCTCTTAAAGGGACTGCTTCTGTTTGTGGCCAGCAAATAGAGCCGACCCAGGAAAATGCTGCTACTAAGTATCCATCTTTGTTTCTTTTTTGTTCAAAATAAATAGAAACCTTAAACCAATAACATGCTACTGAGTCTTCTGTGAGATTTTAGCTGGCCTGATTGCAGCTTACACAGCCTGTAGCCAGTCTGCTGGCGCCATTTTGAATGTGAGCTGGACACCACGCTTTCTTTGTACAATGACCTGCTTCATATACACAATTTGGAAGCTACTTTGGCTCAGTTTCTGTGAACTAGAACCCTTTTTAAACCTTCTCAGGCTTTAAGTGGATATTCGCCCACCCAGGGACGCCATCTGTTACAATGTGGTTTCTTTCAGTTCCAAGCAGCCAGAGGCCCAGACACAAACCTACAGACCTACAGCCCCAGACCGCTTAGCTGCCTGCTGCTGCTTAGGCCTCAGAAATGACTCAGACGCTTATATTAACTTTCTGCTGTTTGGTCTATGGCTTAAAGCACATTGGTAGCTTGCTCTTACATCTCCAAAAATTCTCCCTGCTAATTGTAATAGCCGGGAAACAAAGTCAGCATAAGGCTCAGAGGGTCCTTGTAAAACTTGTAAAGTCCTCTGTAATTCAGCCTTAACCTTTTCCCAATCAGAAATATTAAATCCTCCCCCTGTCAAGAACCAAGGACAAATGTCTCCGACTGTAGTAACAAAAGCGAGTGCGGTACAAGACTTAATTGCAGTTCATTGTATGCATAACAGTTCCTTAAGTTCGGAAGCCAGCTGAACCTTTGAATTCGAATTTTCTATGGTACGTACCCTTTTATATCACAATTCTCCCCCTGTCTAATATACAGGTAAACCCTGTCCGATTACCCCTCATACCTGGATCTCGGTGGGACCTCCACTTGCTGCGTCTGGCCTAGTGTAGCCGAGCCTGGAGAGGGTCGTCAGGGTTAAATCAACACTCAAGAGACAGTCAGTTCCATCATCCAGGGAGATCAGCTGCTTCTGCTCCCTCAGCCTTTATTTAGCAAGCTTATCTACCCCTTAAATTCCCCTGCCCTGGGTTCCTGTACCTGTCAGTGTGTTCTACTGGCAATGGGTGCAAGACTCCTCATCATAACAGGAAAACCACTGATTGCAAAACAGGGTGTTGATGCACACAAAGTGCTTCAACAAAGATCAGGGAAGTAAACAAAAGGGCACTGACCTTGCCCAGGCTTTTTTAGCCTGACACAGAGTATATGGGTCTGGGTATGCCAGCACCCAACAGAAAGTGAGATCGCAAAGTCCCTTGATTGCTGCAGAGAAAATGAATAAGATCCAAATGAACAAGCTTGAATTCTCTGGTGACCTGTTGCCTCTACTCAAGGTATAAGGGCTTAGGTTGATCTTGGATTGCTCTGGGGGACATAGACTCTCCTGTCACCTGCTTTCAGTGGCAGGGAATCAGGTCATAGCTGTTGTTAATTAGTGTCCTTCTGCTGCAGTTTGAGTCAGCTCATGATTGGAATGCTTAGTTCTCAGTTGGTGGTACCATTTTGGAAGTTTCTGAAAATTTCGGGAGGTGGCGAATAGTTGGAGGAGATGGGAAGGTGTAGTAGGAGTATCATCCTAGGGCAGGCTGAATGTATCTTTCCTCACCCTGCCTCCAGTCCTGCTTCCTACCTTGCCCTTCTGGTTAGTTTGATTTAGCAACTTCACACAACCAAAAGTCACCTGGGAAGAGGAAAGAACCCAGATATGATTGTTTGATGACCACGTATGTGGAGAATTATCCCAATTATTATTGATGTGGGAGAGAGTCCAGCACCATGTAGAGAGGCAACTGTTCCTTGGTCAAGTGTTCCTGGACTGTATTTAAAAAGATAACTACAAGTAAGCCAGTAGGCAGTGTTCCCCCACGGCTGCTTCTTCAGTTCCCTCAGCTCTTTCCCCAACTTTTTTTTAAGTGATGGACTATGACCTGGAAGAGTAGGACAAATAAACCTCTCCTCCCAATGTTGCCTTTGTTCATGGTTCTTGTTGCAGCATGGTGTTTGTAAAGCAAACTAGTGTGCCCACTATGATGATGAGAAGCGATCTGCCCTACCATACCTTCCTCACCTTCATCTGCTACCTCCTCTGAAATTATGAGCAAACTGATCATCCGTTAAGATGTTTCTGTCAGGCATTTCTTCACATTGGTGTGAAGTAGCTAACATCTAACACACCTCCAAGCTATTGGTTCCCATGTGTGGTAGTTTGAGTGTAATCCCCCCCACCCCCCCCACCCCCGTAAACTCTTAGGGAGTGGCACTATTAGAAGGTGTGGCTTGGTTGGAGTAGGTGTGGTCTTGTGAAGTAGTGTGTTACTGGGTGGGTAAGGCTTGAGGTCTTTTGCTTAAGCTTCACTCAGTGTCAAAGTTGGTTGACTTTTGCCTGGAAGATGATGGACTCTCAGCTACTACTCCAGCACTGCATCTGCCTACATGCTGTAGTGCTTCCCGTCATGATAATGACTAAACCCCCGGAACTAAATAAACCACCTCAGTTAAATAATTTCTTTATAAGAGTGGCTGTGGTCATGATGTCTCTTCACAGCAATAAAAACATAACTAAAACACCATAGTAAAATTTTAAACTTCTGGAAGATTCTGCTGTCCTACTACATTAACAGTCGTCTCCAAGGTGCTTCTGTCACTGGTGCTGGAATTTCTCAACCTCAGCACTACTGACATTAGGAACAAGTCATAGTGGGGCTGTCTTCCAGTAGCATCCCCTCTCCCAGTTATAACAATCAAAAATGTCTCCAGATGAATGTATCGTGTGGCAAGTCTATAATTCTATCACTCAGAAAGCAGAGGACATCTGTAAGTTCAAATCCAGCCTAGAATATATAAGAAGACTTTGTCTCAAAATACTGAAAGGGGGAAAAAATGTGTTCCTAAATTGCTATTTGGGCCCCAATTAAGAAGCGTACATTAAGCCAGGCATAGTGGCACACACCTTTAAACCCAACAGAGGCAGGCAGATCTCTGAGGTCAAGACAAGCATGAACTACAGAGTTAGTTCCCGGACAGCCAGGGCCACACAGAGAAACACTGTCTCAAAACAAAACAGAATGCATTTATGTTTACAGTAAGCCAACAACTTGTATGAAGTGTCAAGGGTGCTATCTATACCAAGATTTAGTTAAAGTGTCATGAAGCAGGTTTCTTACAAGAGTTTCAGAATAATATACTGCGCCTGGGGTATATCGCGGGCTCTAAATGCAGAGTTCTAAGGCATTGTCTTGTAGATTGTGAGATCCCTGCAGAGTCATCTGACTGCTGTTCTCTACTCAAATAACAATTTCAATTAATTATTATGATCTTGTCTGCTTCCATCTTCCATCATCTTATTTTTTTTAACCTCTGTTTCTAGGCTGACAAAGTAAAATGTCCAGGCATTAGCTGGGGCTGTAGTTCAGTGGTAGAGTGTTTAACTCCTGGTACTGACCAAATAAGAAGCACAGGACCACCGAGATGGCTCAGTGGGTAAAGGGAATATCGAATGTTTAGTGTAGTAGTTATTTTTCTATTGTGATAAAACACCACGACTAAGGCAACTTATAAAAACGGTTAGTTGTGTTTCTGGTTTCAGAGAGTTAAAGAGTCTAGGCGGATGGAGCAGAGGCAAGGTGAAGGCAGTTGAGCGCTCACGTCTTGATCCATAAGAAAGTGGCAGAGAACATGCTAGAGGTAGCAGGAACCTTTTGAAATCTCAAAGCCAGCCCAGACACACCTCCCCCAACAAGGCCACACTTCCTAATCCTTCAACAGATACACCAACTAGAGACCAAGTATTCAAACATATGAGCCTGGGGGTGGGGGAAACATTCTCATTCAAACCACCAGGGATAGGCAACGCCAGGTTTGGTCACCTACAGTTTGAGCTTCCCCTATTTCCTTATCATTCCTGGCTCCTAGACTCCTTTTTAATTTTCTCTCTGATCAAACAAGGATCTGTCAGCAGGTAAGTAAGACGGTAATGAGCTTGATGAAATTCAAGAGAGAGCAAAGGTCCTTTAAACCTAACCCTAAGAGGAGCATAGCACTGGCTTGTTTGTGTAAAAACATCTGAATCACAGCAGTTATTAAATAAGGATTTTTAAGCCTCCAAGCATGTGGTTACCAAGCTGCAAGCCAGATGGCTCTATCTGCTCGTGGTTTAAAGCCTGGTTTCTTTCCAGCAAGGAAATTTTTTTTTTTTTGATTACTTTTTTACTAACTAGGAATTTGTGATAAGTTGGAGTCACTTCTGCTGAATAAAATTTGATGCCATTCAAAAAACAAATGTACACAAGAGGCACAAATTTTAGTAGGATATTCCTGGAGCCATAACCTAGTTTATCAGCACCAGGAAGTTGATAATGTTGACTCCTTCCCTCCCCAAATACTTTGCAGACCACTAAGTCAAGCATGGTGTTTTGATGAAAATGACATCTGGGAACCCTCCTGACTTTTCTGACTAGCAAAAAAAAAAAATATATTGAAGAGGGATGAGTCCCGTCTGTCATCTCAGTATGAGGGAGACCGAACAGAAGGGTTGCTCTAAATTTCATGTTAGATCGTTGAGTTTTACTTTGAGTTCCTGGCCAACCTGGGCTACAGAGACAAAATCTCAATAATAATAATAATAATAATAATAATAATAATAATAATAATAATAATAACAATAATAATAACGACAACAACATGACTGTTAGGGACACTCCTAGTCAGTGTGACCTTACTTAGGAATGTCGCAGGTGCAGGTGCAGATTTGAGACCGGAGTTTCCAAGTCTCCGTACCTCTTTATAATAAATTGAACTGAGACACAAATTTATTACAGCAAAGAGGGTCATTTATTATGAGAAAGATTCAGAGGAGCCTGGAGGTGTGCCAGACCTCAACTTGTGGCCAGCCTCCAAAAAAGTAATAAAGGGAAAAGGGCTGAGGCAAGGTCTGAAGTAAACTTTCATGGGCCGTTAACAAAGTACCCACTTTTCTCAAGCTCACAGGGCTTTTCTGGGCATGCTCTTTTGGTTGAACAAAGCTAAGATAATTTCAGGGCTGCCAGTCTTTCCTTCTGTGAGGATTCCATGTGTTGATCTCTGGACCCTCCTCTATAGTTTCCTATTTTCCTGCCCCAGAAATATGCCTTTGTTGGTATGAAGGGAAGCATAGAACTAGAGGTTTGGGGAGAGCTATCTAGAACCAAGGCCAAAAACAAAACAGACAATAAAAAGGAATCACGACGAATGCCTACACCTTTAATCCCAGCATTCTGGAGGCAGAGGCAAGCTGATCTCTGTAAGTTTGAGGATAGTGAGTACCAGGTTAGCCAGGGTCTACACAGCAAGATCCTGTCTCAGTTAGAGAAGATAACCCAGGGTCTTAGTTTTCTTGTATTTCAAAACAGAAATACCTAATGGAAAATGTATTTGTTTAAGTTATGCAACTAGAAAGAGGAAGAACCTAAGTTCTCTCCCTGCCACTTTGTGGCGGTCTTATTATGTTCAGAAAACCATGACTCAAAGCCAGAAGCTCTGTCGGTTGGCTTTGCTGTGAGACACACTGGGATATTGCCCTTGCTCTCAGAAGGCTGCCTCCTGCTGCCTGTTCTGCTATATTTTAGCAGTTAACTCCGTTGCAAGGTGTGGTGGCAGATGCCTGTGACCCCAGCACTCTGTGGGGAGGTAGAGGCAGAGGTTCAGACATTCAAGGCCATTCTTCACTAGCAAGTTCAAGTACAACCTGGGCTATATGAAACCGTTTCAATCAACCCACAACCAAAAATAATCTATATGTTTACAGCATGAGGACTCCATGAGAAGGAGACATTTTGGTATTAGGGCTTCCTGTGACTTGTCACTGGAATCTAATCAATGGCACATATAAAGTGAGTGACAGTGGCCAAACCCCAAACTTCTCTTAGTTTGCCTGAGAGATAAAAGCAATATATCTGGCGCTGGAGAAATGGCTCAGTAGACAAGAATGCTTACCAAAGCAGCATACAACCACTGAAATTCCCGTTCCAGGGCCTCTGACGTCCTCTTCTGGCCTGCAGAGGTACTTGTCCTCTTGTGCACGCATGTGCGCACGCACGCACACACACACACACACAAATAGACACACACACACACACACACACACACACACACCCCACACACACACACACCCCACACACACCCCCCCCACACACACACACACCCCCCCACACACACACACAAATAGACACACATAGTTAAAAATAAATCTTCAAAATAATAAGATAATATCACTGCCGTCCTTGAGCAATGTTGCATCTGTCAGAGTTCAATCAAGAAAATAAACTGTGTTTCAACAGAAATTTGGAATTTTAAAAAGGAGTTTTCTATACAGGGAATTTAAAGAGGAATATACTATACAAAGAAACCACTGGGTTGGTTCACATGTATAACGAGGTAAATGTCATACTGTTTATTTTATTTTAATTTTTAGACTTTTTATTTTAATTTATGCATTGAGTGTTTTGCCTGAATGTATGTATATACATATATGTAATGGTATGTGCATTCCTGGTACCCAAGAAGGTCATAGAGGGCATTAGAGTCCCTGGAATTGAATTTATAGACAGTTGTGGACCACCTGATGGTTGTTGTGATCCAAATTGGTGCCTTCTACAAAAGAAGCATGTGTTCTTAACTCCTGAACCAACTTTCCAGGCCTATATTATTTCTTAAAATGTCTTTAACAAACAGCTTTCTTGAAGCTGTTTTGAGTTTTTGTTTTTACTGTTCAGATGACTGACAGGCCCACTTGAATTAACTCCTAAGGGGAAGAAATCTTTTTTTGTTCTTATCAGAAAGCCTCAACCTAGATAGTAATTTTACAGTTTTGTAACGTTTGTAAAGTTTAAAAACAAACAAACAAAATAAAAGCCTGAGCCGGGGTCAGAGATAAGATTCCAATTCCATTCTTTTGACCCATAATCAAACTTTTGGTGTTTCAGTTTCTGGTTTAACAAGTTGCTGACTGTGAAGGAGAGGCATCTCTTCAATGGCCTTCAAGGCTGCTAAAAATCTAACTAACTTCCAAAGTGTTTGACCAGTTAATTTTGTATCCAACCCACATCCTTTGAAGAAATAAAGTGTTATTAAGATTGGAGCGATGGCTCAGTAAATAAGTGTGCTCACTCAGCAAGCATAAGGGCCCGAGTTCAAATCCCAAGCACCCACATACAAAAGCTAGGCATGACTGAGTGTAGGAAAGCCTGTAACCAGAGCACTGAGGTGGGTAGCAGATCTTAAGAGCTCTGGCAAGCAAGCCTAGCTATGAGAGACCTATCTCAAGACAATAGGATGGAGAGTGATGGAAAAAGACGTCCTGCCATCCTAATCTGACCTCTCCGTGTGCACGCACACACCCACGTGCACACACTGGATAGCTATGCCACACACAATGACTCTGCCTTCTTTCTGCTTCCTGATGTAAGCGTCTCTGCTCTGCTTCCTGCTCCCTGTCATGAGGCTCATGAGGCTGAGTGCCTATGGACATGTCATTTCTAAAGCCATGAGCCATAATAAGTCTTTCCTCTTTTGAGCTGGGTTCTGTGTAGGGCTTGGGGTTTTATTTTTTCCACCCTAACACAAACTAGAGTCATCTGGAAAGAGCATATTGGTTGGCCTGTGGGCGTGTCTGTGGGGGCATTTTCTTGATTTATAATTGATGTGAGAATACCCAGCCTACTGTGGGTGGTGCTACATCTGGGCAGGTGGTCCTGTGTTTTTCGTAAAAAAAAAAAAAAAAAAAAAAAAAAAAAATAGGCAGAGCAAACCATGAGGAACAAGCCATTAAGCAACATTCTAATACTTCAGGTTGCTCCGGGTTCCTGCCTTCCCTTTCTTCAGAGATAGACCTGTAATGTATGTGATAAAAAAGAAACCCTTTTCCTACAAATTGGTTTTTGACCTGTACAAGCAGGCTGTTTTTCAGGGATTGAGGAGGAACAATGATAGGGATCAGAAATAAAGAAGATATGAAAGGTGGTCTCAGAAGACTTTGCAAAACTTATGTCTTATGCTAAGCAAGCTTATTAAAAAGGTATAGCATCTAGTCAGGCAGCAGGGCACACACCTTTAATCCCAGCACTCAGGAGGCAGAGGCAGGCAGATCGCTGAATGTGAGGCCAGCATAGTCTACAGAGTGAGTTTCAGGATAGCCTGCCCCATAAAATCCAAGTGGAAAGAGGAGGAGGAGGAGGAGGAGGAGGAGGAGGAGGAGGAGGAGGAGGAGGAGGAGGAGGAGGAGGAGGAGGAACCTAATGCACAGTTTGGGGGGCAGGGTGAGAACATACAATGGAACAGTGTCAGCAGGAGGTTAATTAAACAATGTTGCCCAAGGGGAACACAGGTAGCTCAAGAGCACTACAGCCCAAGCACATGAAGTCCTTGAAGCTGATAATTCCAGTCTCTTCAAGAGGAAAAGCCAAGTTCCTAGGAACCAAAACCTTAACTCTTTCAGGGCCCTGGCTCCAGCCTCAGACGGAATCTTGCCAAGCCTGGGGCACAGAACTAGGTTCCCTTCATTGGGGTCTCTGAGAAACCTTGTTATCTATCTATCTGGTTCTCAACAGGCTTGGATCACTGTTTTATCACAACAGAAACCAAACCAGACTACGTTGTTTGTTCAGATATTTGTCACAAAAATTAAAAGCTGATTAGCAGATCAACTCACACAGATCTATTACCATAAAGTAGCTTTCACAAGTTATAATACAGAACATGAATGGCAACTGTGGATATTGAGCCTCAGCCTCAAACCAAAAAAACGTTCTCACACGTGCAAGTTTTGCAAGGGAACTGTAAGCAGAAACAAAACAATTGATTCTCATGCTTTCTTCCTCTCAATTTGTTTAAATGTTATCCAGCAGGTTACAGTGGCTAGCAATGCATAAGCCAACACAGAAGACCAAAATATCAGAGATGTAAGGCAAGAGTGTATAGCAGAGAACTTACATACCTTTGGGACTCCACATTTGAATTCAAAAGCACCAGAGGCATAGTCATAAAAGGACATTCTGGGCAAGCAACAATTTTGATCTTCAAGAATAGAAAATCTCTTTTGTGTGAGTGTGGTGTATGTATGTATGTGGACTGTACACAAGTACGAACTTCTATATGTATGGATAAGTGGGGGGAGCACAAGTTGATATTGGGTGTCTTCCTCAATCACATCTCCAATTTAATTTTGAGACAGAGTCTCTCAATAGACCTGGAACTCACTTTTTCACTAAGCTAGCTTGCCTGTGAGTACCAGGATCTACCTGTCTCCACCTAGTGGGTACTGGAGTTACAAGCATGTACCACCATGCTGATTTTTACCTGGGTTTTGGGGCTGTGAACGTGTGTCCTTGTGCTTGTACGGAAAACACTTTATTCTCTGAGACAACCTCCTTGCCTGGAGATCCCCAATTATATACTAATACACATTCTTCCTACTATCTTTGGAGCTCACTTACCCTACATCTTATAGAACATGGCTATTGCATTCTGTATTTTACAGTAATATATTACTTTAACCTCTCAAAGGCCTTTTTATTGAGGTGTGTGTGTGTGTGTGTGTGTGTGTGTGTGTGCGTGTGTGTGTGTGTGTGTGTGTGTGTGTGTGTAGGACATTGAGTTCTTTATAGTACCAGTAATGCAGAAAAATGTGTAAGATGTAAGCTGCTCTTTTGCTAGGGAGGAAAAATCAACAGTGATGCTCACATTAATATTAGGATGTTGGCAATGAACAAGACTGGATTGTGGTGTCAAGTGTCCCTCTACCAATGCCAAGAGCAGAGGTGAGTGTTTATGAGCTCAGTAAGTGTTTATTCAAGTATGGCAAGCTTGAACCATCTAGAGCTGTTGGTATTTATTAAAAATTGTCTATGTTAAGAAAGTGATTTTTGCTGGCCAAAGTGGTGCTTTAATTCCAGTACTGGAAAGACAGAAACAGTTCTCTGTAACTTTAAGGCCAGCTTGGTCTACAGAGCAAGTTCCAGGCTAGCCAAGGCTACAAAATAAGGCCATGGTTTGGTTTTGCTTTTTTTTTTTTTTAACCAAATAAACTTTGTAGAAGTCAAAGGCCAAACAACAAATTTAAAATACCAGTATCCCTAAATGATTAACTAGCAATCAGCAAACTAGACAGAAAGGCTATCTAAAGCTGGTAGCTCTCAAAATCATTAAAGTAATTTTGCCATTAAGTAATAACCTGTACTTGTGTGAACTGCCTGTTCATCAAAGATTGCTCGGTTTTTAGCAGTTATAGTGGTTGTTGGAGACTCAGCGAACCAGCACCGTAGGCATCATAGAAATGAGAAAGATTTTTCTGAGCTAAGGACAGACAAATCCAGGCACACATCAAGGATCCTTTATCCTTTAATTGGTTAACTAGAAAACTTGTCCAAGTTTACCAGGGTAAATTAACTTCTCCAGGGCTTATTTTCTCTTTAGTAGAGGTACATTATACAATTTTTCTCTAGGTTATTATGAGTTTGGACTGAATCAGTGTCCACAGTCTGCTTAGCAGATACAGAAATCCATGTAATGATGCAAGCTACTCTTGTCTCATTGCCTGAATTTTATGACAACAGGTTTCAACAACAGGTGAGGGGGTGCATTTGCATAGATAAAATGGGAGATAAGAACAGTCTGCCCAGTTGTGGATTCTTTGTGCTAGTTACCTAGCTATCAGATCAGATATATCCACTCATACAATAGTGGCATGATTTTTATGGGCATAGACAACTTCTTTCTGATTGGATGTGAGGCCCCTTCTACAGGAAGAAATTTATGTCTAGTATTGTAATCTCAGTCAAAAGCCTATGACTGTTCAGTGATAAAAGCTGAGGAACATGGCTGATGAGACTACTTGGTGGATGGAAGCTTCGAGAATGACTGCTATTGTGGGCCAAGAGCTCTGAGGAAGGGTCAGGACTCTGCCAATAGGCCTGGGTCACACACTGTACAGTCCTACACCATAGAAAGTGACTTGTATTGGGGGTGCAGCTGTTTTCTGTGTTTATTGTTTGTGTTTTTAATTCTTCCCCCACCCCCAACCATTTCAGACTAGGAAAAGCCTTGAGGTCTGTTGTGCCAGACGGGGTTAAGCAGATCTCAAAGGTAGACTGACAGAAGCTTTCTTTGAAATTAAATTAGATTAATGCAAGATACATATTGTTGACCTAAATACCAGGACACACTGAGTAAATATAACTACTTTGTACATGTGGAAAAAAATTTTTTTTAAAAGCCTATGACTGGAAAGTTAGAGGCACCAGTGGGGAAACAGGTACTATTTATTTTGTTAAATGGAATTTATGTGCTTCTCAAATAATGTTCTCAATATTTATACTTTCAACCATAGAAGACCATCTTTGTCTTCTTATTTGGTCATCAAAGAAAACTTTTTTTTTTCTTTTGCAATGAGTTATATATCTCAGAGATAGATACTAACAGTTAAGCTCCCAAATAACACATGACTATGAGTGTGGCATAATGTTCCAATGCCTAATCATAAATGGAAGAAAATCTTCAAACATTTGCATTATCTTCTTCAAGGCTCAGGGAGCATCATGATATAAGCTAGAGGAAAGAAAAAAACATGTATAGTGAATTTCTTAATTTAAACTCCCTATCCTGTACTGAAGCTCCTTAAGACTTGGGAATAAACAATTCACAAGTCTCAGAAATTCCCTGAAGCTTACAAAATTTACAAAGCCTTTCCCTAGAGTTATACAAGCAATAAAAAATTTTGGTAAGGGAAGACTCTATAACCTGTTGAGCTGTTTGCTAGTTGTGCTGAAGGCTCTGGGGATATACCTTGTTTGAGCCACCACCTCACATGCTGGGATGGTTTACCTGCAGCTTTTGATATTTGTTCAAAATTGACTATGTTAAGGAAATATTTTTTAATCAAATGAGCCTGCTAGAGTAGTCGAAGGTCAACCAACAGCCACACAGAATAAATGAATAAACACCAGGAAACATAACACCAGGGAGGTTATGTCAGTTTGACAGCTCTCTAATTAAAGTAGCTCTGTCATTAAATGACAAAATGTACTTGCTCGAACTTCTTATCAACAAAAGTTTGTTGTGCTTTAGCTGTGAAATTGGGGGCTGTACTGGCATTTTTTTTTTCTCAGCCTGAGAAAAGCTAGGTCATCTCGGAAAGGGAAACTTTAACTGAGAAAATTCCTTTATAAGGTTGGCCTATGGATAAGTCTGCAGGACATTTTCTTAATTATTGATAAATGTGGAAAGTCATAGTCATAAGTTGTACAAAAAAGCAAGCTGATCAAGCCATAGATAGCAAGCCATTAAGTAGCACTCTTACAGGGCCCCTACTTCAGTTCCTGTCTGAACTTCCCTTCATATTTTTTAAAATATTGTGTTGGAGGCCACTGGCCCCAGCCCCTCTAGGTGGCGCTATTATCTGGCGCTGGCCAACCCGCCCGAGTCAGAGTACGCATGCGCTTGGTATTCTCGCGAGACTGGTCTGGTTTCTCCGCCTTTCCCGTGGCGTCATATGGGATTCTGAACTGCGACCAATAGGGAGATGTTTCGTCTAAAGCAAGAGCCGTTTGGTCGTCTTAAAACCGGGTGCTTCCTGCCTCGTGGCCCCTTCTGTTCCTCTCTCCCTCTCTGCCCTGCCGTGCGCACAGACGCCGGCCCGGCTCAAGGGCGCCGGCTCTAGGCCACGTGGCAGATGGTCCGGCCCGGACCACGCCGGGGCCTAGCTCTCTCTGGCTTCCCTTTTCCCCGCTGGGGGCCCGCCGCCGCTGGCTCTTGCGCAGCGGCTCCTGCCCCTCTGCCGGCCTCTCTGCCGGCTCTCTCACTTTCTCCTCCCCTCTCCATTTTCCGTAAGCTAAATGCTCTCCCCTAAGATACATTAAAGTTATACTGCAGAAGGATCCTAAGTGTGTGCCGTGTCTTTCCTCGCGGGCGAGAGATAGGCGCGGAACAATATTGTTTTATTTATAAGTGTGTATGTCACATGTGTGTATGTCTCGTGTGTGTGTGTGTGTGTGTGTGTGTGTGTGTGTGTGTGTGTGTGTGTGTGTTCCTGTAAAGTTCAGAGGATGGTAATAGATGCCCTGGAGCTAGACTTAGAGGTAGTGGTGAGACACCTGATGTTGGTGCTGGAATCTGAACTTAGGTACTCTAGAAAAATAGCAAGAACCCAACATCTAAGTCATCTCTCCAGCCCCCTGACTTCTCTTCATGATATACTATAAGCTATAAGATGAAATAAATATTTCTCCATCAAAATTATTTTTGTTGTAGTATTTATTAAAAAAATAGAAAGCGAATTAAAAGTAAGCAAAAGATTTTAAAATTAAATAAACATAAAACATTGATTTTCAGATGCTTAAGTAAAACGTCAGCCATAAACACATTCCAAAAAATGCACTATCACACATGTACGGATATTGTGGAACTTGTAGGAAGACATTATAAACAAAACATAGAAAGTACTTAACGGTTGCAAGTGAAGAAAAGCATATGGTAATGGGGTCTAAGTGGGTCTGACATCATCTCTCCAGCTTTCTGGGGGTGTTGATAAACTTAAATAGTCACCATTGAATGAAGATACTGAACAATGTGAATTGGATAAATAAAAAAGACCAAAAATGGAAGATAATCTGCAATATGGTTTTTTCTTTCTGTTCATCGAAGTGTTCCATTGTGCAATAGATTGATTTGATAACAAGATACTGTTCTAGTTTGCTTTCTGCTGCTGTAATAAACACAATGACCAGAAGCAACTTGAGGACAAAAAGGTTTATTTGGATTATACTTGAAGGTCATTATCGGTATTAAAGGAAACCAGGACAGGAACTTGGAGACAAGAGCTAAATCAGAGGCCACAGAGGAATACTGCTCACTAGCTTTCTCTCCTTGACTTATGCTTTCTTATATACTCCAGGCCCACCAGCCTAGGAATGACACTGCCCACAGTGGGCTAGGCCCTTCTTCATCAATTACCAATCAAGTAAATACACCATGAATATGCCTACAGGCCAACAGGAGAAAAGCAATTCTTAAATTGAAGTTCTCTTTTTCCAGCTGTGTGAAGTTGACAATCAAGAATAACAATCTGAAGTGACATTTGTTGAGTATTCATACGTTGTCGAGCCAAATCTTATTTCAGTGATCTGTCTCACTGGCAGATGAGGAATTAAGAGCTAAAAATTTTTTCTTATCTGCAATCACACCAGTAGGGCAGATTCTGGCTCTTATGACAAGTGTCTTGACCTTGTTGACCATGAACCTGGTGTTAAAATTCTGTCTCCAAAACGAGATTCTAGTCCCCACTTGCCTGTGGAGTTTGGAAGCAAAGCATTTCTAGTGTGTTTCTATTTTTATCTTGGTTTCTTGACATGACAAATTATAGGGATCTTTCTATCCAGTTATTTCTTCAAGAACAAAGAGGGATGTCTGAGGACGATTCCCTCCTTTGCTTTTCTGTTGTTAGGATAAACACCAGGACAAAAAGCATCTTGGTAGAGGAGAAGATTTATTTCAGTGTATGAGTTCTGGTGACAGTCCAGTCTTGAGAGAAGACAGGGCAGGAACTTAATGAACTGGAGCAGAGACCATCGATGATGCTCCTCACTGGATTTCTCTCTTTGCTTATACTCAGCGACCTTTCTTATATAATCCAGGACCCCTGCCCAGAGCTACTTCCACCCACAGAGAGCTGGCCTTCTCACATGAATCAATAGCCAAGTCAATGCCCCCACAGCCACAGCCACAGGCTAATCCAAACTGTATAATTCCTCAGTAGAGACCCTCTCTTTCTAGGTTATTATAAACTATGTCTATTAACATTAAAAACAAAAAACTAAGCAAGACAGATGATATTGGGTTTCCTGTCTGCCTTAGCATCTTTTCTGTTATTATTATTAAATTATTAAAGAATGCATTTAGTGTGTGGCTTATGGTTTCAGAGGGTTAGAGTCCTTGATGGTGGAGCAAAGGGACGGGAACAGCTGAGAGCTCACATCTTCATCATAAGCAGAAGGCGGAGAAGACACCAAGAATGGCATGAGTCTTTTGAAACCTCAAAGCCCACCCCCAGTGACATACCTACTCTAACAAGGCTATATCTTGTAAATGTCCCCCAAAGTGCCATTAAATGGGGGGGAGTGTTCAAATGCTCTAAACTATGGGGGATATCTATCTTTCAAACTGCTACACCAGTGTGGTGGTTTCAATGAAAACGACCACCATATATTCGAATCCTTGGTTTCCAATTGGTAGAACTGCTTCGGATGGATTAGAAAGTGTGGCTTTGAGAGGTGTCACTGGAAGGATCGACTCTGAAGTTTCAAAGCTTTGTACCATTTGCAGTTTGCTATCTCTGGTTCACCCCTGTAGTTAGAGATGTTGAAACAATGATAAAAACTGCCTACTTTTTGACTTTTTGTCATATAAGGGAGAAAAATCACTCCTTTGTACGTTTTTTGCTTCACTCTGCTGTACAGAATGTCCCAGGAAGCAGTATGCAGCACATGCTAGCTTTCACCTTATAATTCTTCTGCCTTAATCCTCTTGAACTATGGGATTTCAGGTGTGTCACTCATTTTGATGCTGTGTGTGTGTGTGTGTGTGTGTGTGTGTGTGTGTGTGTGTGTGTGTGTACCCATGGAGACTATCACAAAGTATTTAGCCTTCTGGAACTAGAGATACAGACAACTGTGAGCCACTATGTGGGTGCTTGGAATCAAGCCTAGGTATCCTGCAAGGAGTCTTAACTGATGAAGCCATTTGACTGGTCCCCGTATTAGCTTTCTAACCTAAGTATTTAATACCATAAATTTTCTCTCTAAACACTGCTTCATTTCATTTCATGAACTTTGGTATGTTATATTTTCATTTTAAGTTTTTTTTGAAAATATTTTCTAATTTCTCCCGAATTTTCTGTTTTACCTATTGTTTATGGCAAAATGTGTCATTTAATTTCCAAATACTTAGAAATTTTATAATAATTGTTCTGTTATTACTTTATAGTTTAATAACACTGTGGTCAGAGAACATACTTTAAATGATTTCAGTGTTTTAAAGGTGCATTGTGGTTTGTTTTGTGGTTCATTTGTGGACGGTTTCTGTGCTCTTGAAGAGAGAATGTATTTGTCAAATGAACACCCTAAATGTTGCTCAGAGCCAGTTTATTGACAGTGGAGGTCAGCTTTCTATTCCTGCAGATTGTTTACCTGCCCTATCAGTTACTGACAGTAAAATTGGTGTCTCAAGCAGTGATTGGGGGTGGTTGATCTTTCTTACATTTCTAGAAGATTTTGCCGTAAGCACTCTGTGGTTAGTAAGGTTAGCATCTTATTCTAAGAGTCCTGAGATTTTAGTTTCTTCTATTTTCACGGTGAGCCATCAGTGCCCTCATGTGAGGTTGTGCACGACCTCTTTGCCCCCCCTGCTCTCCACTCTGCCCATACACTGTCTTTGCTCTCTTTGATGGTTTTGCTCTACATCCCTCTGTGTTAAACTTTAGTTAGGAATGCTTCTTTGTCTTGTTGCTTGTGTTTTCACGTCTTCCGTCTACAGGAATTTCCCAGTTTTTCTTTCCCTGATTCATCTCTAGACTTTCCTGTGACGAGAGAAGCGGACTTCTGTGATGCCAACATTTTAAATTCATTGAAACCAGCTATGTGCCCTGGGCACATCTTGGAATTGCACTTGCATCCCTCCCTGAGCAAATGCCGTGCTGGTCAGAGTGCACACTGGCTATGAAGCTTGCTTTTTCTCTGTCTTGCAGAACTGGCAGCATTCCACACAGTTTGGATCTCCCATTCCTTCCAGCTTTGCTGACTAGAACACCCTCCTGCTTGTGGTCTGGTTGGCTCCACTTCCTTGGCAGATATCCCAAAGCTGTGGTATCTTCAATATTTTGGGGTCTCCAATGCAATCCATTACAGCTCCATGCAATGGCCTCTCTCTGCATTCATTTTGCAGATCAGATGTAAACTCTTAGTTATTGCTCCAGCACCGTGCCTGCCTGCCTGCCTGCCTGCCGCCATGCTCCCCACCATGATGGTCAAGACTCACCCTCTGAAAATGTAAGCAAACTCCCACTTAATTGCTTTCTTTTTTTAAACTTGCCTTGGTCATGGTGTCCCTTCACAGAAACAGATCAGTAACAAGTAACTAAAATGTTTTTTATAGGGATAAGAGTCTCTCACGGCAGGGAGGTATGACAGTAGACAGCAGGCATGGTGGCAGAAACAGGAAGCTGAGAGCTCATCCTCAAGCAGCACCATGAAAAGCCAAAGTGGCAGATCAGGGATGCTGAGGAGGGTGCCTTATGGATAAAAATAGGTGTTGGCAGCCTGTTCTGCCATTGGATTTCCCCTACACCTGCTCCTGGGCCTGTGAACTTTCTGCTCCTGGCTTCTTACACGTGATCTAATTCAGCTTCTCCTGCCTCTACTGTGCGGAATACCGGCCTGCTAGGCCCTTGATCCTGTCTGTCCTCTGTCTTTCCTGATACATATTTATCTCTAGTTCCATCCTCACCCTACTCCTCCACTTAGGGCTTCTTGGGAGTTTCAACTCACATAAATGAAGACCAGCGCTGAGGATCCTCCAATTTCTCATCTCCTTCAGGAGGGAGGGGTTCTCCAGTACCGGTGTGTATAAATTCCTCTCCTACCCCTTTTCTTCTTCACTTCTCCTCCAGCCTACGCTCCTCTGAATCTTCCCCCAGTCCTTCCTACCCCAGCAGCCCATGCATCTTAACACATGGTGATGGATATGGGCACAATCCCCAAATCTGAGGCAGGTACTTTGCAATTGCACCCACAAACACCCTGTAGCACAGTGAAGCACCCCACCATATCCATTTCCCCAGTCTCACACCCTGCTTCCATGCAACAGAAGTTGGCTGCAGTTTCCACTGATCAACTACACTTCGGGCTCATCTTTTCTAGGTTCACCTTATATTTACTATGCAACCAATGACGGACTTGAATTTCTGATCCTCCTGTCTCACTCTCTGGAGTGTTGGAATTGTTGGTGTCCAGTTAACGCAGTGTTGGTGTTTAAACCTAGGACTTCCTACTTGCTAGACTCTACCAGCCTTGGAATAGCTCTAGCTCCAGAACTATTATTATTGTTAAGATTTATTTTTAATTGTGTGCGTGTGTGTGTGTGTGTGTGTGTGTGTGTGTGTGTGTGTGTGTGTGTGTGTGTGACTATATACACATGACTGCATGTGTCCTTGGAGGCCAGATGAGGGCCTCAGATTTTCGGAAGCTACAGGTATAGGTGGTTGTGAACCACCTGATATGTGAGTGTGGAAACTAAATTTGGATTCTCTACAAGAGCAAAATGTTCTCTTAACCACTGAGTCATCTTTCTCCCCAGAATTATTATGATTGCGAAAGGCACACCCCAACTGTTATCAAATTTTCAAGTTCTTGAGGTGGGGCTATAGCTCACTTGATAGAGTGTTTGCCCAGCATGTGTGAGAAGGCACAAATCTGTAATCTCAACACTCAGGAGGTGAAGACAGGAGGGTGAGAAGTTTAAAGTCATCCTTGGCTACACAGGGAGTTTGAGATCGGCCTGGACTACATGAGACCTTGTTCATAAAAAATATCTAACCAGCCTATCAACCAACCAACTCCCAAATATGGCAGGTCTCCCCCTGCTGGGCATATTTTGGAATTGCACTTGCATCCCTTCCTGAGCAAATGCCGTGTTGGCCAGAGTGCACATTGGCTATGAAGCTTGCTTTTTCTCTGTCTTGCAGAACTGGCAGCATTCCACACAGTTGCTCTCCCACTGACTTGGCAACTTACCCACAGCATAGCTCCATTTAACACACGCTCACATCAGGCTGGCCTAGAACTCACTGGCCTCAACCTCCCCATCAGTCCCTCTTTAGCCCCTGAACCTGTGGCTTTACCTTATTTTATTTTCAATGTAACATTTTTATTGATTCACTGGGAATTTCACATCATGTCCCCTGATCACACTCACTTTCAGGTCCTTCCATGTCTTCCCCCCTGCCTTGTGACACCCCCCCTCCCAAAGCAAAAACAAAATAAGGGGAGAAAGTCTAATTTGTGTTATCTATATACTCACTAGGGTGTGGTCAAACTTTCAGTGGCCCCACCCTTTAAATAGAATTGAGTCCTTCCCCTCCTGCACCCATGCCAGAGGCATCATTTGTGGAGAGCTAAAGGCCAACATCCCCCCATGCCCCTGGAGACTTTTCTTTGATGACTCCTGTCCAGACTGACAAGGGTGGGTGGATGGGTGTCACAGAGCTTTCCTGTCCCTCTCTTTCAACTGTGTTGATATCACAGCAAAAGTTGCCTCCGTGCCCTTCACAGTCAGTAGGAGCACAAACCACCGCCTCACAGGTGTCTGGCGATAGCACAGACGACACGGCCCCCAGCTGCAGTAGAACCCCAGATCCCAAAGAGGCCCTGACCAAGACATCAACATTGCCTCAGGTGACAGCACCGGCCATTCACGTCAACATGGGTTCAGGGTGCAGCACCGACCACGAACATGTGCTTGGTCTTCAGTGGTTGTTTTTATTTTTTGGTTAAATAGTGGTGTCATGAGACTGATTGTACAAATCAGTTAATCTCTTAATTTGCCTCTTGGCCTCCAGCTGTCCTCTTTTGTCTATTCCAGGGGTTCTCAGCTTGAAGGTCGAAAGCTTTTGGGGGGGAGGGTTGCATACCAGATATCCTGCATATTAGATATAACATTCCAATCTGTAACAGTAGTAAAATTACAGTTAGGAAGTAGCAATGAAATAATTTCATGGTTGGAGGTCACCACAACCTGAGGAACTATATTAAAGGGTCTCGGCCTTAGGAAGGCCAGGAACCACTGCTCTACTTCTTCAGAGGCTGGATGGAAAAGTGAAAAAGAAAATCTCACCCCAGGACCACGTTTCTCTTCTGGCTGAGAGCCGACGAAGTGCGACACAGATGACGAAGTCCACACTGCCTGTTTCCCTAAGAACATCACCACCAGGGAGCTGTGCTGACCTAGGGCCGCCTTTTCGTCTCCTTGGATTTGATTGTTTTACTGCTCCCTCTCACCCCAAATCTAAATCTACCTTATGAAACTAGCTAGTGTTCATTTAAAATAATTTTTAAGAAAAAGAAGATGAATTGGGCTGAGGAGATATTTCGACTTGTAAAGTGTCTGCTTTGTGTTTTTTGATCCCAGGAACACATTTAAAAAAAAAAAAAAAAGAAATCAGAGCAGAAGCAAATGCAGTTTGTTATCCTAGCAGAAGTAGAGGCAGGCAGATGCCTGAGGCTTGCTAGTCACCCAGCTCTAGCAAGTGGGGCACCTTATTTTAAGGGGAAAACATTAAAAACCAGTGGGCATTGGAATAGAATCCAAGGAAGCAAACCTGACGTACTCTAACCTCCACAGCCATATGCATGCTTAGGCATGCACACATGCACACATGCACACACACACATGAGAGAGAAATAAACCAGCTCATACATGTGTATTTAACTTTCAAATTTTACTTAAATGTTAGGTTTTCCTTAGTTTTTAGGCTTCTCATTTGAGGAGCGTAACCTAGAAAGTTGCAGGTTCGTATACACAGGCATTGTGAAGATAGGAAGTGTGACTTCTCTCGAGATGTCTACACCCTTGTCTTGGGATGGGCACTGTCCTTTACCTCTATGACTCTGTCTAAAACTCATTAGTCACTACCTCTGCTCCATTCTGATTCACTGGGACATTCTTTCCACAGCATGGTAGTCAAAGATCTTGCTGTAAGTAAATGGGGGTCCTGATGGGGGAGGGGAATTCCTCCAGCTGCTGGTGACACTGTTGAGTTTTATTTTCTTGCTGCTGCTGCTGCTGCTACTTTGAGTTCTTGATCCTTGGGAAGGATAATCCTATCTGACACAATATTTGGGGATCCAAACTCTGCCATCTACATGTGATCCTTGTCTCCTTAATCTAGTCCTTGCAAAGGGGTCAAAGACAGCAGCTTCAGAGTCAATGTCTTCTCAAGGTCAAATTATGACCCTAGGTGAGGAATCTGAGCCACGAATTGGAATGTGTCCCATCATCTCTTGGGACAAATTTTACCATGTCACAGCCTCTATGATTGCTGAGGGTGTGATGGGTTGGTCGCAACTTCTGGGCTTGTAACTTAGGACAGCTGTCACCTCTCATTGTAATTTTCTTCCATATCATAAAATCTAGAGCCTATTTCCCAGTGGTGTTCTGAAGAAAACAGAATTGTGTCAAATTTAGCACAGAACCTGAGATGTGATGGGAATGTGCTATTCATTCATGTCTGCTCAGTTCATTTTTTCCACCCATCTTCCCTCCCTCCTTCCCTCCTCTCTCCCTCCCCACCTCATGTGTCTGTGGGGTGTATATGTGCCTGTACATGTGTATTTGGGGGGGGGGATGCAGGTATGACCCTTGGAGGTCATAAGACATCTTTGAGTGTTGGTTCTTGGTGGGGGGAAGGGTCTTTCCCCATTTCTATGAGGCAAGATCTTTCACTGGCCTTGAGTTTTGCCCTGTAGGCCAAGCTAGCATGTTCACAAACTTTCAGGAAGCCACCTGACTCTGTGCTCCATAACGTAGTGCTGGGTTTACAGGTGCAGACAGCCACACTCAACCTTTTATGTGCCTTTCTAGATGTGAACTCACTTCCTGAAGCAAGTGCTTTAGTGACTTAGCTACTGCCCACCTATCACTGTTATCTTTCAGAAGACAAGATGGTGGTGGAGATGGCTGGGATCAACTAAATATAATTGCAATTACGTATATTTAAAGTCTCCCCTGCTACCCGTTACTAGCTGCGTCTCTCATGCTCCTGCCTCTTCAGGGCAGGGTGAAATTGTTCTTCAAATATACCAGGGTTACCAGTTTGATCAAATCCAGGTCTTTCACTCTTAAATTCTGCCCGGTTTGATATAAATATCATAATCTAAATAAATGTAATCAATATCTAAACACATTCACACTGATCAGATTTGGGGCTTTATTATGCAATGAAAAAACAAACCTAAAATTTAATTCTAAGCATATGTAATTCAGTTCTTGGGAGCAGGACATTATTCATAAAAGAGAAAAGATATTTATTTGAAGGACAGAATATAATCAGAATTCTTTATTTCTACAAAACCCATTTCCCCTGTGCCTTAAAATTTATGCTGCTGTTTTTAAGCAATGAAGTTATTTTTTATAAAATCTAGTTAAGCAATTTAATGGAAATAGCATTGCTTGAGTAAAAAAATTACACACGTGTGTTACTCTGAAATAGTATTATTTAATACTAATGTCAGCTTCTAATGACAAATTGTCCTTCATAGAGTGAAATACATAACATTAATTGAAGGTAAAGTAAGTAAAAAATATTGTCATCCCAAATAAAACAGGGACTGTAATGATATGTAAGTGAAGAGAAAGGCATTTTCCTTTCGGTGTCTAAATAGGATCTCTGTAGCCTAGTTTACCTTTAAGTTTGCAGTCCAGTTGGTAGAGCATCACCCTAACCATTAGCCAAGTCACAGGGGCTTTGGATCTTTTTTGATCTTTGGCTTTGGATCACTAAACTGCAAGCTACACAAACCTCACTTTGTCTCAGATATGTCTGTGTCAGGCATCTTATTATAATGATGGAAAGATAGTATATACTCTGCTGGTTTTTAACTATTACTTTATTATGTATTTGTTCTTTGAAAGAGAAGTATATTGTGAAAGCGTGCCATGTTAGGAGAGCAGAATCCTCACATAGCTTGTGTCCATTACACATCTTGGTGGCATTTGTCCAGCTGCATAAGCGTTCATGTAAGGCACACTATAGAGTTCATACAACTGGAAAATCAACCACTGACACATTTCTCAAAATGTATTTCTTTCATGACTAACTTTTAAAGAGAAATCTCCAGATAACCCAGGCTTGCTTTCCTATCTTGAAGAAACACATGGTTATTATATTTTTCAAGTAGCCATTTTCAAAAATAGCTAATTATATTTTTCAAATCCACCTGAGATGGACAAGGAGTGGGGAAGGGATTTGAAAGCCCATTTTCAGAAGTTCCTTTCTTACCATGTCTGGGGCATTCCTTTCTGATCCCCTTAGCTACAGTAAAGGTAATGCCACAGTTAGCTACAGTAGAAACATGGTATGACTTTATATACCTATGAATATCAATACTGGCATTGCAATCTTGCAATTATTAAATGTAATTTTGGCTTATTTGGGGTGACTACCAGCTTATTTATTAACTTGGAAGGAATATTTGTAAGGAGCTGTCTAAGGGATGATAAACTCACATATGTACCTCTTGCTACTTCGACAGGCCTCATCACTCCATTTCCCCTGAGCTGACTGAGAGAACAGAACACAGTTTTCCCGCTTGCCACCACTGGGCTGGGCCCGGTCCCAGTTGAGAAAGGAGACAGCAAATCCATGGACATCAAGGAACTTGCCTTCTGTGACCATGTCATTTATGCCCAGCCAAAAGTCATTGACACCTGGCAGACTCCTCTTACTGTAGTCTCGGAGGGCGTTGATTTCGTCAGAGTTCCTGGGGACCACCAGGGTTCCTCCCTTGGAAATGCAGTCTTCGTTGGCTTCATGGTAGTGTTTCAGGCCTTCTGAAGCAAGGTAGCATTTCTTATGGACTTTGGTGCCTCGAAGACAGACTGTGAAGATGGGAAATTTGATGATGTGATAGGATGGCTTTTATGTATGACACACCTAATACTGGACCTAGTAAGCATTAATAAATGTTTGTGAAATGATTGGTGTGTTGACAGTGATGAGTTATCATTGGTGGTTTTATCCATGCCAAACTCAATAATAAGCATTTGCAATTTCAACACCCCTCCCCAATATGGTGGTGTTTTATCATCCACATTTGTCAGGCTTAGAAAATGCTTAGAAAAATGGTTATAAAACTTAACATGCTCCAAAAAGATTTAGGGAGCATATAATGAATTCATACTCACAAAAGACTCAAAACATAACCTTAGCATAGATTTCTTTTAATATGATTTGTATCCTGGTTTAGGTGAGGAACTATGTGGTGTGTTTCCTTCAGACCTTCAGAATGGAGTGGAATTTCATAATAATTTAAAAAGCAAACGCAAACCAGCTGTGGCGGTACATCCTACGACTGTAGCACTTGAGAGGTTGAGACAGAGAGTTTGCTCTGAAGTTGGTGTCAGCTTGATCTACAGTTCCAGGCTACCCAGCCCTACATAGACGGATCTTGTCTTGTAAACAACAACCAGAAAAGAAAAAGAAAGGAAAGTGGGGGATGGAAGGAGGAAGGAAAAGCCGCCAAAAAGTCATTGAGAATAGTGGGCTTTCCCCACCTTAGCTGGTGTTTTAGACAGGATCTCTCCCTCTCCATCCCCCCCCCCCCTGTGTGTGTGTGTGTGTGTGTGTGTGTGTGTGTGTGTGTGTATGTATGTGTGTATGTGTGTGTATGTGTGTGTGTGTACACCTGTCACAGTGTGTATGTGTGTGTATGTGTGTGTACACCTGTCACAGTGTGTATGTGTGTATGTGTGTGTACACCTGTCACAGTGTGTGTGTATGTGTGTGTGTGTGTACACCTGTCACAGCGTGTGTGTGTGTGTGCGTGTGTGTGTGTGCACCTGTCACAGCGTGTGTGTGTATGTGTGTGTGTGTGTGTGTGTGTGTGTACACCTGTCACGGCGTGTTTGGCAGAGGATAACATGTGGGAGTGTGTTCTCTCCTTTCATTAAGCAGAGCTCAGGAATCAGTCTCAGGCTGTGAGGCTTGGTGGCAGGCACCTTTGCCTACTGAGTCCTCTTGCCAGTCCTCACTGTGGTTTTGTGGACATGGTCTCATGTAATTCAGGATGCCTTGAGATTCACTAAGTAGCTCGAGATGACCTTCAGCTTCAGATTCTCCTGCCTCTATCTCCTGGTTCTGTAGCATTACCAGGGATATGTCACCATGCCCTGGTTTTTTACGCAGTGCTGGAATGAGACTCAGGGCCTTGTGCATATGAGGCAAATATTTTATCAATTCAGCTACAGCCATGTCCTAAAAGACAAGAGTCTTGCCACAGATCCCAGACTGGCACGAAATTCTCTCTATGGCCTAATCTGGCCTTGAACAAACCTGTAACTTCTAAGTGCTGAGATTAAAAGATCTATACCACCATGCCCAGATGGAACTGTGGTTTTCTTACAAAGAGAACCCGGGGGCTTATAATATTTCTTAGGTTATCCAGGGTGTAATAAACCCACAGGTAGTTTAATGGTTTAGTACTGTTGAGCCAAGCTCCAGAGGCATAGTGCAAAATTTAAATCTCCCTCCCTCACAGTTTAGCATGAATTATTGGAGAAGTCAGTGTAAAGTGACTATGCAACATATATATTAGAAAAATTAATTTTTAAGTAGTAGCTTGGTATGGTGGAGGATGGCTATAATGCCAGCATTTTGGACCTGGAGCCAGGGTGATCAGGAGTTCAAAGTTAACCTCAGCTGTGTAGAGAGTTTTAGCCCATACTGCTCAAAGGGAAACTCTACCTCAGAACAAAGTATTAATGATGTCAGAACACACAGAAATAGTAACAGTTTTTTTTTTTTTCTCATTATACAGGATCATTTGTCCTTGCTTTAACTTTGCAATTATGTATCCCTGGAAAGCTGGTAAAAGGAGTGTTATCACCCTTGTTCCTAAACTGCATTGTGTATGGTGAAGGTGACCCTGGTTTGGTAACATACACTAGCTTGGGAGTAATGAATACTTGATGAGAAGCTGTGATTTCATTTATCTGAAGGTGCTAACTTTGATAGGTAGGCTTCCTGCGGGGACCCTCAAAACTCAACTCTTGAAGCTGGTATAAGAGATGTTGGCTCCTGGTGTCCTTAGTAGTGAGGGTTGCTCTGGATCTGTGCATTCTGCTCTCATTTAGAAGTGTGTGCAGCAGCTAATGGGCTGTGGAGGAGTGCTTCTCTCCAAAGTGTGCTAGCAAGTGTGACCCTCGCCAGTATCCTTCCGTGTGGATCCATGTTGGGTGTAGCCTTGGAAAGCCTGTGGACCTGTTTCAGACAAATCTCAGTGACTCCCTCATGACACTCAGTGAGCATCTAGTAATGCTTCATTTCAGGCATTTAATACTCCTTTCATTATGTTCCCCTCCTCTAAGAAGGTAGTTAAGGTAGGGCATAGTGACACACTTCTTTAATACCAACATTCTTTGTTAGGTCCAGGCCATCCTGGTCTACATAGTTAGTTTCAGGAAAGCCAGCTTTACATAGTAAGACCCCCATCTCAGACAGACAGACAGACAGACAGACAGACAGACAGACAGACAGACAGAAGGTATTTGAAAACTGGCCTTTAAAGTATCTTCTTTAAGATAAACACTTCTTTAAGATAAACACTTCTCTGTGTTTGTGTGTCTGTGTGTGTTTCTCTCTGTGTGTTTTTCTATGTGTGTGTCTGTGTGTGTATGGCTGTGTGTGTTCTTGTGTGTGAGCATATGTGTTTCTGTTACCTATGCCTGTTTGTGTGTGTCCCTGTGTGTGTATTTCTGTGTGTGCATCTGTGCATGTGTTCTTGTGTTTCTCTCTATGTGTTTCTCTGTGTGTGTGTGTTTCTCTCTGTGTGTTTCTCTCTCTGTGTGTTTCTCTCTGTGTGTGTGTTTCTCTCTGTGTGTATATGTCTCTGTGTGTGTCTATATGTGTGTTTCTATTGTGCATGTTTCTCTTTCTCTGTGTGCATCTGTGAATGTGTTTCTGTGTGTGTTTCCTACTTATATTTCTCTGTGTATCTTTCTCTGTGTGTGTTTCCTATTTATATTTCTCTGTGTGTCTTTCTCTGTGTGTGTTTCTGTGTGCATGGAAGAGGCTGAGCACACGTGTCTTCTTCATCCACCTTGTTTTTTAGTAGGTATTTCACAGGACCTAGCGCTCCCTGATTCAGCGAGATTGGCTGGCCAGTGAGCCTAGGGATCCTCCTATATTCTCACCCCTAGCTCTAGCCATGGCTGTCCTAGAACTCAGTCTGTAGACTCGGTTGGCCTCAAGCTCAGAGATCTGCTTGTCCCTGCCTCTAGAGTGCTGAGATTACAGGAGTGTGCCATCATGTCTGTCTGTCAATGCTTTTATTATATTGGGCTGTTTTCATGAGCAGAAAAACCCCAGAACTCAGCATGAGATGTGGCTGAGTTCAATCCTGGACAATGGGTGATTCCCTCCTCCTCCCCTTCCAGTCCAGACTCCGGTGACAGAAGGTCTCACCTGTCTGCAGAGCTTGCATTTCCTTCAGGGCATTCACTTCCCGCCACAGCTTTTCAACTTGAGACTTCAGGTCACCATCCTTTTCTGGGGACCATTGTTGAGTGGGGTAGCGACAGGATAGAGAATATTTGATTAGATGAAATGGAAATGTTAAAAGGGGGGGGGGTAATCTATGAAGGTGATGCTAGCTAAGATCCCTAGCAATGGAGGATACAGAGGAACCAGCCATTTCTTGTAATCAGGCAAGACTTGCAGTGGTGGGATTGGAACCCCAACCCAGCCATCTTCAACTTGTAGTCTGTCCTGCCTACAAGATGTGCTGGGGTAAAGGTGGAGCGGAAATTGTGTGAGTGGTCAACCAATGACTGGTCCACCTTGAGCCCCATACCATGAGGGAGAGCCCACTCTAGACATTGCCTGGGCCGGGGGGGGGGGCAGGACTCAGAGGCTGCACACCCTAGAGACCAAGGATAGAACCAAGCATGACTGGGAAAAAATCAACAAAAGAATTTCTAACTATATTCTGCTTCACTCAGAGATAGGTGCCTAGCCCAACTGTCATCAGAGAGGCTTCACCGAGCAACTGATGGAAACATATGCAGAAACCCACAACCAAACTTAGGCAGAGCTCCAGGAATCCTGTGGGAAAAGGGGAGGAAGGATTGTAGGAACCAGAGAGGTCAGGGACATCATAAGAAAACCCACAGAATCAACTAACCTGGCCTCACAGGGCCTCACAGAGATTGAACTAACAACCAGGGAGCCTGCATGGGACTGACCTAGATACTCAGCATATATGTTACAGCTGTGTAGCATGGTCTTCTTATGGGACTCCTAACAGTGGGAGCAGGGGTTGTCTCTGACTCTGTTGCCTGCTTTTAGGACCCTTTCCCCCTATAGGGTTGCCTCATCCAATCTTAATAGGAAAGGAGGTGCCTAGTCTTGAAGTGTAACTTGGTAGATGATGGCTGGCTGATATCCATGGGAAGATTGCCATTTTCTGAAGATAAATGGAGGAGTAGATTGGTGGTGGGGGAAGAGATTGGGGAGGGAGGGAAAACCAAAGTTGGGATGTAAACAAACTGACATCTTTGGAATGTTCTGATGAAGTTCTGATGAAGCCAATGTGCACGGAAAACAACGCCTGAAAAGAACCTGGGTGAGAAATGTTGTGGGGAGACTTTGCACATGGTGTCTGATCTCATCACCCCTTGTCAAACTTAACTGAGCATTCTGAGCAGACTTCTCAGATACCCCTGGAAATAAGCATCCCCACTGCTAATCTTTCCCCAACATTGTTTATTTTCCTTCAGAGCACCATATGTATTTTCCACAGTTAATTTCCTTGGCTTTTTGAGTTGTGCTTCTATTTGGGGCATATACTTTAAGGGCTATAAAAAGGCTTATGTTATTTGAATGTTAATGGGAATTGAGGGTGAGGTGGGTGAGGCCAGGACTCACACTTACTGGGACTCACCTCCCTAACCCTGGGATCTTTATGTAGCTGATGAGGTATGATATGATGGAGGTGTAGCAGCTCCTGTCCAGGCTGAGCAATAAAGGACCATTGAAAACTTATCCATGGGAGCCTCGCCACCTACAATTCCCCTTATTCCTTGTTCTCTATCTGCCTCATTTCCCTCTTTCTTCTCGTCATCCTTCTTCCCTCACCCCTTTGGTGGTATTAGAAATTAAACTCAGGGTCTTATATCTTGTGCATGCTAGGCAAGGACTCTGCCAGTAACTATATTCCTAGACCCAGTTATTTATTCTTTGATGGAGTCAAAGAATCTTCGCGATTGTCTTTGGCCAACCTGAGTTGTACATAAGATAGTAGGTGTGACTGAATCCAAATTCCAGAAGAATGGGGACTAGCTTAGTGACCGCTAGGAACTGTGACAAGCTGTATCAAATACTAAACATGAATATATCAAAAGACATATGCACTAGGCTGTGAGATCAGTTCTTTCGCTGCCCCTGAGAAGGACACTCTCATATAGCAGCTTATGGGAGAGGGTGCAGAGAAATAGAAAGCTGAATTCACCAGCTGAATATCTCCCAGTCTGTCAGATGCAGAGCTCAAACGTGGGTGTCTCTGGCTTCCAGCCTGTTCTCTCTCATCTCTCTGATCTGCTTCTGCAAAGCAGCTGTCTCCACCTCCTTGGTCCCCAACACATGCATTTAGATAGCAATGACACGTAAAGATGATTATGAACCACCTTCAGCTGTCTTTTTGTGGGGCTGCCATATAGAGACTCTGTTTTGTGGGTTGGGAAGGTAGCTCAGCCAGGAAAGTGCTTGCCAAGTTTGACCCTCCAGAACCCAAGTTTAACCACTAAATCCAGGCATGATGGCATGCTTATAATCCCAGTTTGAGAGGCAGATACAGGAAGATGCCTGGAGCTCCTTAGCCAGTCAGCCTAGCCTACTTGTCAGAACTCCAGGACAAGAAAAGACACTTCTAAAAAAAAAGGCGGATGACACCTGACAAATAATATTTGAGGCTATTCTCTGGCCTCCACATGCATTTGAACACTTGTGAACACATACTAAAATATATTTGTATGTACGGGCACACACATAAAAGAAAATCAGTTTTGTGTTTCTGTGATTTCCCAGGACAGCATAAAATCCAGCTCCTTAATTCTCTGTCCCCTTAAATTTGTGCTTCACAAGCCAGATGTTTCCACATTTGGGCCAGGAAACTGCCTTCTGGGGTATTCAGCACCCCTCCCCCAGCTGCTTCGTTTGACAGTGTACATCAGTTCTTAAGCATCCAGCAGCTCAGCTCAGGAATACAATTACCCAAAGATTTTTTTTTTCCTGTGAGACCACTCAAACTGGAATAAATAAAAGGGGCATTTAGGATATAAACCCATCAACTACTGGGGCCAGGTTCGCAAAGGCCCGCTGAGGTCTTGTTTCCAACTTACAAGCTGTCAGCTAGATACGTTTCATTCCCCTTCCTTCCTGCTCAGCTTCCAGCTCCTTTTTATTTAAATAAGTAGCTGTAAACACTATCATTACCACAAAGACATATGTGCTCCTATTAGGCTCCTGGGAGATCGTTATGGCAGCCATCATCTGGGGGTCTTGGTGGCTTCCATTCTCTGCTGCTCAGATGGATGAACAGAAAGAATGCCCCCAGGAGCTAACTCACTCTAAAAGGTATATTTTATTCATTAGTATAACACGTAATTTGTTGATACCTATGAAGTAAGTACTTAGGAAACACTTGTATTTGGAGCTTAATTGCTGCTACCACTTTGAGTGTCTTAAAAGGTCTCCTATTCTTCTTGTGATGTGTGTGGCATCAGATCCAGGGCAGAAAAACACAACAAACATTTCCGAGTAAAGCCATGAGAAGGTGTTGGCTTGTCCGGTTGAGTGAGGATGGCATAGAGTGCTGCTGTCATTTGAAGAGACAATTAGAGAGTCTGATTAACAGAAAATGCCACTTCTAGAAGGTATGACACAGTTTCTTAGTACAAGGATGGACATGTTGCCCAAAGGACGCATTTGGAACATTGTGCCAAAATGAGACATATCTGAAACTACAAAAACATTGCCAAAAACCAATCAGTTTGGTTAGAGCCTCTGCAAACAATAAAGTATCAGAACAGCTACTAAAATGAATGAAATATGTTTCCATTTATCGCTATCCGACTGAACACATGAAGTAAATTTATTTACCTGCCAAATATTTGTAATGCCAATCTGGGAGATATTATCTACTATTATTAGCAGTAGATGATTCTTGGTAGTGATTGGAGGGGAAAAGGTGGATTTGTACTTATTTTGTTGTTGGTGGTTCTGTGTTTTTGAGACATCTTAATGAAGCCCAGGCTACTCCGGAATCTGCTATACAACCAAGGCTAGTCTTGAACTCATGCTCTACTGCCTTCACTTCCAAATGCTGGGATTACAAACGTGTCACCACTCCTGCCATGGCTTTCACATTTGGTTCAATACACTTCAGTATTATTTCAAGTGAATGAGTGGGAAAAGGAGCAACCAGCAAATGTAGGCCAATTGCTTTACCTTTTGTAGACCTGGCTTTCATTAGACTTGAAGGCAAAGATTTTCACTTTGGGTCAAGGGAATGGTTAAGATGTGTTTGCAACTGATTAAAATAACATACCTTCTGGGGATGATCAGAGAGAGAGAGAGAGAGAGAGAGAGAGAGAGAGAGAGAGAGCGAGCGCACGCTAGAAAAATCAAGAAGTTCACATATATCCATTTTTACGCTCTCCCCACAGTTCAGACTTCAGTAAGGAAAGGAGAGACACGAAAGTATGCCAAACCACCCAGTGTCTTCTCTTTTCTTCTTCTGCCCTCGCCTGCTGTGCTGTTGACTTCATCTCCTCATGAGAAATAACTGAAACTTTGATTTAAAGAGCTTGCAGGAAGAGGCGATACCTTATAAAGACAGTATCTCTCAGACCTTCCCTCAGACTTTCATAAACGCTCCTAGGAAATGGCCCTTGAGGATAAGAGAAATCCAAGCAGAAAACCCACAAACTACAACAACAAAAACCCACAGGGGGCTCCATTGCATCCCTCATCAATCATCCACTTGTGATAGGTGGAATCCAGACTCTAGGGGAGGTTTCCTGCTTGTATTTTGTTCCCATTTTTGAGATAGGAACTCAGGAAGCCCAGCGTCAAACTTCCTAGCCAAAGATGACTTGGAAATCCTGGTCCTCCTGCCTCCACTTCCCAAGTGAGCAAGTCACCCATCACAGCTTGACAGTGTGTTTAACAAAGGGAAAGTGGTAAGGAAACAGTGTCCTAACATTTATGTTGAAACTCTGTTAAGACAATGACTCTAAGCCCGAGAAAGCATCATGGGCCCTCTGCATTTCTTTTTTGGATTTTCACCTCAGGCAGGCACAGTCCTATCATCTGGGCTCTTTGAAGCTGAGAAGTTTATGTCTCCTAATCTAGCATAAACCCACTTCAAATCTAGCTATGCTTAACGAGTGAATTCCATGTCAATATATCTTTAAGTTCTGTCTGACTTTGTGTTGACAGGTTCCTAAAGACATCCAGTGCTCTGTGATATGAAAGATTAGATACATGGCTTCAACATCTGTCCCGAGGCTGATAGAGATGGGGGTACCCAGTGATAAAAAGGAAGCCACAGCTGCCCCAGTCATTTTACCTAATGAGATTGTAGTGAACTTATAAATATGTTTGAATATATTTACACCCAGAAGATCACAGGGAACTGCCAGTCAGTGTATTGCTTTCTAATCACCCATAAAGCCTTATGTCCACAGGTCCATGTGAGCTCTAGCTCAGAAATATTCCACATTACTGAAACTTATTGGACAAAAGACACATAATAGAGACTATTTCCATTTTATGAGGGTTTTCCAATAATAATAACCCTAGTACATGTCTTCTTTAAATGGCAAATGCCTCCAGAGACCCCAAACGTCACTAAATCCCCTGCAAATCCACACACCCACGGTGTAGTAACGGTCTCCTGGTGCAGTTTACGTATGAACTTGATCTTGAACGTTCCCTGCCTGAAAAAATATAGAATTTTTGCTGGGCAGCAAAGTCCAATTACCTTTCACACGGCGTTTGCTGTGTTTCCTGGCTTTCAGTCTGGATGGGTAGCTATTGGTCTGGTCCAGGAGTAAGCTGGCCACCAGGATACAAATGACAAGTCCAGTCTTTGCCATGGCTCTGGGACAAGCCAGTCTGGCCAGTTGGTCAGCAGTGCTGGAACAGCTAGGGATCAGGGAAGCTGTGAGGCCACATCTTGCTCTGGGCTGCCTGGGGCTGACTTTATATAAGGAAGCGTGTAGGTTGGCTAGAAGCCTGCTGACGCAAGGCTGGAATGTTTCTCCAGCCATGGCATAAGGAGGCCCCCTGTTCTCATACCTCATGCTGTGCTTCTGATCCGTTTATTTTTATTCTGTTTGCAATTTCCCATTGACTTGCCTTTTCAGAGTGTATTTGTGTAAAAGAAAGATTTGCCTTTTGAAAAACTTAAATATGTAACTAGTGTATTTAATATATATGATATATTAATATCTGGGAAGCTTGAAGTCTCTGTGAAGACCCAATATATAAGCCTTTGTTTCACAGCTTTGGGTTGTATTAAATGTCTGGAAAATGGATCCAATTCAGTTTTTCAAAGTTAAAAAAAAAAATGGCCAAATTGCCTGAGGATGTGGCTCCATGGCACAGTGCTTGCTTGGCTGATGTGAGACACTGAGATAAACTCTCAGCAAAAGAAAAATGAAGCGATATGATGACTCCTCCACAAAAGGAAAAAACCTGAATGCCATCAGGGAAGTTCCTGCGTATGCATTGTGTGTGCATGCACATGTATGTATGTGTCTCTGTGTGAGAATGCATGTCACAAGCACATGTGAAAGCCATAAGTCAACTTGCAGGAGTCAGTTCTTTCTATCCACCTCAGAGGCCTCCAGGGATCAGACTCAGTTCTTCAGTCTTGGTGACAAGCACTTTTACCCACTGAGCCATTCTGCTGGCCCATTTATTTCCATTTTTAAAGCTAAAGCCGGGTGATAGTGGTGCACATCTTTAATCCCAGCACTCAAGAGCCAGAGGCAGGAGGACCTCTGTGAGTTTGAGGCCAACCTCAAACTCTACAGAGTTAGTTCCAGGACAGCAAAAGCTATAGAGAGAAGCTCTGTCTCAAACTAAACCAAACAACTAAAATTGTAGTTTAGTTCAGTTTTGAGACAGACTCATGTAGTCCAAACTGGCCTCAAACTTTCTATATAGCTAAAAAAAAAAAAAAAAAAAAAAAGACATTATTACTCTGATCCTCTATGTCCCAAGTGCTGGATAATAGATATTCTCTACCATTTCCAGTACCACTGTTCATTTAAACAGGTATGTCTGAAAAGTCATGAGTCTCCACACTCCTGTGTCTGCATTGTTTTGATGAAGATCAGGGGTCAGACTTACAGCAAAGAGAAAGTGGATAAATGCATTATAACATATAAAGTTGCCTTCTATTAAAGTTTTGCTAATGTATTAAACTTTTCTAACTGTACCTAGTGGCTTCAGGATTATAATTCCAGCTACTGGGAGGCTGAGGCAGGAGGATCACAAGTTTTAGGGATGGTTTGGGCTACAAAGTAAGTTCAAAGCTGGTCAGTCTGGATAATTTAGTGAGACCCTGTCCCCAAATAAAAAGTAAATATAAGAACTGAAGGTTAGGGAGATCGCTCAGTGTTTAAAGTGTTTGCTACCCAAATGTGAAGGCCTAAATTCAAATGCCCAGAATCCTTGTAAAAACAGACTGGGTGTCATGCATCTGTAACCTCACTGCTCCCATGGTGAGATGGGAGGTGCAGACAGGAGAATTCCTGGAAGGGAGAGGGCCCCTAGCCTGGAGTATACAGCAATGAGGAACGAGGGACACTGTTTTACACAAATTGGAAGATAGGAACTGATGTCAAAAGTTGTCCCTTCAACAGCACCCCCCCCCCATGCCTCACATACTCAAGATTTAAAACAAAACAAACCCTAAAATTGTTAACATTCTGACCCACTTCATGAAGTCCTGGCCAATCAACAATAACCTGGGTTGCCCATGTCCTGAAGTCAAGCTCCTTTAAGACTCCTCCTCCTCCTTCTCTCTCTCTCCTCTGCCAGAGGCTTTGAGCATCTCTGACCTTCCCTCCTCTCTCTCTCTCCTCTCCCCTCCCCCTTACTCTAATAATTTTTCTTCACTTGAGTGCAGCCTGTAAGAGTTGTCTCTTTCCAAGGCTCCACACCACACCAACCACCTGTATGGCATGTCTGCCTGCATGAGCCTGGGGCCTGCCTGGCTTCAATCCTCCAGGTACCCTCCCCTGCTCACATTACAACAGGGATGTAGCCCAGTAGTAAAGGACGTGCTTAACACACACAAGGTGGTAGGTTCAATCCCAGATACCACACAAGCATTCAAAATTGTATTCCTAGAAGCATCTTAGACTAAAGAGAAAATAGTAATTGCATCCTTAAGAATTAATATAAAGTGTGCTTACTTTGGCAGCACATATACTAAAGTACAGAGATTAGTCTGACCCTTGCACAAGAAGAGAGAAAAAGAAATCAATATAAAGTGTTAATAATAATTATTTCTCAAATCTCCAGCATCAAATACTTTTCCTTGAGGCTTCCCCAAGCACACGATTGCACACTGTCTGGTGAATCATGTGAGAAACAGAGGAATTCAACAAGGGGGTGTAGGCATGGCTCAGCAGTTAGGAGAGCTTACTGCTCTTGCAGAGGACCCAAGTTTGTCTCTGAGCACATACATCTGGTAGCTTATAAACTCCTGCAATTCCAGCTCCAGGGCCATCCCACATTGACACATGTACCTGTACTCATGTGCACAAACCTTAACAAATGCAAAAATAATTTAAAAAATATTCTAAAAGTAAACAGAGAAAGATAATGAAATGCTGTAATTGTTCTTAGCTGGATATCAGTTTTAAGACTAAGTATGTATGTAGAGGTGGAACAGGGTGGGGTTGATGGTGTGGGTAATGTGCTCCTGTACAAGTGTGAAGATACCCAGCATGAGAGTGTAGATATCCAGGACCCAGGTAAAAGCAAATGAGTTCAGGTAAAAGCAAATGAGTTTAGTAGCCTACCTGCAATCCCAACACAGGAGAGGCAGTGACAGGAAATCCTTAAAATAGGATATGTATGGCTGGACTAGCTAAAATGCAAGATCTGGTTCAGCTGGAGACCTGCCTTTCTATATAATGTAGAGAGTGATTGGAGAAGACACCTAATATCAAACTCAGACTTTCACACATGTGTGCACCCAAACGTGTACACACACACACACACACACACACACACACACACACACACACACACACACACATTCTACATACTCACACAAATGCAAAAACAATGAGTACTGAGAATAGACAGACTTGTCAAAAACAACAAGGCTTTCTATAGATGATCAAGATAGAACACATCCAGAGCCAGGGGCAGCTTCTGGATGCTACCCTTGCTTATGTGGATGGCCCTTAAGCAAGTGTTACTCATCTGGAATATCTGAAGGCTTGACAAGCAAAAAAATGATTTCTCCCCTTGTATGTTAGTGAGATCTGTCCAATTCTTCACCATTTCCTCTCAGTCATGGCTACTTTGTAAAAGCATACTCTTACTCAGATAGGATCACATAGATAAAAAAAAAAGCCTGGCTGTTGAGCACTGTATGGATGCAGTAAGTATAAAATTGTCACCCACAATGTTAATTCTTTGTGCTATTAGGAACTCCATGAGTAGACAGTTGAGGACACTTATAGACAGGCCAAGCTCTTACTGTGACTCATTAATCAGTCATGTGACCTTGGGCAAATCAGCTCTGTGTGCCTTATCAATGGGGCTAGGAATTCCTGCTTTACACCACTGGAGGAAGGGTTAAAAGAGATAACAACCATAGAACTCTTAGTTTGAGATCTAGAAAGGGAGAGTCTCAACAATGATCAATATGCTTCTGCATATATATATTAATATAACATATATATATTATGGTTGTGTAGCTCGGTGTTCTTAAGGGACACCTAACAGTGGGAGGGGCACTGTTTCTGACTCTTGCCTGCTTTTAGAACCTTTTTCCTTCTACTGAATTGCTTCATCCAGCCTTGATATGAGGATTTGCGCCTTGTCTTATTGTAGTTTGTTATGCGTGTTTGGTTGATGTCCCTGGAAGGCCTGTCCTTTTCTGAAGGGACACGGAAGAGGAACGGGTTTGGAAGATAGAGGGGAAGGGAGGGGCTGGGAGAAGAAGAGGAAGGGGAAACTGGTAGGGATGTAATATATGAGAAAGGAATAAATAAAAAAATCAATATGAACAGCTTACAGAATGGGATGCTGAAAATGCTTACCTTTAAGCGTAACACATATGAATTATGAACAGAATACCACCTTTCTGTTTTCTGTGCTGGGAATTGAACCCAGAGCTTCACATATGCAGGCAAATGTTCTACCACTGAGTTACACCTCCATATGTTATTTCTTAAGGGTTTATCTTTATTTTATGCTTATGGATGTTTTTTGTTTATATGCATGTCTGGGCACCATTTCCATGCCTGATACTCACAGATGCCAGAGGAGGACATTGGATTCCCTGGAACTGGAATTTCAGATGTTTATGAGCCGGGATGTAATTCCGGGAACCAAGTCCAGGTCCTCTGTAAGAGCATCAAATATTCTCAGCTCCTGAGCCATCTCTCCAGGCTCCATATATTGTTTTTACTGAGACAAGGCTTTACTACATAGCTCAGGCTGGCCTGACACTCACTGTGTAACCCAGGATGGCCTCAGTATCAGGATGTATTATTCTGTATGACAAGACTTTGAGGCAAAAATTCCCTCTGCTGTGTGTGATTAAAAATGAATCTAGATAGACCTAACTAGTTCATCTTGTCAGCATCACTAAAGTTCCCAGGGCCAGAGATGACATCATGGTCTACTTTTTACTGACTCTGTAAGTCTGGGGTTGTGAAAATGAGCTTTGATTGACTGAGGGAAACACTGGTTTTACAATTGATCAAAAACACTTTTTGTCATCTTTCCAAATCCTTTCCTCAGAGAGGGTGAAAAATTCAAGTTTCCAAACAATGATGAAAAGCCAAGTATTTGTCTTAGATCTTTGAGCTGTGTTACCCTGACACAACCCTTGTAAGGTAAGATGTTATTTTTCCTTCTAAATAACTGTATGTTTTAATACTCTTTGTTCCTTTCCAGGAAGCCTCTGATAGCCTTTATATTTGTTTTTCTTCGAATCTCCTCGAGAAGTCCATGTTTCTTCTTTTCTAGTTAGTAGGATTTATTTCAGAATTTTGGATTTTTTTGTTTTTTGTTTTAAAAATTCTACAGAGGAACACCTAACTTGATATTGGGGATATGCTAAACGGAACTGACTTACCTTTGGATTCCTTGCCATCCTTGAAGAATGGATGGGGAAATGGGGTGGAGGTGGCTGAGGGAGGATTGGAAAGAGTGGGGGAAAACAGTGGGTAGATATGGGATAAAAAAAAAAACTTTTTAAAGAAAAAAAAAGATGGCACAAATCTGGGAGGGAGATTGGGTGTAGTTCCTGGGGGCAGTTTGGAGGGAGGTTTTGTTGGGTGGGCATAATCAATATATATAGCATAAATGCATGAAACAGTCAAAGAACAAAAAATATTATTCAAAACAAAAAATATTATATATGCATGAGTGGTTTGCCTGCAGGTACCTATGTGCATCATGTGCATGTCTGGTGTCCACAGGGGCCAGAAGAAGGTGTTGGATCCAATGGAACTGGAGTTACAAATAGTTTTGAATTTCCAGGTGAATACTAAGAATCAGACCTGGGTCTTTTACAAGAGCAGTAAATGCTCTTATCCATGGAGTCAACTCTCCAGCCCCAGTAGATATATATATATGTGTGTGTGTGTGTGTGTGTGTGTGTGTGTGTGTGTGTGTGTGTGTGTGTGTGTGTGTGTGTATACATATATATATTAGCATTAAATTTACAGAAATGTTGAGCAGGAAGTACAAAGACTTCCTTCCTGCCTTGCCACCCTTCCTGTGCCTGCCACCTTATTCATTCCTACTGGAAACATTTTTAATTTGTGTGTGAATTTGTTGCAATCAATAAATGAGTACTGATACATCACTCGTTGACTAAAGTCAACAGTGAACAGTGTCTGGAAGGATTTGCCATTAGTACTATCCATTCTGTGAATGTGAACAAATGGACAGCGTTGTATCCATGGTGACAGTATCCACAATGGTTATACTAAATCTGACCCTTTCGGTTCATTTAACCATCCCTGTTGGATGCTCAAATCCCCTAGGCTCACTTGGTCCATAACTTGTTCCCTCTCAGACTCACCCATTGAATCTGCTTACCTCTAATGTCTGCCTTTGCACATGACACCTCCGCTTTAAAATCTTAGAGGCATTTTAAATCTATGATGGTTAAAAAATTCTATTTTCTTTCTCTATGAGTATCCTGTGATTTAAAAATAAGGCCCATTTTCTGACTCTGTGTTTCACATCACAGTAAATGTCTTCCTACACTCAGAGAGCCTCAGGAATTATCTTTGAGTATAGCCTTAGTTATCTAACACCCCACCCCCTATAATCCTTTGAACATCAAGGTCTGTGATTTCCACAGAAATTTAAAAATCAAACCAGATTTCAATAGTTGTTTATGATTCTTACATACCACTGATGTCTAACCTAGCTCTTCCTGATAACTCTCATGTCAAAGAGACTGCTTGCCAAGTTTAAATTATATCTGATGATCATTTTAATCATAACTAATGGGCTACATCCTCACCTCCACGGAACCTTTCAAGATACTTTTTCTGTGGTTTTCTTCCTTATCCCTCCCAAAGTTTAACTGTTGTATATTCTGGTATGACTATGGCTAGTCTCTTCTCTTTTAGGTCTGAATCCAACGTCACTTCCAAACTCAGGCTTTCTCTGCATAGTCTAAGAGGAGAACTCTGTTGTTGTTCACCACAGTTTGATATTCACTTAGGACTTAGTTTCATCAACTTGCTTGCTGGATATCTGTAAACTGGAGGCTGGGTCAGTGAGCTTGGTTAGACACACAGTACAATCTTTGCTGTACAGCATTTGCTTAATTAATAAATGAGAACATGTGGTAGGCAGCTGTGATTCTGTTTCCTTCCCATCCTCCCTCATTTCCAAGCAATGGGGGTCTATGAGGAGAGGATTACAGCAGCTCAAGCCTCAAAAGTGCATTGAGACTCACAGGCATGTTAGTGCTTTGAGTCCTTCTCTGGGGGCTTCATTCTGAGCCCTGAGGAAACTTTGAATATCTTATAGGTGCTCGGCTCTAGACTCAAGCACAGATGGAAAACATTGCTTCATTTTTTTTTAAACTTCCATTTTAAATTTATTTGTCTTACTTTATGTGTATATGTACTTTGCTTTCAGGAATTGTCCTAGTTAGGGTTATTATTGTTGTGATGAAACACCATAAACAAAACATCTTGGGGAGGAAAGTGTTTATCTGACATACACTTCCATATTACTGTTCATCTTCAAAGGAAGTCAGGACAGGAACTCAAACAGAGCAAGATCCTAGAGACAGTAGCTGATGCAGAGGCCATGGAGGAGTTTTGCTTACTGGCTTGCTCAGCCTGCTTTCTTATAGAACCCAGGACCACGAGCCCAGGGGTGGCACTTCCTACAATGGACTGGGCCCTCACCCATCAATCACTAATTAAGAAAATATCTTATAGGCTTGCCTATAGCCTGATCTTATGAAGGCACTTTATTAACTGAGGTTCCCTCCTCTTAGATGACTTTAGCATGTGAAACCAGTACACAGCATGTTGAATGAATGTGTACTACCTGCATGCCTACTACCTGAGGAGAGCGAGAGTCTCTGGACCCGGAGTTACAGATACAGATGGTTGTGAGCTGCTTCTTGGGTGCTGTGATTAAACCTGGGTCCTCCACAAGAGCAACACATGCTCTTAATTCCTGAGCCATGTCTCCAGCACCCAACTTTAGCCTGTTTTTTTTTTTCTTCCTTCTTGCTGAGATTCCAAGTTTATTCTGCCCTTCAGGAAAGTAAGTAGACTAATTTACCAGATGACTGGCTAATAGAACAGACAGGGGATGGAGCTCTAAGGACACACTGAGTCTGTATATATACTCTGGAGCTAAAAATGTTTATCCCGTCACACATGAAGACCGATATCAGACATGGCCTGACTGTTTATGTGAGTCCTGGCCTCCAAAACATTGGAAACACCTCCAGAATCTTAAAAAAAAAAAAAAGACCAATACAGACATATAAGAGCATGATACTGAATGTCCCTCCCCACTTGGTCCCAGGAAAGTAGCCTCCCTTTACTTGGAGGTTGAACTCTTTCTTTTTTGTTAATCAGAATGATGAAACCAGCTTGTCTCCTGGGTTGGACCTGGGCTTCTGAAAGGGCTATTTAAGAAGAAGCACACATTTATAGGCAGGAAATAGGAACTATAAAAATATTGCCTTTAGACAAAAAAGTGTTTTGATGAGGACTCTAAAGGCGTCCCTAGTATTTTATTTTCCTTAATAAATGTTTGTTTGCCACACGTCCTGGGCCACCCTGTGTCACTGCTGTGCTTGTTTCCCGGCTGCTATTTTAAAGTGTGCTCTCAGCTATTTTCCAGAGTCTCGGATTCTAACCAGCAAATCCATCCGGCCACATTGTGATTTTGTCTATTAATACTCAAGGCCAAACACGTTTGAAGGCTGTGTTCAGAGGTTCAAGGGCATCATTTAGGGAAGGTCATGGAACTGAACTTGGATATGACACAGCCAGCTGAAATGCAAAGCAAGAAAGATTGTTAGATAGATGTGCAAATTACCTTGTTTCTGTTGTTGGTGACTCAAATTGGTGACTTCTGAGAATGTCAACCTTTTGAAGACAGTCAGCGACAGGTTTAAAGGAAGAGGTTATGAGATTGTGCTACATGGGACAGTATTGCCTATGGGACTAAACAAGAGCTCTGATAGCATCAGAGCAAATTTCACATGTCACTTATCGTGTGACAATGGTTAATGACCATTAAAAAAAAAAGACAGTTTCTTTACCCATCTTGTTGAAGGACCGACAAACTAGAACACATGTAGAGGTGTGTAGAGTTTTGTCATAGTAGATGACCAATCTGGCTTCCCTTTCTACTTCCATAAGAAAAAACAAGGCATCACATACCATGTAAGGCACTCAGAATCACCCTTGCTCCGAACCCAGCTTCATAGATTTAGTCCTGTATGTATCACGTGAAACATACTTCTGTGCATGCAGCTGACTTTCATGTATTGATTTCCAACTACACACTTGATTCAAGACACAGAAATTGCTTTGCCCTATCCTCTTCTCCCCTGCGTCTCTCTTCCTCTCTGTCTTTCTCCATTCCCTCTCTCTCTATCTCTTCCCTAGGTCCTCTAGTAGCCCAGGATGACCTCATACTTGCTATATAGTCAAGGTTGATCTTGAATATATGATCCTTTGCTCCCAGTTCTCTGGTGCTAGTGTAAGAATTCCTGGCCACGTGGTAAATGGCCAACAACCTAATACGGTGCTGGTAGAGCATGTCCCTAGGTGTGGCCATGTAAATCTGCGCCCACCCCTTCTCATAAAAAGACACCACAAGGAAGGTTGTTCCTTTCTCCTCCGGCTCCTCTTCCCTTGCATCTGCCCAACAACTTCCCCAAATAAACTCTAGTGTGGCAGCTGGTAGTGTGTCTGTTCTCATGTACAAAACCAAGAGTTAGGATAACAGACATGTACCACCACCACATCCATTTGCTGTAGCATATTACTTTAAGGTGTGTTACTTTTGTTCCTGTTACATTTGTTTAACTCTGTGAAGCTGTGTGATTGTGCCTGTTTGAAACATTCAGTGGTCTAATAAAGAGCTGAATGACCAATAGCAAGTCAGGAGAAAGGAAGAAGAAGTCTGTGAGTAAGAAAAGGTGAGGACACCAGGGGCTATCCATCTGCTACACAGCAAGCCATGGAGTAAGAGTGAAAGTAAGACACACCAAAGTAAGAGAAAGGTATAAGCCCAGAGGCAAAAGATAGAAAGGGTTAATTTACGACGACCTGGCTGTCAACAAGCCAAGCTAAAGCTGGGCATTTATGATTAAGAAACATCTCCATGTGTGATTTATTTGGGAACTGGGTAGTGGGCTCCCCAAAAGAGCAAAAAACAACCAACAACACTAATTTTTTTGTGGTTCTGGGGTATCAAACTTCATACTAGGCAAGCATTCTGCCATGTAAACAAGCTACATCCTCGACTGCTTGATTTTTTTCTTATTTTTAAGTCAGTGCTGTGAGAGACAAGTGCTCAGCAGCACCTGTGGCCAGTGGCTGCCATGTTGGATGGCACGGGTCTAATGACTGCTCAGAAGGCTAGTTAGCTCAATGGGCCTTTCATAAATGTGTATTATGTGAGACATATCAGCCAAGATGCTTTGAAATGGAAAGATGGTGACTTAGACTCCATTTATCTTAGGTGCTATGGTAGGATTTTTTTTTCAATTTTCTTGTGTGTGACAAGATTTTTTTCATGTAAATCCAATAAGGAGGTCATTATTTTATAGTACACTTTCTTTCCTCAACCTATACATGCTCAAACTTAGCTCCTTGACAATCAGAGCTCATTTAAAAGCAACACTCACTTAGTGATGAGAGAGATGAGGGTCTTCTGTATTCACTCAGGAGTTCAATGTGGAAGTTTCTGACGAAGTCAGGACAGGAAAATGAGCAAAACAGGATGTCGCATTTAAGAGATAAAGCCATCAACTTTATTACATGAACCCCTGATGTTGTATTGATGATAATCCTCTGTTAGAACTTTCCTTCCTAGGGTAGAGAATTCACTGCCCAGCAAGGCGGACAGATATATCACTACAGGCTTCTACTCTACCCCAAAGCATTTCTCCGTCTTCTCCTCCTCCTCCTCTGTCTCCGTTATCAGCTTACTATGACTAGACTTCTAAAGGAGATTACAGGGCTGGGGAAATGGCCCATTATAGAAGTACTTTCAAGCACAAGGACTTTTTTTTCATCCCCAGAATTTAATTTTTCAAAAGAGAAAAAAGTTGTATGTGATGATACACATTTGTAATCCTAGCTCTGGATAGGCAGTTATGGGCAGATCCCTGGCTGGTTGGCCCAGGAGCCCATTTGGTCAACTCCAGGTCAGAAGAGGCTATTTTTAAAAAAGTAGATGGTACCTGAGGTTGTCCTCTGGTCTCAATACATATGAACACACATGAAACATGCCCCCCCCCTACAAGATTAGATGATTACAGGACCTAATTTAATTCACCAAAGCCTTCTGTTTATGTTGTTTCTTCCATGACTAGAGCTGATGAGCTAATATCTGTCCATGGTTTGGCTTTGGGCATGCAGCAGCCACTTCTTTGGGCTACTTTCTAATTCATGATCTCATTTTGAACCAGTTCCTCCCTTTTTAGGACAAATTTTCTTGTAGCACCTTCTTGTGCTGATTAATTAAGACCTTAAGATGAGGTGCTGGGGACTTTGAGTCCTTGGCCTTTGAATATCCAGACACCTCACACCTTTCTTCATTCTCCAACATGAGGTAGTTGAAAGACACCAATGACCTCATATGGACTGGAGCCACATTGTGTCTCCCCACCTTTGCTGGCTCTGAGTTGAACAAGCTTATTATTAGAACTATTCCTCTGTTTCCCATCAAGGTTGGGAAGATTAAAGAGATTCCATGAAATTATCAATATAACGTTGATACTCAGATGATTTAGTATGCAATCTTACTGCTAGGAATGTAATGACTCTCATCATTATTAAAATAACATTCAAGCTCTTGCTGGATTTTTCTTTGATGCCCACTTCTTTCCTACTTTAGCCTGTATCCTCTCTTCCCATCCTCCAAACACCAACTCCACTGAAAGCTCATTTTTTAAAGGAAGGCAAACATTCAGGCAATGTTTTTCCCAGATGTACCAAAGTCTCAGATTTATGGTGAGACTTGCCTGGTATCATTGCCAAGACGGTTAAAGGATATAAATAAGTTAGTGTTCATCTCCTTCCTCTGAAAGCATGGTCAGGCCACAGTGGAAAGACATTCACAATCCCCCTCTGTGGGCCTCCCAAAGCTGGAGTTGGTAGAAATGGTTTTCAACCTTTAGGTGCCAGCAACAAATAAAGTCCTCGTTCTTCCTTGGAAGCCAGCAGCCTGATGCCTCTTCTTGTACTGGAAGAAGAAGATGGCAACAAGATGGAGAGTGAAACTTGGGCAGCTTCACTCTTCCGTCTGTCACTAATTTTTCTTAGTCCTTCAATGGTGTAAATTCAGTGGTGGAGCTAAGACTATCTCAGCATCGATAGACATGTGTTGCTTGCTTGGTTTTCATCTTGGATTGAAGTTTCTGCCTGTCATAGTGGAAAAGGGTCCTTTTAGAAGACCGACTCTCTCTCTCTCCCTCCCTCCCTCCCTCCCTCCCTCCCTTCCTTCCCCCCCCTCTCTCACACGTGCGTGCACACACACACACACACACACACACACACACACACACACGTAGGCCCTCACTCATTCAGGTTGCAATGGAAGCCAGAAAAGGATATTGGGTCTCCTGGAACTTGCATTATGAGAGGCTATAAGCTGCCTGATGTGGATGCTAGGAAACAGCCCTCAAGAGATCTCTGCATGAGCAATATGTGATTTTCAGTACTAAGACATCTCTCCAGACTTTTTTTTTTTTTTTTAGAAAATATATTATATATAAATAGATTCATTGAAAGATACTTAGTCTAATGCTTTGCAGCACTCTCTCTCTCTCTCTCTCTCTTTCTCTCTCTCACACACACACACACACACACACACACACACACACACACACACACACACACACACACGCAGGCCCTCACTCATTAAGGTTCCAATGGAAGCCAGAAAAGGATATTGGGTCTCCTGGAACTTGCATTATGAGAGGCTATAAGCTGCCTGATGTGGATGCTAGGAAACAGCCCTCAAGAGATCTCTGCATGTGCAATATGTGATTTTCAGTGCTGAGACATCTCTCCAGACCTTTTTTTTTTTTTTAAGAAAATATATTATATATAAATAGATTCATTGAAAGATACTTAGTCTAATGCTTTGCAGCACATTATCCTGGGTTATTGGGGATCAAATCCAGTGTGTGCTGTATTGTGGACCATTTTCTCAACCTCTTCATGTCTTGGTTTTTCCATCTATCAAAAACAGGAGATAATGGGTACTTGAAATGCAGCATTGTTAGGTGAACAATGGAACTCACACTTGCAAAACACTTATTTAAAGGATTACTCAGGCCATATGATATAGTTAATATCACTGCATCATGGGATTCTCAGTTCTTATTACTAATCATATCCAATGAGAAAGAGGAGAGAGTCCTAGCCAGTGACTTATCCACAGAGGATTGTGATTGGATTGGTTAGTTTATAGGACATAGGTTGGTTGGTCCATGAGAAACACGAGAGGCAGCAAGTTCTTCATGTGTGTGGGTCTTTGTAAGCACCACAACCAGCAGGATGTCGATCCTTGGTAGGCAAGAAGGAAGTCTGATTCAACACAGCTCAGTAGCCAGGGTTGGTTCAAACTTCAAGAGTGTGACCCCTAGTAATTGATTTAGGTATTTATTTAAGCACAGTACAATTTTGAAAAAAAAATGGTGATGATTAACTCAATCCCTCATGTACAAAAAAGCTTAAGACATGATGTCATCAAAAACTCTTTGAAAAGTACGTGTGACCTCGTCCATAAAAATGGGTTCTATAGATTGACTGAGAAACAGTGCTCAAGATAAGGGTCTGGGGAAGATTACTGGGATAACCCTATAAGTTAGGGGAGCCAGATGTGGCCTGGGCATACAGATAACACAGAGTTCACCAGGCTATTAACCACATCCATTTCCAGGCTTCTGGGCAGAAAACAGGTTGTGCATCTTTGTTTGAAAAACAAAACAAAAACACAAACAAAAACACTGTGTGTTTAACATCCCTGGTTTCCCTAGTGCTTATCTGTGAGCACAAGGACTTTGTGTCTCCTACACATGTGGGAATGGCTGGCTTTTTCTCTTTGACATTTCTTTTGTATTTATTCACTTATTTACATTATTTTATATATGCGAGTGTTTTTCACTCATATGTGTACAGGCACCATGTACATAACTGGTGCCTGCAGAGGCCAGAAGGTGTCAGCTTCCCTGGAACTGTAATTACAGATGGTTGTGAACCACCGTGTGGGCACTGGGAATGGATTCCAGCTCTTCTACAAGAACATCCAGTACTCTGAACTGCTAAATCATCTCCTCATCCCCTCCCTCTTAAGTAAGCATCACTTACCTTCTAGCTAAACTCTGAGATATGAAATATGGATGTGATATGTAAATATGGGCAACATTTGCAAATATGGATAGGATACGCAATACAAATGGGTATTGGAAGGATCCAAAGAATCAGGCCTGGTTCAAGCACAACGCAGAGATGCTAAGCATTAGAAGAGTCTTCGGGATTCTGTAGTACACTTCAGGGTGCTTTGTAGTGGAGTTTAACACATCTCTCCATTGGCAAAGCAGGTCCTCATGTCCACCACTTTAGGTGAGGACAGCAGGATAGGTCAGACTGGATTCAGGTATGTCCTTCCTGTAATTTCACCCCATAATACTGAATGTCATTATCATGCACATTTATATTTAAAGGGAACAATCCAATTCTCCCACCAAGGAAAAGAAGTCATTTAACAGCTTTTATATCTTTTTTTTTTTTTTTTGAAAGGTGTGGAGAGTACTTCAGGCTGGTGGGGAAGATGCGAAGTCAGAAAACACTACTTTTCTCAGAGGAACACAGATTAGCATTTCTTTTCTTTCTGGAAGCCACCATCACATCCATTCTGGACACCTGGTAAACAGTGAAGGGACTACTGTTTGGTTAGTGTCTAGTTTTCATCTTGGGAAGTCTTTCTCCGCGCCTGCTCTGGGCAGGCAGTTTACATTGGATGCCTCTGCTTCCTGCTAATGGGTTCCTTCAAATTGAAGCCAGACAGGAATTGCTTCCAGAGCTGGCCATTGGGATATGGAGACAGTAAGTCCAGGAGACAGGCTAATGTCTCTGAAAGTCCCTCATTCACTGGGCCTGAAGCTTCTTCTAATTTATTCCAACTGAAGAGATAAAGCTACCTTCCAAAATAAATACTAGATAGCTGAGGTCGCTTCGAGAAAGCTGGCGTTTGTTTTTATCTGTTACTTACTGGACTAAAGAGCCAACACAGTCTGGATCTGAGTCTATCTATGAGCATTTGTCTTTCTATGGGCATTTATCAAGAGGCAGTAAAAGAAATAGTTTAATAAACTAACAAGAATATTACTCAAAATGAGCTAGTATACTTTGGGACACCGCTGAAATTCTACCATGAGAGGATTTTGTTAAAGTTTTGTTCACTTTAAACTTGACTTTTATTTATTTTGGGAGCACGCACGCGGACATGTGAAGTCGGAGAACAACTTGCTGGGGTCTGGTCTCTCCTTCTACCATGTGGGGCTTGGGGGTTGAACTAGGTCATCAGGCTTGGCAGTAGCATTTTTATCTGATGCGCTATCTCCTCAGCTCTCCTACCATCACCACCATCCCCACCCCGCAATAGCAAAAGTGGTTTATAAAACAGAACAAGTGAGGTGGGGAAATGGTGGGTTTAGAGGGGTGAGGTGGATCAAAACGATATAATGGTCATGCATTTGAATGTCTAGATTTCTTTTTCTTAATCTTTTGCATAGAACATATCTGTTCTCGTGGAAGTTCCACCTCAGCCCCTGGCACCCTGGCATCCACATACCCAAAGAGTCTGGGATAATGAGTTAGAAGCCCCACCTCTCTCTCTTCCCAGACCCTGACTCCCAGAAAGCCCTGTCAAACATAGCTCCTAGATGCTTAAGACCGTTCCCACAGGGCATTTAAACTGTATCCCAGAAAACATACATGTGGTTTTTTGGTCTCTTTTCCCTGTCTGCTCTCTGAGGAGCTGGAGGATCATTCAGAAGTGTTTTGCCCATTAAACTAGGGCTTTTTCTAATTCAGTTTGATTTGGTCTGATTTGGATTGCTATGTCAGTGGAGATACTTATCAGGATGCAGAAACTTTTCATCTGGAGGTTCTGATTTTTCTCTCATCTGTGTGGGGTCTCATGGTGGAAAAACACCCCCTCCCCAACTCATTTTCCAATAGACTAAGATCAGCTTTTGGTTGGGTAACTTGTTCTTTTAAAGTCATTGCAGAGGAGGCCCTGGGCATTCTCCAGTTTTGGGGGTGCCTGCCAAAGATGAGGTCTTGCCACACACATCCCTTTTTTGACCCAAAGCCTACCACAGTGTATGCACTTGTGAAATGAGCACCTGTAATTCAAAGCTGGATCCCCAAACTCCCCTGGGGTGTCTTTCACAAAATCTATTCAAACTGGTGCTATCTGATGCCATTTGTTCTGAATGCCTGATTTCTCTGAGGAAGGCCTGGCCTCAATAAGTGCTCATGATAACCAGTCAAAGTGGCCACCAGAGGGAACCTTGGAATTTTCATCCTCCATGATCTTGGAAATTTTCGTCAGTGTGGAGATAAGTGGACAGACCTGCCCTATGTCCACAGTTTTGGGGTTCTGCATTCCTGCCCTCCCTACAGCAGCCAGTGTCCCACAGCACCAGTCTTGTTGGTTAGGGTCATGGTGTCTCCAGAGTCCCACCAATCTAGGAACACTGACCCTGAAAATTCCCTGACCGTGATTCCAGAGACACTGGCTCCTCCCCCACTCCACCCAACTTTACCTACCCACCCTCCTCCTATTCTGTCACATGTTTCTCCTTCTCCCCCCTCTGGAAAAAAGGTAGGAGACCAAATTCCTCCTCTTTACTGTCTTCCTATCCTCCCCTCCCACCCACTACACTCCCAGCGCCCTCCTCCTTTCCCCCACTACCCTCCCAACTCCCAGTGCCTAAACCTACATCCTGGTCCCCTTCTACACACTGGCCTTACTCGGTCTTTTCAGACTCCTGCCCTTTTGCCCTCTCAGAGACATAGCAGAAGCCAATGGAATTCAAGTTCACAATCCCTTCTCCCTCTGGGATGTCTCACAAATAGAAAAGCAGTTGGGTTTCTTCTATGCTTATTCTTCTGTTTATATCAAGGAGTCCCATTATCTGTCAGAAGTCTATTGTCTGACCTGACATGATCTATATGTCATCTATGTTGCTGGTGGTGTACAAATCTGCCGCGGCTGGGCAGAGGGAAGGTGGGCTCGTCAGGGCCCCTGCATAGGGCTCTAGTGCCGATATGCACCTAGACCCAGGAGACAGCCTGACTGAGTCAATTGTTGTAAATGTACTTGGGGAATAAACCACAATACCAGTAACCCATGCTAGAATTTATTTAGGAAGCTTGTGGGAAGGAGAGATGGAGACAGAAGAAAAAGGAGTGAGCAATGAGTGGTCTTTGGGTTACAAGGGTGCAGGTGGATGCAGGTTTACACATTTATGCCTGATCATACGTATGGATGAAAGGGGCATGCTCCCAACCACCCACCAGACATGCTCTAGCGGCACCATGTTGAAATAGTGCATTTACCAGGCAGCTACCACAGGCCAAAAATCGTAACAATCCAAGCCTTCACTCCCACTCCTGAGAAGCAAAGTCAAGTTCAGACATATACAGACTAGATCTATCTAGTGAATGATACAGTCCTTGTGAGTGAGATGGTGGTGCCAGCTACAGAGCCCTGCTGGGACTACCAACCAGGTCAAAATGGCCACATGAAAATAGATTGAATTAGGAAAAAAAAAACTGTCTGAGAGAGGTAATCCAGATCCAGAAAAACAAACATGGTATGTGCTCACTCATAAGCAGATTTTAGACGTAAAGCAAAGGATAACCAGGTTACAGGCCACAATCCCAGAGAAACTAGGTAACAAGGAGGACCCTAAGAGAGATGCCTCTGGGAAGAAGTAGATAAAATCTCCTGAGTGACTTGTGAGTGTGGGAAGGGGAGGGAATAAGGAGAAGTGGGAAGAGAACACAGGGAATGAGATGGTTGAGTTGGGAGACGGTTATGTAAGGATGAAATTTTCCTTGCCTAACCTAAGATTTGACCTCTTGTGCTGTCACTCTAACTTTCTGCTTGCTAAGAAGGTACATGTTCACCACCCCCTCCTGAGAAACAAAGGATGTGCTTCCTGCATTCCTGACTCCCTGTGCCTGCATTCCTGATGAAGCCACCTAGGACAGCCCTACCATGAGAACTGTTAACCCATGTGCTGTTTACCGAAGCAGGAACTTTCTGAAGCTTGTTCAATGTGCCCATTGTGACCATTGCTCCAGGAAATGAATATTCTCAGGTGGTCCCCAGCTTGCCCAAGACTCTATTGTTTCACAGGAAATATACTTGCCTGCCTGTCACATTCCTAAACTCCATCCTAGGCTGACCTTTGGTCCCACCCTGTTGTAACTTTCCTATCTCAGGAGTCCACCTCCCCTACCCAGAGTGCCGTATAAAGCTTCTGCCCTAAAAATATTCGGGGGCTCTTGGCTTCCACAGTGCCTTGAGCCCGCACATGTGTGTATCAGTATTTCTATCATTAAACTCTCTTTTTCTTCAAAGTTAACAGTGGTCATTAGCCGTGGTCTTGGGGTGTCTAGGGGTGCTAAAGTTAGGGGCACCCGCCCGTTACAGGTTAGAGAAGAAGAACATAGAAAGAGATACCTTGATAGAAGGGGTTAGGGAAAAACCTGGTGCTAGGGAAATACCCAAAAACCCACAAAGATGACCCCAGCTACGACTCTAAGCAATAGTGGAGAGGGAACCTGAATTGGCCTTTTCCTGTAATCAAATAATGACCACCCTTAGTTGTCATCACAGAACCTTTATCCAGGAGCTGATGAAAGCAGATGCAGAGATCCATAGCTAAGCAGTGGATCAAGCACTTAGTCTAGTCAAAGAGAGGGAGAGGGGATTAAATGAGCAAAGGGGTCCAGATCATGATGAGGAAACCCAGAGAGAGCTGACCTGAGCTATTGGGAGCTCATTGACTCTGGATTGACAGCTGAGGAACCGGCACGGGACCGAACCAGGTCTATAAATGTGAATGGCAGTTATGTGGCTTGGGAAATCTGTGGGACTCTGGTGCTGGAACCGGGATTTATCCCTAGTGCCTGAACTGGACTTTTGGAACCCATTCCCTATAGAGGGATACTTTGCCCAGCCAGACTTTGTTGAATCCCCATGGCCTTACCCTCTCTGAGGAGTGGATGGGGGGTGGTATGGGTGGAAGCTCAGGGGGTGAGTCAGAGAAGGGAGAACTGCGAATGGTATATAAAATGATTTTAAAAAAATTAAATTAAAGAAATAGAAAAAGAGGACACAGTGTTAGTGGGTAAGGAAGGGATGAGGAGCTCTGTGAGGAACTGGGGTGAAAATGATTGACTACATTGTGTTGAGTTCTCAAAGAATTAATAAAAATGTTATTAAAACATTAAAAACAATGGCCGACAGAGTAGAAACTGTGACTATAACCAGCCGCAAGTTGGGCCTTGGGCCTGGATACTGAGAAAGACACAAGAGACGCGGTCACTCTTGAACCAAGAATGCCATTTATTGAAAGTCAGGGGAAGCCTTATCTACCGAGGTTGCTCACCTTGAGTAACCTGAGCCACTCACATGCAACCTGACCTTAGTCAACTTCCCTGTTTTGCGCTGACTTTCTAGTTCCTAAACCACAGCACCTGCTTGGGCAATATTCCAATAATGGTTTGAGAACAGAACAGATCAGCTTATTCCAGTAAAAGCTGCAGGCCAGTAATAGTGCTAAGCCCTGGGGGATGCAGGCTGAGCTCCACAGGTCCCCCTTCCTTTAATACAAAAAGGACATCCAGACTAGGCCTGTCTTAGATGGCATGGGAATCAGATCGTATTTTACCTGTCATCAGAGAATTCTGCCACATTAGAGCAGAACCTTCTGTCTTAGGTTGATTACGGTCCTGCCATACCTTACCCGTCATTGGCTCACTAGCTAGTTTTAGCATGTTAATCCACACCTCACTAGATGCTGAATCATGGGTATTAGCACAGAGCATACTTTTACTGGCCATGCTGCCCCGGGCTTGTTGCAAGCTCTGTCTTCTTAGGAACGTGATGAGAAGCAATGCTCCTCCCAGCATTAAAGCTTCCAATGAAATTGATCCTGCCCACTTCCTAATCATTTCTATGCCCTGATACATACTTGTAACTAATGGATTAATGTCACTGGGTGGCACTTTGGTCTCATATACTGCAATAATCTCTCTAGAGAGGTGTTGCGTATAATTAAGCTACCTGCTCTTACAACAAGGAAATCTGTAAGTTAAGTTGCAGAAGACCCTGTCTAATATATTCATTAATATTATTTGAGTTTCTAAAGCATTAGCTACTCTTCCTGACAACTGGTCTAAAGTGGCTATGGTAGCTACAGATTGACTAAGGGCAAGCCCCACCACTGCCACCCCCACAGAGGCAGCCACAGTGGCAGTAACAACAGCTGCAGTAATCTCTCTTAGGATGAACCAGAATGAGCTGATTGAACCACCAATGTGTCTCATTTTTCCAGCAGCCAGTTAGGAAACAGAATTCTCTAGAACAGTTCAAACTGCTAGACACATTAGTAGCATTTGTCCTCACAAAGAAAAAAGAGAAGGGGCAGAGAGTTTTCAATCCCTGTACTTGAATTCCAAGAAAAAGTCCCATTAAAATAGGTTGCCTGTATAATTGCTAGAGGAGTAAAGTCAAGGCATGCATGCCATCCACACAAGTATTATCCACTAGAGGTAGATTCTCAGCTCTGCTTTTTGCAGGATTTCTAAGATGAAATTCTGGGGAGTCCTGCATTGTATCCTTGGTAGGGGCTGTGACCCCCACCATCATAGAGGGTTACTAATAATTTTAAGCTGATATGAAGGATTTGTAATACATTCAGTCCATAATGGTGGACTGATCAGGTGGTAGTCAGGGTGCCCAGGCCAGCGACGATTAGCTAGAGTGATGCAGCCAGTGTGATTCTGAAACTATTTATTGGCACAAGTACAATTTTTAAGCCTACAACAGAAGCAGTGGAGGAGTTTCACCCAAAATCAGCAATTGAGGCACTGCTTATTGCAATACACTCCTGGCAAGGGAATTATTAGGGAACTGGCTCTTATCAAGTGCCTTCTCAAAGCAGAGGCTTTCAGTAAGATTCCAAGTATCAGTGATATAGCTTTTCCCCAATTCATGGGTGCTGATTTGGTGCCTATTTTCCAGTCAGTAGATACGAAGTAGGGCCATACTGCACTATCAAGACCCATCGGCATCAATATTTGGGGATTCCTTACCAGTGCCCAATGGACTTGTTGCTCCAGGCTCATTCCCAACAAGGTCACCCACAGCATGCACCAGCCATTCCAGAAGGCAGCCTGGAGATTCAGCATTCTGTGGAAAAACACAGACAGTACCCTGCCCCCACACCAGCACTGGAGCTGGTCCATACCATTGTCCAGACATCACATCCCTCCATTTTACTTGAGGGTATGTGGAAAAGTTTGGTTACCATTGGTGCTCAGAAGCCAACCTACCCTAATTATCCACAGTTAAAAAACTTGAAATGTAGAGAATAAATGATAACTGATCCTTGGGGGAATTACACTCTCCCTCCTTTATTTTATGAAGATATACCTTCAGGGTACGATGTGTTCTTTCAATATAGCTTGACCATGAGGATTATAGGGTATACTCATCTTATGAACAATAGAATAGTCATCGCAAAATTTTTGGAACCTGATGCTAGTGTATGCAGGTCCATTATCATTTTAACTGTTTTGGCACACCCAAATAGGCAAAGGTTTGTAGACAATGACTTTTTACATCCCTTAACCTTCTCCCCTGTCTGGGTGGAGGCAAAAAGAATTCCGGAAGAGGTACCAACAGTAACATGAACAAATTGTAATTTCCCAAAAGAGGCAACATGAGTAACATCCATTTGCCAAATATGATTGGGGTGATAAACCCTTGGGACTAACTCCATAGTGGGGTCCAGGAAGAAACTCCACACAAGATGGGCAACTCTTGACAATGGCAACAGCTTGAAAGTTTGAATCTAAATTTTCAAATTCTAGCATTAAGACAAAGAAGTTTTTGATGAGCCTGCTGAGCAGCTTCCAATTGTGATACTGTAGAAACGGCAGCAATGCTTCCAGCTATTTCTAAGGGTCCCAAAAGTTTACTAATGTAAGCACTACCTGTCCATAAATTAACAGGAACATCTAAAAAATATTGTAAAACCATAAATACTTCAGCCAGTTTGGCAACGTGTGCAGACTATTAATTTTTTTCTTTAAAATAATACCATTAGCAAAGACTGCAGCCATCCCATTAGAAGACCCATCTATAAATACATTCACTGCCCCAGTTATAGGGTACTGAGAAACAACTTTAGGAAAACACACAGAGTGATTAAGAAATAATTGTAACAATTTACAACTGGGATAATGGTTATCAAAATTCACTAAATTAGTGCATAAAAACACCGTCCATTCCAGATCAAAGGCCAATAACCATTGGACTTGTCCTTGGATATGGGGAGTAATGAGCCAGTCAGGAATCTCAGGTTGAAGTTTCTAGGGTGCATAAGGCATTACCTACTGGCCAACCTTCTGAGTGTGATCTCTCAGGTAATCCCTAGTTCCTGATCTTGCTGTGTCTCGATGGGGCCTCCACCTGTGATGCCTGCACCACCATAACAGACTGCAAGTTGGGACTTGGGCCTGGAGATTGAGAAAGACACAAGAGATGTGGTCACTCTTCAACTAAGAATGCCATTTATTGAAAGTCAGGGGAAGCCTTATATACTGAGGTTATTTGCCTTGAGTAATCTATGAAGCTCACATACAACCTGACCTTAGTCAACTTCCCTCTTGTATGCTGACTTCCTGATTCCTAAACTGCAGCACCTGCTTGGGCAACCTTCTGATAATGGTTCTGGTTCTGAGAACAGAACAGATCAGCTTATTCTAGTAAAAGCTGCAGGCCAGTAATAGTGCTAAGCCCTAGGCAAATCTCCACAGAGACACCATGGTTTGTTCCCTCCTCCAAGGTATAGAAAAAGTCTCAGACAAAGCTGTTAACTTTGATAAGCCTGGAGAGATTACTGACAGAAAACCAAGCTATTTTTCTAAACCAGCTACAGGAGACCATGGTTCAGTATAACTGCCTTGACCCAGCCTCCCCAGTGGGAGCCACATCTTGGCCACCCATTTCATTTCTCAGTCATTACTAGATATTAAAAAGAAATGTTAAAAGGCTGAGCAAAGTTTGGAAGAGTCCCCAAACTTCCCTACAGGAATTGGTGAAAATGGCTTTTAAAAGTTTTAATGCCCCTAAAGAGACACCTACCTGAGTTGTCTAGACAGACAAGACTGTGGCAGAAGGCTATGCCAAAGCCTTAGCAGCTGCCCTGAGGCCACCGGGGGCCCTCAAAAGGGGGTCAAGAGAAGTCAACCATGAAAATCCATCCTGCCGGAGCTCAGCCCAAGTCAGCTTCACCAGGAGCCTGCTTCAAATGCAGCCAGCAGGGCCACTGGTCACAGTACTGCCCTGACCCTTAGCCACTGCCGAGGCCAGGCCGTAGACACTGGAAATACCTCAGACTCATTGTCTTTGTTTACCCTCTGCCACATGTTAGTGGTCCAGCCTCACCAACACTGGCATCTGAGACTCTTCAGGCCTTTGAACTCCTAAGCCTGGTAGACTGATGGGGTCTAGACTTGGTGACTCCTGTTGCTTTCTCCAAACTCACAGTGATGCTGCAGGTAGCAGGTACGTCCACCAACTTTCTAGTAAACAGTAGAGCTACCTTTTCTGTTTTAACATCTCACTTGTGTCCTACAGTTCCCTCACCAATTTCTGTCACATGGTGGACAGGACCCCCCCCCTTTCACCTTAAGACCCTGACACTTTCCTACATTCTCCCAGGGCAGTTCTTCTCATACTCGATCCTAGTCGTACATGTTTGTCCCATACCCCTGCCTTGTCATGATATTCCCAGCCATGTTGGGGCCATGCTTGCTTTGGCACCAACACCCTCTCCCGAATCCCACCTTCTTCCCTTAATAGCTTCACAAGATCCTGCCCCAGACTGTCCTGTTTCTACCATCCTTACACAGTGGGTTTCCAAGTATGGGATACCTCAACTCCATTGGTGGCTACTCACCATCAGCCAGTTCTAATTCACCTTAAGAGCAACCTTCTTCCTTCCCTTCCAGACCTGTTTCCTATTTCTGAAACCCATCACTGAGGCCTTAAGCCTATTATCTACAATTTTTTTTTTAATCTTAGGGACTTTTAATTCCTATTGAATTACCCTGCAACACCCTCATTCTTTCCTGCATGAGCCCTCGTGGGCTTATTTCACCATTCAGTTCCAAGACCTCTGCCTCATTAATGAGGCAGGTATTCCAACACATCCAGTGGTTAGCAACCCATACAAGTTCCTGTCTAACACTCCTCCTGCACCTCCCAATTTACTGTTCTGGACCTGAAAGACATTTTCTTTACTGTCCCTTTACACCCTGACTCATACTTCCTCTTTGCCTTCATTTGGGAGGACCCTAACAACCAGTCCTCCAGACATCTCACAAGGACTATTCTGTTCTCCTTCAGGGTTTTCAGGACAGGCTTCATTTCTTTGACCAAGCCTTGGCTCGGGATCTCTCCACCTTTGACTCTGATCTAACATACTCCTCCAATCTGTAGATGACCTCCTTGTCTGTAGTCCCACCCTGCCTTTGTCCCGACAAGCCACTTCTTCTGAACTACCTGGGGTATTGTGTCTCCCCATCTAAGGCTCAGCTATGCTCTCCCACCATGGTGTTTTGATTGTTCAACTCAGCCCAGAGTCTAAGACCCTCACCTCTGACAAGGTCCAATCCCTGCAGGATTTACAATCCCTGACTATCAAGTGTAGGCATCCAGGTTCCAGCCCCCAGCCCCTACACAGGGTCCTCTAAGAAAAGCTTCCTCGGGAGTAAGAGAAGGAAAAGATTTCTATAATAACTCCATACTCACAGGCTAATGCTCTTCATTCCATGTGCTTTTTATTGTTGTGTTCTTATTTTTTCTTCATCTTTATCCCCTTCACAAATTCATTAGCAACTTGTTAGTAAAAACTATGAGGCAAAGACAACTCAGGGACAAGTATTTTGATAAGAGTCACAATTGGCAAAGACTGGGCCAGTTTAATTAGTGACAGACCACACCTGCAGACTGTAAAAGTTCTAGCTCATCTCTTAAAGAGATAGCTGCAGGGGTACAAGGGAAGAAACTAAACCAATGATATATTTAAAGAAAGGGCAAAGAATATGTGTACCATGTTACGTGATTAATAACATCCAGATATTAATCAGTTAACAGTCTTTTTCTGTTAATCACCTGAATCTCAGGACCTAAACATAGTTAATTTACTGAGCCTACAATCTTGCATTAAAAACTGATGTAAAAATAAATACAAAGTGTTCATTGGTTTTTGAATCAGAGCAGGGCTAGTGGGAGAAGCTTAGGGCAACAAAGGTGGTATTATAGATCTCTTGAAGGACTAAGATATAACAAGGCCAGACACCTAAAGTATCACTTCTAGTAGTTCATATGAAAGAGTTTGATCCAATAAGGCCACACATCTGCAAATTTTCTCTCGAATAATATCTGTGACAGTTCTGTCTATAATCTATCCCAAAGATACTTCATTTGGCTAATTTGCCCTGTCAGTAAGCCAAAGATGGAGAACAGATCTCTAAGTGTCTAAGTCCACAGAAAACAATATACCTACTTATGAAGCATATTCTAATATATACAGAGAGGCCACTTTCCTGACCATCCATGGATAGATGTGTGCCCACGAGATTGAGATTCAATCATGAGACTACATAAATACATTTTATGAAAATAAATGGTAATGGGGAGATATCATAGCTGTTATTGCACAGAGAGCTATGGGCGGAAGCAACAGTATTCAGAGTCTGTGGCCTGCAAGCCTTGACTGACAGGTTAGCCCTTCAGAGACACATTCCCCTGATGGATTGACATCTGTTTTGCACAAATTCTACTTGGTTTTATAAATAAAAACCTGGAACCAGATATCAGGAAGAAGCTGAAAGACTAAAGAGACAGAGAAACAAGCCACAGCCATTTCTCACAAATCCTCAGGCCATCAGCTCTCAACTGAAAGAGTTTGAGGTTGCAGGTCAAGGGCTAAACTCCAGCTTCTTTCAGGCTTATCTTTCTTTCTCCACCCAGATATCTTACTTCCTGGTTCAACTTTCTTAATGTTAGGATTAAAGGCTTGTGACACTACTCCTTGGGTCTATTTGGCCTTGAACTCACAGAGCTCCAGACAGATCTATGCTTCTGAGTGCTGGGATTAAAGGCGTAGCTCACTACTGCTTGACCTTCATGGCTAAATGTGGCTTGGTTCTATCCTCTGATTTATCAGGCAAACTTTAATAGATATATAAAATATCTCACATATTCCATTTTGTATCAAAAGAAAAAAGTTTATAACTAATATAAGAAACACTGGACAATAAGTGCAATAACTGTACAATATATACAAGCAATAACTACATTAATAATGTCTAGTCCATTAACAATTGACAAACTCAGAGAAAATACTTCATTATATATCCTATCTTGGTGAGTCCAAAGAATTGTACCTAATTCAGTTTCTATTTAACTTGTATTAGCCAACTGAAACTTATATACTTTACACAGCTTAGTGAGTTTCTTTTCTGAAATCTTAATTAGGAAAATTATAACTATCTAATCTTCAACTCTGTCAGAGACCTGAGAAGAAAATAATATTAACTGAGCAAACAGGAAGTGCAAACAAGAGACATCCAAAAACTGTAAAAAAAAAAAAAAGATAGATGCAACTGGCTGACTGAACAGTCACCCAAGGTTCCTCTGCAATGATGGGGTATCGATCTTTGGCCTACAGGCCTAATATCGGACAGACATTTCTGTGAAGCAAGATATTCTTAAAGACCTTCCTACTTTGTCTTAGCAAGGTCTGGCAGTTCTTTCTTGTGTGCACGGCTGGTCTGTCCATTTTGGATATTATACAAGCAGTACATTGTTATAAAATATAAAAAGTTATTAAAATATCTTAAATTAATATTCTGTAATCTCTGAAGTGTTTGGAGATAACCTGTTTGTCTAAAATATATCTCTGTTTGACCTTAAAAACATATCCATTATGACTATATGTTTGATTGTAACAACTAACAACTAGCTTGCATTTCTTTATATCCTAAGTAGTTGGTAATAATACTTTTCAAGGACTAGCAATTTACATTACATTGTTAGATGAGCTGCATAGGCAAAATACCTTGAACAAGATTAGACATATATGTACAATAGCAAAATTATTCTCAACTTTGTATCAATATACACAATTTGTATACAACATGCAAAAATCCAATCCAAAGTAAAACATTTGAAACAAGTAGTTGTTTTTAAAGTATATTCAATAATCTACCCTTTTATTCTATCATATCTGTATCCCTTTTTTTTTAAAACAAAAATCCTAAATCTAATCTTCCTTGTTCAGCCTCTTTCCTAATCACTACCAATAACGATTTGTAATCAAGCACCCTAAACAATGACAATCATACATAACCCATTGAAAGACCAAAACCACCCACCCCAGCAATTGGGAATATGGAGTCCTGCTTTTAAACTTTCTTCCTGATGTCAGGTAGTGGTGAATTTTTTTAGGTATGCTGGAAAGAAAAATTTGGGTTGATTGTCAAGTCCTGGGAGAGGTAGCTGCATCATTTTGTTGTCCATTCTCTGCATAATGGGAGAGTGCAGGGCTCGTCTCAAGTCCTGGCTAAAATAGTCTGTGAGTCTGGATCATCTCAGCTAACACCTCAAAATTGTCCTGACCAGTTTGTAGTCCAAAACTGATCTCTGGTTGGTGTTTATCAGCCTAGTGGAGTTGACACAGTCCATGTGAAATCATCATTGTGGGGCTCCATCTTCCTCTTGGTGGTTTCAAAGGTTACAGTTAGGTATCATAATGTTCACTGCAGAAAACTGATAGAAACTCAAATCCCAAAACAATATACAGGAATCTAGACAAAGCCTTTTTTTCCTAGAATTATTTAGTACATTATATGATCATTAATATCATAACAGAAGTTTAAAGTATATATTTATTTTATACATTTTATATCAAAATCCACTAAATTGTACTAAAAGATCATGAGACTAGTAGCAGTAAAATAGTCCCTTAAATTTTGTTTTTCTTCTGTTTTATATGAGGTCACCTCATATAATACAGAGATTTTACATTTTCTTTAACAAGTACACTTGGGTTTAGAGAGAGAGCCACACTCCAACTCCAAAGTCAGTCTTAATTTGTAATTGAGTTGGGACTTCAACTTTTCTTAGAAGTAAAAAGATATAGATGTTAGGCAGTGAGATTTTACCCTGTAGAGTATATTGGTATCAATAGGTCTGAATTTTCTTTGCCTGTAAATTTTTTCTGGACACCCTTCCCTTTTTCTTTAGATGTATAAATGTCTAAGGTCTTTTGACTTTTTGAAAATGGGTACTTTCATTTTTCTAGATATAAAAACATAGAACTCAGCCCCAACCCTTGTTTGGTGAGTTTTTTTTTTCAACTTAAAGAACTGTCGCATTGGTGGATGAGCCACCATTTCTCCTTATCAGGAAGTTTCTCCTCTTCAAATCTAGTATTTATTCATTTTAATTGTATCAGTAGCTTTTAAAACCCCATCTGCAAAACCAAAAGTGAAACCCCTTCCACAACATAGCACACATCCTGGTTTTCATTCTGAAATCAACACATCTTGGAAGTAGACAAGATGATTTAGCTCAGTAATTTTTTTCTATAATCCAATGCCTTTTTGCAACTGTTGATACTTTCTCATTAGCGTTGAGAGACTTCAAAGTTAATAAAGCACTATGTTGTCTATTTTTAGGAGGTCTTTGTTATTTCTTTCTGTTTATTTAGCATATCCTTTAGAGTTCGATTTGATCTCTCTATGGCTGCTTGCCCTGTAGAATCCTAAAGGTATACACAGAACTATATGTGTGGTATACTTATAAAATGCTTTATATTATAATAAGCAAAATATTGTTTCATTTTATTAGAGATATATGCCAGAGCATTGTCAGTCTTAATTTGTACAGGTATTCCCATGAAGGCCATAGCTTCTAGCAAATGTGTGATTGCAGAATCAGCCTTTTCTGATTTCAAAGCAGTTGACCACTGAAATCCTGAAAATGTATCTATTGTATGATGGATATATCTTAATTTTCAAAATTCTGTAAAATGAACCACATCCATCTGCCAAATACATAATTTCTATGTATACCTTTAGGATTACTTCCCACTGGTAATGAAGCTTGGTTATAGAAGAAACAGGTGGGGTGTCTTTTTGAAATTTCTTTGGCTTGTTGTCAAGTAATGAAGAAATCTCTTTTTAAACCTTTGCTATTGACGTGATGTTTTAAATGAAATTCCTATTTGTATTTTTTCAGGAGTAATTTATAATCCCCAAGCAGGCTTTTTTTCCACTTCTTCAAACATTCTTTATAAAGTATCTATATTTGAATCAGACAGTAAGATGTCATCCATATAGTAGTAAGTTATAGAATGTGGAAATTGCTTACATATCACTTCTAATGGCTGTTGTACGAAATATTGGTATATAGTGGGACTATTTAACATTATCTATGGGAGAACTTTCTTTACAGACTGAGAATTATTCTAAGTAGGCATCATAAAGGCAAATTTTTCTTTTCCTTTTTCTTATAGTGATATAGAGAAGAAGCACTCTTTTAAATCAATAACTATAGGAGGCCATTCTTTAGGTAACAGAGAAGACAAAGGAATTTCAGATTGTAGATATCCCATTGGTTGAATCATTTTGTTAACCATTCTTAGATCTCTTACCATTCTCTATTTTCCAGATTTAATTTTGATAACAAATATAGGAAAATTCCAAGGGCTGGTTGAATCTTCAATACGTGGAGAATTTAACTGCTCCTGTACCAGCTGTTCTAAGACCTGCAATTTCTCTTTTGTTAAAGGCCATTTCTGAGCCCATAGAGCCTTGACCATTAACCATTTGAAAGGTAGCACTGTAGGTGCCTTTGAAAGATCAGCAACTGTTGTGCCTTATTTGTATACAACTTGAATGGTTGTTGACTGTTTTTCACAATACTTTATAATATTTTCCCCAGAAACACATTGGTTTATGGTTTATTTCTGAGATTGGGGTAATATTAATCTGAGTATACCATGTTGTAATAAATAATGTGCACATGGATTCATGGCAATGTTAGGTCACATACGGCTTTAATTCTTCTCACTGTCCTTCTGGCCCTATACATTTGATCGATCTTGCATTCTGTTTTACTTGGGATAGTGTTCCAATCCCCCAAAGCTGAAAATTTACCACCTGAAGAAGCCAATTCAGATGCCAAGATTCTGGTAAAATTATCGTTACAACTGCACCCATGCCTTCATATCATCATCAATGATGACATTACTTATTCATATTTTTAACTTTGGTCTTTGTTCCTTTGTTCATTTATAGAAGTTTGACAAAATATTTGCTTTAAGATTTCCCCCAGTTTTTATTCCCTTATTTTCTATATCTGTTTCATTGCCCAGAGCAGTACAGGTTTTTTTGTTTTGTTTTGTTTTTGTTTTTTTTTTTTTTTTTTTTTTTTTAGAACAGGCTTTAGGTTCTTTAATTGCTCTAGGAAAGTAACAGGATAGGACTAAACTGAGTTTGATATGGGGGCCTGTATTTTCTGAAGACAAAAAGTTACCTTGCCAGTCCCTAGTTGACCTGCCTTCCTTGGTGTAATGGCTACCTTTGCCACACATTCTACATACTCCAGAAGGGAGTGGTTTTCTGTTATGGTTATTCTTAACAGAAACATTATCTCTAGGAATGCATTGTTTACAATCCCTTTTTACGTGTTCCACAGTTGTAACATTTGATATTCTGACTTTGCTTCAAACATCTAAGAAATAAGTTTTCCTACCCAAATATCATCATAGTTATGAGATTCCATATTAATTTTATCTTGGAACCAGTCCTCCAAGGACGCTGATCTTGCCTTTAATGGCCTCATTAACCCTTTGCATTAATTAGCATTTTCAAAAGCTATTATTTGCTTAGCTTCTGAAACTGGTACCATTCTATTTACTTCTGAAATCAATCTTTGCAAGAAACCAGTGAAAGTTTCTTTTGGACCTTAGATCACTTTGTAAATAACTCAGTTTTTTTTTACTTCTTATTCAGTTCAATCCCAAGCATTCAAGGCTGCCACTTGGCATTAATCCAGGATGCAGTCATCATATAAAGATTGCCTTTCCTTGTTAGCATAATCTCCTTTCCAAGAAGTTACTCTTGGGAGATTTTTATACTTCTAGCCCTATTGCATTGTTCAGTGATTTTAGCTTCATCCTTCTACCATGTTCTCCATTGTAACTGGGGTCCAACATCTAAAATTGCTGTAACTATATCTGTCTAGTCCTTAGGAGAAATTTTATCACAAGTTGATCACTAGTTTAACTTCTGCTTCACAAAGGGTGAGTGCATGCCATATGAGACTATTGCTTCCTTAAATCTCCTCAAATATAACATTTGCACAGGAGTCTATTCAGTTCTTACAATTTCTGGATGATTTCTATCATTTGGCAATCCCTGTAAGGTTACTGGATATATTAAGTTTGGCTAATGGAAAGCCTTATGCTTTTTCTCTGTAACCGTATAATGCAATGTTAAGATTGGCTCTCCTTCAAATTCCTCTGTATGGGGCTGACTATCTCTATGATCTTTTTAAATAAGGTTTTCAAATACTTGTATCTTGGTACTGATATCAACTACCTTGGCACTCATGTAAACCGACGTTTTTAAGGGCTGAAACAAAAAGGATCAAACAAATAATACTTATAACAGACATTATGTTAATCTCATTTACACTGGTTATCCTCTCCTTTAATGGGTCCACTTTCAAACTATCTAGAGTAATATCAAAGAAAGATCAATTTTTTCCATTGTAATGATGCTTCCCATTTTTTAATGTGGGAAAAAAAAATCTCTCTGCCATGAAATGTGGAGAGGAAACGCATGTGGTGGATATATGCTAACTTTGAAAGCAAAATCTAGCTAGCATGTTGTGACTCTGGCCATGTGTAGCTCTGGCCTGTGCTAGTGGTTCCAAAACCATAGGCAAGTAGTGTGTGTGTGTGTGTGTGTGTGTGTGTGTGTGAAAGAGAGAGAGAGAGAGAGAGAGAGAGAGAGAGAGAGAGAGAGAGAGAGAGAGAAAGTGTGTGTGAATGTGTGTGTATGTGAGTGTGTGTGTGAGAGAGAGAGAGTGAATGTGAGTGTGCATGAGTGTGTGTGTAAGAGAGAGTGTGTGTGTGAATGTGTGTGTGCGTGAGTGTGTGTGTGTGTGAATTCATGCCCTAAAAGTTGGGTGTCAGATAATATTGCATGAATTCTACTAAGTGTGGTTTGGCTCTGTCCTCTGGTTTCTCAGGAAAACTTTATTAGATATATAACATATCACCACACATTTGAATTATCACTTGCTATAAACTATATTTATATCCTGGCCTGCAATAGCTTGTGACAGTGGCTCTTGACAACCATGGGTCAGATTCCCTCACTTTGAGCCCTGATGGGATTCTTCCGTTGCTGGATCTTAACTTTGCTACTATGGCCAAGTCCCTATACCAAGTAGCCAGAGACACACCCATGGGCCTTTCTCCCACCCGGCTACTGTCCATTGCCACTTTTCTCTACTGTGAGATGCCCTTCTAATGGCCTCCACCTTTGCTCTCTCAGACCCCTCTTAACCATATCACCTTTATACAGATGAAAGGTTGGGAATGGCCACCAGGCTTGTAATTCAATCCGTTGAGCCTTCAAGCCGGGGCACTACATTCTGGTCCAAACAACTGGACCCCACTGTCTGCAGATGGCAGCCATTCTTGAGAGCCCTAGCAGCAGTGGCTGAGCTCACATAGTAGACTCTCAAGAATACCCTGTTCCAGCCAATTATGGTGTACTTCACCTACTGCCTCTCAGACCTTCTGAACCTTTTTTTCCCCTCTATCCTTGGGCCTACAGGAGTCCAAGCCTTTCACTTACTGTTTCTAGAAAACTCTCAAATCATCTTGGCCTTCAGTCCTTCCCTAAATCCTGTAACCCCATTTCCTGTCCTCTTCTCCTCTGGTATTTCCTTTCACGCTCTCCCAGAAGCTGTGGGGGCCTTATGCTTATCTTGGCATGGTCTCCTAGATGAATCACTTACCCTGTTCATTGACAGAAGTTCTCTTATAGAGAGGTCAGGAACCCACCAAGTGGTGTATGCGAATACCACTTCCACTAAAACAGTTGAAGTGGCCTGTCTGCCAATAGGAACCTCTTTATAAAAATCAGAATTAGTCACCTTGACTATAGCATTCCAGATAGCTAAGGGTCAAAGGACTAACATCTATACTGACTCTAAATACGCCTTTTAAATAGTCCATACCCATGCTGTCCTTTGAAGGAAAAGGGGATTCCTCACCACCAGGGGCACCCCTATTGTTAACGGACCCCTTATAGCCAAGCTCTTGGAGGCCCTCTACCTCTTTGCAGGACTAGCCATAATTCACTGCCAGGGACACCAGTCCTCCAGGGACCCAGTGATCTTAGGCAATGCCAAGGCTGACATTGGCCTGGGGACTGGCCGCTAGCTCCTCTGAATCAGCAGAATATATTTTGATTTTGACACTGTCCTATTAGCCCTATTATCAACCAGAAGAGAGGGACAAACTCTTGAAAAAGGGGCCATGCACACAATGGATGGAAGCTTCTATTAAAATAACTACCTCATCCTTCCTTAGCATCAGGCATTGTCTATCATTCCAGGCATCCACTAGACCTTACACATAGGCCCCAAAGCCTTGTTCTGTTTCTTAGACTCCTCATTGACTCCACCCATCTTCAAGTTTGTATTTCCACAGGTTCACATCTCCTGCCAGATGTATGTAAAGGCCAATCCAAAGGGGGCCCTCCAGATTTGTCAGCCTTTGCACCAACTTTGAGAACACTAACCAGGCAAGCATTGGCAGGTTGATTTCACTCACATGCTCACACATAAAAATCTTTGTTACATCCTAACTATGGTTGACACCTTTACAGGTTAGACAGAAGCCTTTCCCACCTCCAGGGAAACAGCAGATGTGGTGGCCCAATTACTCTTGGGCCACATCATCCCTAGCCTGGGCCTGCCACAGACTGTAAAAACAGACAAAGGGCCAGCCTTCACTTTCAGGGCTATGGAGCTGGTGTCAGAAGCTCTTAACATTTCCAAGAATCTCCACATTCCCTATCACCCACAGTCCTCGGGAAAGGTTGAGAAGGCCAATGAACTCATCAAAAAACTGCTCACCAAGCTCTGCATTGAACACACATTATCTTGACCACCCCTTCTCCCCACTGCCCTTACCCGCCTATGGGATACCCCATTCTCTCCTACAGGCCTGAGCCCTTTTGAATTGCTTCATGGAAGGCCTTTTCACCCTGATCACCACCTCTCAGCCCAAACTCCTCCATTATCTGGGTACCGCCACTACCTCTCCATTCTGAGGTCCTTTCTCCATTCTGAAGACATTCAGCCAACCTTGTGAAGAGGCCCCTATGAGTCAAAATCACTCAACTTAACCATTCCCAAACCCCTGACTTTCAGAAGCTATGTCAGACAGTAAACCCTTGAGCTAACAACTTTTGAGGTCGTTTGCCAAAGAGTTGGGTCCACAGCATTATAGGCAAACAAAATGGCTAGACTTATGGCCTTGAATTTTAGGATTGTTTATTGCCTGACAATAAACATAAAACTCTGAAACCTGAATCAGCTATGTGTATGTCCTACTACAAATAACAGAAAATGCTTGTTGAGCAAACATGAGTGAGTAAACAAACAAATCTCTTCTGCCTACCTGTTCCCGAATAACCACTTAGAAGCTTATATTAATTACAAACATTTTTAACCAATGGCTCAGGCTTATTACTAACTAGCTCTTATATTTAAATTAACCTCTTTCGTATTGACACATGGCCCATGGCTTACTGGCTCCTTCACTTCTTTCTTCTTGGGTGACTCAAAGCATCCTTCTTCATCTCCCTCTTTAGTTTGAATGTACCGCCTAACCTTATTCTGCCTGGCTATTGGCCAAAACATCTTTATTTATCAACTAATGAGTACAACACATATTCACAACATACAGAAAGATCATCTCACAGCATGAATGTATTCTTTTTCTCTCCTAAGAGGAAGCAGTTTGTTCCACTGTGGGCTCAGTGGCTCTACATGCATTAGGCCAGATCACTGTATTTCTTCATTTCTCTACCAGTCATAAGATGGCTGCATTGACTCCAGCAGCATTTTTTCATTGCACCATCCTGAAAGCAGAGAGACAGGAGGTATGATGGAGCAGAAGATAGTTCTCTTTAATCCTTATTTTTAAGAGAGGTAAACACATCCGGTGATGCTCTATCCCACCAAAAGTTCAGCTTCACGGTTATTATGATGTAGAACTGAGACAATTAACTTATGTGAGAAAAGGATTATTCAGATTTCAGTTTGTATACAACCCAAGGTCAGGTGGGGATGGCTAAGTGGCATTGGTTTGGCCTCTGACCAGTGTGGCATTTGATGACAAAGGTCCCCGTAGGAGCCAGAGAATTGATAAGATGGGCCCTGCAATTACTCAGGTATGTATCTTAAAGGCCCAGATCATCTAGTACTGCTTCATCTGGAGACAAAACCTTTACATACCCCTTTGGAGGAACATTTATCCAAACCATAGTACCTACCTTCTCTGAGATCAAAGGCATGCCAACAGATTCTGGAGCACAAGATCTTGTTAGCAAAGAAAAATTCTAAGAAATAGCTTTTAGATTGACATTCGATATAGTCTTCCACTTATGTAATTATGTATGTTTGCATTTATGCACATATTTATATAGTGGGAGGTGACTGTGTGCTTCTTGGGGGTGGGGCACACATGTTCTACAGCATCGATGTGGAGGTAAAAGAATAGCTCTCAGGAATTTGTTCTCTTCTCCCACTATATGGTTTCCATGAAGAGAACTCGGGACAGTGACCAGCTCAGGCTTGGCGATGTCAAGGGTCTTTTACCCACAGAATCATCTCAGTGGTTCAATTTTTTGGTTTGTTTGTTTTTGGCTTTGCTTTTTACATGAGACAGGGTCTCATGTAGCCTAGGCTTGAACTCATCATGTAGCTGAGGATGACCTTGAACTCCTGGTCTTCTTGCTTCCCCTTCTCAGGTACGTAGATTACAAGTAGGTGTGAATCACCACACTCAGCTCACCACAGACTCTGCACAAGAGACTCTTCCTCTTGTTGTATGAGATTTCTGGCCTGGACTTTTTGTCCCAACCTCCTGGCCCAGACTTTCTGGCCTAGCCTCCTGGCCCAGACTTTCAGACCCACAGTCCCATAGACCCACTGAAACACACAGACACTTATATTAATTGTACACTTATTGGCCTGGGGCCCAGGCATATAACTTGCTAGCTCTTGTTCTTAAACTAACTCACGATCCTTAACCTGTTCAACCATGCAGCTTGGTACTTTTTCTTAGAACGGCACAGTTTTCCTTTGCATCTTTCTGGCTTGTCTTGTGTCTCTGTGGCATTTCTGCTCTGTTCTTCCTGTTCCCAGAATTTTCTTAGTCTGGTAGTCCCGCCCATACTTCCTGTCTGCCTTTGGCCAATCAGCATTTTTATTAAACCAGTAGGCGGGATAATTATTTACAATGTAACAACATAATTCACTACCTCTCTTTAGAGTTTCTACCTTCCTAGCAAGGTCTCCTCTGCCATGCAAGTACTGCTCCTCGAAAATGCTCAGACATGCACATTGGGTAATTTCTCGCTGGAACACTGTTCTTCCTGCCTAGTTTGGTACTCAACAGAGTCTATAGCTTGAGTTAGGTCTCATGGAGGAATGGAGCTCTCATTTATATGCAGGACTCCACACACACAGTTTATAAATTTATCCTCTGCCTTTTATCCCATGATATTATTTCTAGTGAACAGGAAGCATCATGGGAAAGTCAAATTTCTGATTGTTCAATTTAATGGCTATTTTTGGTTGTCAACTTAACTACATCTGGAATGTACCGAGTGGCTGAGTACACCTGTGAGTTATTTTTCTTAAGTCAATCATTTAAAATGGGAAGATCTATCCTAAATCAAAATGTTTCAATTTTGGGAAGATCTATCTTAAATCTGGACCACACCTTCGGGTAGCAGCCTATATAAAGGGCATGGAAAAAAAAAAAAAAAAAGAAGCCATTGCTCTTTGCCTGCTTGCTCTCGGTCTCACTGGCAAGTCCATTTCCTCACTACCTACTTCCTTGGAATTCTGGTGTCAAAGTCAGCTGAGACATCCAGCCTTGTAGACTGCACAGTTACTGAATTCTTGGACTTTCCATCAGGAGACAGTTATCATTGGAATAGTCAGAGCATAACTTGTAAGTCACTCTAATAAATCTTATATATACATAATGTTCACATATACTTATATATATCTTTTTAGATATATTAATATGTAGATATATAAATGTTTATATATATCAATATATGTAAGTGTATAGACATAGATATAAAGCTATATACATATATATGAATATCTCTTTATATACCTATAGATATATACTCACATATATATTTATATATATATTTATTCTATCAGTCTGTTTTTCTAGAGAACTCTGATTAATATGCTCACAGATTTTTATTTGTGAATCTGCCCTAGGAATGTACTTTTGACTTGATAGACACTACTGCTTAATAAAGTAAGATATTAGCCTTTCAGCAAATAAAATATTCCACTCTTAATGAAAAGTGCCACACTGGGGGAATTGAATTTCTCCTTGACTTCATGTAACTGACAAGGCTTGATTAAACATTAATCACACTTTCCTGGAGATAGGGTTGAGTGTGTTAGATTGTGGCTATTATAATAGGACCACACTTCTTTCTGCTTCCTCAGGGATAATAACGCATCCCCCCTAATGCTTTTTAAGTCCTGGAGACAGGTAGAGGTAACAAAAACAGTGTTACTCCTCCTTGATGTGGCCACAAGGAGGATAAACCATTGATTAGTTTTGACTGGAATATGTCCCCTGGTTGAATATCACTTGGCTCTTCTATGTGCAGATAGTACAAGATGAAATGGAACCAGATGAAATTCTTCTCTCATGAGGCTTCTCTTTATTGTTTGGGAATGATCCCTCCCGTGTGTTCCTAATGAGTATCCATGGTGACCTGTGAAGTAGTTTAGTATCTGCTATGGAGCCTTTTACTGCCCAAAACATTTGTCCTAGTTTAAAAGGTTCTGCTGTGGGTCAGGTGGTGGCGGCACATGCCTTTAATCCTAGCACTTGGGAGGCAAAGGCAGGCAGACACTCTGTGAGTTCAAGGCCAGCCTGGTCTACACAGTGAGTTCTAGGACATCTGGGGCTACACAGAGAAACCTTGTCTAGAAAAACAAAACAAAACAGAAAACAAGCAAAAAAGACTCTGCTGTGGAAAAAAAAAAGAGAGAGAGAGAGTTCTTAGTGATTTGGTACAGATGAATGGTTCTTCCATGGTTCCAGAGATGGACAAGCACACTAGCTCTGACCATGTAAAGGATCTTTTCTCTAGAGGCAACAGTCTTCTCTGGGACTTGACAAGAAGAACTATATCAAGTTTTGCCAAATTGCTTGCTGAGATTGCCAATTTCATTCTCAGTGGCCAAAAGTTCACAGGCTCTGGTGGGTGTGGTAGTGCAAGCTTGTAAATGCAACACTGAGGTGCTGAGGCCAAAGAATTGCCAGGAATTTAAAGTTACCTGATCTTTAATAGTAAGACTCTGTTTCTAAAGCAAAGCAAAACTAAAATGAAAATTCACATGCTGCTCTATGCCAACCTCACAGAGTTCTGATCTACCTGAGGGGATCTGATTTCCCTTTGATCTTCTCCTTTCCCAAGAAGGTCTCTGACTGTGTGGGCACTTTCTTTGAAACACTTTGTATGGCTTTGGGCTGTGAATGTAATTTAATGGTAAGGCATGTGCCTCACATGTATAGGCCTGAGGTGCTTCTCAGCATCTTGTTTAAACAAAACAAAACTAAACAAAACAAAAACCCAAAACAAAAAACAAAACCCTAAATCCAACACAAATATCTAATACATTTAAATTATTATTTTATTATTAGTGTATAATGTGTGTGTGTTTTGTGTGTGTGTGTGTGTGTGTGTGTGTGTATGTGTGTGTGTGTGTGTGTGTGTGTAGGCATTCCCACAGAATGTGTATAGAAGTCAGAAGACAACTTTCAGGGGTCAGTTCTCTCCTTTGTGGGTCTTAGGGATCAACTTGACAACCCAAGTCTTCAGGCTTGTCATACAGCAAGGTATTTTACTCAGTAACTGTCTTAGAGGCCCCAAATGCCAAATCCTTAATTATAAATTCATCAGTCAAGCGTTGACAACAGGAAATTGACCAAGGCGAGACGGTTTTACACTAATCAGCAGCATTAGACCTCCCCCCTCCATCCTCCCATCCCCACCTCCTTCTTATCTTCTTTTTTTCTTTCTTTCAATCCAGATAACTGGTTCACCAGGACACCAAACACACCACTGTGAGCTGTGAGAGAGCTTGAGGCTCATTAGTGTAAAAGGCAACATGAACCAAAAAAACAGATGTATGAACAATTCTAAAGGATACCAAAGACCTCAAAGACATTGAGCTGCAGCATATTTATCTCTAAAACTGTCCTTTCTTCATGCTTCGTGCATGCAGTTCTTAAAATATTTATTGAAAAGTTTCTGCACACTAATAAGCCTCTCTGCTGACAAAACAATCCAAATCAGACCGAATTAGAAAAAGCTCCAGTTTAATGGGTACAGCATTCCTGGATGATTTTTCCAGGCCCCCAAGAGAGGAGGCAGAAAAGGGAGACTAAAAAACTACATGTTTGTATTCTGGGGTGCAGTTTAAATATCCTATGGGAGTGGTCTCAATCATCCCTGGGGGAGTACTGTGTTTGGTGGGACTTTCTGAGAGGCAGGGTCTGGGCAGAGAGAGGTGGGGCTTCCACCAGAATATTCCAGACTCTTTGAGTATATGGATGCCAGGGTACCAGGGGCTGAGGTGGAGGCTCCACTAGAACATTTATTAAGTGAATATTTGAAACGTGTGACCCTTAACAGCTGCCCTAGGTCAAAGTCAGTCCTCTGACTTGGGCTCCATGTCCCAGGTCAACCAAAGAAAGCAGGAAGTGATGCGATTTGGGATTGGTCGCAGCCTGGATTTGAGGCACAGTTTTATCACTGGATTAGTTATGGGACCTGAAGAATGACCATGACCTTGGCAGAGCCCACTGCCTTAGTCTGCACAGTAAAGATTTGCATGATGTGGCTGCAAAAAAAGTTAAAAGCGATAGCAGATATGAAGGCAGTTTGAAACTAAGTATTGTGTCTAGGCAGACCATGTACATATAGAAAACTGTGTTATGAATCTTCCAATGTCACAATTCAATGTTGTGTGTCATGTCTGTATTTTAGGGAGCACTTAGGAAATATCTGTGAAGGTGGTAGATGGTTTTGTTTGGGAGACAGCTCTCATTGAGTAGCCCCAGATGGCTGGGAACTTGCTATATAAACCAAGGCTATTTTCAGATTTCCAGCCACCCTCCTCTTATCTGAATTACTAGTGTGCACCATCACACCCGGATATCTTTGGAGTTTTTAAAGTTTATTTACCCCTCGAGGGGAATACAGTTTAGATTTCCCAACCATGACACTTCTTAGAGAAGTATATTTTTTTTAAATATCTTCCTTTCTTCCCAAATGATTCTGACTTATGTCCCTGTTGTGTGCAGGAAAGATCAATACCAAAGTGCTTGACAACACTGGGTGTCGGGCAAAAGTTTACTTGGATTAACTAACGGAAAATAATGGAGGAAAAGGAAAACTAGAATCAGGTCCTTGAACAACCACTAGATGGCAGGAGACTTCAGCCAAACCCAAGGCCAATTCCAGGTTGTTTAGTGGACTCTTCATTAAGGAGTCTTGAGTGTCTTTTAACATCCTTCTGGCCTGTGCCTTGTCACGGGGTGAGGATTGAAGACAGAGATGAGAAGGCTTTTTCACAATAAGTCCTATAATTAGCTTTCTACCATTCATGAATTTACGTTGCCATAGAAATTCAGGTAGAATTACAAAAGCTTTTCTTGAAATCGTAAGATCTACATATGTGTGTGTTTGTGTGTAAAATCTGGGTTGAGTGCGGTGGTGCATACCTTTAATCCCAGCCCTTGGGAGACAGAGATGCTTAAATTTCTGTGCATTTAAGGTCTACATAGAGAGTTCCTGGCCGACCAGGGCTACATATTGAGACCCTGCCTTAAAAACAAAAAACAAAACCGTGTGTGTGTGTGTGTGTGTGTGTGTGTGTGTGTGTGTGTGTGTGTGTGTGTGTTGCATTGTGAGGGTTCGTGTGTGAGTGCTTCTTTGTGTATCCTAGTCAAGATGTGTGTATGTGTGTGTGTGTGTGTGTGTGTGTGTGTGTGTGTGTGTGTGTGTGTGTGTTGCATTGTGAGGGTTCGTGTGTGAGTGCTTCTTTGTGTATCCTAGTCAAGATGTGTGTATGTGTGTGTGTGTGTGTGTGTGTGTGTGTGTGTGTGTGTGTGTGACAGTACCATGACACCCATAGGACAATCAGAGAATCAGAGGACAACTTTGTTTCAGACACTGTTGTTTATGTGAGGCCTGTGTGGTCTAAAGTTTTTAGGATTCTCCTTTCTCCACCTCTCATTTCCTGTCCTGCTACAGGAGCATGGTAGGACTGTACCATGTCTGGATTTCCATGGGTTCTGGAGGTCCTAACTCAGGTCCTGTGCTTGTATGTCAAGTGTTTTACCCACTACGCCATCTCCCCATCCCAAGATGTGCATATTTCTTAAATTCTAAAAATATAAACAAGGGCACAGTGGTTAAAGAATACTGGGTTCTTATCAAGAGGACTCAGGTTCAATTCCAAGGCCCTTCATGGTGACTCATCACCATCTGTTACTGTAGTTCCAGAGGATTCAGTACCCTCTTATGGTCCTGTGGGCACCAGGCATGTATATGATGCACACACATGCAAGCAAAACACCCATGCACATGAAATAAGATAATTTTTAAAATTAATGAAAATTTAGAAACAATTTTAAAACAGAGATGGCAAGCTCTCCTTTTTTATCCCTAAGCTCAAGGGGTACTCCTCCATCCCTGGATCCACAGAGCCAGGTAGGGGGCTGCCATTGTGAAATGACACTGAATCTCTCCAGCGTAGGGGTATTGTGTTGTTTCAAGGTAAATAATTGTCTCACCAACTGGTTTAATAAAAAGAGCTGATTGGCCAAAGGCAGGCAGGAAGTGTAGGCGGGGCTACCAGACTAAGAAAATCTCTGAGAGCAGAATGCCAGAAGAGCACCGGAGAGAAGCCAGAGGAAGCCGAGGACAACTATGCTGCTCTAAAGAAAGGTACCGAGCCGCATGGCTGAACAAGAGACATGGGTTAGATGAAGGGTAGAGAGCTAGCAAGTGATATGCCTTGGCCTGAGGCTGATCAGCCAAAAACTAATGAAAGCGTCTGTGTGCCTCTGTAGGACTGTGGGACTGCGGGACTGTGGGTCTGTGGGCCTAGACCTTGAGGTTAGGCCGGAAAGTCCGGGTCAGAAACCTCCTACTACACTCCAGCTTCAGGGCTCATTTTCACTGCAGAAGCCCAGTTCCTAACAAAGCCTTTTGAAAGCACAGGATCACCTGGTATGTGTAAATGCAGGTTCCCAGATGTCACCAGACTCCCCAAGGAATCTATGGATTCCTTATAATCCTATTCCTTTGGCATTTCCTATGGGTTGCTCTGGGCCCCAGCCACCTGTAGCTTTATACACACATACACATATGTACATGCATATGCACAAGGCTGCTTTTTATTTACTTTTTGGATAATGAGCATGCATGTAGCATGAATTCTAATTGGTCTTAATAAAAATCCAGAGCTAGATACCAGAGTAAATGCTGGAGGATGAGAGAGACAAAGGAGTCAGTCACTGGAGAGACTTCTTACCTCTATTGAATCCTAAGACCAAAAGGGGCGATCCTGTCTCAATTAATCCTCAGATTAAATAGAATGAGAACCTATCTTCACCAACTGTATATTCCTGACTCCACTTCTCTATTGTTGGGATTAAAAGGTGTGAGCCACTACCACCACCTGGCTCTGTTTCTCTTTTAGACAGATTCAATCTCATATAGCCTATGGCGGCCTTGACTCGGGATCTTTCTGCTTCCTCTTCCTCTTCCCGAGTGCTGGGATTAAAAGTGTGTGCCTCTAGTGTCTGACCTCTATTGTTAACTAGTGGCTAGCTTGCACTCTGATTTCCAGGCAAGCTTTATTTGTTAGAGCACAAACAAAATATTGCAACTGATGATGCGTTGTCATTGTATAAATCTGAAGCTATAAAAAATAAATATCAGGGAACTGAAATCTTCTATACTGTTGTCATTCTGGGAGAGTGACTATTATTAGTTGGTGCTGGAGACTTGTTTCTGTCCCAAAGAGAATATGTGGAGGCAGGATGGAAGGGAGGAAAGGGGGAGGTGACACCATGACACCACCTGAAGGTGAGTAAGAATGGCTGCCAGCAGCGTTTATTGAAAAACAAACAAACAAAAAGAACACCTCTTTTATACTCTATATTGCATGTGGTATTAAACAGAAGAAAAGGTGTCAGTTGGGGTGTGTCTTAAGATCAGGAACTGATGAATCTAGCATTGACCTAGAAGGCATCAGTCATTGTTTGCCCCGGCCCATGGGGTCCAACAATGTGGACCTAAAGAAGGGGTAGACAAATGAAGGGACAAGAAACATAAAGAATGAGAGAAAGACAGTATTCTGGTCAAGCTCTGAAACTTTATCCTTCTCAGCAGTACATAGAGTCCTTTAGGGGGAAGGGTAAGTCAAAGATTAAGCAGATGAGGAATTTACACAGCTGTAGGCTATTCCACCAACAGGATGTGTTGTCTTGGAGACCTATCTAATCTTAGCTATTGTTCAACCCAGGGATGGTAATCTGATTCCTGGGAGGAGACTCAACTAGTTAGGTTAAAAGCAGGGGAGGCTACTGGATTCTGGGGAGGGACTCATCTAGGGAACGAAGTTTAATATGCTGGTCTCAAAATGGCATCATCACTGCTAAGGCATTTCTGGCTCCTGGCAATTGTTAATGGAAGAGAAACAAATTTCTCTTGTCAGAAATGAGGAGGAGAATGACTGCTTTATCAAGCAGAACCTTTCTTCAAGCTCCTAACAGAACGGAGACCCTTATCCAAATATCTGACCTTGGGAAAAGAACGTTTTCTGGGGAGCAGACCCTCCACTACAATTTTAGAGCAATTTTCATTTCTCAAGGGAACAGGCACTGAGCTGTCCCCCAGATGTGACCCTTGTGTCTTAGTCTTACCACATGGACCTGTTTCCCTTATGCTCCCAAAAGGAAAGTCCTGATGACTTACTCTTTTCCCATTATAGCTACCATTCTGATGTCTCAATATTTATTAACTGAGCTTTTGTCCTTAATGGCATCAATCTCTGGATCTAACTTTCTTGTTCTAGGTGTGATCAGGAGGACACAGTGGGATTCCTGAGTTCATGATGATGAGGTCCTTTCTCAAAGAAATATTTTGTTCAGAGAGGCTATCATTGGACACATTTTCATCTTGCATCAAAGCCCAAACAAAATTTCCCAAAGTGAAAGGAATCAATCATGAGAATCATTAAAAATGAAAGTTAAAAGATGGAGACCCTTATCCAAATATCTGACCTTGGGAAAAGAGGTCAAATATAATGTCTATAATGTCAAAATGCTGGAACTTTGTCAAGCAGTAATGGTCTCCATTTGGCCCACACCAAATTGGTATTTTATTAACTCCAAACATGACCCTCTCTTTTCTACATAGTTATTCATATATAATTTAACAACTAAAATCAATACACCTTCTCTCACCAGAAAGACTCCATAAACAATACAATGTTCAGTCCTGTTTTAAACATCTCTCTTGGGCTAGCAGATGGTTCTGTGGGTAATAGTGCCTGCCTCTAAGCTTAATGACCTGGGTTTGATTCCTGGAACCCACACGATGGAAAGAGAATGCTTGATTTCTCTAGAAAAAAGCACATTTAATTATAGAAAAGATAGGGATTAAAAAAATATTATTACCTTTTATTTATTTATTGTATGTGGAGAGGAATGCACTCATGCCCTGTTGAGGCTAAAAAATGACCTGTGGAGCCAGGTCTCTACTTCTACAATGTGAATTTCAGAGCTTATTACCTTCAGGTTGTCAGGCTTATCAGCATCACCTTTACTCCAAGAGGTCTCTGTTTAGCATCTATTATTTTTCTTTTTCTCTTTCTTTCTCTTGGCTGCATGTAGTTAATCCTAAGTATTTAATATTCTTTGTAGAGAAGAATTGACAGCATTTTGCCTATTATATAGGACTGCTCAATTAATTCTTTGAACAATATTGCAAGGTGGGTACTGGTCTTCTCATTTTATAGTTGGAGATACTGATAACCTGATATGCTGAATTTTAAACTCACTTCCTTCCATCTCAATCACTGTTGTTCACAGGCTTTTATACTTTTATTCCCTTGAATGTGAATTCTGAGCTTTGCTGCAACCCATCCAAACCAGAACAAAGGTTAAAGGATTTAGAATTTGTAACCAGAGGCTTTTCTGTGTCTCACCTGGTCTGATCCTGATGAATCTCTCTTACCCATGGCCCCACTGCCATTTCTAAAATGAACACTCAGAGGCTTATATTAATTAAAACTGTATGGTCTATGGCTCAGGCTTCTTACTTGCTAGCCTTTGCCTCTTAAGTCAACCCATTTTCTATTAATCCATGTATTGCCTCATAGCTGGTTGCTTACAGGTAGTGTCACATTTTGATTCTTGAGCAGCTGAAACACATCTCCCAGACTCTGCCCTTCTTCTCCTGGTTCTCTCTTTGGATTTTCTGCCTGGCTGTAAGCTGTCTTGCCTCAGGCCAAAACAGCTTCTTTATTAACCAATGGTAGCAGCACATATTCACAGGATTCAGAAACTAACTTACAAGAGGAATTTAGATCCTCAAATAGCTGACTTTGTGAGTTAACAGGGATATGATAATGTGTAAACCCATCCTAGTCTGGTGAGGCCTTCCAATAGAATGCTTATATAAGAAAGCCCATGAGCTTGTGAGTATAGAAGAGGTGTTGGCCCAGCAAGGATGCATTCTGTTCCTATCCTCATAATATGTATGAAGGAACCAGCTGTCCATGTTTGCCACCCATAGACATATGAGATGGCAAAAGTATACTGCTTACATTCCATAAGTTTACAGTGATGTGTTCTTCAGCTGTGGAAAACCGAAGCAGAGGTCCTGGAATTATTCAAGGTCATATCAAACAGTGAGGTAGCAGAGATTCAATATGGACCGCTTGTGGCTCCAGAGAGCCTGAAGCTCACATCCAGCTCTGCTCCATTCCTAGCCTACTGTGCTTAATGAATGATGCTAGAGCTTGAACCCATGTCTGTCTTGTATTTTAAAAATAGAGCATGATGGCTGTCCCGCGCCCACTTCTCGCCAGCAAGAAAAGACGCAGCACACACGTAGGATCCTTCTGCAGTACAGCTTTAATGGGTCTTGAGGGAGAGCATTCAGCTTACGGAAAATGGAGGGGAGGACAGAGAGAGGACCCATACCTTAAAAGACAGAGGTGCCGGTATGGGTTCCTCAGTGGCCATTGACCTCTGACAAGTTTAAGGCAGTTACCGAGGCAATTAGCTCAAAAAGGCTTGAGGGCCTTGGCTGAGTATTTTGGTATTTATCCCACTTTGATGATCTTACCCTATACCACCCATCAGGTTCAGGTCCTAGCTGCTACCAAAGATGATTGGGCCATATTAACTACTATGTTTCCTGGAAAAATTGATAATCATTATCCTAAACATCCTTTGTTACAGTTTGTGGCTTATCACCCTGTGATATATCCACGTGTTACTTCCTCAGTGCCTTTAAAAGATGGTTTAATTGTATATACAGATGGCTCAGGAAATGGAAGGGGTGCTTATATTATAAATTCACAGACATTTTTTAAGGATTTTGGTCAAAAATCACCCCAGATTGTTGAATGTCTAATTGTGTTAGAAGTTTTACAGAAGTTTGATTGTCCGCTTAATATTGTGTCTGATTCCCATTATGTGGTAAATGCCCTTCAGTTACTTGAAACGGCCGGTGTTATTAATCCTTCCAGTACAGTGTCTGCCCTGTTTTGTACCATACAAGACTGTTTGCTGCAACGCCGTGAGCCCTTCTATATTACCCATATACGGGCACATTCGGGTATGGGTCGTGCTGCCTCAGTGGCACCTAAGAAAAACCTAGGCCCTGTCTTTGCCTATGAATCTTGGGCGTGGTTTGTCTTTGTCTCAACCGCCCTAGGCCCTGTCTTTCTTCATACCACGAGGAGCCAAACTTTAAATTTAAATTTTCGAGTTCCCGTACAGGGTATAAAGTGAGGGGACCAGGCTTTAGTTTCTGGTTCTCCAGCTCCCCCAAATTTTTTATCGTACCGGGGGGTCCTTTTTCCTTATTGAGTAGTTTCTGGTTTTTCAATTCCCCCATATTTACCGGGTCCTTTTTCCTTATATTACGGCGCGCGCCTAACCTCACACGCTCGGTTTCTGACATGCTGTCCCGAACTTTTCCTATCACATCTCGCCTTTCAGCTATCAGATCTTTACAAGCTTTATCTTCTACAGAGTTCTTTAGGGTACGCTGTGCCATCTTAATATCACACTGCTTAAGCAGGGAGTCTAGTGCTGTTACGATAGACTGGGAGGATCCCACGAACCGGTGGAAGTAAAAGGCAACCACGAAAAAAATCAACAGCACTGCCAAGACAAGCATCAAGGCCTCAAAAAAAACCAAAGTCCAGTTCAGACATACCTCTCCGAGCAACCTGTCTGCAGTTCTGAATCCACCTCGTCTCCGAGGGCTCTCCGACGGTGCAAATGGTGTTCAGTTCCCGGGTTTTCGGCACCGAATGTCCCGCGCCCACTTCTCGCCAGCAAGAAAAGACGCGGCACACACGTAGGATCCTTCTGCAGTACAGCTTTAATGGGTCTTGAGGGAGAGCATTCAGCTTACGGAAAATGGAGGGGAGGACAGAGAGAGGAGGGAGAGAGAAAGAGAGAGAGAGAGAGAGAGAGAGAGAGAGAGAGAGAGAGAGAGAGAGAGAGGCAGAGAGGCCGGCAGAGAGACGACAGAGAGGAGCGGAGGGGTGGGGGCCGCGGCGCAGGAACCCGCGGCGACAGGCCCCGGCGGGGAAAAGGAAAGCGAGAGAGAGCACGAGGTAGGAAGCACCTGATTTTATACAGACCAAAGGCCCCTGCTTTAGACGTATCATCTTCCTATAGGTTGCAGTCCAGTATCCCACATGACGCCACGGAAGAGGCTGAGAAACCAGTCTCGCGAGAGCACGCATGCGTTCTCTACTGACTCAGGCGGGTTGGCCAGCACCAGATAATGGCGCCACCTTGAGGAGTTGGAGCCAGTGGCCCTCAACAGATGGCCTTGGTGGTTTTGAGCCAAGGTACCCCATAATAAGTGAAGGAGAAATACCATGCAGACATGGCAGGTAGCGATTACCGCAAGTGGGAGCCACGGTGAAAGACATACCATGCAGGTATGTGGAAAGTTTTATTAAGGGAAGAGAAAGGGGGGGAGAGGGAAAGTGGGTGCAGAGTGACTTCATAGGGAGGGATGGAGAGAGAGAGGGAGGGAGAGAGAGGGGGGCAGGCCAAGGTATTGCCTGATTAGCAACTGGTTCTCCAAAAAGCAGGTCTGAATGCTAACATGTTGGCCTTTGGAGACTGGCATCATCCATGAGGTAATAGTTTCTCCTAACACTGTAGGACCGTGGTCTACATTGGAGTTGTGTGCTAGTAAATAAGCTCGGCTTAACTTTGAACATCATCCCCCAGTAGCTGATACATATACAAATGTTGACTGAGTATGGCTGGAATTTCTACTTGCCCTGGCCCGCGGGGTCTAACAAAGTGGACCTAAAGAAGGGGTAGACAAATGAAGGGACAAGAAACATAAATAATGATAGCAAGACAGTATTCTGATCAAGCTCTGAAATTTTATTCTTCTCAGCAGTACATATAGTCCTTTATGGGGAAGGGTAAGTCAAAGATTAAGCAGATGAGGAATTTACACAGCTGCAGGCTATTCCACCAACAGGATGTGTTATCATGGAGACCTATCTAATCTTAGCTATTGTTCAACACCTGGAAAGTTACCTAATTCCTGGGAGGGCACTCAACTGGTTAGGTTAACAGCAGAGGAGGCCACCTGGCTTCTGGAGAGGGATTCTTCTAGTGAAAAGGAAGCTTAAAATGTTGGTCCCAAAATGACGTCACCACTGCTAATGATTTTCTGGTTTTCGGCATCTAGTAAACTTAGGGAAACAAGAAAAAATAATGTAGCAATTGAAACAAGATAGATAAAGTTTGTTTGAAAAAGTTCCGAAAAATGCTCCTAAAACTGTGTGATCACAAGATTAAAGTATGGTTTGATGACTCAGTGTGAATAAAGATACTTGTCAAGCTGAAGGTGGGATGTTAACACAAAGGGCTGATTGCATAGATTGATCTTGGGCCAAGAAAATTAAATGCCATCGGTTTATATGCAATGTACAGCCATTTGTGAACATTTATCCATGTGTTATTTAGGATGAGGGTGAATGGAGGAATTGCTAGGCTCAAGATCCCCTCCCATCCCTTTGCCTCTCCTCCCCTCCCCCCTTTATTTTATTTTCTCCCTCCACTCTCTTTTTCCTTTTTCCTCCCCCACCCTGTTCTTCCTTCCTTCCTTCCTTCTCCCCATCCTCCCCTTCTCTGTCCTCTCTTCATGTGGAAGTCAATATTTACTTTGTGTATCTTATAAATCTGAGGTGTAATTGTAAGGCACTTTCATACTGATTAAACTTAACCTCAAATCAAGCATTACGGTAGTTATTTTCTCACTTATACGGAAAGAAATCAAGGTCCATGGAGTTTGAGTCACTGAAATTCAAGCCACAGCCATGCGGCCCCAGAGCTCCATTGTGGCTGTGGTGTGGTCCTGTGATGTAAACGCCTGCTCACATACCTGCTTATGAGGATAACATTCACACAGTTGGTTGAACAAACACCACCCGGCCACTTCTGTCTTGGCTCCATCTTAGCTAGTAACTCAATAAGAACCAGGAGAGGGTCTACAGCAGATATTCATTTAAAACTGTCCCCAGTTCCCTAGCCCTTCCCTCAGCCTCCTTCACCTCACTAGCCCTTAGAGCCGAGGATAAATCTTTCTAGGATTAGAGTTAGCAATGCTTGGGAGAAAATCCATTGATCACCGAAGAAAGAATGTGAAACCCTACCCTGAATCCACACCCCCTCCCCACCTTTTGTCATAGAATTCCTTTGCTCCTTAATACACCAATGTGGAGGTTTAAGGCAGAGCATCCTCTATATTTTTTTTGGGAACCGGCTTTGAATAAGCCCATTTCCTTCCACTGATTTCTGTCTCCTGGGTCTGCAATAAAGCAGCAAGCCTTGCCCAGTGAGTGGCTGGGGCTCATTCAAGGGGAGTGATAGCAAGGGGGTCATATAGCTATGAAGCTCCATTTGGAGCTTGTCTTAGATCTGAGAACTGAGGTTCTATCTTTTTTGACTCATTCATAAGCTCTTCTGTTTGTTTTTTTTTTTTCTTTTGATAAGTCTCATGTAGTCCAAGATAACCTCCAATTGCTATGTAGCCAAGGCTGGCCTTCAATTTGCTGTGTAGCCAAGAATGACATTGAATTTCTGGTCCTCCTGAGGGCTAGGGTTACAGGCCTATGCCATCATACCTAGCACTTCTGGTTCTTTGTACATGCCAGGCAAACATTTTACCACTGGACCCGTATCTCCAGTCCAACAGCTCCATTTTAGGTATTAGATGTCTCATATAGTATTTTCACGATATACCAAAAAAATATTCTCTATTTGTCTGAAGTTCCAATGGAACTTGGAATTCTATATTTTATGTAGTAGTCCCCCAGAAAAATGAAGCTGTTGTTTTCTGTGGGATCACTTATCTTAGGGGTTGATGGTGCTTGAGCATGTGGGCTCTGTAGCCAGATGATTAGGGTCTAAATCTTGGCAACAAGTTGCTGGCCCTGAAAGCAGGGTCAGCTACTTATCTTCCAGCTTTAGCTTATTCCTCTGGGAAACAGTATCAATAATGACAGAACTCAGTAAGTCCACACAGAGCACTTAGCAATGGTCCTTCCTGCTGGAACTGATGACTGACCACTTGTTCAGCATGATGATAATTTTGGGCTATAATGGCTTGAACAGAAATGTTTTTCATGGTCTCAAGTATTTGAACACTTGGTCCTCAGTTAGGGGTGCAGCTTGTGGAGGTCATGAAGTGGTGTGGCCTTGCTAGAGGAAGTATATCATTAGGGGACAGGCTTTGAGAGTTTATAGCCTCACTCTGCTTCCTGTTCAGTCTCTCTGCTTTGTGCTTTGAAGCCGAGGATGTGATCTCTTCCTGCTTCTGTGCCTACCTCTAGTTGCCATGCCTCTCCACCATGGTGGACTCTTGCCCTTCTGGAACTAAAAGTCAAAATAACTCTTCCTTCCACAGTTGATTCTGGTCATGGTTTTCTTATCACAGCAGCAGAAAAATGGTAAATCCATCGAGGATCCCTAGGACTTTATTCCTCCTCCAAGAACTTCAGGTAAAAATTCAGTGGGCATGACTATGGTAGTGTCTGGCATGGTATTTTAATCTTTTCTGGGTCCTAGGATGATGTAAAGACTTGGTTCTGCGGGGTTCTAGCTCAATGTACTTGACAGCTGGAAATAGACTATAGAAATGGCAGTCAGTTCCCTTTCCATGGGAGTTTCCTGGTGAGGATGAAGCGAAACTTTCTGTCTTGATGACTCACTATGGAAGCCATGTCTAGCCAGCCTTTAAATAGTAATAGCTGGCCACAGAAAATAGTGTAAACACCCAGAAGCAACAACTGCTTCAAAACTGGCACACAGAGTGGATTTCTTACAGACAAATGCAGAGTATTAAGTTCTATGCACTGCCAAGACTTCTCAGCCAGAAGTCAGAATCTTCTGCAAGCCTTGCTGAAGAGCCCCAGGGGAGTGAGTGCCAGCACAGGCATTCCTAGTGCTCAGGGCTTTAAGTTTTGTTAGGATGCCAAGGAGGCTGCTTTGCTTTTTAAAATCATTCTCAAACTTGCAATTTTTTTTAAAAAAAACTAACAAAAGAACCTCTCCAGCTCTAAGACTTGACTAGACTATAATAACATCTATTGTTATGGTAATTTTTGTAGTTTTGTGTGTGAACCCAGGAGCTACAGTATATGTTTTGTGTGTCAGTAGGAGGAGATTTAAGGTGTTAGCTTCAGGAATCCTGTCCACCTATTTTGAGAAGTGAATCTGACATTGGCCTGGAACACACCAATTAAAGATCCAAAAGTATAGGAAAGGATCCAGAGGAGCCAAGGTGTATAGCTCAGTGGTAAAGGCTTTCTCTCTCTCTCTTTTTACATAGGGCTTTGTTTTACACCTTCATTCATGTCAGGAAAAAAAACTAAAAAAGAAACATGGCAACAGAAGAGGTGATTTACCCTCCTCCTAGCTGGCCAGCCTGGCCAGCAAGAATAGCCTTGGTAACAGGGCATGAGACAGCCCCCCTAATCCATACCAGCTCCAGCTGCAGGCAAGCAAACAGGACCCCTGCATAACTATTTACATCCCTTCTCCCATCAGACCTTTCAGTAGGAGGTTTCTGGCCTGGACTTTCTGCCTTAACCTCAAGGTTTAGGACCCACAGACCCGCAGTCCCGCAGTCCCACAGTCCCACAGTCCCACAGAGACACAGAGATGCTTACAATTAGTTTTAGGCTCATAGGTCTAAGGCCCAGGCATATCACTTGCTAGCTCTCTACCCTTCATCTAACCCATGACTCTCTTATCCTGTTCAGCCATGGGGCTCAGTACCTTTTCTTAGAGCTGCATAGTTGTCCTCTGCTTCTTCTGGCTTCTCTCTGTTCTTCCTGTTCCCAGAGTTCTCTTAGTCTGGTAGCCCCGCCCACACTTCCTGCCTGCCTTTGGCCAATCAGCGCTTTTTATTAAACCAGTGGGTGGGATAATTATTTAAAATGAAAAAAATGCAACCTCCCACAAGACCTTTTACCTTAAAACCTCAATCTATTTCCCCAAATCCCCCATCCCACAAACCTCAAATGCTGCCTGAAACATGGCCTCTGGAGAGCCCCAGCTGAAGAGAACCTTCCTCTAGTAACTGATGAAGGTAGAAGCAGAGATCGACATCTAAGCACCGTGTTGAGATCCAGTCCAGCTGAAGACAGGGAGGAGAGAGCTTATGAGCAAAGGAATCAGGATCATGATGAAGAGACCCACAGAGGCGGCTGACCTGAGATATTAGAAGCTCACTGACTCTGAAATAACCACTGAGAAACCATCACTGAAAGAACTAAACCCTCCAAATGTGGAGAACAGACGAATGGCAAGGGTAGTTTGTGGAGTCTCTTGCAGTAAGACTGAAGAACCAAAGCACTTCCATTTTAAGCAAGTCCCCACCCCATCTTGAAACAGGCTCGAGTTCTGAATTCTCAGAACTGCTAATATAGGTTCCAGTACAAAGTCAGGATGCCTGGAAGGCCATCTGGTAGCAACTGATAAACCACAGAAAGTCCCAACAGGGAGATAGAACCCAAGGAGAAATACCTGACATTCCAAGAGTTCCTTTCCCGGGAAGGGGTCAAAGAGTCCCCAGGTAAATCTGCTGAGCTACTGACATAGGTAAACAACCACAGCTAAATGTTGAGACATCACTAGAATTCAAAGCAGGCAATGAATTCATAACAGGAACTCCTAGGCTGAGCTTGGTCCAATCCTAGCACTGTAACCCAGCTCTGAAGCCCCTAGAGTCTCTCCCAATAAAAACCCTTGTCTCGTGTGCTGCTCAGGGTCACTACAACTTCAGCACTGTGTGGAACAGATGGAGTGACCCCAGCTAGCTTGTCAATAAAGAGACTCTTTGCTGGTTCATTGGACTGGTCTGTTTGTGGTCTTTTCAGGGATCTGGACTTTGGGCACAATAAGACCAGAGTTGATTCCTGGTGCATGAACTAGCTTCTCAGAGCCCATTCCCTCTAGAGGAACACCTCACTCACCTTGATATTGGGTGAGGGACTCCGACCTACCGCAACTGGATAGGCCAGACAGAACTGACTCACCTTGGGATTCCTTGCCCTCCCTGGGAAATGGATGGGTACCGAGTGGGTCTCGGTTAGGACCTCCACTTACCGCGTCCGGTTTCTTTGTGGTCCGAGTTTTGTCCCAGGCGAGGAGCGTCAAGATTAATTAAGTCTACACTCAGGAGTCGTTTAGGTTCCATCATTCAGGCTCTCCATACACTGAGAGACCTGAGCTTTATTCAGTACATGTTATCTCTTAGACCTGTCTGTCCCTTAGCCATGCTTCTGTCTTGCCACTGCATCTCGCCTAGCTTTTTCCCCTCTAGCTTCCCGCCATGCTGGATTCCTTCTGCTCCTGCTCACACACACTGACTCTAATCCATGCTTGTCCCCAGCTTCTGCTCTTCTCCCGCTTCTGCCGCTTCTGCCTGTGTGTCCTCCTCGTGTCTCCTTTGTCTCAGCTCTCTGTCACCTTAACTCTCTTACACACCCTGCCTCCTCATCAGGGCACGCCCAAGGTCATAGAGGATCCCAAGAGACTAGCACTCAGCAGGTGGCAGCGATAAGGAGATTTGTAGTTCCTTTTTCCCCCTGTAAACAAGGTTTTAGTCCTTAGGGGAAGAGGATGGGCCATAAGGCCCAGAATGGCACTTATTCGGGAGACAACAGATGGGGGCAGGAGGAAGCTGGGGGAGAATATGGAGGAGGGGAGGAAGAAGGATCAGTAGAGAGTATGAGGAAAAAACTTTTAAAATAAATTTACAAAAAGAGAAAGAAAGAAACAAAGAAACATGACTAGTTTGGGGGACCTGGGTGTTAGGGACTTATGGAATCTCTTTAGGGTCCCACTGTAGTAATATGAAAGTAATTGGCCCCCATAAACTCACGGAGAGTGGCACTATTAGGAGGTTTGGCTTTGTTAGAGTAGGTGGGGTCTTGCTGGAAGAAATGAATCATGATGGGGTGCGCTTTGAGGTTTATTTTGCTTATACTATGCTCAGTGTAATACACAGTTCCCTTCCTATAGCCTGTAGATCGAGATGTAGAACTCTCGGCTCCTTGGCCAGCATCATGTCTGCCTGCATGCTACCATGTTCCACTATGAAGATAATAGACTAAACCTCTGAAACTGTAAGCCAGCCCCAATTGTATGATATGGCTACAAGCCTTTGGAGGCCAGGAAATAAAAGAAAATGGTCCCCAAAGGAAGTGATATTATTAGGGGGTGTGGCTTTGAGGTCTCTCATGCTTAAGCTACACCCAATGTCACAATCGCTTCCTGTTGCTTGTGGATTAAGATATAGAACTCTCAGCTCCTTCCCCAGCACTATGTCTGTCTATATACTGCCATGTACCACCATGATGATAATGGTCTAAGCCTTGTGGTAATATATTATATATTTAATAAAATCAGTCTGGAGTATCAGATGACAGAATCACCCTCAGTCACCCATCACTCAGGACACAGAGATTTTCCTGGATCTCTGTGAATTCAAGACCTAATAGTAAGGCTGTGGTGGCTCACACCATTAGTTCCAGGACTAGGGAGGCAGAGGCAGGAGGTTCTTTGTGAGTTCAAGGCCAGCCTTGTCTACAAAGGAAGTTCCAGGACAGCCAGGACTGTTACACAGAAATTCCTGTCTCAAAAAAGCAAAACAAAATAAAAAAACCTGGAGAGATGGTTTTTTCCTCTGATATCCCAGGTTGATTTTTATTAAATATGCAACATATCACCACAAAATCTCTGAAAGTGTAAGCCACCCCGATTAACCGTTTTCCTTTGTAAGAGTTGTTGTGGTCATGGTGTCTCTTCACAGCAATAAAAGCCTAAATAAGACAATTAATCTCAACTTGAATGTGTTCCATTGATTTTTCTATGTTCACATCTCTTTTCTTAGGCATTAAGTTACTACTATAGCATATCCTTAAGGCCTTTCCATAGGTCCTGGTTCCATTTGGTTAGAGTTGAATTCCTAACAATGCACAGGGACAAGGTCATGCTCCAAAGGAAAGTCAGGTACAGCGGTCAAAGAGCCTCCCAAGTACCAGTGTCTTCTGTGTCAAGCTCCCAGGTAAGCATTTTGCGTTCACTGATCCATCTAATCTGCACCTTGATGTTTTAATCATAAGTGGACGACAGAGGCTCAGAAGTTAATAACCTTGCTCAAGGTCACATAGATGGTAATTATGAGTCAGGATTCAAACCTCAACTGACTCCATGATGGAAATAACATTAAGGACATAAAACTCAACGTGGAGATAGCACCTCCTGCCAAAATAAAAACAAAGGACTAGTCCACTAAAGTTCATAGTCCTGGGGATGTCTTTAAATATACTAATCTTGCATTTTGCCTTCTGGAATTCTCCTTCTGGCTAAATGTTCTTGTTAACTGAAGTATACTCACCAAGAACATGGTTTTTATGCTTAAAAGCTCTCTCTGAGAAAGGCTCAGTGCTATATTGGGATCATGAACAACCAGTGTGGTTGTCAACATACTAATAAAGAGTTTCTATTGGCTTAGATCCATGTCCCAGCAGTCTTGTTCTGGATGTCTCACTGAAATTCCCAGAGACAAGACCTTGAGATACCAGGGACCTCAGGAATGGGGAAGATTGCCAGTGGCCATGGAGCTTCTAGAGGGTGGACAGCCTGATTCCAGGTCCCCAGCACTCGCTTTTACACAATTGTTGCTTAGTGCTTTGGGGGAATCTAACACCTCCACTCCAAAGGAAACAAATTAGGAAGTTGCCTGGTCTGTTACCTCTGGGGATGAGTCTGGTTAAAGCACCTTATGTTTGGACACATAGGAGAGGCTGGACATAGCTGCTGATCCAGAATTCTGTGTGAGATGTCGCTGGATTCCACTTGTCTGTTCAGGTGTATGAATGTGTGGTGGCTCCTCTCTCTCTCTCTCTCTCTCTCTCTCTCTCTCTCTCTCTCTCTCTCTCTCTCTCTCTCTCTCTCTCTCTGCATATTTCTATGTGTTTCTTTTAGTTTTGTTTCCTTCTGTTAACTAATACCTTTCTTTGGTGTGAGACCCTCTTTCCTGGCTTAAGACCTGTGCCCCCAAATCTTTTTGGCTTTGCCAGGTCACCCAGAGAAACAAATGGACAAACAGACAAAAACAACAATAAAAACATAAGGAAAAACCCCAACCAACCAAAACCAAAACCAAACCCTGCCTGTCTTATTCCAGAGCTCTTGACTTCTTCTCACAGTCTGGGACATCCCAATGTGGGGAGGAGCAGGCCTCTCATCCAGGGCCCCTGCCATCTAAGTGGAAGGCACACAGGAAGGGGGAAATGGGAAAGAGCTCCCCTGAGGTGAGCATTCCCTCTGCTCCTCTAAGCAGAGGCTCTAAGCAGCTCCAGGGAAAGGCGAAAGAAGACACTCCATTTCTTTCATGACTTATGGCTTCATTTCAACAAATGATCCATATAATTGAAAATCTTAAAACCTATCATCCTCTGAAAAAAGTAGAAAAACCACCCCAGGCTGGACGGGGGAATTGCTGCTGGACAACGTAGCAGCCTGGATAAAATGGATATTTCCTTCTGTCCATCGCTGACCAAGGAGACTTTAAACAACTTTTGCTAGGTCCTCTTAGAAGGGACTAAAGACAGATAACCGCTAAAAAGATTTCCTTTGTCATCCATTTGGCCCCAGATACTAAAGTTGGAAAAATTTAAAGGGATAAATAGATCTCAGTTGCTGGAAGTAGCTCAAAAAGGATTTAAAGCAGAAAACTGATTGGGATGAGGTCTTTTGCATAAACTGAAAGCCCGCATCACCTCAGATGATCAGTCACCATTAGACTTACAGATACCCAGCAAAATATTGGTGTCATTCCTCTGTCAGAAGAATATCTTCTAGCTAAAAGTTATGCCTTTAATCAAAAAATACAGTTGGGCTGTCTCTCAGATTGACAACAAAGGTTCTTGAGGGTATGGGCAGAAAACATCCACCCAGGACTGGCCCAACGCCAGATTCCTGGAATTGTTCAACTTATCAGTTCAGCAGCTACCCCTATCCAGACTGAGCAATAATCTAATGATACTGGGAAGCAAAAAGAGGAATTTCAGTCCATATTGTTTGTCTTGGATAGACAGGCATCCCTGTCATCTTGGAGAGACAGGCATCCCTCTCCTGCCTAGGGAAGACCCTGGGACCTCTGATTCTTATGAGTCAGATTCCTTAAGAGAAATAGCTGTACACTGTCTTGAATTGAAAGATGCATTCTGCAGTCTTCTATTGGCAGAGGTGAGTCAACCCATCTTTGCTATTAAATAGACAGACCCAGAGGGAGGTTACTGAGGACCAGGTTGCCCCAAGGATTTAAGAATTCTCCAATTGTTTCATGAGACACTAAATGCTGACCTTCTGACCTTCTATCAGAGGTTTCCTGGGAAAAGAGATCATAGAAAGGCCACTGAGGGACTGTTGCAAGCGTTATAGACTTTGGGCTATAGAAGGTCAGCTAAGAAAACCCAGCTTAGGGCATCAGAGGCTACCTGATAAGGGGAGGCAAAGGGAACCTGTCTCAGAGTAAGATCTCTGCCATCCTTCAGATCCCAACTCCAAAGATTAAGCGACAGGTTCAAGAGTTCCTAGGAGCTGCCAGGTCTTCTGGATGGCAGAATTTGTGTAAATAGCAATGCCCTATACACCAGCATAAAGGGGGGCACTGAGCCCTTAATCTATACTGAAACTAAAGCATTTGAGGCTTTAAAAATAGCTCATGCCCCAGAACTTCCAGGTGTCTCAAAATTTTTCCACCTGTTTGTTCATAAAACAAAAGTTATTGTAAAATGGATTTTAGCCAAACATTGGGTCCATGGAAACACCCTATGACATAACTGTCCAAATGATCGCACCCTGTAGCCACACGATGGCCCACCTGTCTAAGAGTTGTAGTGGTTACTGTTTGTTTAATGAAAACAAACAAAGAAGTTAACCCTGGGTCAGGATGCTGGCTGTCTAATGCCTATGTGACCCAGTACCAGGTCCTTCTCCTGAACTACCCTCGAGTCCGGTTGGAAAACCCCACTGCCATCAATCCTGCTACTCTTTTGCCTGATGACACCCCACAGGTACTCATCTATGACTATAACAAGATGAAAGTTAAAACCAGTATGGTGGAGCTGCAGTGGTTACCTCAACTGAGAAGATTTGGGCCCAAGCTACGAACTTTGGCCCAGAGAGCAGAACTGAATGATCTGACCCAGGCTCTCAGATGAGGAAAAGGAAAGTCTGCTATATACATGGACAGTTGCTATGCTTTTAAAGCAGGGATGTCCGTGGTATAATCTATAGGAAAAGGGGGCTTCTCACCACTGGAAAAAAAGGACATTAGAGAATCTTGTTCCTCCTAGTGACTACTACAAACTGCTGTCCTCTACGGCTGAGATGCTGACCTGGCTATCCAACAAGTGGCCCTAAGACCAGTTGGTCTTTAGGAAACAGAAAAAAACATGGAAAATCAGATTCTATGCCACAGGAAGGGACCTTGGGGATAATCATTCCTAGGCCCAAATCAAGAGGATTGCTGGCTATGCTTAGACACCTGGTCCCTAATGCATAGCAATAGGAACTAAGCAGCTTGTCATCCCATTGACCAACAAAACTCCCTGCGAATGATAGCCCAAGTTAATGTTAGAGGATTAGAGGAGTTGAAACTTGTCTAATATCCACAACCTGTAACCTAAACACTTCCATTTATTCTGATGCCTGCTTTTCTGCCTTATGGGTTAATTCATCTTGATAACAGCAATATTTCTGAGGCTCTGAGACTACTTGCTAGGCACGTATGTACCAATGGTGGCTAAATGTGCCTCTTGAGATGATTCTTATGTAAGTAGAGGTTGATCAGGACACACGAGTATTAGAAGTTTCTGCTTCTGAATTAAAACAACAGTTAGATTTCCTTGCAGACATGGTCTTAGGAGACTGAAAAGGTTTAGACTCATTTCTCATATGAGAAAAGCAAACTATGTACGGATTTGAGAGAAACCTCCTGTTTTTCTCTAACTGACCCGGAGAAATTAGAGAAAATCTTGAGATTGCTGTGAAAACCCTCAAAATTAGAAAGAGACAAAAGCATACATCAAATAATTATACCCGTCTCTGTTCTCTCCATCCCCCTGGCTAAATGCTCTGCTATCTGCACTGTCTGTACCTTTAATTATCATTCTGTTGGATTAACAGCAGAGTTCTGCATCTATATGGCCAATTATGTATTGGTTCAATAAAATTAATGGTCCTTAGGACCAGCTACACCTCTTCAAACAGGATGAGCCCATTCACTAAGACAATCTAAGATTGTCTTATCAATCACTAAGATATTAACTACAATAATGTGTAGTTAATATCAGAGGGCCCCAGACCTTAATAGGCCCCAGATTTTAGCATAACTGACCCAATGAGAAAAGTAACATTAGGCCATAAAACCAGCATGTAGACAATAGCACCTGCCACGATGAAAGCAAAGACCTAATCTCCTTGGTCAACAGTCCTGGGAAAGTCTCTAATATACTAAGTTTTCTTCTTTGGCTTCTGTAATTCTGTTTCTGACTAACTGTTTTTATTAACTGAAGTACATCAACCCAGAATATGGATTTTATTTTTGCGCTTAAAAGCTTACCCTGAGAAAGGCTTGGTACTACACTGCTGTGAAACAATCTTTGTACACTGTAAATATGTATTATTCTCACTGATTGAGCAATACTGGCCTATAGCTGGGCAGGAAGAGATTGGGCAGGAGAGCCAGACTAGGAGGACACTGGGAAGAAGAAGGGCAAAGACTCAGGAATCACCAAAGAGATGCAAAGGAAGTAGGAGATGAACATGCCATGCTGAAATAAGGTACCAAGCCACATGGTGGAAGACAGATTTTTAAAAAATGGATAAATTTAAGTTATAAGAGCTAGTTTGTAACAAGCCTAAGCAATTGGCTGAGCATTTATAATTAACATCAAGTCTCTGTCTGGTTATTTGGGAGCCAGCTGGAAGGACAGAGCTGACCAGAAGTCTTGACAGAAAAACACCGACAACACTATACTAGGATTCTGAACACCCACTGTAGTTGCCTATTGGCTAATATAGACTTTCTATTATTGGCTTAAACCCATGTCCCAATAGTCTTCTCTAGAAGATATTCCACATAGACACAGTTGATTCTTATCAGGAAAACTAAGTTCTTGGAAGCTGGAGAGATAACTGTTAAGAACTCTTGCTGTTAGACCCAGGTTTGATTTCTAGCACTGATATAGGTTCTCACAAATACTTGTAACTTGTAGCTCTGGAGGATCCAAGGCCCCTTTTTTACTTCTTTGGGTATCTGCATGCAAGTGGTACACTTATATATACATAAAATTAAAAATAATTTAAAAAGAGAAAACGGCCTATTTACCAACATTTCATACCATCTCATGGAGACTTTTCTAAACTTTGCTTCGACATTGCTTCTTCTAATTTTGCACACCATTTATCCATTGCCTACTCTTTTCTATGATTTGTATCTTTGCTTTCCTCTGTCTTCTAGACAATGAACTCTTTCTCAGGTTCTGTTTTTCTCTGAATCCTTCTCAACATGTAAAACAGAGCCGTGCACACAGCCAAAGCTTAGTAAATATTTGCGTAACTGAATGAAATTCCTTTGTAACATTTGCTTTAACAGCAAGTGACCATAGTTAGAACCTGGATAGGGAGCATTTGATGTACTCTTAATTCATCTAGTCAATAATTATACACTCTAAGTGTCAATTTGATGAGGAACTGATTTCCTGCCTTACTAATTGGTTATTATCAAAGAGTTGGTTGGCTATCCCTAGGTAATTGTTCACCTAGAGTGTCAACCTGTTTGGATTTAGAGTCACCTAGGAGCCAAAGCTCTGGGTAGGAGGAGTGTCTGTGAGGATGTTTCCAAAGAAATTTGAGAAGGGAAGACCATAATGTGGGTGGCACTACCCCACTTACAGGGGTCCCAGAATATATCAAAAGAGGAGCATTTATTTCTCTCTTTTTCCTGACCAAACACAATATGACTAGTTTCCCAACACTCCTGTCATCGTATCTTTCTCTTATGATGTACAGTTCCCTTGGACCATGAGTCCATGCAGACCTTCCCTTCTGTTAGTTGCATGTGTTAGATGTTTTGCTACAGCAACACAACTAATAGTCAACACTTTTGACCCTAAACAGAGTTCTTTGGTTTTGTGTGTGTATGTGTGTGCATGTGTGTGCGTGTGTGTGTGTGTGTGTGTGTGTGTGTGTGTGTGTGTGTGTGTGCATACGTGCGTGCGTGTATATGTGTGTGATGGCAGGAATTGGATTCACAGCTTTACACATGCCAAGCAAGAACTTTATGGCTGGGCCATATTGACCTGGGCTCAGTAACTGGACAGTTAGACTTGCTTAGCCAAGGATTCACCAGCCAGGTGCACTGTGCTTCTTTGTACTGGTCTGATTCTCTGTCCCACAACACAGCCCTTTAAGTCATTAGAGCTGCTTGGCTCTTTCCCTTGGTCTTGGGTGGAATTCTCCAGAGTTGGAAAAACAGCAGTAATCCCTTCTCACTTCCTGGGAAGGATTTTGGAAAACACAGAGAGACACTGGCACCAGGAGTTGTGTTAATGATGACACCAGTTTAGATTTTGAGTAAATATTTCCAGAGTGTTGAAGTGGTTGTGCGTGTTTTCAAAGACCTGAGCATTTTGGAGTGTGGCTTGATTTCTAAAGTGCAGTTTCTGGAAACTCAGTTGCTGATTGTATTGTTTTGGATATTTTATTTATGTCTCTGATTTGTACTTTATCACTGTAAAATGGGGACAGCATCATTTACTATATAGAATGATTAAGGAAAGTTAGCAAATTAACATTCAAATTGCTATTTTTATTTGGATTTTTCCCAAAGGTAGCTTGAAGACAGGGGCTTGAGCTGAAGTAGTTTAAGTAAAAGGAAATGTTAGGAACTAGGAGTGGGGATGTGGGGAACTGTCCATGCTTCTTAACCAGGGTCTATAGGACACGGGTGCTGTATGGGACACCAGGCTTTGTTTCTATTGGTTGAGCCTGTTATTTGAGTGCCTTTCTCCTGCTTATAAGCCATGTATGCTTGTATCCTGTGGGGCTGGAAATAAGCTTACAGGTGGGGAACAAAGGCCAGTGTAGAGGCTTTAGATGGGAGCTGTTGGCATGCCAAGAACTGTATACAGGTCTAGGTGAATTTCAGTAAAGCAAGAGCACGTATGTGTGGGATTTGGTAGTAGCTGCTGTGAAAGTGTAAATCATGGTTTTGGCACATAGGCAAACACAATGGAAGACTTGTGTGTGTGTGTGTGTGTGTGTGTGTGTGTGTGTGTGGTTTATATGGAAGAGGATATCATGAAGTAGAAAGATGTAGGTTTTTTGTTTTGTTTTGTTTTTCTCTTTGAGGCCCTGCTAACCGGCTCCCTTGTACACAGAGACGTAATCTTATTGATTAATGCCTAGTATTAGCTTGGATTGTTTCTAGTCAGCTTTTCTAACTTAAATTATCAGGTTTCTCTTTAACTACATTTTGCCTTTGGGCTTTCTACATTTCTTTAGTCTATATATCTTTCTTTCATTCTTACTTCATGGCTGGATATGCGGCTGTCCCCTGGCATCCTCACTTCCTCCTTTTCTCGAAACTCACTCTCTTCCCTAGATTTCGCCTCCTATTTAGTCTCTCTGCCTCCCAGCCTCACCTATTCTTTCTCCTGCCTTGCTATTGGCCATTCATCTCTTTATTAGACCAACTAAGTGTTGTAGGCAGGCAAAGCAACACAGCTTCACAGAGTTAAAAAAATGCAATGTGAAAGAATACAACACATCTTTGCATCATTAAACAAATACTCCACAAAATAAACAAATGTAACACACCTTAAACTAATATTTCAAAACAGAAATAGGAGAGTAGGGGAATAAGACAAGGACCATTAAAGAGGAAGTCATCATTGTGGACAACCTGGATTTGATTCTGTCACTGGTGAACCTTTGAGGTACTATGTAGAATATGCCTTAGAATCATGGCACCAGTGGGCAATGATGATATCTTTGTTAGGGTTTTTATTGCTGTGAAGAGACACTATACCCACGCCAACTCTTATAAAGAAATAATTTAATAGGGGCTGGCTTACGATTCAGAGGTTTAGTCCATTGTTGACAAGGTAGGAGGAATGGTAGCATGCCGGCAGAGATGGTGCTGAAGAAGGAGCTGAGAGTTCTGTATCTGGTTCCCCAACCAGCAGTAAAAGACGATGAGCCACTAGGCCTGGCTTGAGCTTCTGAAACCTCAAAGTCCATCACCAGTGATATACTTCCTCCAACAAGGTCACACCTCTGGGCCTATGGGAACCATTTTTATTTAAACCACCTCAGATGGTATAACTAGCCAGCATCCCTTCCTATGAGAATCTATTTTTCTGTCACTTGGCATGGAATAGCTACAAATCAGATTGTCTAAATCTACTATGGCAAGTCACTGAAGTGGGCACATTCAGCTAGGCTGGACAATCAAAAGGGTCAACCCTCCGCTTAATGATTGGTTTGAAAATGCCCTATGACATAAGCTTGGCTAATGATATACTTCCTGAGAACACTGAATTTACAGTAGGTTGTAGTATGAGGTTTCTGGCCTGGACTTTCGAGCCTAGCCTCAAGGTTTAGACCCACAGTCCCACAGAGACACACAGACCTTTACATTAATTTTAGGCTGATCAACCAAAGGCCCAGGCATATAACTTGCTAACTCTTTACCCTTAAACTAACCTATGATTCCTGTCCTGTTCAGCCATGGGGCTTGGTACCTTTTCTCAAAGCAGTATAGTTGTCCTCTGCTTCCTCTAGCAACTCCGGAGTCTCTGTGGCATTTCTGCTCTGTTCTTCTGGTTCCCAGAGTTTTCTTAGTCTGGTAGCTCTGTCCATACTTCTTGTCTGTCTTTGGCCAATCAGCACTTTTAATTAAACTCATAGGCAGGACAATTGTTTACAATGTAACATCATAAATCCACTACAGTAGGTCTAGTGAAGAAGAGGTTATTGTCCTTTGCTAAGATGTGAGAAATATTCCTGTGAGGAGGATAAGTGGAGATTTCTGGACTTCGTTTTCATGCTCTGATAGAAAGAGCTTTTCTATTATAAGGAGGTCTGTTTTTTGGACTAATATTCTGCATTTTCTGACATAATCATTATTGACAGGCCATCCAACCTCTCAAAAATTAGTACCCTATCTATAGGGTGGACAATATGCATTGAAAAGATAGTGTTATATCTCAGTGCTTTCAATAGAAAATTTTGAGTAATTTTTATGGTTTATTTAAATTTAGTTTCATCCCATGGAAATCAAACTCTTAGCTGGAACAATGTGTTTTTTTGTAAACAATCCTAGTCTTTGAACATGAGTCATGCACTGTGTGTATAGCTGTCCTGCATTAATTTTAGCTCGCTCACATGATAGTTTACTTTCTGGAAGCTTCTAATGGAAAGTAATTCCCAGATTTCTAGGAAAAGCCATGCCTTGCTATACTTTCCTTGAGGTAATATTATTATTCACACCATACCAATTTAGCAGTTACCATAAAATATGGCCAAATAGATCATAGGTGGACCCTGTGAAGTTGATCAACAAAATTCTCATCCCAGTCTGGTACCCTATCTGGTCTGCTTCCCATAGGTGGACCAAACAAAATAGTGAAGTTTATTTTAGAAAGATTTCCCATGTGGGTTTTTTTTTTTTTGCATTCTTCAGATTAAAAAAAATGTTTACTACAAAATTTATAACTCTTGGATTTCATGAATAGCCATAATCTAGTGCCCTAACTTGTTTCATTGTGGTTTTATTGTATATCTCTGACTGTCCTGGAATTCACTTCACCATGTAGAACAGGCTGGTCTTGAAGTCATAGCTGCTTTAGAATTCACACAGATCTATCTGCCTATACCTCTGAAGTGCTGGCATTAAAGACATTTGCCACCATGCCTGCCAGGCTCTCTTTTCATGATACAGACGACAGCCAGGCAAATCATTCCATGAGCTAACTTTATGATTCTCCACTCACATTCCTAAAGGTAGTGAATCTGCTTGGAGAGTTCTCTGTGCTTGCTCCTGGTGGAACCTCTTCATTAGTGATAGTTATATTTCTTTCTATTCAACACACATCATATCAAGGGGGAATCCTTCAAACAAATTTGCCTTTCATGTAAGAGATAAAACTTATTTGTTATCAGGACATTAAACTGAGAACTCCTGAATGATGACTGAATTTCACTTTTTTTTTCCTTCTGTAAGATACTAAAAATATTAAAGCTGGATATTGCTAAGGCACATGATTAGTCTTTGTGACTTCTAGAATGGAGCTTGTGGGTGATACTGCCAATGGGGTACACGCATAGAACGACATTCAACAGCAATCCCTAAAACATACACAAATGGGCACTTGTATCAGTCAGATTTTTAATTATTGTAAAATAATTGAGAAGAAGGATTAGTTCATGATTTCAGAGGTTCCAGTCAGTCTATGGCCAACACTGTTGTTTCTGGCTTGTGGTGAGTTATACCATCAGGTCAGAAGGCCATGGGAGAGCAGACATGCTTGCCTCAAGTCAGCCAGGAAGGAGAGGGAGGAACGGAAGGAGGCCATCACAAGGATATCTTTCAATGACACTATCCAATGACCTACTTACTTCAAAAGGCCTCTTGTTTCACATTTCTACAGATTTTGAATATACCAATGGATGAAGCCATCATGGGGATAGAGCTTTCAGAGTGTACTCACTTCTAAAATATATTATGCTTTGCCTTAGTTAGGGCTTCTGTTGCTGTGAAGAGATGCAGCAACCATGGCTGACAACGCTAATAAAGGAAAACATAGTTGGACTTTCTTTTGGGCAGCCAGCTTACAAATAATGACAGGGAGACTAATTACTAATTATAAAAACTAGGTCTATAGCTTAGACTTGTTCCTAACTAGCTCTTAAAACTTAAATTAACCGATTTCTATCACATGGCATTACCTCTCTTTTATCTTGCACCTCCTGTTTCCTTCCTGTGTCTCCTTGTATCCCCTCTTTACCTCTGCTACCTCCTCCTACTTCCTCTCTTTAACCAGAAGTCCCACATATACCTCCCGCCCAGCTACTGGCTGTTTAATTATTTATTAAACCAATCATAGCAATGGATCTTCCCTCAGTGTACAAATATCCTACAACAGGAAAACATTTAGTTGGAGCTTTTAGAGGTTTATTCCTTTATCATCACAGCAGGAGGCATTACATTGTATACACAGACAAGGTGCTGGAGAAGGAGCTGAGAATTCTAATTCAGATTGGCAGGCAGCAGGAAGAGAATACCACACTAGTCTGGCTTGCACACCTGAGACTTTGGAGCCTGTCCCCAGTGACATACTTCTTCCGACAACATCACACCTATTCCAACATGGCCACATCTCCTGATAATGCCAGTCCGTATGAGCTTTTGCAGCCATTTTCATTCAAATCACCACATTCCATAGACTTCAAATCCCACTCCCACAGACTTGTAACCACATCAAAATGCAAAATGCATTTAGTCTAACTTCGAAAGTCCCCATAGTTTATAATAGTCTCAACCCTGTGAAAGTTCAAAGTATCTTCTGAGACTCGTGCAATCTCTTAACTTTTATCCCCTATAAAATCAAAATTAAAAAGCAGATCATATACTTCCATCATATAATGGCAGAGGATCTACATTACCATTCCAGAATTAGAGAATGAAATGTGAAAATACTGGATCAAAGCAAAACTGAAAACCAGCTGGGCAAACTCCAAACTCTCATGTCTGATATTAAAATTCTCTTCAGATCCTCAAGTTCTTTCATCTTTGTTGACTACAACATATTTCTTTCCCTAGGGCTTATTTATTGTTAGCAGCTCTACTTGGCAGGTATCCCATGGCTCTGAAATCTCCCAGGTCTTTAGTTTTCCAAGGCAATCCAGGCTTCACCTGGATTGGCTTCACACAATGGCTTCTCTAATACACGCCTGGCCTTGGTGGCTTTTCTTAGTCATGTAGGGATAATCCATAACACCCTTTTTCTATCCTTGGCTCTAAAACCACCAGTCTGAAGCTGCCAAGTTCTGCAGCTTGCTGGGGCTGAAACATGGTCCCCTCATTTAAATACATTTTCCCCAACTTTCTGTTTTTGATGACTTTTTCACTGCCTCATCTTGGCTGTTCAGAAAGTTGATCTGTAGATCTGGCTGCCCCTAAATTTAGAGATCTGTTTGCCTCTTCCTATGGAGTGCTGGGATTAAAGGCATTCGTCCTAAGGTTTTCTTTAATTTCTTTTCACAGGTTGGAAACTTAGCTGGACGGGATCATGCCATGGGATCACCACTTTGTTCCGTCTGACATAAGGCTTTTCTGTAATCTGTTTGTCTCCTTGAAGACACACAGGACTTAGCTCCATTCTACTTCCTGGTGCCCCTTTTCTCCTTGAACTATACATTTTGTGCCTTTCCTTGCTCATCTTTCTCCTTTTTATTATACATCTTTTATTTTTTTTAAGATTTATTTATTTATTGTGTCTGCAGTGTTCTGTCTGTATGTATCCCTGCAGACCAGGACACCAGATCTCATTACAGATGGTTGTGAGCCACCATGCAGTTGCTGGGAATTGAAGTCAGGACTGGACCTCTGGAAGTCAGTGCTCTTAACTGCTGGGCCACATATCCAGCCCTATTATAGATCTTTTAAAGAGTAAACACTAATGCCAACTGGACAGAGTCAATACTAGGCTGTTTTGAAGTTTCCTCTGCCAATGCCATTATTAATTCAAAACTCTTCAATTTAGTCTCCGGCAAACTTTTAAGACAAAGGCAAACAGTAGCCACATTCTTAGCCAAAATATCACAAGAATAGTCTCTAGAGCAGATACCAATATATTTCTCCTCTGAAACCTCTTGAGCCAGTTCCCATAGTTCAAATTACTCTTAGCACCGCTGTCTTCCATGTTCCTACTACTATGACCCATTAGGTCCCTCTTAAAGTTTTCAACTGCTTTTCTCTTACCCAACAGTCTCAAAGTCCACATTCCTCCAAACAAAAGCATGGTCAGGCCTATCACAACAATACCACAGTCCCTGGTATCAACTTCTGCCTTAGTTAAGGTTTTTATTGCTGTGAAGTGTAGGGGAATTATGATGCATTGTAAATAATTGTCCCACTTACTAGTTTAATAAAAACGCTGATTGGCCAAAGGCAGACAGGAAGTATGGGTGGGGCTACCAGACTAAGAAAACTCTGGAAACAGGAAGAACAGGGTAGAAACGCCAGAGAAGCCAGAAGATGCAGAGGACAACTATGCTGCTCTGAAAAAGGTACCGAGCCACATGGCTGAACAGGATAAAAGTCATGGGTTAGATTAAGAGCAAGAGCTAGCAAGTTATATGCCTGGGCCCCAGGTCAATCAGTGTACAATTAATATAAGCGTCTGCATGTTTCATTGGGACTATGGGACTATAGGCCAGAAAGTCCAGGCCAGAAACTTAATACAACAATGAAGAGACCATGACCACAACAACTCTTATAAAGGAAAACATCTAATTGGAGCTGGCTTACAGTTTCAGCAGTTTAACCCAGTGCCATTATGGCAGCGAGCATGGCAGTGTACAGGCAGACATGGTGCTAGAGAGCTCAGAGTTCTACATCTAAATCATCAGGCAGCAGGAGTAGAATACCGCTCGGGCGTAGCTTGAGCATCTGAGACCTCAAAGCCTGCTCCCAGAGACACACATCCTCCAACAATGCCACGCCTACTCTAACAAGGCCACACCTACTCTAACAAGGCCATGCCTACTCCAACAAGGCCACGCCTACTCTAACAAGGCCACACCTCTCAATAGTGACAGCCCCATTTTCATTCAAACTGCAGTACCTTTGAATGCTGCATGTATCCAGAACAATGTGCTCAATTTACAAGCCTTCTGGGGAGACATCCGGTAGGATTCATATCCAAGCCATAACATTATACATCTCCATTTCAACAGGAGAAAATCCAGATGCTAAGTCAGTTTTTCCAAAGTGTTGCCCCCTGTTGGAGAGGTCCTAAGGTTTTGTTCTTACTCACTGCAATACAGCTGTGGCACACAGCTGTGCTGTGGTTTGTTTCATCCCTGTACAGGCTGCTCCTTTGGTGGTGGCTGGAGGTTTGGATAACTATTAAAATATTCAGAGGAATAACTGAATATCTCCTATGTTCGTAGTAAGGGGTCGGCTCAATCTGTTCATGGCAGAGAATGCCAAAGCTCCCGATTCTTCTCCCATAAACAGACATTGGGATTTATAAATTCTCTGTTGTACTAAGATGGAAGGGAAAAAAGAGTCATTTAAGTATTTCCCAGGTCTCCATTGTTCTCAGCACTGGCCAGTGTGGCTACCCACTTTACATTTCAATTCCAGGTTTTGTTTCTAGACTGGGTTTAGATGTGGCTGGGCATATACAGCACCCTTTGAGGGCAGCCACGAGTTCTATATACAGATAAAAAAGGACAAATGAGGACCTGTCAGTACTGAGACAGTGTAAGACTTTCATTTGCAGTGCTGAGGCCATAGCTCAGTTTCTGAGTCCTTGTCTAGTATGTAGAAGGCCCTGGGTGTTGTATTTTATACATGTCTTGATAGAGTCAAACCATGAGACAGGGCCCATGAGGGATGTTTATTTAAAGGAGGGGAGAGAAAGGGGCAGAGAAGGGGGCAGAGACCGGTCCCTGGGGACGAGAGTGAAGGAAGAGAAAGAGAAAGGGAAATACGGGAGGCGGGCAGGGCCGGCTTTTTATAAGGGAACATAGCAAATGCGTACAGGGGCTGCTCTTAGTGACTGCATTTGAGGATATATCCTGTCTGGAGCCTAATGGCAGGCGAGTACTGATGCCTAAATGCTAACACTGGGTTTGCTGCCCAGCACTTCAGAAACTGGATGTGGTAGTATATTATTATAACCTCAGCAATCAGGAAGTGGACACAGTAGTAGCAAAAGTTCAAGGTCATACTCTACTACAAAGTGAGATTGAAGCTCTCATGGTTGCTACCTGAGACCCTACATCAATAAAATCAAACCGGACAACTAGAAACATCATGATAGTATCATCATTTTTTCTACTTGATAAATTGAGACTTATCCATGTGGTCCATGGAAGGGAGCTTGGGGCAATGTCTTTGGTTTTCTGGCTCCCTGTTGAGAAGCAAAAGCACTGAGCAGCCTCCAGGAGTGAACTCCACCTTTCTGAGATACTGGTCCAGGCAAAGGTGCTTTTCTTGATAATCTTGAGAATTTTAGATCCTGAAAACAGACGTCCTTGAGATGTACAAGCTTTAAAATTAGATTTTTATAGACTCCTTGGATGGGAGGCCAGGAGGGAAGCGAAGAGCTTCCGGACATGGATTAGTTGCTACAGAGCAAAACAAATTTGCAAGCACAGCCCTGAAATCAAAGAGAAACAAAATCCCCGAAGGGGTTCTAGTGAACAAGGGATGCTGATTGGAAATGCATCATGTTATAGCTGCCGTAAAGGAAATGTAGCAGTGTGTGTCTGCAAAGGATACTTACACCCAGTTCCCTTCAGTGAAGTATGTTAGCATGGGAGGGCACAGTTCAAGGGCATCATGGGGCCTTGGGGTGGGAGGGAGAGCAGTGGCTAGAAGCAGTATCTGGAGATTGATCTAGACGTGACGAGACCTTAAAGGGAAGGGAAAGATTCTCTCTGAAGCTTTGGAAAGAGAGAGAGAGAGAGAGAGAGAGAGAGAGAGAGAGAGAGAGAGAGAGAGAGAGAGAGAGAGAGAGAGAGAGAGAGAGAGAGAGAGAACGCTACTATGGGAAGGATGGTGGGTAGAGGGTGCAGAGGAGGTTCTTCTGAGATCAGCCTTCAGGACGATCTGAGGAGTCTTGGGCCAATCCCAAAGAAAAGATTTGACTTTTTTATTAATCCTTTAGAGCTAATGGGAAATTTCATATCACATGATTTAGATGAACATAGCCTGTATGACAAATAGCTTGGAGAAGCTAGGTACCATAACCTGAGGGCTATCAAGTTGCAGCATAAGCTGCTTCTAAATTTTCAAGAGAAAAACTGCAAGGAGGTGTGGCCTGATTCAGGCTGTGTTGAGTTCTAACAGTACCAATGTTGAAAGTGTGAGATGGTAGAATATGGTTCAGAGCATGGGTTCCCAGACTAAGAGCCCGACTGGTACTTAGTGGGTGCTGACTCTGTCATTTACTAGCCATGTGACTGTAGATGGTATTGATGCTTTATGTTCCTATGTGTGGGTTCAATCCCGGACGTCACATAGCACAGTTGGGAGAGTCAGTGATGTAGTATATGTGTTCATTGTTCTTTTAGGTGCATTCAGTAGGTGTCTCATAAATGCTTATCATTGTCATTATTGTTACTCTCTATGATGTTTGGTATCATCATTGGTATTCTCTGAATGCAATTAAAATTATTTTTGAGGCAAGGGACTCACTATGTTAGCCCAGCTAGTCTCAAAATCATCATTTCCCATTCTCTGCCTCGCTATGGTATTACAGGCTTGCATCACTATGCTCAGGTAATCAGAATTTAGAATATGTGTTTTTTTCCATTGGTTTTTTGGGGTTTTTTTTGGTTTTTTTTTGAGATGGGGTCTTTTGCAGTTCAGGCTTCCCTCAAACTGGTGCGTCTCTACCACTCAAGCGCTAGAATTGTAAGTGTGCATCGCCATGCACGGGATAGATGTCTTTTAAAAACGCTCATCTCATTTCAGCTTCTTCCTCTATCAGGTTATCAGTTTATTGTAGTAAATAGTTTCTGGCCCGGACTTTCAGGCCTAGCCCAGAGGTATAGACCTGCTCTCAGCCTCAGTGCTGCTTAGGCCCAAATAGTCACAGAGATGCTTGTATTAATTTTATGCTGATTGACCTGGGGCCCAGGCCTATAACTTGCTAACTCTTTACTCTTAAACTAACCCATGATTCTTATCTTGTTCAGCCATGGGGCTCGGTACCTTTTCTCAGAGTATTTCAACTTCTTTCCTCTGTGTCTGCTGACATCTCATCTCATCCTCTGGCATTCTGCTCTGCTCTTTCTGTTCCCAGAGTTTTCTCAGTCTGGTAGCCCCGCCCACACTTCCTGTTTGCCTTTAGCCAATTAGCATTTTTACTAAGCGTGCCTGTAATTATTTACAACGTAACAACCTATTTCCCATCCTAAGTTTGTCCCCATTCCCAGTTACCTGCTCCTATGTTCTCACAGTGAGACTGCTCATCCAAATATTTATATAGAGTAAAGGATGCCACAAGAGGTTATGCTATGTTGAATACTTTATTTATATTTTTATGTAAACATAATTTGCTTTGTAGGCACAATATAACAAGATAACGAAAGCTCTGAAGCCACAGACACATTTGACGATGTTAGTTTCATTCCAATAAAGCTCAACCTTCCGAGAAGCTTTTGCAGCTCCCTTAAGGCAAACAGAGACACTCTTTACACTTCCTCCAAGAAACGATTACAACAGGGGAAGGAAGGTGCTTAACACAAGAGTCCACAGGATGACCAACTGATTCCAGTTGTCCCTCAGCCACCCTCCTATTCTTCAAGATGATGTTAAAGGTCACACTCAAGTTTTCACATTCTCTGTTCTCGGTAGAAGTTTTTCATGTGGTTGGGGAGAGATGACTTTCTATGCTTCTCTGCTGTATATGACAAGATCATCTGGATTCTGAATGTGGGTCAGGTTCCCTGTTCCCCAAAGGAGAACCTTCCTATGGCCAGTGACCAGAGGCTATTTCTACATACTAGTAATAGCACTTTGAGAGTTGTCCTCAGGCCTACCCACCCTGGAACATGGTTATAATGGAAAAATAACTGATTACACAGTATTTAGCAAAGGCCATCATCTCTCTGAATAGCCAAATCTGGAGTGCTAATCACTCCCTGGAGCTAGAAAATAAAAGTCTATCGTTGGCACTCTCTTCTAGATATTTTTATCCCTTGGCTTATGGTACCTTTTCTCATTTTCATATTTACTTGCACAGTCACACTGAGGAAAGACTCCATTCAGGTAAATATTTGGCATGAAGAAGTCATCATCACAGATTCAGGATTGAGATAAGGAAACACAGTGAATGACATGAGATTGGTTACGAAGACTTTGCGAACCAAGCAGGGAATTGCTAAAAATGTGTTTATACCCAGCCCATTGGTAAAGAGTAGGGTCCACCCTAAAGCTTGTTAGTGGAGAAAGCGGGCAACACAGGAATCCTCTTAAAGTCTTCAAGAAGAAACACCAACTCAAGGTCATGGGGAGCTCATTAGATCTTCCAGAAGGCAAAATAAATTCAGGGTGCTAATTTCATGGGTTTCTTTTAGATCTAGCTTTGTTTGTGAATGACATATGAACCCTTAGGACAGAGGGCTGGAAGGAGGCAAAAAGGAGCCCCACTGCAGGGGAAGGGAAAATTCTTTTCCTTTAAGGTAACTTTTGTCACTTCAAAGAGAATTTCTTTCAAGCTGGAAAATTGAACAGGGTATGTGATCAAGCAGTTTGGCCCCTGATTTCTAAGGAGCCTGCGAATCAGCACCATGGTTTTGTGTATCAGAGTTGGGGACCTCTACTTGGTGTCTGATGCTGGGTAGCCACCATCTGTATCCCTAGTGCTTGTTACACAGTAGAACATGCTTTGAGAAGCCAAAAGGAACCAAATGATTTTTCAGCTCCAATGTGGTCTTCAAGGGAGCTCTTTTGAGAAAGGTGTTTCTTGGCCAGGAACTTAGAAATAAGCCTGGCAATTCTGAAGGCTGAGGGTGGGAACCTAGGTGAGTTTAATGACATTTGAGTTAGGCCTACACATGGTGAGTGTTCTTAGGATTTAAATAAGGTTTGCAGTCACAGGGAGAATTTTGCTCTTGAGACACGGTTTCAGAGGAGAGGTCTCTGTAGCTGGTCCTCAGATAGATAGATGTTCTTGACCCACCTCTATCCTAGAGAGAATCCATACCTGCCTCCCTAGGTTTATGAATAAGAACCAGGGAACAGGGTTCAAGAGAGGCTTAAGCCTTAAGGTGTAGAGACAAATGCAGGAACATGGCCTCTTAGAAGGAGAGTTTATAAGATCGTGAATGCTCCTCCCGGCCTACTCTCTTGCCACTAGCCGAACTGACAAGTGTCATAACTGGAGGCGTAGCTGATGGCTGGCAGGCAAAGAGTGTCATTGGCCTGAAGAATAATGGGATCTGGACAGGGCTCTGTGACAACACCTTTCAATCAAACTTGGCCTTGCCCGTGTCTGGTTTCAGACGTTGGGCCCTGTGGTCTTATATTAACTTGCAAGGCTATTCTAGAACTGTCAAGAAGGACCCAAAGAAAGATGGGATTGGTACGAGGAAGAGGGGAGAGTATGACACACAGACCAGGAAGGGACACAATACTGTGTGGAATGAGATTGGCACTTAATTCCAAACACAACAGTGATCAACAGTTTCTTAGCTTGGCTGACTGCAGACAAACATGATATGCACTGGACTACAGCATTTGCTCACTGGGGCACAGAAGAGTTCTCATGGCGGCCATTTCTTGCCAGCTACTTTCTCCAAGAGGAGGTCTTACTGGATGAAGGGCATTCTTTCCTTGTTCTCACTGTCGCCTTCATGGTCCTCTTCCTCCTCCCCTGCCTCGCTGGTCTCTGTGCTGTCATTGGCCATCTGCAATTCAACAGAAGTCATGATGGAGGTGATGTACCTGCCCCCTTACCATCAATGAGCATAGAACAAAGCATTGTGGGATGGACCTTTCTTGGTGTGTTCATTCCCATAGGAGAAAGTGCCTCTGAGGATCCCTTCTATACACTCTACTAACACTCACTAGGGCCCCACTGCTTCCTTTAATGTCACGTGTCAGCTCTGGAGGTGATGTCATTGGATCTATATTGAATCTGATAATGCCTAGATTCAGTTTGACCTGTGGAAGGGCTGTTACGTCTTCCCTACCACCAATGTTCCAAATACCCATTCTTCATTCACTCTTTGTTCCTTTGGGTGTCAGGGTAAAAATATTTCCAGAAAACCTGAGCAATAACTGGATGGGGGCAGACCCAAGCTCCTGGGCTGAATGGGGGCATTATTTGGCTTTTATTTGGTGGGCTTTTCCCCTTGGTCAAGCAGATGTAGCCACAATCCAAGGGCCATTAGAATGTCATGGGTTTATGGAGATAGGCAGTGCTTCTGCATGGAAAACCAGTACCAGCTATTTTGCTTAAATGCAATAGTTGGCCAGGGCACCTTTAGAGCCTTCTATGTGTGGGGCTGACCTATTCACATAGGCCACAGGGTATTTGCATCAAAGTCCTGGGATCCTAATCCCTCTCTCTAACCTCATACCATTATTTCTCCTCCAACAGTCCCGTGACTTCGGGAGTATTTTAAAAACTATATCCACGTTGTTAGGAGCAGCCTGCGTCTCAGAGTGTCCCTTCCTTTAACTGTTCTGTATGGAGTGAAATGACCATTACCTTTGAGCCACGCTATAGCTACAGAAGACCAGGAGCTATTTCTGAAAATCTACACTTGGATTGAGAGCTACAGATCCATTTAGTCATTTTTCTTGAGAAAGACAGACGCTGATACAAGTCTAGTGTGTTAGTAAAGAAACTTGAAGCAGCTACAAATCTCCATGTTCTTTATTTAGCTTACCTAGAGCTTAGGATGGCCAGACATGCTCAGTGAATGCCTTTCTAGCTGACCAAGAGGAACCTGTCACTCACTCGCTCATAAACGGGCCCAAAGCTGGAGTACAAAGCAACTTTCCTAGTTTGCAAGCAACCTGAGCACCAGGCTTTGAATGCATGCAGTGGGAGAGTCTATGAATTGAGAACTTACACCATATACCACTCCTCCCTCAAAGCAACCAGTTTGGGAAAAGGTGAATCTGGCATGCTAAACTTGTGGATGCCTGGATATCAGGGTTTTATTCTAATAAAGGGAAGTAAATTGAGCTAGAGCACAAGGAGCATCCTAGAGGCAGTTGGCTTCACTGTTTTGGGCACATGCAGCACATTGTTTAGAATTAACTAGGAGGTCTTCCCACTGGTAACAGCGTAGAGATAGCAACTGTAAAAGGTCCTTTTCTATCATTCCTGCCCTTCCTCACTCAACAATTTCCCCGTCTTTCTCCACTTTCACCTCAGCTGGTAGCTAATCCCTCATTCTGGAGTCATCTGGTCACCCCTAGTTTTCTGAGAGCCTGTAAACTGCCTACACCTGATGGTCCATCAATTTGCCTTTGGTGTTGAGCCGTGTGGTTTCCTCTGCATTCCACTCACCAGCGGAGTCGGGGTCTTTTCTACATCCAGAATCAACTTCCCGATGTTTCCTCGGTCGTGGATGCGCTGCATGGCCTCTTTTACCTGAGACACAAGGTGAGACATAAAGCTCTGATTAGTGGGTGTGGCGCCTGGAAAATGGGCTTGGAAATGTCAATCTGTCGGCCATCCACCAGAGGGCGCCGCAGCTCAAATAGTAGTTCAGAAGCAACTTTTTGGGGCGCTAATGTATTCATTCGCCTTGTGTCAATCATACACTCTGGCCATTTCATGTAAGTCTTATGGGTCTGAAAATAAGGATTACAGTTTTCACAATGAGAATATATATATACCATTATGAATATATAATATATAAAAACGATATATAATATATGTTAAATTCAGAGTAGTCCAAACTGAATGTTAAGCAGTAAAAGCATATATGAGGGTCATTTGAGAACCACGTACTTGTTATATAACCTGAGCTCATAATTTGGCTAAATGAAACAGTTACCAGGGCTAAACCGCATTTGTGTAATCTCTAGCTGCCCGGATGAAACTGCTTCCACCTAGCAGGAACTCTCCACAGCCTAGAAAAGAGGATGGTTTCTTTACCCATATCTGTGCTTGTCAGACTCATGAATATCCCGGGGCCCTCTGTGAAAGGAGGGCTGTAATATACAATCCTGTTTGTTCTGAGCCTTTCCTTCTGCTGCTGTGCTGAAAGTGAACTGCAGGGGGCGCTGTGGACACTAACGGAGGAGACGCTCCCAGATCTCAGTGAAATCTAGGGTGAAATGAATGCAGCTTCTCCTGCTTCAGAAAAGCCAATTTGTAAAAACTTACAATAGACTGAATCTAAATATTTTTGTCAAGTCTCACAATTTAAAAATATTTTTGTTCCTTCAGCCCACAAATATTCAGTAAATGTTGCTTCAAGGCTAGATACTATGACATTAAAAAAAAAAGTTATAAAGTTAGACATAGTTAACTGCGTGTGAGGAACTCAGCCTGTGGCTGATGGAGAAGTGTTTGCTTCATTTGGATCTAAACTCACAGAACCATTAAAATGTTTGTGTTCAAATTGCTTTTCTGGGACGTGAGAGACACAATTCAATTTATGGAAGAAAACCATAAAAGATAATGACTGCATTGCTTTAGTGGCAGAACCTTGAAACAGCTTCTATGTCACAGTAAAGGGATGGGTAAATAAACAATGGCTTCTACATTTATCTAGTAAATGGAAATGCTGCCTGGCTGTTAAAAGAAGGAGAGATATATGCCACTAATTATAAAGGAGACGCAGCAGGATAGAATGCTTTTGTAATCTTGCTAAATGAGAAAGCGGACAGGCTCACTTTTGTTTACATTTCCATAAAAATGCAGATATTCTGAAATAACTGGGAAGGCTTGCAGGCATACCTTGAAAATTAAGTGGAGGAGAGGAGGGTCTTTTAAATCTACCATCCAAATAACGCTATGCGGTCAAATCAACATTTACTATAAATTGAATGCATCTTTCAAACACAGGGAAACAATCTCTGTTGCGTAGACTGATAGTGTTATGTGACTTTTAATATTTTTGACCTTCCCAGTACACAAACCTGTTGATTCCTTCCATTTATGAAGTGACGCTGAAGTATTTTCACGCTTGGTCATAACAACAGGTACCACCGTTGCCCCTGGTAACTGAGGCAGGTCGATTCCAAAGTTCTTCATGGATTCCACCATGTGTGGGTGCTCTCATATGTATCTGCATAGAACCTATATACATTTCCCCGTAGACTTAAGTCCTTTAAGACTTTGGATTACTTGCAACACAAAATACAACGCAATAGATACTGGGCTGTTCTACCATACAGAGAGTCATGACAGCAAATCAAAGAATGCATGTTCATGTGATGGTCTCCCTCCCCCCCCAGTATTTCCTATTTAAGGTTGGCTAAAATTGCTCATGTAGGATCTCAATAGATGAGGCAGGCTCACTGTGCTTATTGAAAAGCTCTATGTGGTGACAGATAATTGTTAGTATAGCTCTCTGCCCATCCTGGGAGTCATGTTTTTGTGTGAGTCTCTTGTGTAGGCTACAACCAGAGACCTCCTTCCCTGCAGTGCACTCTGATGGGATGGACTCCCACTTTCAAAATTAAGTTACAGAAGACCCCATCTATGCTGCAGTGACTCTAGTAAGAAATGCTACAATATTTGGGGCTACCCTATACAGTCCCTACATGACAGAGACCTAAGACATGATCCATCCAATAGTCAGGAAGGAACTGATACCCTCAGATCCTCCAAGAATTTAAATCTTGCCAACAACTCCTAAAAAACTTAGAAGTAGAACTAGAAACGAGATCATTTCCTGACATCTCCATGGTAGCTTTGGGGGGAGGGGGCAAAGGACCCAGAAAATCACACCCAGTTCCCTGTACCCTATCCCAAGCCTGTGAAACCACCAATACTTTAAAGTTCACTGGGATTTTTTTGGGAGCAGAGGGAGGTAAATGAGATGAATACTTAACAGACTCCTATCTTGCATATGCAATGCTTAGCTTGCAGGATAGTTATAGCACCCATTTTAAGGATAAGTAACCTGAGGCCAAAGATTATAAGCAGTTCACTCAAAGGTTACAGGGCTATGGGAACAGCGGTGTGACTCAGATTCAGGCTGGATAGACTCCAAATCCAGCATTTCCCCTCAATTTTATCCAGAGCGGGCTGTTTCACTTGGTTCTTAAAAGTAGAAGGTGGTAACAACAACCCTCACTATGCTGCTTTTGTGTATTATGACCCCTGGGTGCCCTCTGTATATCAGACAAGTGTTCAAGTACAGACTCACATTCTTAACCTCTTGATGGTGGATTTTGGCCAAGCACTTGACCATTGCTCCGAGTCCCTCATTGTCAGATCTGGCTTTACCTCTAATTCCTCACCAGTGAATTCTGACCAAGCGCTCTACTACTGAGTCACATTGCCAGACCTTTCCTGGTGGTTTCTAGCCACACACTCTGCTACTGGCCCATCACTGGCTATGGCAGTTTGAATGAAATTGGCCCCTATAAATTCATAGGAAGTAGCATTATTAGGTGGTATGGCTTTGTTGGAGGAAGTGTGCCACTGTCCTGTGAGTGAGGATTCCTGTGCTCAGGATACCACCCAGTCTCTTCAGTCGACTTCCTGTTGCCTACAAGATGTAGGACCCTCAGCTCTTTCTCCAGCACCACATCTGTCTAGATGCTGCCACACTTCTCACCATGATGATAATGGACTGAACCTCTGAAACGGTAAGCCAGCTCCCCAGTTAAATGTTTTCCTCTATAAAAGTTGCTGTGATCATGGTGTTTCTTCCCAGCAATAGAAACCCCAATAAAGACACTGACAGATTCTAGGCAAATGTTCTACCATTGAGCCCCAGCCCTAGCCTTCCTTTTACTTTTTATTTTGAGACATGGTTTCCCTCAGTTTCCCGGGGTGGTCTGGAACTCAGTCTGAATCCAAGTAGACAATGAATTTGTAATCCTTCTGTCTCTGCATCTGGATGACAGGACACAGTGAAGCATACTTTAAGCTGCTTCTGTACTTAGCTGGAGTCCAGGAAAATGTAAAGAGCTGTTTTCTCACAAGTTAAAGTGGATCACGATGCTGGAGGGTTGGGGGAAGTCCCCTGTAGGGTTTCCTTTAATCTGCATATTTTTGGAAATTTCTCTCTGAAATGAAACATCGCCTTGAAGTCCTGTCTATGGCAAATGGATAAAGGACCAGAAGTAATCTCAAGAGGTCATTTAATTACCCCCATCCCAGTCCTGCTGTTAGACTTTCCACACTCTTTTAAGGTTGCTCCTGGAGCTGCGCAGGAGTCCCACTGCCAAAGGCTTAGAAGGAAGGAGCCTACTACTTTTGATCAATTCTTTATCAGGCACCGTGCGTAGCATTTTGCACGTGTGGTACTATTTCACCCACATGCTGGGCTTCTTGAGGGAATGTTTGCATCGGTTTTCACCGATGAAAATCTCAGGAGGAAGCATCTGAGAGGGCTGCTTTTGCCTGTCACTCAAAAGGGGGAATTGTGCGGGAGAAGTGAATGTCAGTTTCTCCCTCTAAGGCTCTGAGCAAAACCCACTACAGGGCTGTGCTGGCCACACCCCCAAGACTGTCCTTAGCTGACATTTCTGAACAGTGTTTAGATTTGACAGCCAATTATAAAAGGTCCCCTAATAGGTGATGTTCTCCATAAACTATGTACCAGATTTCAAAGATTTAGAAGTTATGAAGCCACCAGAATGCAAAACGGCCTGGAGAGATGGCTCAGTGGTTAAGGGCACATACTGCTTTGCCAGAGGACCAGAGTTTGGTTTCCAGCATCCATATCAGGTATTGGGTAATTCACAGCTACCTGTAACTCCACCTCTAGGGGGATTCACTGCTGCTTCTGGCCTCCAAGGACAGCTGCACTCACACTGTATTCCACATAGGCATATTCATGTACACCCCCCCACATACATACACACATATGTACAAGTAATAAAAACTTATAAAAATAATTTTTATAAACAAAAAGTATAAAATATGTTAGTGAGAATTGTGGACAATGCATAAGTTCAAATTATAATATTTAGACATTGGCTTAAGGCAGGCTCATTCAAATTATCTTCTCATCCCCTTCTGAATGGTCTGAGTGGAGCACGTCAAAGCTTCGCCAGTGGCTGGCCACGTGTTTGGCTCTGCCCTTGCCTGGCTGCTCCAGGAACAATGTCTGCTATCTGAGTGGCCAAAAGTCCTTCCCTCAATTCCTGGACCCTTCACCCCACAACTGAAGATATGCCTGAGGCTCAGATGGCTGTCTGCTGTGCTTCTGCATGCTCCAGGTTGCTTTCTGGAGCTTCCTGTTCTGGCACTAACTCAGCTAACAGCTCAGCTATGAGCTCTTCTGGGTACTTATTCTGTGTACCATAAACTTGACCTTCACAATCTGGCCAAGGACTGTGAGGTCATGGCAATTTGGATTGGTCATTAACATCAGCGTCACCCCTGGATTTGTAATATCTCCACCAGCCTTTATATTGTAAGCCAACAGAACAACGCAGCCAAATACAAACACAAGGCAAACTACAGATATGACAAAGTGTTTTCTGACTAGGCACAGGAAGAAACGTAACAAAGCAGCTAATGAAATTGATTTCAGTAATGTATTTTAACCAGCTCTATCAGTCATACTTAGCTTTAATTGTTAATACCTTAGTTTAACTTGAGAAGGGAGGATCAGCTGAGGGGTTCCAAAGTACAGATTGATTCACCCGAGGGCATGTCTGTGGGGGATTGTTTCATTAGTTGATATAGGAGTGCCCAGAGAACCGTGGGTGGTACCATTCCCTGGGAAGGCGGTCCCGTCTAGTATACAAAGTGCTGGTCTATGTGCTGTTCAACAGTGTTCCTCCATGATTTCTACTTCGGCTTCCTGCCCTGACTTCCCTCAGTGAGGGACTGTGACCTGTAAGTGGAACTAAACCCTTTTTACCTTCATGTTTGCTTTTGATCTCGATATTTTCCACAGTGAAAGACTGTAATTGGGACACTATTCAAAGCTCTCTCATTTCAATATGTACTCAAAGTGATATTAAGCTAATGATGTGTGTTTGTTCTGTGTTTTGGGAATTTGGGGGTATACAGCAAACTTAGAAAGTATCTCTTAAAATACTCAGAGGCCCCACATGGTTCATGGGCAGCATGGGGATGCCTATAGGAATCCCAGTGCAAAGGAAGGTCAGCATATGATAACCTACAGAATGAATGTATACATAACTGAATAGATGAGGGAACAAGTGGCTATGTGAAGCGGTTGAGATGCTATGTGGCTGAGCCTCACCCAGTGGGTTTTCATCCCGTGTCTACCCCATTTCCCAGGGTGGGGCAGTTGTTTCTTGGTGGCCTGCTCTGTGCTTCCTGGGTGGCCTAGAGGAATCTGTTCCTAATCAGAGCTGTGCTCCCCATACACTGTGGGAGACCCTTCTGCTAGCTGTTAGGCTAGCCAGATGTGTCTCGGTAGTTGGATTTCCCAGAACTGGACAATGTGGAAGTTCTCAGACTATATCCATTGGCACTAGTTTCCCATCCACACGGGGGGGGGGGGGGCAGGACATTTGAAGCATGCCATGTAGACACCTCAGCATTTCAAGATCCTGAAGTCACTTGAGCCCTTTCTGATATGACTGTTTTTCAGGAGGCTACTGGATGGAGACCCAAGCAGATAGTGGCTCAGGTGACTGGCTCTGCTTCTACTTGATAGCACTGTTCTATGTCCTTGGGTTTTGTCTTTCTTCTACATGACATAGTAACACCTATGCTAGCTACTGACTCTCTCTACCATTCGACAGTGCCAACGTCCAGGTAGAATGGGTGTGCTCTATTTTTTTTAGAGGCCTTTATTTTTAAACTCATGGGTATATCTGTGTGCGTGTATGTGAGTATATGCGCACAAGAGTGCTGTGCCCTTAGAGACCTTAAGAGGGTGTTGTATCCCCCTGGAGCTGGAGTTACAAGCAGTTGTGAGTTATCCCTACATGACGTTCCATGACCCCATCAACAATATACTCAAAAGGGAGAGAATGATGTTTGGCTATGAAGAGAACATGGCAATCTGTTTAGATAGTAGGACATGGAAGGACAGTGGACCTCCTCCGTGTTCCATCACCCCACCTCCAGCATTTCCTGTTTACTAACTACCTGCCGTTCCTGTGGGAGCCCCAGCCTGCCCTTCAGAGTCTCAGCACCTCAGTCGGAATCTAGACTCCTGCATTCATTATATGACATTATTATTTAATGTTCCTGGGACACTTTTCCCCTGTGAAGTATAGGTAAAGTTTTGCATATATTCTTCTTCCTGATGTAACAAATAACATAGTAACATGGTGCTCAAAGCACAACTGTATTTTCCTACCTGGGGGTCATGTGATGTGTGTCATCCAGGTCCAAAATCAAGGTAGGTACACGACCAAGATTTCTTTTGAGGCTCAGGGAAGGAACCCTTTTTTTTTTTTTTTTTTTTTTTTGACTTTTCCAGCTTCTGGAGCCCTGCATCTCTTTGCCATTACATTTCCCGCTGCCATCTTTAAAGCCAGCAGCACAGAACTTCCTCACCTCTCCATCTTCGGTCTTCTTGCCTCTGACTTTTAAGGACACTGTTTACTCAGAGCCCTAAAGATAATCCAGGACAACCTTTCTCAAGATCCTTAGATTAGTCTCACTTGTGAAATCACTTTTGCTTTGTAAGGCCACATGACCCCGAGTTCTGGGGATGAGGATGTAGATGTTTTTAAGGGAAACTTATTTTGTCCATCACAAAGTTAGGATCACTTCATAGAAGGGCCAGTATGAGGAGTGACAGGGGTGGGCCACCAGGGATTTGACATAGTGATTGTCCCAAACTAATTTCATGTGATGTTTGCTCAGAAGACATTCTCTTCCCTGGTTTAGGGGGAAACCTGAGGTCTCAGCGCCCTCTATTGGAATTCTAAAAGATAACCAAGTTCTCCCATACATTCTGTCCTAGTGGCTCAGGTTGGTCTTGGGGATGTGGGAAAATTAGCCACTCTTGGGCTGGATGCCTCTGCTTGTACTCTTGCTTCTGGCCCTGCTCATGTGACATCAGACCTGGTTGTGACACCGGGATTATGTAGTGTGACTGACAGGACCTGTAACTGACTATGAAGTATGAGGGTGGTGTGAACAAAAGATGGTAATGCTCTAAGATATGAATGAGTCAGAGCAGGTGACAAGTGAGGGCATCTGGCAACACTGTAGGGATGACAATGATGGTAAAATAACGCACATCCATATGAGGCTCCTCCCCATTGTCATCTTTGACCTTCATTATTGAACAATGCACCCTGGTGAACATAGATTTCTTTTCTCATCTCCAACCTAAAATGGGGATCCAAGACAGAACAGGCCCTGGGATCTGAGATTCAGGAGTAGGAAGAGGAGGGAGGCCTCAGAGGGAGGAAGGCCAATGGCAATTAGGTGTCCCTGGAGAGGGTTTAGAATCAGCAGAGCTAAGCCACACAGTGCACCGACTGAGAACAGCCCCTTGTGGGTATCCTGGACTCTTACCTCTTGTATTTTGCTTCTTTACAGACACATAGGTAACCGAGACTCTCATTCTCCAAACCCATGCCGTCCATGCAAATTTCCCTAGCTGTTGCACCCAAGGTTAAACACAGATGGTCATGGAGGTTGCAGCCTCTTAATGGAGGTTCTCAGAATAATTTATTTAAAGCTACTTCATTGTGTGCAGGTAGCCTTACTCACGGAGTGTCGCTGGCTGATTTGTGTAGCCTCTGCACTACAACCTAGCATAGTTCATCTGGTGCCACTGGTTCACGCTCTGCGTGAAGTCCATTGTGTTTAATACTCAGTGCATGACCCACAAGGAAAATTTAATTGGCTCACAGCATGTAGGAGCAGGGGAGTTGTGGAGCAATGACAAAGGAATGTGCTTATTTCCATGTGCACCAGAACTAGAAGTGATGGAGTTTCCTGAAGTCCAACAATGCTGGCTCACAGATTGCACCCTTGCTGTTTTGTTTATTCTGAAGATATTGTGCCTCTGTTTATTTCTCTGCCAGACTCTGCCAGAAGAACAGGAGACAAGACGGATGGGGAGGCTTCTCCTTGGTCATCGCTGTTTAGTGGAAGCAGATAATGGAGGCAGATTTCTGGCAGAAGCTAGGTTTCTTTGTAACTGAAGCCATTGCCAGCTCCCAGCTCTCTCTCTCTGGCATCTGGTAGTGTGACTGTCCCGACAAGCAAAAGGCATTTTAAAGATACATTTGTGTCCTTCTTTTTGGCTAACAAACTATTGAAACAAAGTGCCTGAAGGAATTGGAATTTCCCCCAGAATGGCATGCTAGGAGATGAGAAGCTGCCAAACAGAAGGGAGGCTTGTGTCCCAGGAAGGAATGTCACACAGTTCTGAGAATTAACCATAACTCTAACCTTGTAGGAGAGACTGGCCCTCAGACAATGAATGGCAGAACCACAGCTGGACCGGAATTGTTTTGGTAAAAATATCTCTGGCCTCTGCTTTGACCCAAACGTCATTCCAGAACCCTGGACTGCAGGGTGAGGTAGGGGCTGGATCCTGTTCTTCCCAGAGTGGCCACATTGAATAAATCTCCCTTTTCTGGTTTTATCTCTTACTTTAGATAGATAAACACAGTTTAGTGGGTGTGTCAGGGACCAGGCTCTTACCTTACAAGCCTAGTAATGGTAACTCTTGCTCTCTCCCACACACCTTCAAGCCTGGGATGGGCAAGATCTTTCTACTATTTCTTGCTGGTTCCTAGGTGTCGTCTGGATGGAATCTACATACCTGAACCCAATCTGTCTTTGGCCGTGAACTGTAGACAATTTTACACTCACAGCATCAATGAAAGTTGACATGTCATTGTTATTAAATAGAATGTCTTTAAACTGAGAATAATTGCTGGGAGAAGCCTTAAATGTCAAATATTAATCATTCTCCTTAGGGGCCTTATTTTTAGTTTTATTTTTATAAACCTTAAGTCTATACTGATGACTAGAAGAAGATCCTTTACAAAAGATTCAAAATTTATTTTACTAAGCACAACACCCTGTAGAGTCTTTGCCCCTTGGTATTTCTTCAGGGCCTGTATGACGTCAGAGAGCTGGTTCACACTATGACACAGTCATGTAAGTTTGCTGCTTGTCTTTGACATTTTTTAGCAAGTTGGTTAAGATCTGGAAATGGATGAAGTAAATCCTCCTGGAAAGTCTGCCTTTGTTTTGAATCTTCTACAAAACCTCCCACTAAATCTGAGTTTTTTAAAAAAAATAAGGGTTAGTTGAGGAAGACCCCCTGAAAAGTCTCTGATGTAAACAGATGCCCGGATGATCCAGCATTTCAGAGCACCTCTGCATCCAGAACAGCTTCAAAGAGAGTAGATGAGATGACCCAGCTTCACAGAATACTCCAGTCAGGACTTGACCGTAATCCTAAATTTTCTCAAGATCTATAAGATTACTAATGCCTCAAATCAGCAAAAAGTAGTCTAGAAACTGTGCCAGGGAAGAGAGTCTGAACCAGAGACTGTTTACACTGGGTTGGCCTGTGAACATGACTGAAGGGAACCCTCTGAACTGAATTCATTGATGTGGGGAGACCCAGCCCACTGTAGGAAGCACAACTCCCTATGAAGCTGAGCAAGAACAATTTCCCTCTCTGCTGTTGACCGCAGATGAGCTGTGACTAGTTTTTTGAAGGTCTTGGCACCTTGATGTCTCCACAATGACCTGGCATTGTAACCTGGCCTTGTAAGTTGCATAATGATGGGTTGTAACTTGGAATTGTAAATTAAAATAAGTTCCCTTCTTCCCTAGTTGTCAGAGTATTTTTCTGCAGCAACCGAGTTGAAAGAAGAGCATGTATCATGCAAACAGAACACCCCTGTATTTCCAAGGCACTACCTGAGAGGCTCAATTCTTTTATACTTAGACAATGAGGGTTATAGAAAGCTCAGTTTTTGTTTGGGGTTTCATTTCATGCTTCATAATATTCAATTTTCTTTTGAATGGTGTGAGAGACACAGAGTCATTAAGGAACAACTGACATCACTTAATAACCATGACACCGGGCTTGTGTTATGAATAGTTCTCAACTATCCATTTAAGATAAGCAAAGAAATGAAGATGGATAATTCTATGAATCACTGTGCCTATTAGGTGATAAATTAAAAGCTTTGAAAATGAAGAATTGAGAAATACCATAAAGACAAGACACATCTAGTAAAGTCATCTGTGAGACATTTACACTAATCATGCCCATCTCTGGGTGGAACCAAGGATTTCTTCAAATCAAAATTGGGTGTTTAAGAGCAGAATAATCATGATAAGTACCCACAGGATCTGAATTCCTGGCTTTGCTGTGTAGTTTCAGACATGAAAGTGATCGATGCCCCCAAATTAAAAAAATATTTTGTAAAATTATGTGCACGTGTGTATGGGTATGTTTCTGTGAATGCAGGTATCTATAGAGTCCAGAGGAAGGTATGAGATCCCTTAGAGCTGGAGTATCAGTCAGTTATGAGCCATGGGAACCGAAGATGGCTCGTCTGCAAGAGCAGCAACTTCTCTTAACTGTTGGGTCATCTATCCCGCCCTCAGCTCCAAGGTTTATGGAAGAATGACTAGAATTATGAAATGTGAGACCTATGGACTGACCTGTCAAGGAGAATACAAAAATGAGATAACCCCGTCTCCTCCTTGGATAAGCTACATGTGGATCTTTGTGGTAATGTAGGACATGGAGACACATTTAAGGAGGAGCCTATTCTCAGAACCATGCAAGGTCAGAATTAGCACCAGAAAGTAAGTACTACCTTTCATTTTTAACTGTAGCAACCAGTCTGTTTTCCTTTTGTCTGAGCTTGTACGGATGATCATCATTTTGGAAGGCAGGAGGTGAATTAAATATATTTAAGGCGAGTGTCTACCTGGCAATAAGATGGCTAGTGGGAATATTTAAAAAGGATCATGTTTGTGTGGATATATACATGATTGTGCTTTGTGAGGGTGCATGTGTTAACCTCAGATGCCCTCGTCAATCATGTTCCACCTTATATCTCAGTAATTTTCTACTGTGTTCTTTAATGCAGGGTCTCTCATTGAACCTAGAGCTTATCAGTTTTGGCCACCCAGCTCCAGGGATCCTCCAGGCTCTGCATTTCCTATGCTGGGATTACAGATATATAATACTCTGTGTGGCTTCTTACATGGGTACTTGAGATTAAACTTAAGTCTTCTCTGGGCTTGCGTGGCCAGCACTTTACTGACTGAGCCATCTCTCCAGCTCCTTCAAAAGAATTTTAAGGGGGAAATTAGTAGCAATCATTGGCTCAGAGGACACCAGGTGCATTCTGAGAGTAAGGAGGAAAGAAAAAAGCAAGCCACAACCACCTGGGTGGAGTGGTCCATTCTTTAGTCGTGAGGATGGGGTTCCTTGGTCAAGTATATATTTTGATCAAATAGAGGTCCAAGTTAACAGAGCCAAAGTGAGCCATGCAGCAGAAATTCACCTAATCTGTTATAGTGTGTCTGAGCACTCATACTTACTTGGCTCTATTTTTTTTTTTTAATGAAAGAAAGAGGGAGGAAAATTGTTGAATGTATTGCTTTGATAATTATTAATTTAGTCATTAATTTTGTTTTTGAGACATAGTACATAGATGGAATGTACTCAAGGATGATCCTGAACTTGTGAGTCTCTCTCTTCTACTTTCTGAGTGCTGAGATCATAGGCATGCTCTGCTTGGCTTTTATGCTTGTCCAATTAGCAATGGATTTGGATGGTTGAGGTAAGCATCCAATGAATGTTAATTCCAGTGTGTTTCAGGCCAGGGAGAGGAAGAGAGATATAAAGGTACAAAAAGTTTCCTCTCTGGAGATAACAGTCTCACAGACAGGCCTATGTGTCAATATACACTGTAAATCTTTGTTGCTACTGCAGTTCTGGGAGTAAAACCAAAGTCCTCATGCCTGCTAGGTATACACCTGCCATAATACAAAAGCCATGCCCCTGTCTTCTTGCACAGGAGAAGTGCTGGGGGTGTGAAAAGCACAGAAGAGGGAGCAGTTTGTCTGGGAATAGGCCAAGGATGAAAACATGAGACAGCCATGGAGAGGAGCTGATTTCTCATCTGGGTCTTGAAGAGGGCTTAGAAATCTAACACTCAGCCAAATGGAAGGACAGAAGTAATCTAAGAAAGTATTGTCCTCTCTAGCAAAGGGGAGGTTAAGATAATAACCTGAGCTGCGACATTTGTGAAGTCCACAGACAATGGGGGAACTTAGAGACTATAGTTAATGTTTATTTTTGTTTTAGGTATTTTAGAAAAAAATTATCCATCAGGGAAGAGATGCAACATTTTTGCTGGAAAGGACCTAGTTCCTTAGTAAGGAGGTAATGACCTTGCTGCCAGGTTACGTGGGTTTTACCTACTCACAGGTGAACAGCTGAGTCTTTTCTACCATGGCTGAATGTTTTCACCTAGAATTATCAAAAGAAAAAAATTATGGAAAGGGTTAAAGACTGTAAAGAAGTGCAGGGCCAAGGAAATGGCTCAGTTGGTTAAAAACAAAAACAAAAAAACAAAACAAAACAACAACAAAAACAACAACTAGCCACGCAATCATGAAGACCTGAGTTTAATCCCCTGGACCAAGTAAAATTGCCGTGTGATAGCTCATGCTTATAACTGTTGCTGGGGGAGTAGAGACAGGAGGATCCTTTGGGCTTAGTGGCCAGTCAGTGTATCCAAATCCATGAGCTCAAAAAATAAGGCAGAGAAGACATACAAGATAGTGACCTCTGAGACACACACACACATACACACACACACACACACACACACACACACACACATACACACACACATACACACACACACACACACACAGAGAGAGAGAGAGAGAGAGAGAGAGAGAGAGAGAGAGAGAGAGAGAGAGAGAGAGAGAGAGAGGTGTCAAAAGATCTTTCAAGGCCTTGAAAGTCCTTACGTGGTTAGCCATATTTAAAGGAGATGATAGTGGACCTCAATGACATTGGAAGCTACAATTTAGTAGGCACAGGTGGCCTTTTCCTTAGGCTTGCAGACAAAAGGCTTGTTTGCCGGGAATAGGGGGAATTTCAGTACTTAAGGGAATTGAGATGCATTGCCTAAGTGGAATGGAAATGACCGATCCTGTGTAAAAAGCATTTAGAACAAAGCAGAGCAGTTCTGTGCAAAATGCTCCTCCAGAAGGCTGGTTCTTTCTTCGATGGAGGGCTGTCTCTGTTGGCTCCTTCCACAGAGAGAGGGAGAATGGGGAGGGCTCTGGGCTCTGAAGAAGCACATAGTATTGTGAGTCACTGCCAGTGGATTGTGGGAGAGAGATGAAACAAAAACGTTGGGAAATGTAAAGGGCGAGGCAGGGATGGTAAGTCCCTGAGTGGCAGGAGGACATTGCATAGCACCATCATGGCAGCTGACACATGGCAGGTGCCTGCCAGGTGCTGTCACCAAGCAAAGCACCTTATATGCATTCTCTCATTTTGTTGCACGAGTACCACGAAGCAGGTGGGAGTCTGTCAGGCTGTCACTCAGGGTTACATAAAAATACTTCCGTTTTTTCCTCTTGAGTTTCTGTCACTCATGTAAGAGTGTCAAAAAGGAGAATGGAGTTGTGTGAGGTTAATGGCTTGCCCAGGCCATTAAGGAGAAGCTAGCTCTGTGTACATGCAGAGCTTGAGGCACTGTCTGAAGGCTGAGGCATGCTGGGGATTGCAGCACGGGACCATCAATGATACACTGTTTCCCCTGCACTTGGGCTTCCTAGGTCATCACTTTTACTCTGTCCATAGTCTAAGGAGGGATTGTTCAATGAATGACATGCAGGGCTGGCTGCTTCTTTGCTGGGATAGTGGTCCTATGCACCACAGAAGAGTAACTCACACTCTTGGTTTTACTGTATAGTTATAGACAACACTCTCTAGTTGTGACAAAGGCATTTCCAGGCTTTATCAAATGCCACCCTACTGCACAATTCCCTCCAGGTAAGAACTAAAAGATCATGGGAATGTATTGTATGTCTTCACCTTTCCATTGGTTGATAGACGTGTTTTTCAAAACAGCATCTTGCCACATCTTAATCCCATGTAAGAACTTGGACAGGGACTACCTACCAATGATGGGGTTCTGTTTTGTCCCTGGGACTGGGAAGAGAGTATGGCTCACAGCCTGGGAGATGCTCAGTAACAGAACAATTTCGTGGTGATATATATTCAATAAAATATCAGCCTCCGACTTCATATGCTCATCAATTAGATTTTTTTTCTTAAAATTTAGATTGGAGACAGCCTCAGTCACACACAATAGTTCCTGAATGAGTGATAAGCTGGTTCTCTTAGCTCCTTTTTCTTTGTGCTGATAAAATGCCCTGACAGAAGCAACTTAAGGGATACAGGGTTTATTCTGGATCATAGTTCAAGGGCATAGTCCATCATGGTAGAGAAGAATAGGTAGCACTTCTAGAGGGCAGCAGGTCACATTGCAGCCACAATCAGAGTGAAGAGTGATGAATACATGCTACAGCTCAGTTCCCTCTCTCTACTTATATATATTCATAAAATATTTATATATTTGTATATATGGTCAGGATTGTAGCCAAGGGAATTGTACCACCCACACTGGGCAGACCTTCCACCTCAGTTAACATAATTACGATAATTGCCCTCAGCCACAGCCAGAGATGATTCTAGATTCTGTTAAGTGGACGAATAACAGTGACCATCACACTGGCCATGCTGTCTCCTACATGTTCCCAAGGCTCTGAAATTCTGGAGCTTCTGAATTTAAACAGGGCTTTACTTCATAAACAGCGCTTGTTCATCATGAGATAGACACTGTGCTTGGCTGATTCATGTGACGTCTTTGGCTGGGCTAAGGATGAGATGATGAACACCTGGATGAGGCCTTGTTACTGCTTGGTTAAAGCATCACACCATACTGTAAATCTGCAGAGAGCTACAGTGAAGGGTCTTTCAGTTCCAGGCCATCAGAGGAGTTGGATCCCAGCCTCTGTTCTGTGCAAGCATCAAATGATTAGATTTCCACTCAGTGCAGAAAGAGCCCTTCAGGCTCTTATTGTCCTGTTAATTAAACTCACTCACCATCTTTGTGTAGTCCCTCACTGAAGACCCATCACCAGAAAGGGGATGGTCGAATAACATGATAGTGGGGGGATCGTAAAATGTATCCGATGAATTAGAATCACAGGATTGATAGAACTGCCCATAGCCTATAGGAATATGATAAGACCAACCTTATTGTGATATTAGTCGAAATACTAAAAGCAGAGGTGCATGTTAGGATTGTAGCAGGTGGGCCTGAGTCATCCTTAGGGAGGAAATAGAAGCCAGTATGAGCCACAGGCTAGTAGGGACACACATCCCTACATTAAGAAATACAAAGCAGGGGTTGGGAGATGACTCAGCAGGCAAAGGCACTTGCCTCCAAGATTGAGAACCTGAGTTCGGTCCCTGGAACCTACATGGTAGAAAGAGAGAACTGGACCCTTCCGGTTGTCTTATGACCTTCATATACAAAGTGGTATTTATTTGCATGCCTGTGTATTGTGCACAGGCCCACGTGTGTATACACACACACACTAAAATCAATACAAAAATTAAAAAAAAACACACAAAATAGTATTTTGCCAAGTGAAATTTTTTTTTAAGGGCAACCATACCAGAATAGTAGTTACATCTGGCTATATTTACAGATAAGCAAATAATTGCATACAGAAAGGACAGATATATATCTTAAAAAGTTATAACCCCTAGTTAGCTCACCTAATTAGACCTAACTTTCATCTTCTTCATTTAGATTTATGTTTTTAAAAATATACATTAAGCTATTAAGGACCAGGTTCCAGAGAAAGCATGTGTAGTGGACAGTCTAGAGACTTTGTTGAGAGACGTGTGAGCAAGCCCTAAGTAAGTAGAGAGCCTGCTTCATGTCTCCTAAAAGGCAGAGTTCACAGCTTTCCCTGTCAAATCCTTGCCAGGGTGACCAAGCATAGGGTTCCCTGTCATAAAGCACCTTAGAAACCAATGGTCAGTTAAAGCTAAAGGAGCAAGCTCTGAAAAGATTTGCCACAAAACAGTGCATCTGCTGCCTATTAGGAGGCTGCGATGGAGGGAGCACGGTTATTCTTACTTTGCTTACATAGGAAAAGGAGAGACAGACATGGAGGTGAATCTGCCTATGGCTGTTGATATAGCAGAGAGAAGAGCTGGGAGTACAACCCAGCTCTTTGACAAAATATAATCAAGCTAGATAGCTGGTAGATAGGTGGATAAAAGCATTTACTTCACAGGCTTGGAAATCCAGTCCAGTTCCCAGAACCAGACTCCTTGGGGGGGGGGGGTCATCTTCTGACCTCTACAAGTGTACTTTGGCAAGTGTGCACAATACTCACCTCCCTTCCCCCTCCTCCCTCTCATACACACATGTATTAATAATAATAATAATAATAAGCATATTCAGATGGGGTGATATCATACCCAAGACTTATCTTAAAATGCTAGGGGCTGAAAACAAAGAAGACACAGTGTTAATCACCATGGAAACAAGGTGAAGGGTAGTACCCAAGTGCAGGGAAAGAGCAACAGGCCTTTGATATTTCAGTATTGATGCTTTTATCTGGTTTGAAAATTCTAAAAGATTTACGAATGCGAACTTAGGGTTTTCTTTGCAATCAACAACTATAATAATGACTTTGTGCTCAAGTGTTCATCCACTGTGCCAGATTATGATGAGGATGTTATGAGTGAAGGGTTTGGGCCCTTTACACATTCAATGCTTAGAGAAGTATTCCCGTTTCCCCAAAGACGGATGTGCCTTTTAAATGAACCAGTTCACCTTTGCCAAGGCAAAAACTTCAACCAGCTCTCAGCTAGGCAGCATGCACAGATGAATGTTTGCAAAGCTGTACCCCGGAGAAGCCCACAGGCTGAGAGAGGAGGGGGCCATGGAGACAATCAATTCTCATAGAGTGTGGGAAGAGCTACGTTCTCAGAATGAATGGAGAGGTGTGGGAGTCTAGGGGAGGAAATGACTCAATTTGGAGAAAAGTGGCATTCTCCCTGGGGTTTCCGGAAAGGAAGCTGTGTACCCTCAGACCAGAGTCTGGAAGGGGAGTAGGTGGCTCAGTCAGGAAAATGGAGTTGGGGGTGTCACTATGCCTCCTGGGGACACTATTGACTGTACAGGCGTGGCTTTGTGAGGAGCAGTAAGGAGCCATGAAAGGTTTCAGAAAGACTTTCCAGAAGGCAATGCTGGCAGGTGGAGAAACGGTGAGTCTAGTGGAAACAGGGAGTGAGGGCTGCTTGAGAAGACAGAGCTGTCAAGGTTTGAAGTGTGCTAAGTCCCTGTTTTTAGGATCGTTTTCAGTTGTTGGCAAGTCAGGAAATTCCCCCAATTGGCAGAGAGGATTCTCCACAGTGACCTGTGTTTTGAAAGGCTCTGTCAGAGAAAGATGAAATCTTGAGATAATTTGGTTTATTTTCATCCATTTCAATTAGCACTGGAAACAGATGGTCTCATCAGCCCTGGAACTTCCTTATGTTCCCCTGTCAGCATCTGTGTGACTCTAAGGTATAATTTTTAATTATCCCTGCCCATTTGAGGGAACATGAAGGGAAAACAGGAGCGTTGAAACCCCCTTTTAAAAATGTTTTCTTTAGTATCTTTCCTGCTTGCCTGTCAGCTATTTTTTTTTCTCTTTCAAGTACCAAGGACTATCTGTTAGCCTAGGGTCTATGTTGCCATGGTAACAAGACCAAACCAGCCCTAATATGTAGGGAGGGTTTAGTTGAGGGAGACACTGTGTGTTAGCTACTGGGTAATGTGTTGGGCATAGCATTGTCAGATTGGACTCTGGTCCTAAAGCAGGATTCATAAGGGCTCGGAATGGAGTGCATGTGCTTGGTAGTTAGCAGACAGCCAGACCCTCTAGAGTCTTGGGGAGTGGGTTCAGAAAGGTTCGCACAGCAAAGGATTTGGTAGAAGGTGGTAGGAAGGTATGTGGCAATTCCTCCATTCCAATAAGAAGCAAGTCATATCCTTTGTCTAAGTCATTGCACACAGTCTAAGGAGTGTTTGTAGGGGTTAGAGAGATGACTCAGCACTTAAGAGTGCTTGCTGGTCTTGCAGAGGATCTGAGTTTGGTTCCTAGCACCCACATCTGGAAGCCCATAACTGCCTGAAGCCCCAGCCCCAGGGGATCTGATTCCCTCTTCTGGCCATTGAAGGCACCTGCATGCATGTGTACATACACACAAGCAGATACACACATGCATACATATTTTTTAAATTAAAATGTAAAAAGGAAATTTGTGTAGTCTTTAAAAGGTCTTTAATACACCATGAAAATTCTTTAAAATCCTCCAAACTGGTAGTTCTACTTTTGAGACCATGTCCCCTAAAAATAATATTCCAACTGGAGTTTTTTAAAAAAAACAAACTAAAAGAAAGACATATTCAAAATATTAGCAGCAATACCAATAAAATAATAAAAGCAAGCTAGGTATTTATCTATAGTGGGATGGTTGCTAAATGCTGTTGTTGTCATGACTTAGAGTATTTTGGGGTTATTGTAGTTATACATGCTTATAAGGGAGCAAAAAGCAGTTCCATTTTTTTTTTTTTTTACATAGTATGATTGGCATGTTCCCCCAAATGCCTAACCCCTAAACAAAAGAAAAGCAAAAACAAAATTCCTATATGAAAAGATAATTCTGGAAACAACAAAACACATAAAAATATCACTAGTGATAGGAATTTGGGAATTTCTGATCATTTGCTTTCTTTTAGTTTAAATATTTATGAAAAGAATGTGCTATTTTTCTTATGCAAAGAAAACAACCATTCAAAGCTAAGTTCTATAATTTGAAGACAGTCAGCCATGTTTCCTGACTGATGGTTTATATTTTCAGAAGGTACAGAGACAAAAGTTCCTGTGTGTTGCTTTGTAGTTGAGTATGACCTTGAGTTCATGATTCTCCTGTAGCCACTTCCTAAATACTGAGATTACAGGCTTGTATCACTATGCCTGGTGTGGCAATTTGAATAAGAATGGCCCCCATAAACTCATAGATTGTTGGAGGATGTGTGTCATTGGAGGGGGACTTTGAGGTTTCTAGGGCCCAGGTCAGGCTCAGTGTCTTTTTCTTCCTGCTGCCTGTGGACATGGACGTATATTCCTTTTCTAGACCATGTCTGCCTGTGTGCTGCCATGTTCCTGACCACGACAATGGACTAACTGTGAGCCAGCCTCATTTAAATGCTTTCCTTTATAAGAGTTACCATGGTTATGGTGTCTCTTCACAGCAATAGAACATGAACTAAGACACCTGACCTTAGTTTTTTAAAATCACTTCTTGTTAAGAAAATATTTCCAGTTTTGTACACAAAGAAATGCTTTTATTGTGACATTTTATACATATATTCTCATACTTCATCCTTATTCAGCCCTCCCATTTTTTTACCCCCTCCATTTTGTAGATATTGGCTACCTACCACCCCCACTGTATAATACAGGCCTCTGGGCAAAAGAGTCAGAGTCTTCATTGAAGATAGTACGTGACAGCAAGAGACCATGATTCCCTTGGAGAAGGAGGGGCTATCACCTGAGGTTCTAGCTGCCCCTCTGTTACTTGGCTGCCGACTTCCTGTGCCTGCATTCCTGCATGTAGCAACCTGGGCGGGACCACCCAGAAAAGCTCTACCATGAGAGCCCTTACAACTTCCCTATCTTAGGAGCCCAGCTGTACCCCTCCCCTACCCACAGTGCTATATAAAACTTCTGCCCTAAAAGCATTCAGGGCTCTTGGCTTCCACAGTGCCCTGAGCCCACACACGTGTGTAATAATAAACCTTTTCCTTTCTTAAGACAGCTTGACTATTGGGGTCTCCTTTTGCACCCACCAGTTACATTTCAGTATCTACATGCAATCCTGCCCCAATGGCACATGGCCTTTGGGAAGGGATATCTTTGAGATACCACAGTATATAGGAAAGGGGAGGGTAGCTGAAGGGGGCTCTATCCTTGGAGCACCTGGGAAGCTGAGTGAATATTAGTGAGGAGACATCAGTAGCCCTCAGACATGCTCTGTGAGCAAGCCTCATACACTCATTGATTCCTCAGAGTGAATCACACATCAGCTTGTTGTCAGAACTTTACGAATAAAGGGTAGCTTTTTTCTACCTATCCAAAGAAGGACTTCTCCAAACACCCCCAAACAGTTCCCTCTGCTTGTTTTCATAACACACCCATTCCATTATTCTTTCTTGTTCCCACTTTATATTTCTTGCCCCCCCCCCATAGTCTTGGGGCCCTTCTGTGGCGCAGGGAAAATGTAGGCACTGTGCAAGATATAGGACCAACTGATTCCTTCTGTCTCCACTGATTTGACTGATGAGCTGTTAGCTTCTGGGTGCTCCTAAACTTGCACTCTATGTTTAAGCCAGATGATCTGATCTGGATGAGCTCACAGGCCTCTGTGCAAAGTCTATCCGTGGTCTTCTCATTCTCTGTTACTTAGAATTTCATGCAACCTTTAAAGAAATCATTCTGAGATGAAGGCAGTTTGGAAGAGAATTTTCTTTCTCTCTCTGTGTGTGTGTGCAAATGGCGTTAGGAAAGCCTGCCCGGTGAAGATCTTGTCTTCTGGCACTGTTTTCTTTTCTTCACCAGTCTCCAGAGTCTTCGCACAAACACTCAGATACACAGCCACCCACAGCTATTTAAGAAACCAGAATAGGCCTAGAGTGTTGATTTGATGCAGTAGGTATCTGGGCCCTGAGTACCGTAGGCAATAGCGGTAATGAGGGTAATGATGATGGTTATTGAGTTCTTAGGGCACACCAGCAACAGCCAGCAAGCTGCTTTATAAGCCTCATCGCCTCTCATCCTCACGACTCCGTACAGGGCAGATGCATTCTATTTGCCTTGTAGATCAAATGGAAGATACTAGCTCATACTCTGCTCAAGGTCACGAGGTTGAGATGTGGAAGAGCTAGGACTTAAAGATGGGAACAAGGGTCCTGAGAATCTCTCACATCTGCCAGATTTTGCTATTTGGGGCTCCTTGATAGAGGGACTATGAGGAATCATTACAATTGTGTGTGTGTGTTCATGTAGGCACATGTGTGCTTGTGCTTGAGTAAGTCAGAAGACAGCCTTAGCTCTTTTAATCTCTCTGTCTGTCTCTGCCTCTGTCTCTCTCTGTGCATTTGTGTACTCTTGATTTCTGGGAGCAAAGGTACCTGCATGGCACAGTGTGCGTTCAGATCAGAGTACATTCACAGGTGTTGGCTCACATCCTCCCCCTTAAGAAGGTGTCTGTTGTTCATCTTTGCACAAGACAGGCTAGCTGGCCCATAAGTTTCCATGGAGTCTCCTGGCTCTGTCTCTTGTACCTCTGTAGCACTAGACTCCAGATGTTTGCTACCACATCTGGATTTCAATGGGTTCTTGTGTGGTAAATGTTTTGTCCACAGAGCCATCTTTCCAGCCATACCTTGCTTTCTGAGATAAATTTTCACTGACCTGAGTATCACCCCGTAGGCTGGATTCGCTGACCAGCCATCCCTGGGAAACCCTCTGCTCCCTCTCAAGTACTGTGATTACAGCATGTTCAGCTTGGGTTTTTTTTTGGGGGGGGGGGTCTGGGAATTCAAACTGAAACTTCATGTCAGCTTTGGGCAACCTTTACTAAAAAGAAAGAGAAAAATCCTCAGAACAACACTTATACCCTACTGAAACTTCACTTTTGATGTGGTCAGGTGATGTAGGAATGTCTTTCTGCATGCTGTATCACACTTTAAATAAAGGAACTGTTTTGACCCTTCATGAGCACTGTAGAATAAGTAGGTGTGGAATCCAGCACAGGTAGGAAAAGAAGGGTGGAGTTGGGTGAGATTGAGCCAGATGCCCAAAGAAGCAACATGTAAGGAGCACAGGTGTGCCATGGGCCACATGACAGGACAGATCAATGAAAATGGGTTGAGCTAAGATGAAGTAGCTAGCTAGCAATGTGCCTGAGCCATAGACGGAACAGCATGAAATTAATATAAATGTCTGAGTCATTTTTTGGGGGGGGAAGAAATGCAGCCACAGGCATGTCCAGATTGTGGGGCTATTCCGGGTCACAAACCTAACTGTTACAGGAGCACCAAGAGAAGAGTGAAAGAAGGTAATTAACCTTCTTGTCAGGAGATTCAAGGTGAGGAGGCTGCTCCATGCTTGAGCTCCATATTACATCATTGCACATGATGTGAGAAGAATGGACCTGTCTTTGGAAAACACCTGTTAGAAGATGCTGGAAGATTTGAAGGCAGAGAGAAAGCATTGTTTTCTTTTTTCTTTTTTAAAATTGAGCATGGATGTATCACTGAGTGTTGTATTTGGTTTCTGGCCTGGACTTTCTGGCCTACCCTCGTGGCCCAGACCTGCAGACCCATAGACCCATAGTCTCATAGTCCCACTGAAACACACACAGACACATATTAATTGTGTGCTATGGACTTGGGGCCCAGGCATATAACTTGCTAACTCTTTACCCTTAATCTAACCCATGATTCTTTTCCTGTTCAGCCATGCGGCTCGGTACCTTTTTCTCAGAGAAGCATAGTTGTCCTCTGCATCTGTGGAATTTCTGGCGTTTTTGTGGCGTCTCTGCTCTGTTCTTCCTGTTCCCTAAGTTTTCTTAGTCTGATAGCCCCACCCATATTTCCTGTCTGCCTTCAGCCAATTAATGTTTTTATTAAACCAGTAGGTGAGACAATTATTTAAAATGAAACATAATCCCACTACAATTAAGCTAACTTAATATTAGATTTTGTTTTGACATGTTCTGGGGATTGCATCCAGGGCTTCATACATGCTAGGCATGTAATTTATTTATTACAGATCCATAATCCCAGCTCTATAGAAACTCTTATTCCAAACAGTGACATGTTTGACTTGGTTTGGTTGGTACTAGCTCATAGAGATTCACAATTTCAAATTGCAAGAATCTAGCAAGTCAGTTGATAATAGCTTGAATTTCACCAAGTGAGACTGTTTATATCATGGAACTAGAAAATGTCACCCCCCCCCGCCCCGACACACATACATCCTTTAGAGCTGATTGGCAGAGAAGCCACTGGCCAAAGCTCCCATGCTTCTGTTAAAACTCCCCACCGCATCTATTGCCATAGACTTTGGGGAGGGAGGGGGTTGATTCCCCCCCCCTTCGAGAATTTGTATGGACAGAGTGAAGATGTAGCCAACAGCTTTCTTAAGTCTCATGATCTCATTTCCATTATTTCCTCTCAAAGGAGAGCAATAGAAACTACTGTGGAGAAATCTGTTGTAATTGATTATTGCATATGAAGTAGATGAACCAGGCTTCCTTCCAGCCTATACTCTTTAATGAGCTATTTTAGTGCTGGCCCTGCTAAATGTCTGAAATTTATAATGCTCTGGAAACTCATCAGTTTCTGAGGGTAGAATGACTATTAGGAGAGAGAAAAAACCACCCCCTAAGATATAAGGCATAAGAGTGCAGAGATTTTACGCCCGCTGTATCCCCCCGAGTTACTGCTGTTTTACCCTAAGCCTTTACATATATATGTTCCCACAGAATCTCAAACCTTTGGATTTTAACATCTTGGAAGCCAGTCAGGGACCAAACAGAGATTGCTAGATATAGCACAATGGTTAGGGCTTGGGAGTTGTGTGAGTACCTGGGTGAGTACCTTCAGTACATGTATTTTCATTGGTGAGGAAGAAAACATGGCTATTGGCATGATAGTGAAGGTGTAAGGGTAGGTAGGGGAAGCTCTGGTTTGCAGAACTTGCTGATGTACGGATGCCTTTGATGTAGCTAGCTCTGTCTGTGCTGATTTCTAGCTGTGAAGCATCAGCTGATGTGCACAGTTGACTCTGAGGAGATGGTGCGTGCTGGCTCCTGCCCAGATCTTTGTTGTTCAGATCACCAGTCTTTAGTGTTTCAGAGGAGTGCTCAGTCCCACGGAGAGATAGAAATAGGTACTTTTCCGCAGTTAGCTGGGAGAAGCAGCAGGGATAGACTCCAGCCAGCCATAGGAGCTACTGCCATTATGTGCTGTCTACGGAGTCCATAAAAACCACCAGGGGGCAGCAAAGGGCTCTCAGGACAGGAAGCAGCCAGAAGCTGGATCTGAGCATTCTAGTGATGAGTATAAACAGGAAGGGTCTGAGTCTTCTGCATCAGAAATGGGAGGTGGCTTCAGAGACACATCAGCCTATTGATGCTCAGAATTCTCTTTTCAGAATCCACCTTTCCCTTCTTCGTGGTTTCCATAGCATGGACCATATTCTAATATTAAGAGAACATTTTAATTGTCTTATTCCATTTGTTTATTGCTTTTCTGATGTGGTACTGAGGTGTGAACAATAGTGATGAAGCACTGGAGGGATGGTTCTGCTCTATTTTCTCTTTATTTTTATTATCATAAAAAGAGTAAGAACCCACGTTATTAAAATATCTTAAATGCCATATTCTGTAGATCTCTGAAGTGTTTGAAGAAGACCTGTCCACCTAAAATATATCCGTTTGACCTTGAAACCATATCTAATATGACTATAAGTTTGACTGTAATGTCTAACTACTAACTTGCATTACTTTATATCCTAATTAGTTGAAAATAATAACTTTTAAGGACTAGCAATTTGTATTATAGTTAGATGAACTGATGAACTGTAAAGGTACAGTACCTTTAACAAGCATAGAAATATACATACAATAACAAAATTAATCTCAACTTTGTATCAATATACACAATTTGCATACAATATACAAAATTCAAATCTAATGTAAAATATCTAAAACTAGTAATGTTTTTAAGTGGATTTAATAATCTACCCTTATATCTTATCATATCTGTATCCCCTTTTTCTTTTTTATTTTTTTAAAAACAAGAACCCTTTTATGTCATAGATGAGCTTCAGATTCTAACCACCTTAGTATCACTACCATTACCAATATTCCTAAGTGTCCCTTTTACAAATTATGGCTGTGGATAGAATCCAGTCAGAACCTCCTTCATTCTTCATCTTCATTCTATATCTCCTTTTTCTTCATTTCTTTGTATGTCTTCAATTTGAAATAGGGGCTGATTTTCCTTATAACTATCATTGAATGAATACTGGAGAAAGTAAGACGCTCAGACTCCATTTACAAGAAGGCACTGAAAAACCCTGGTTGCCCAAATAGTTAGTTCAGCTCTGATTCTCTAAAGATTGTGAAAGAGTAGAATATAGATTCTATTACCTGAACTGCTAATTTATTCTATTACCCATAATAAGTAGTAATGACATTTCTTAATTGTGCTCATAAAAATCTCAATAGACCATATTAGAATCATGTCATAGGAGATGAAGATCCAATCCCATACAGCCAAAAGAAATGTTACTCTCTGAATGAATCTTTCATAATTTTTCAGCAATGTCACACACTCAGTGAAGTGCTCCACTGGTTTCAGGGGAAATCCTAGCTAAGAGGAATGAATTCCACTTGGAGGGGCAAAGGTAAGTGATCTGCTTGGAGAAAGTCTTCTGTCCCCAAGGGGAACGGAACACAGCATGGCACCTTTTTCCCTCTTCATCTAAAGATTAAAAACTAGATCCATGTCCCTTTCAGAGGCAAAAGAAAAGAGAGGCCTATTTAGCAGACATGGAAGTGTCCCTGCCTACAAATTCACGTATCATAACCTTGACCCTGCACCTTACTCTCCTACCTGCTCCATTATCAGATAAATTGATGCCTCCTGCCTGCCAGTGCAACACAAGATAACACATACTTAAGCCTTTTTCCATTTTAAAGTTAGACTATAAATCTATCCTGTCTCCTTCTGTTCTCTTGGCTGTAATTCCTGGCTTTTCTATGGTGGTCACTGTGTGGTATTTTATACGCTCCAAGTAATTGATATTAATTTCCAGTTGCTGCTATAACAAAATACCACTAGTCTAGTAGCCACCACCAATACAAATTTATTATTATTATTATTATTTTTCTGGAGGGCAGGAACCTGAAATGGCTTTCATGTCCTAAATCAAGATGTGAGCTGAGATGCGTCTCATCTGGATGCTCTAGAGGAAAGTCCACTTCCTAGGTTACTGTCTGAGACTTTTAACGTCTTGCTGTGGTGGCCTTGGGCTTTGCTCTTTCGATAACCTCATAACTCCAGCGGGCCTCCTGGATATCCAGTCACAAGATCCTTTATCTAATCACACCTGTAAAGTCCCTTTTGTCACATAGGAAATATAGACACGGGTTCCAGGGACTAAAACAGACATCTTTGGGAACATCAACCCAGCTACTACAGTCACTATCTATTTGTTGTTTTCAGCTCCGTGCTTTTCTTGACTTCCTCCGTTCCCAACCAATCTTTACTTCTAACCTACCAGCAAGACCGGTGTCTCAACTGTAAGCATTCCTCAAGCTTAACACGGCCTCCTTTCTAATTTCTGCCACCTACGCTAGTCATTTGCCTGGATGACCGCAGGAGCCTTTGTTAAACTTTCTCCTTCCCTATTCTTTCTCTTCTAGAATAGTCTATTCTACACAAAGCACAAAGGAGCCAGAGTCATACACACACACACACCACACACGCACACCACACACACACACACCACACACACACCACACACACACACCACACACACACACACCACACACGCACACACACACGCACACACACACCACACACACACACCACACACGCACACCACACACACACACACCACACACACACCACACACACACACCACACACACACACACCACACACGCACACACACACGCACACACACACCACACATACACACCACACATACACACCACACACGCACACACACACGCACACCACACAAGCGCAAACACATACACACATACACACACACACACACACACACACACACACACACACACACACACGCACACGCACACACGCACGCGCTAACAGAACCCCTTTCTGCCCTGGTTATGCTCCTAGACCTCAGAGATTGCTACTCTTCCATTTATTTTCGCACCATAACACATTTGCTTCACTGATGCTTTCTTAAAAGTAAACAGCTTGTTCCCATCTTCAGTCTAGACATGCTGTTTCCACTTCTTTCATCTCTGTTTAAGATGGCCTGCTGTCTCCAGATGCTGTTCTCTTTGACACCTGAACCTGTAACATCTGCTGTCTTTGTCTCTCAATCCTTTCTTTCCCTTAACGTGTTTTCATCTCAGAACTTGTCACTACCAGAAATTATTTGATTATTTCCTGCTTGTTATTGTATTCCCATACAAAGTTTAGTTCTGTGTGGGCAGTGTCTACCACTCCCTCCAAATCCTGAATAGCGACTGGGTACATGGAGGTGTTTCATGAATATTTGACTGAATGAATGACATTCTGGTTCCTTGATTCTCCCAACAGCCCTGCCAGGTATATACGATTCTTGCAAAATGTGGGTTTGGTTTTAGTTTGTCACACGCCAGCAGAAAGAGTCTTTGGCAACCGACTTAAGCATCCCAAGCAACAGTTTGTCAACTGAAAATGGGGAACTCAGGTAAACTGCAAGGAACTCCATGCCCGAAGAAGATAGAGCAACAATACTTTAAGATTAGGTGAGTGAAATGTCAGGTCACATAAATTCCTTCTCTTGACCCCTGGGAAAACGTGGAGGTTGATGCTGGAGACTCTGGTATTTGTGTCTGGCTTTCCTCCCGTTCCTGGAGACTCAAGACTACACTTCCCAACCTTCTCAGTTAGGTGGGGCCACATGGCAATTTTTAACCAATGAGATTTTTGTGGAAGAATGTTTCCTAAGTCCTTGGAACCTTCTGTTAGGGTCTAGCTCTAACATACTTGAGTTCCAGTATTAATTCTTCTATGAGCTAACACAGTGCTTCTGCTAAACAACAATAAAACCTTTGGTTGTTTTCCCTCCCCTTTGGATCCCTGTGAATTCCTGAAGGCAGCAAGAATGCAGGTAGGCGGAGCGGAGAAGGGGAAACTTAGGGTGCTGTGGCCAGCATTCATGATGAACTGTTGTATCTAAAGGATGCTTCCTCAGTAGGAAGTGGCCACAGACCTTGGGCTTCTACTATGGGTTCCAAATGGTGGAGGATGAGATAGGACCAAGAAAAACAGTCTTCGTAGGCAAAATTCGGAAAATGCTGTAGATAATATTAGCATGAAGTTCTGTGGGTGGAGAAATCCATTTAGCTCCATTATCTAGTGATTTTTTGAACTTACTAGATTTTAAGTATGTAGGATACATTTCCTAAGAACTCTTCCGTCTTACAGCAAAACAATGACAAGCCAAATGTCACATTATATGCTCAGGATTGGATGAATAAATGAAACCCAAGGTAGAATAATATACAATGACTTTCTTAATCTGCCAGGCAAAACAGGATGTGATACAAAATATCATAATAGGGATACAGCTATTCAAAAATTACATAAAGTATGTGGAAATACAGCTTAGTGAAGAGCACTTGACTAGCTTGCAAGGGGCCTTGGGTTCAAGCCTCTGTAACACACACACACACACACACACACACACACACACACACACACACACACACACACTAGTTGCCACTGAATTTTGAGTTTAACTAGAGAAAATGGGCAGTTTGGGCTGGCTGTGGAACAAGGTGTGTTATTTTGAGAATGGAGGTTGGGTTGGTACTTTATTGTATTAATGAGAAGCTGGGGACATAGTGTGGATTGGAAACTCATCTGGAGATGAGGTTGCTTTCTGGAAAGGGAGGCCTACAGGAAGCTGTGTGTCCTCTGTAAAACAGGAGAATGACTTAGATTGCAGATTCAGAAACTCTTTGCTGACTTCAAATACCAGAGGTGTCATTTACCAGCTGCTCCCTTCAAGGTGTTTCCCCACAGCAAAAGAGACATGGGAACCCTTCCTTTTGCCCCCTTGTGAGGATGGAAGGGGCTTCTGTTTCCTTCTGTAAGGCATTTCTGTCACCAAGATTCCCCGGCAGATTCCCTGTCTGCTTCCCTCTCCACTGTGAAATTATCAGTGGTTTGAAAACGTTGATGATTGGGGGAAATCTTCTACATGAAATTTACTTTCATATTTGAAGTGCTCTTTGATCTGTGGGAACTGAGACCAGTTTCTTGTGCTTTGTCTACTCAGCAGCAAATGCTGAAGGAGATTCAGCAAGCCTTCAAACCACCCAGGGAACAACATGATTGCATATGCTTAAAACCACGCACACTGCTTTTACCCGTGTTCAGAGATGCCGTGGATCTTTTTCTCACTAGAGGTTCCTGCCTAGAAGAGAGTGCCTCGTTGTTTAAATACCACGGAGCCAGGAGTCTAATAGCTGGAGGAGGGAAGGGGGACTTCTGAAGACAAAGAAAGATGTCACATTCCATCCATCTTGAGAATGCAGAGCACACATAAAAAGCATTCAGTGTCCCCTGGCATAAAAACGGCAGAGCATTCTGCTCCGGCAATCCGATAGACTTCACCACCCATTTAATAGAACATTTCTTGCTTTCCAGACTTCTCTCTTAAGCTATTAATAAGACAGTCTATGCAATTGTTTTTGTAACTGATTTTGTTGAGGCACATTAAAGACATTGTTAAAGAGGGGTTTGCCCTTAAATATTATTTCTTTGATCTTAATTATTTGTTTAAAGAAAAGCTACATGGAGTGAGAGTATCCTCACACAGAATGTAAGGTGAGTGGATCTAGCTACATGTCTGGGCACAAAACTAAAGAAATGTTCACAAGTATCCCTGGCAAAAGCCAGAGGCCTGGATGAAGAAGCTGCAGTGGCAAGAGTCTCCGGGACTGGGGTAGTGCTGAGAGAGCTGTGAAGTTGCCCTCAGCCTTTATTATAGACTTATTCCGAGATAGGGTCTCATCTAGCCAAGGCTGGCTACAGATTTGGTAATGTAGCAAAGGATAGCCCTGGAATTGTAACCTTTCTACTTCCATTTCCAAGTGCTGGGATTACCGTCACGTACCACAATGCCTATGTTTTTCTGAGTTTTTAAAATTGTGTGTGTGTGTGCATGTGTGCGTGCGTGCGTGTGTGCATGTGCACACGTGTGCCTAATATGTTCAGGAGCCCATAGGGTCCAGAAAAGGGCACTGGATCCACTAGAGCTGGAGTTAGAAATCATTGTGAGCTTCCCAACATGAGGACTAGGAACTGAACTTGGATCCTGGGGAAGAAAACTAAGAAAAACTTGTAAGAACCAAGTAAGCCATCTCTCCAGCCTATTTCCTGAGTTTTAATTTTAGAATACCTGGCCTTATCCATGTACCTCTCTCTCATGCCTTAATGATGATCATTGGTGGGAAGGATCAAACAATTGTGTATCATTTGTCCATCATCAAAAGACCAAATACAGCATCCAGTCAATTTCATGATTAAGGTCCTTCTAGGCAAGAAGCCAAGAGGGAGGAAAAGCTGTTACCATTTTTTTTTATTTTTTTTTAAAGTAAAGACTTCTCAGAAGGCACCACACCATGACCCAGCACCAACTCTGAGATCTGTTTTATCCTCCTGATCTCCTTCAGTCTCCCCTCTAGAGTTTACGTGATCCTCAGGGTCAAGGAAAAAGCAAAATTTGTTTTAGAAAGAGAAACTGTAAAGAATGGTTCTAAGTTAGTCGCCTCTCCTGCTGAGGCCATTTGATGCAACAAAGTGGAGCAGACAAAATGGTTCCTTTTGCTTATCTGACTCTGGGCAGAGAAAAGCCACCTTGAAGAATCCCTTTCTCTTCCCAGTATTCTCTGCTGGAATGAAGTGTACTGGCCCAGTTTTATAGATATTCTTCAAACAAGTTGATCAAGACCAAAGTAGTAATTATTTGATAAAGGTGACTCAAGATTATACCTGTCAGAGCAAAATTCCAGAAGGGGCTTAGACCTCCCAAGAGTGTCATCAGCTAAGAACCAAGAGCCTTGGGGACATTACACATTCAAATAATAAGAGAAGGTGTGCTTCCTTTTCATTAAAGACATAGAAACAATTTCAGCCACCACAGTTCCTGTCTTGGAGCTAGTCACATGATCAAAAAGAATTGTTTTTATGAAATGAAAAAATGGAGGGGGGGGCAGAGCTGACTGTCACAGGGCTTGGGGCTATCTGTTGATCTCAGATCTTAAGAAAAAAAATAAATTTCTTTGTATGAAATAAGTAAATAAATTTGAAAACCTCAGAGGCTATCTTGAGGGGTATGAAGGGAAGGATAAAAGGATGAGCCTTAGAAGGCCCTGGATAGCCCAGGGTGCTGTCTCCTGGTCTCTATACTCAGTCTTAAGATGTTTGGTATATGTTGGGGCCCAGGGAACCTTCTGGGGGCAGTGAAGGTCATGAATGATACTGATACTGGATGGATACATTCTAAACAAAGATCCTGCCCACAACTACCAGGAAGACAACAGATCCTAAGCCCCCAAAGTAGCAAATATTTAAAAATCATTTCAGATTTTTATAGATTGTCGAATTGCATGGAGGGTATGAATCAAAAGCTTGTCTAGGGGAAGCAGGTCCCCAGTAGGCCTCCATCTGAGTACACAGAGACAGTGAGGCTCAGAGAGGTAGAGTCAGTTGAGAAGAGCCCCATAGCCAGAAAAAGACTGGGGACCCAGCTTAGGGTGTGTGTAGTTTAAGAGCTGTGGACACAGATCTTCTGTCTTTGCCTGGAGATGGATGTAGGAAGGCTGGCAGGTATCATGAAGGACATGTCTAGGCTATAGCAGAGGGTTGGCTGGACAAAGGACCCCATCTCACTCACATGTACACTGGTACACTTAAATGCACTAACTCAGGACAGTTCTTATAGGAACCATTCTTTCAGCAAAAGTATTTCAATAACTGTTTTTCCAGTCTGAGTAAGGGGGCCTTGGGGGTGTTTCATCTTGCAGAATGGTAAATTAAGGCCCCAAAGAGAAAGCTTTGTGAGCAGGCATGAGAAAACCTTCTGATAAATGCCAAAGAGATTTTGTATACACACAATCTGAGCACCAAACAGCTTGACAACAGGGCAGGTTTGTGTGTGTGTGTGTGTGTGTGTGTGTGTGTGTGTGTGTGAACCTTAGTTTACCCAGGGACAGGGATTGATACATGGGCTCCTGTCTATCAGTGATGGTCAGCAACTCATAGCTGCCCCATCTCCAGATCTCCTGTGAGTGGGAGATGCTTGCATGAGGAGGCCTATGAGTTGGAGAACCTTCCCAAAGCCCACCACTGTGGCCAGGAACTTTGTTGAGGTTTTGAGAGGCCTTCAGGGATAGCCTAGTAGTTCTCAGGTTATAGTACATATAGCGATTAACGTGATAGATGCATGTGGGCTGAGGCCCCGGAGTCTGCGTTTCTGTAGGGGTCTTCTTAAATGTTAACTTAGGCAGTTTGCAGACAAGGTTGAGAGGTCATGTTGGAGCCTAACTTCATTCCTCTGTGCCTTACTTTTTTCATCTACCAGTAGGAGTTTGGGCCCTGGTACATGACAAGAGTACTGTCAACATCAATGCACTCTCTCTTCCCTGCATCCCTATTTCCTTGCCCCCTGCATAAGCAAGATCCTTGCTGTCGCATCTCCCCACCTCTTCTATTCCCAGCTGTGATAAGCCGCTAGCAGCTGCCCATCTTTTCATTATAAAGAATTAATCTCTTCTCATTCCAAGGCCATGGCAGGCAAAGAATGCTCCCCTGCAGCCCATAATAAGAAGACTTTCTGTAGTGACTTAGGTGCTTTTGTCTGCTCAGTTGAAACATGTCTAACTCTGCAGCCTTGCGCTGGATCTGGCCTTGGTAATTACTGTAATTGTGTGGCTCTGAGTGGCTCAGCAGGAGTATAGTGCCTTTTTATTCCAGGACCTCATAAGAGCCTTGTGGATTTTAAACATGCACACACACATGCGCACACTGGAGGGAGGAAGACAGTCTTAGCTAATACAGTATTTGCTGTGCTTTCAATTTGAGATGGTCCTGACAGACTCATGTCAGGAGTTTCTCTAGATGATGGAATTTCCGTAAATTATTGCATCCTGAAGGTTCAGGCCCAGTTAATAGTTTAATCCCTAGATGTATTAATGATGGTGTATAACTGGGAGGTGGTGGGAAGAGAAGATAGGTGCTCATTGGAGAAAGTAGGTCACTGGGGAGTGTGCCCTGGAATGGCATATTTTGTTCATTGTCCTATTTTCACTCCTGTTTCCTGGCCACTGGGAGGCAAATAATTTTCTTTGCTACTTACTGTCACTACCTGATGTTCGCCTTGCTGTGGGTCTAAGAAGTATTGGGAGTGGCTGGCCATAGACCAAAACCTTTGTGGCTATGATCTAAACTACACCTGTCCTTCCATCAGTTGCCCATCTCAGGTATTGGACAGTCATACAAATCTTGAGTTTGGACCCAGCGGGCAGCAGCAACGACTTGCCGTAGGTGCTAATCTATTTTTTTTTTTTTTCTTTTCTGAAGAGCACAGAATCCTCTGACTTATTTTTATTCAAGTAAGTTTGAGGTGGTTAAGAGAAATGCAAATACCTGAATATCTCAAAATAAGTAGTCAAATCAGCACAAAGAAGTTGTTCATAAAGACTCAAAATTAAGGGGTAAGAAGAGCCTATAGAAGAAATGCAAATGAGTCCATGTGTGTTTACACTAGCTCTTTTTGTCTCTGGCTCTTTCAGGAAGGGGGAAGTGTCCTAGTGAGATATAACTGTCAACTTTACACAGCCCAGAGTTGCGTGTGAAAGGAAATCTCAGCCAAGATCAGATTGGCCTGTGGTCTGTCATGGATTGTCTTCATTAATTGATGTTGGAGGGTCCAGGCCATAGTGGATGGCACCATTTTCTGGGCAGATGGCCCTGGGCCTTGTAAGAAAGCTAGTAAAGCGTAAACCAGAGGGAGTCAGTGAGGGAGCCAGCAAGCAGTATTTCTGTATGGTTTCCATTGTGCTGATCTAGCTGTTAAACAAATTCTAAGGTCAGAGGTAATGTCTGCCTCTATGTTCCTGTTTGAGTTCCTGCCCTGAATTCCCTCAATGATAGACTGTACCCCGCAAACAAACCAAGCCTTTCTCTCCTAAGTCACATTTGCTCATGTTTACCACAGTAACAGAAAGCAACTGGAACAAGAAACATAATTCATTATAAAATTTATGGTCTTCGGAAGAGGGAACAAACCGGCTCCTTAAGAGAAAGAGTTCTCTTCCTGGCTGTGTGTTTCTTTCATGGGCCCTTGTAGATTAAATTTACAGACTCACCTAAGAGATACCCCACAGATTCTATAGCAGGGGATTCTATTGTTGCTGGACAGAGAGTCACCACTGCACTCTTCAATAGAAACAACTCCATGGTCAGTCAGAGCGATGTCTTCATTCACCACATTCTTTGGCTCCTACTTGTTCCAGCTGTGGAAGAGTAGGAAGCCTAGCTTGCTTCCTTGTGAAGTCCGGGGACAGTTAGCATCAACGACAGCCTTTTCCATTCCTCAGAAAAAGTTTGGCCTGGGCATCCTTCATAGCATAGATTTCAGGTGGCCGTTTTCAGCATCAAAAATGGCAGAAGATGCTGATTCTGGTCCAGAATGATGGAGAACTGTGCTAACTTTGGATTCACTGAATGTGGGTATATTTGCATACACTATGTACCTGCATGCACTTTGTATTTTATATACATTTGTATGCATACTATACATTGACACAGTATCACACACCAATACATTTAGACCCTTCTGAGTATAACTTAGTGGATGTCTTCAAGTCCCAGTGAGGTGTGTGGAGTCACTTTGTCCTCATCACCAGCTCTTTCTTGGTGAATCTCTCCATGGCATTTTGGAAGTCTCCTCTGTTCCCTCCCCCTACTTTTCACAGACCATTGCTTCCAGTTTCCTCCACCTCTGACCTCCACAGGTCACAGTACATCCAAGACTTATGGTGGCTAGAATTTTGTAGAAGTCTGTTCCCAGGAACTGAATGAAGTCTTCTTTGACTAGCCTTTGGGTAGCAACTACTTTGCTATCCCTCTTCAATTTTTGGCTCTGTCTGGGTATGGCTTGCTTTTTAGTTAGATGACATTGAGTTGACCCATTTTTGAAATACCAACTGTATCAGTGACTTTCCCATTACAGTAGTGATTAGGAAGCTCTTGGCTTATACTGGCTAGTGGTTAAAGGAGGTTGAGAAGTGTGAGGCAGCTGGTTATACTGCTTCTGCATCAGGGAGCTGAGAGCTGGGGTTCAGTTTGCTATCTCATTTTTATTCAGCCTGGGACCCGGCCCATAAGGTAGCACTGGCCATATTCAGGGTGTGCCTCCCACTCACAGTTAAGCATTTCTGGAAGCATCCTCCTACATACACCTAGAGGTGTGTTTCTTTGGTGATTGTAAAGCTAGTCAGGTTGGCAAGGAGGATTTGCCATCACTCCAGGTTGCTTGCTGGACTCTTGCTGCAGTCTGTTGGCTTGCACACCCAGAAGATTCAGGCTTGATGGATATTTTCTCTCTTGCACAGTTACCTCTTTTCTGTTTTACAATAAACCCACTTTGGTGCATTAACACGAGGAGAAACAAATGGACCTAAGAAAGCAATGCAAACTCATGCAAAGATATGGGGTGATTTCCACAATGTATTATCATGTTCATCTTCCCTCAGCCCTGTTAAACCAGGGAAGGGAGGTTTTAACACTTCCTCATAACTCTACCTCTTGTTAATTTTACATAGGCTGCCTGGCAACGCTGTCACAGAACACTTCGTATTCCAGATCCAGTCTCTATTTCTGTTAATTGGAAAATGTTTTGTTTCAACTAATCAGCCTGGTATCTTCCCCATCAAAACATCATCCCAGTCTAGGTACAACACCGATCACTGAGGGGCCTGTGTGGTTTGATAATCAGGGGACATGAAAGGAATTCTGTTTTTGCACATATGCCCAGGTTTTAGATTAATCATTGCAATACACACATGCACACATGTATATGTGCACACATGTACACACAGTATACATGTGCATGCCCATTCACACTGCATATGAATGTATTCACACGTATGTACATGCACACATATATACAAACACACACACAGACACACACACACACTAACCTCAAGCCCCCCAAGGGACTTAGTCTTTCTGTGTTAGCTAGTTGTTTTTAATACCATCCTTCCATCTCCCATAGCAGAACTCTAGGGTGAAAGGAAGGATGGATACCTTAGAACTCCTTATCTAGGAGAGGTACTCTTGAATAAGGAATAAGCTAGATAGCAAGGAATGATGGATGATTCCTGCCTTCTGAGCAACTTAATTTTAACTATCAGCCTAATCTCGTGTGTGTGTATGTGTGTGTGTGTGTGTGTGTGTGTGTGTGTGTGTGTGCGCGTGTGTGTATGAGAGAGAGAGAGAGAGAGAGAGAGAGAGAGAGAGAGAGAGAGAGAGAGAGAGAGAGAGAGAGAGAGTGTTATTCTACTGAATAAACATTAATCAGGAACCTATACATTCTAAAGCCCAAGATAAATAAGAGATGGATCCTGGGCTGGGATCCAGTAAGAAAAGATGGACATGCTCATTGGGAGGATGGACGTATCTCTCTCCATTTTTAAACTTTTGTTTTCATGGAGGAAAGTAGCTCTTGAGAAATTATAGGAAGAGGTTTTCCACCTAGCCTATAGAAGACATTAGTCAAGTGTACCATGGGCACCATGTAGGCACCATCTGGTTCTGGAATCTGATAATTTAGTGTTTGTCCCAGCAAGACAAGGACGACAGAGGTCATGACAGGGCACAGAAAACAAGGGGACAAGCAGTCCACAAAGGAGCATAACAAAGAAGATGGCCAATGCAATTACTCCAGCTTCTCTGGGATGACAAGAAGAACTAGCTTTATGAGACATTCTGGGGGAAGAATGAATACAGGGATTGAAATACATGCTTGAGGAGGAGAGATATCAGTCTTGGCTGCCTTCATGGATGCCAATAGCATTAATTTGACATCATGAGAAAAATGTTTCTAAGTCACCGAATCATACTTATCTTACTGGACTCATCGTGTTACCTTTGGCTGGCCTTTGAGGCCACAGAATAATGAGCTTGCCCGGCCAGATGGCCTGAGGAAACCCTGCTTTGTTTTGTTTTTTAGTTTTTGAGCCAATCATCATATTTCACTTAATGCCTTTCCTTCACATCCCTGTAGCTTCCATTCACACACTAACACGAATTTCTTAAATATGTATCTTTTGATAGTATGCTGGCTAGTATTATGTCAACTCAACATAAACTACAATTGTCTTGGAAGAGGAAACATCAATTGAGAAAATGCTCCCATCAGATTGGCCTGTGGGAAATCCTGTGGTGATTTATTTTTTATTTATGATTGATATTGGAGGGCTTAGCTCACTGTGGGTGGTGTCACCCCTGGGCTGCAAATCCCAGGTGCTATAAGAAGGTAGGTTAAGCAGACTATAGGGAACAAGCCAATAAGCTGCATCCTCCATGGCCTCTGCATCAGTTCCTGCCTCCAGGTTCCCGCCTCGAGTTCCTGCTTTGATTTCCTTCAACAATGAAGTATGACCTGAGTGTGACCTGGAATAAACCCTTTTCTCTCCATGTTACTTCTTTGTCACACTGTTTTAACACAGCAATGGAAATCCTAAGACGGAGAGAATTTAGTTTTATAAACCAAGTCTTTATTTCTCTATTTTGCCACCAAATACATGAGCCAAATAATCAGTGATTTCCTAGGGTGATGGAAAGGGCAGCCCAGACCCAGAGTCTGCATTGGCCATCAGTTTATATCTACTACTTAGGCTTCACCACCAAACACATGGAGGAACTCTTGGAGTTTAGCATTCTTTCAAGCTATAGATCTTCAAATGCACTTCAAATCTCTTGATTACCTAGTGTATGTCACGACTTGATTGTGCAGTGTTCTCCACAAGCTCATGTGTTCTCTAGCCCAAGGCACTCTTTTTGGAGGTTGTGGAGCCTCACTGGATTAAGTGGGTCATTAAGAGGCAGGTTCTGAGTATTCTATAGCCTGATCTCACTTCCTGTTTGAGCTCATCTACTGAGATGTGAGGACCACCTCATGGTCCTACCATATGCCTTTTACCATGAAATTTTACCTTCTTTAAACTATAAACTAAAATAAATGCTTCCTCTCTGAACTTGTGTCTGAGAGGTGTTTTGTTCCAGTAAGGAGAAAAGTAACCACTGCATGGTTTTGTGGTAGTTTAAATGAGAATGCCCCCTTTTAAGGACTCAGATGTTTGAATACTTGGTCCCTAGTTAGCGGAACTGTTTCAGGATTAGGAGATATGGGGGAGGAGTACCACTGGGAGTGGGCTTCGAGGTTTCAAAATCCTCATGCCATCCCAGTTAGCTTTACACCGTGTGCTTGTGGATAAAGATGTGAGCTCTGAGCTGGTCCTGCAGTCAAGCCTTTGCTCCACTATCACAGTAAGTCCAGTTAGCACTTTCTTTTATAAGTTGCTGTGGACATGGTGTTTTGTAAGAGTAACAGAAAACTAACTAAAACAGTATATTTTGTAACAACTACTTCTCCTTTCAGAGAAACTCACTGCAGACAAAATAGCAAGGGGTTTGATGGAACAGTCTGGATTAGACAGAACAGAAATCTGGTGTGCCCTGTATCAATCTTCTTGACCTTTTGTCAATAGTTGCTAAGGGATCATGTTCTGGTACATTATAAATATTTGTTCCTCCTACTGGTTTAATAAAATGTTGATTGGCCAGAAGGCAGACAGGAAGTGTGGGCAGGGCTACCAGACTAAGAAAACTTTGGAATGAGGAAAAGATGCCAGCAGAGACACCAGCAGACCCAGAGGAAAAGAGACCAGGATGCTGCTCTGAGAGAAGGTACTAAGCCACATGGGTAAACAAGATAAGAATAATGGGTTAAGATGAAAGAGCTAGCAGTATGGCTGAGCTACAGCATGAAATTAATGTAAGCTTCTGTGTGATTATTAGGGGCTAAGCAGTAGCGGGGCTGAGAGCAGGTCCGAATCTCAGGGTTAGACCAGAAAGTCCTGGCCAGATACTTCATATTACAAAGAGTATTTAAACTCTGTTACCTGTAAACTCTGTGTTAACAAAAGCCATGGACAACCCAAACCACAATATTGCTTAGTCTCTGTGCCTATTGAAAAGCATCTTCATAATCACAATAATTTGAGACTGAATAAAGATCCTTGGAACTGTATTAGGTGGAATTTAATTATCTTTGTTAAATTTTCCATGGGACCTGAGTTCCTCTACTTATTTTTATCTTCCAATATTAAAGGTGAGATGATGAAAGATAATACTTTAATAAAAGCTAATATCGTTGAAATTATAAATCACAGGTATGCCTTCTACTGTAACAGCTATGTCTCAGGAGTTCAAGAGGACTAAGATTCCCTTCTCATTTATTTCTTATTCTCTCCTGGTATTTCATCTCCTAGCTAAGAAGATAAGATTAAATTTTTTCTAATCCTGTCTTCCTTTCCTCTCTCATCCTTCCAAATTGGCCCTTCATTAAGAAGTGATGTTTCAATAGGACCTGAGAGACTTAGGTTCTATTTTGAAGTCTCCATTAAGCCAAGAGGGTGGATTATTCAACAGTATCTCTCATCCAAATCCTTCAGGCTCTGGTGGTTGGCTTATAAACTTTGATTCACTGACAAATACACTAAGATGTTTTCTTTTACATCAAAGCAGTGCCTATTAGCACTCCTGGGTGACCCAGATGTTCTGTGAGTAATGTTGCTTTGGGATCTATCACCAGTAATCAAGAGGGTGCTTTTTGCTCATTATGGCACCAACAAAATGGGGGAAATGACAATCAGCAACTCTGAAAATATGACTGACTTGTTTAAAAATAGACAGAAGTCAATGTGACATAAAAAAATCTTTATTTTGCAGTACACTTAAAAACAGATATGTCATTTTCATTGTAGACTCTTTCAAAACCTTGATATAACATCAAGTTATAAAAATATAAAAATATATTTATAATAGTATAAGATACCACCATTCATACATGATACATATATATATATATATATATACACACATATATATACATCTGTCCATCCATCCATCCATCTATCTATCTATCTAGGGTTTTTTTTCTTTCAAAGCTCCCTATGATATCCAGGCTGATCCACAACTGCCTTCATAACTCAAAATCCAGTCATCTGCAGAACCTTTCTTGGTGAGTTCTTGAAGAATCTTACATGGGTCTACTACTCACTAGACATTTTTGTACTTTCTGTACATTAGACAATGTTTTACAAAGAAAAGAGTCTATTTTCTTATGTATGTCACTTGCTTCCCACAAATAGATTTTAAATTTCTGGTTCTTAGGATTATGGTCACAGGCAACAATGCACTAGTAAATGTTAAACACCCGACTTTCTGGAAGCAAAAGGGTCCTATATGTGTATACATAAGTTTGTGATAAAATTTTCTGGCATGGAAAGTGTGTGCTTGACAGTTTATAAATATGAATACAACACGTAACACTCCTGTTGACTCTGTGGTAGTTGATCTGTTCTCAGAGGATGCATTTGTTGATTTTTGCCAAACCCTTTGATCTGTAGCCAACCCATGGGCACCATTCCACCATGATTTGACAAATTGAGCTGCATTCCAATCCGATTCCCCCTTACGGGAAGTGTGGTGCAGTTCAGTGCATTACATGATTGATATCTGATCTACGTTAAAGCTACTTCTTACTCTCAAACAAGTTCTATTAATAAATGAATCTCAGCTTTGTCACCTAGCAAGATAACTTTTAAGGATTAATTTGAATTATTCACATTTCCTTCATTACTGTTTCTGTTTTTGACAGTACTAGGGATTGAACCCAAAACCTTACACATGCCAAGCCAGTGCTTTGCCATGGCTATTTCCTTGAACCTCTATTATTTTCCAAAGCCTATTAAACTACTAAATCAAGCTCTGATCATAGTATTTGTCATTTTTCATGGGATAAAAATTGCTGTCAATGTGTAGGTACATATGAAGTAACTCACCATTAATGACACTTCCACCAAGAAGACAAAAATAAAGTAAATAAACTTAAGAGCATATCTAATCAAGTAAAGATTAAGGAATACTGGGTTTTAAATATTAACTACCTGTGATTTCCATAACTATTCTACAAGAGTACTTTACATAATTTAATATGTACTACAATAGCTCTATTGGCTGACTGGCTCACACAATCTCTGCCTATTTAGCAGTCTACACTTAGGAGCTGGTAGTAGCCAGTTCTAGAAGAGCAGTGCCTCTGTTTTATAATACAGTGTTTTCCACGGTTCTGGGCTGCAGTGAGCTTCTGAATACTCACCATGTAAGTGAGGAGCTTTGGTTTCTAAAGGGCAGATGGACAAGAAGCTTACAAAAATAAGGCAGCTCTCTGACATCTCCCCAGTAAATATTGATGAAAAATAACCTCTGGAAAGAGAGGAAAGCCTGATATCCTTGTGAGGTCTACAGGCTGGTTCTTGGGAATTTTCACCTTGTTTACCCTCAGTCCCAAATGTAATACTACTAGGATCTCAAAATTTCCCTTTAGACATAATATTAGACATTGTCTTGACCAACTCCTGCTCATTTCTATTCGTACAGATTACGTCGACTTGGTGACTCTGTCTTTTTCCAATTGTAACCAGAATATTCCAAGACAGTTTGTGTAGTTGCATCAGACCTACTCTGAGGATCACCGAAGGAAAGGACTAGGAGAAAGGTCAGAGACAAAAGCAAGCATGGCCGTTTCCAGTGATGCGTGTTTTAAAACCAGCTTCTCCATTGAGCAGGTGTGTAGTCTTAGAGAAGCTGATGGGCTGCCCTGAATTTGTTATTTTTCCTATTCCTAGGACAATTGACCGGGCAAAAGCATCCTAAGGAGGGGAAAGTCTTTTTAGCTCACAGTTTAAAGGTGTAGTCCACTGCTGCATGTAAGTGTGGTGTTGAGAGAACACAGCATCTATCTGGTCATATCACATCTATAATCAGTGGAGAGCAACGGGTGCTAATATATCCTCCTGTATATCCAATCTAGGAACTCAGTCCAAGTGATAGCTCTTCCCCATTCAGGATGGACCTTACTTCTCTTGTTAAACCTCTCTGGAAACACTTTCACAGGCACACCCAGAGGTGTGTCTCCTAGGTGATTCTAAACTGCTATAACCTATTTTAAAGCCAAATTTAAATCTAATTTATTTCCTTTTATTGCACATCTTTCCAAATGGCTTTGGTCATCACTGTGTTACTACCCTGTGCTTGCACCTTGTGAAATAAAAAATAGAAAATAATACTGTCTACTTCCTATGGATGCCATGAATCACAGTCTGTAGAGGGTTCTGAAAACAGTGTTAAGTTCATGGTCAGAGTTCAGTGTGAATTGATTTCTATGCCTGTTATAATCATCGTCATACTTTTGCCCACATGATCCTGTGCTCCCTCTCTCAATACCACTCTCCTCCTCTTTTAAGCCATGAAAGCACTGTTATCGTCAGTGACCACCTGTGCTTTGGCAGGTTCAGTAGCTGTTCTTGGCTTTTTAAGGTTTTCTGGGGGGTGGTTAGGGGGGTGAGTATGGACACTTGGGTGTGCACTCGAGATCAGGTGTCTTCCTCAGCTGCTCTCCACCTTATGTCTAGAGATCGGCTCTTTCACCAAACCTGAAGCTCATCAGTGTGTGTAGATGCCAGCAAACCCTAGGTATCACCCTGTTCTCCTTCATCCTCAGCATCGGGATTATAAGCATGTATTGCCATGCCTGGCTTTTTATATGAGTTCTAGCGGATAGAACTCAGGTCCTAATGCTAGGAAGGCTAGCACATTACCAACTGAGCCAACCCTGTTCTTGGATATCTTTTTTCTTAAACCTCAGGAGCTCTAATGATCTTGGCTAGTCACTTGACAGTTAACTATGGAAAGTCTTGCCATGGCTTTTTAATTGTTTCCTAAAGCTATAATAGGAGAATCACCTATGCTATTCATTGCCTTCGCTACTCCCTAGGCAGATATTAAAGTTATCGATGGTGAAAAACAGGACCATGAACTTTTGCTTTTGATGGGCCTAAACTACCCTGCTCGAAGGTAGTATTTGGCATCACTCAGCAAAATGGAGGGAGAAGGAAGGAGGTTTCATGGACCAAACTAGCAAATTAGAGCTATGAGTATGAAATTAAACACCATGTCTGTCCCTGGCTTTGGGAACCTTATAGTTTGCTGAAGAAAGTGGAAAATAAATAATATTCAAATATATCTCTTGGTAGCAAGTACAGCTGGGAATAGAAAGTGGGGACTAGAGCTTCAGGAATGTTTTCTAAGTTATACACACTAAAACAAGACCCAAAGAATTGAACAGAAATAGACCTGAAGTCTGGTGCCAGGGACAGAGGGTCTACCTGGATATTCATTCTTTAAAATAAGGCCTCATGTAAACCTTCCAAACTGTCTTAGTTTTCTCTAATCATATTGTACCAGCACAGAACTAGGGTTTCCGCACACAGGAGACTAGAGAAAGTGAGCTGTATGTCTGGTCTAATCCACTACTCAAGAGATTAAATTGTCAGCCAACCCTATGGAACTGGGTCTGTGTGGGCGCCAAGAAGTGATGGTTGCATATTTTCCTAGCCTCAGGATGATGTAGTGATGTAGCAGTGAGAGCATTTACACCAGGGAAATTGGCAAGTACTACTCTTTCTGTAAATTTAGCCTGCTGCTAAATCAGTTATTAGCACACTCCTGTGTGTATTTTTACTTGGGAGTTTTTTTTCTGCTGCCTTCCGCCAGGTACAACCATCTTCATAGATTTCTACATTGCATTTTGCTAAAGAAAATTCAGCCCCGACCCGCTGCATTGGAAGCTTTGTGCAATTGCTGCTGTTGGGACCTGTTCTACATAGACTTTGGCCAGAAAGACTGTGAGTTAGTGCCTGTGGGGTTACCTTTGACCCATGGGGAGTGACAATGACAAAAGCCCCTTGCTCTGTTTTCCCAGGAAGACAGTTCTGAGATGCTTTTCTAAGTCTCTCCAGGGGCTGGGATCAAGCACTTGCCACTCACAGCAGGAGCTACCTTTAAAACATATCCTTTCTTTTCTGAATAGTTTCCTTCTACCTCCCTCTTTTGCTCTGGGTTTATTGCTCAAATGAATTTCTGCATGCTGTCTGCATCTGTTGACATCTGTAAGCCAGTCTCAGGACTGATCTGTTGTGTTAATAAGTGATAATAACAAAAAGCCCTATGATGAACCATTAGCCCATTGTGATGAATTAAAAGCCTTGTCTCCCAAGACCAATCACGCCTTGCTCCCATGAAGAATCTTTGAGGAACACGTCACATTGTAAAGTAATTAATTGATAGGTCAATATATCAATTTTCTCTTCCTCCATGTGTTTGACACTGGGATATTATTGGTGGGGCTTTATCTCCCTTACCTTACAGCATCCATAGACAAAAGACATCTTTAGCACATCTTGGAAGAGCTATTACATACTAACTGTGGAGAAATGAATTATATCTGTGAATCCAAACCATCCAACAAGCAATGGGTGGTATAAAGGGCAAATTTAAGAATACAAGCTAAGGAAATAAAGTAAGTAAGGCGTTAGTAAACGTAAGCCTGTTGTGACTGTGACATGTTCCTCATTGTCTCTAGTCTTGAAGTATTTATTTCCTGGCTGGTGGTACTGCTAGAGAGACTGTAGAACGTTTGGAATTGTGGTCTAGCAGAAGTGGGTCACTGGGGGCCACACCTTAAAAGATACCTGCTTCTGGTTCAAGCTCTCAGCTTTCTGGCTAGCTTTTAAGTGAGCACCTACTGCTGCAAGTTCCAGATGTCTTGGACCAAGTTGCTCTACTCTGGATTCCCTACTGTGATGGACTGAATCCCCGGAAACCATAAGCTAGAACAGACTCCTCCTGTAAATTGCTTTGCCAGATATTTTTGTCCCTGAGATGTGAAAAGTAGCTAACACAAAGCACATATTTCTTAAGTAATAAAGTAAAAATAAATAAATAAATAAATAAAATAAAATAAAATAAAATAAAATAAAATAAAATAAAATAAAATAAAGGGACTGCCAGGGAGTGAAGGAGAAGCCACCACTACTGACAATTTTTAATAATGATCTTTCAAGAAAATCACCAAAGTGTCTTTTCTCCCCAGGGGCTTATGATACACCTATAGCAACATCAGAGGATGCACAAACATGCACAAGCCACATTTCCAAAGCGTTGAGAATGGATATTGGCATAACAAACCTATGCAGCTTGTAATGCTACAAGCAGAGAATCGTGATGCACAGCATCCTGGAGGTCCAGACAAAGAAACTCAACCATGCATAACAGGATGGCAGCAGACACTGAGAAATGGGTGTTACACAGAAGTGGGAAGCAGAAAAAAATCAATATAGACCTGAACTGAGAAATGAACTCAGCAGGATAGGCAGAACAATCCCAGAACTACTCTTCAAGGTTTCTGCAAGAATTATCTGAGGAGCTCTCCCTTCTTGTCAAATTTTTAAGTGCAAAACCTATAAGGTTAGAATCTTGCCAGAAAAAGTAACATCCGGCACCTCCTTATCAGCTTTACCTTTTCCTTCCGTGCTTTTGTCTTAAGTTCCTTCCTGTAAAGATGATGAAGAGCCCCATCAAGCAGCACCCTAGCGCCTTCCCTCCACCTCGGTTTTTTTGTTTTATTTATTTATTTTTTTTACCATAAGAAAATTGTTTCCAAATCTGGAGCATCTAAAGCTATCAACTGTCTCTATAAATTGTTGACAAGAGTTATATAAAAATGAAGTCTCATGTATTGACACTGGGGAATAGCTGCAAAGGTCTTTCTAGCCACACAGGCAGAGTGGAAACTTCATTCTCTGCCATAGGTCATTCTAAAGAACCTCTCTCCTTCTTGGAGCAACAGCTCTGTTTATTCCTCTGTTTACTTTGCCACCTCTCTCTCTAGGTCCTGAGCCCAGCTCTAGTAGATAGTAAATGCTTAGTGGAGGCAAGCTGTCTTACAATTAGTGAAAAAATTTACAGGTAATGATATGTAAATTAAAAGGTAACATCTTTTAAAAAATGAGTGAAGGCTAGACAATATATGCCACTTCTAAATAATATTTAAATCATATCTATTTATCTCCAGCCTTCATATTAATTAGCAAAAAAGTTGATCTAAGTCCTTATATTAATTAGGAAAGAAAAGTTGATGTAACTCTTTCCTTAGGGAATTTAGAATTCATGTATTAAGCTGTAAACTCCATCAATGAGCAATGCTTGTTAGAGATGGGGTTTGGGGAGGTATTAGAGTTAGATAAGAACATGGAGAAAGGGTCTAATGCTGGTATTAGTGACGTTTAATATGAGATTACACACATCTCCCTCCCTCTCCCCTGTATAAAGACACAGGGAGAAATCACCTGCACCAGACACCATATTGACACCTTGATCCTGAACTCTCAGCATCAAGAAAGAGCTGTGGGAAGTAAATTGCTACTGTCTAAGCCACCCAGTTAATGGCATTTTGCTATGACAACCCAAGGAGTCAGAAAATAAAGCAATAAACCAGGAATAATGTTAAATGCAGAAACTATTAAGAATAAAATGAAGCCCAGTGTGGTGGCCCAGATCTTTAATCCCAGAACTCAAGAAGTGGAGATGTGATTCTCAGTGAGTTGGAAGCCAGCCTGGTCTATGTAGTAAGCTCCAGGACAGACAGAAATACACAATGAAACCACTTCTCAAAAAGGAGGAGGAGGAGGAGAAGGGGGAGGAGGAAGAGGGGAAGGAGGAGAAGGAAGAGGGGGAGGAGGAGGAGGAGGGGGAGAAGAAGAAAGGATTAAAGCAGAATCTAAGTGAACAGATTGATAAACCCCTGGTGGTGTTCATGACAAAAGAACACACCAATAATACTAGGAAGAAATAAAAAAACTACTCTGAAAGCATACACGCAGAGGTGAACTTTAGAAATGTATTTATTTTTGTACGTGTCTGAGTGTTTGCATGTATGTGTGTGCACCACATGTATACAGTGCCCACAGAAGCCAGCAGAGAACTTTGGAATTTCTGGAACTGGATTTACAGGAGGTTGTGAGCTTCCATGTGAGCACTGGGAACCGAAACCAAGGCCCCTGTAAGCGCGGTAGGTGCTCTAACTGCTGAGGCAATTCTGTAGCCCCAGAAGTGGCTGGGTTTTATTGTGTTTGTTTGTTTGTTGCTTGCTTGGTTTTGGGTTTTTGAGACAGGGTTTCTTTGTGTAGCCTTGGCTGTCCTGGAACTAGCTCTGAAGACCAGCCTGGCCTCACTCTTACAGAGATCCACCTGCCTCTGCTTCCCCACTGCTTGGATTAGAGGTACACACTACCATTATTGCCCAGACAGAAGTAGGGTTTTAATAGAATTATTGTGACTCTGTTTTGTATTAAATGTCTTTTTGAAAATTGACACCATTTGATTGCTTCTAAAAATATCCACACCAATGTCTCACAAACTAGACCCTCAGAGAATGTATATGGGGTTGTTGTTACTTCTCTGAGACACTGGGATCTGTGCTTACTTTGGCACAATTTTTCTATACCTCAGGTAGGTCTGTTGATTGGCTTACAAGTAGTCTTTGGTAGGTAGCAGAGCTATCATTTTTAGTAGCTACTAAAAGTGTGGACAGATTATTTCTCACTCACATAGAACACCAAGCTCAGAGATACAGAATTATATATGCTGACTACTCACTGCAAAGCCTATTTCTAAAATTGATTTACATAGCAAATGTATGTTTAAGCCTTAGATTTAGCACACAAAAAAAGGATAAAAGAATAAATCAAAGGTAGGGCTTAGATTTCCCAGGAGAGAAGATGGTATCTTCTGTGTCCTTGCTCTGTGGTATACTTGGTGGCATTGCACCCCAAATCTACAAGCGAGAACCATCCAGTTGTGTTTCTTGCCAAACCCTCTTTACTAGTAGGCAGGTATGCAATCAAACATAGGGCACATCTACCCAGAAAAGAGATGCATTCTTCTTAAATGACTTTTAGTAAATATCTACCACGCAGGAGTAGCATTATGCTGCCAGAGCAGCGACATAGTCTCTTGATTTTTTCATGAGTTTGTTTATTTGTCAAGGCTTCTTCTTCTGATGACCATTCTAGCTAGCTATGTGTACCTTTTTGAGAGTCTTTTGCCTTTATACCAAATACAGTACTGTAATTTTGGTTTTAATCTCCACTTTAGAATACTTACTAAGTTCGTCATATAAAAAAATAAAACCCTGTATTTAAATGAGAACTAGCAGTTGAATTTCATCAAGTGCCAAGGCATCTACTGAGATAATTACACAATGTTATTATGGAAATAGGGTAAATTATATAAATAATTCAGATTGCTGCTGTCCCCTGACATGCACAGGTGAGGTTAATTACAAAAAGGAATGTCATCATGCATTTCCAACTTCATCCAAGGCCCTTGTTTTTATTAGATTAATAGAACACACAGAAAAAGAAGGGAATATGATGGGCCCATCTACCAGTAACAACTGTGGTTATGTATGCCTTTTGATTTCTAATGGAGAAAATCTTGGTGTGTTATATTTATATGTAGCCCCCTGTGTATCCTGATCTCATATCTGCAAACGAAACTATCTATGCACTGAATGCATTTTTAGCACAGTTGCATTGGTACGGAACAAAGGAGGATTTTTCCTTGTGTGGTGGTGGGTAGGGATAGCCATGTGGCTCATTTAATATCACTTTCCAAGTAGAAGTGGGTGCTGCCTGGATGTTGAGCTGGGAGTCATCCAACAGTAAGATGCATCCAGTGGAAAAAAACTAAGATTAATTGGTGATGGATGTCAAGGGCTGGGGAGGGAGTTCAGGTGGTTTGCAAGCCGTGGAGTTGGCCCTATCTTGTCTTAAGGGAGCCCATTCTATTTGCTCTGATCAGGGAATACGTCAGCAGATCTGAGTACACACATTTGATAGAAGTTAGGTGACAATTATTCTAAATGACCCTGTGACTTTAAAAAGGCATAACAAAGAAAATGCATCATCATTTATAAATCACAGGTAAGTCAGAAGCAAAGATGCCAGCTTGTTCCCGAATCTCTGTGTCACAATTCCAGTCCTACCCGTGACCCCTCTGGCTCTGCTCGTGCTATGTGCTCTTCAACCCATGTCCTTATATCATTCTTTAATTCTCCCACAGCTATGACCATAGTGATAAATCCAGGTCCTTGCTCTATCGACAATGCTGGTCCAAAGCAAACACTACCTCACCGAGTTGTGACCCCATGTCCCTTCTCTGGCATCACAACAGGCTCTTAAATTGCTTATAAAGAGTCAGCGGAAGACCTGTGGCACCCACAGTTAAAACTACGGGGGGGGGGGGCGAGAAAGTCATAAAAGATATGTGTTGTAATAAAGGCTGGAATGGGCTGCATTAAAACAAGAGTTTTCTTTAGAATGGTACAATTCTGGGGGATCTCTAATGCCTTTTCAAAGTACCTGCTAAATGTAGGACATTGTGGCCCTATGGTATTTACATGTTATTCTTTTAGTTGCAAATAAAGGTGGTAGGGGGAATAGGCAAACAGGCACAAAAGCAGTGCCCACACACCATACACACCACACCACACACACACACCACACCACACATCACACATGCACACACATACCACACACACCACACCACACATCATACATGCACACACATACCACACACACCACACCACACATCACACATGCACACACATACCACACACACCATACCACACATCACACCACACACCACACCACACACATACCACACACCACACCACACACACACCACACACACATCACACCACACACATACCACACACACCATACCACACATCATACCACACATCACACCACACACATACCACACATCACACACGCACACACACACACACACGGTATCCAGAATAAATGACTTCAAATTCTACTACTTTTTAAATCACCCCTTTCAGCCTATCCTTGTGAAAATGTGGTAATGGTCACAACCCTTGTCCTGCTGTTTCTGTGGGTTCACCATGGGCCTTTATCTCTACAAAAAACAGGCTTTGCTCTATGAACAGGGAGGGCGCCTCTGTTTTCTGTTGCCACCTCTGCCTTTTCCAGCACAACCTTGCACGATGTAGCTCGGAAAGTGAAGTGCACCTTGGAATATGTCCAACTGGTGGCAAGGATAGTAAAGAAATGAAATTAAGCAGTAGGCAATTTCTAGTGAGGGTGTGATAGTGATGGGGTCAAGCCCTGTTTTTGGAGTGAAGCAAATCTGGGCTACCGTTAAAAGCTTTGCTTCTTGGCAGAGACATAAGCTCTTATCTCCATCAACTCTCTCATTTGGAATGTGGGCTTACTCCCCCCAGCCACAGGGGGCGACGATGAGCTACTCCTGCTGTGCCTTCTGGTCATAGCATTAAGACTTCATCTTCATGTCCCTGTGCTCACCTGTTCTCTGTTGAGTAAACTCGTATGTATGTGAAGTTGCTAGGGAAACTATCAAAATGAGACGATGGAAAGAGAAATGGAAAGGCTTTCCCAAGAACCCACTCTGGCTTTTAATTTTTTTAACACTATGTTTTGTGCACAACCCGCCCTGCTCCCCGTGTGTGTGTGTGTGTGTGTGTGTGTGTGTGTGTGTGTGTGTGTGTGTGTGTGTGTGCATGTGTATGTGTGTGTGAATGTGTGTATATGTGTGTGTGAGTATATGTGTGTGTGAGTGTATGTCTGTACATGTGAGTATACGTATGAGTGTGTGTGCATGTGTATGTGTGTGTGTGCATGTGTATGTGTGTGTGTGAATGTGTATGTGTGCGCATGTATATGTATGTGAGTGTGTGTATGTATGTGAGTGTGTGTATGTGTGTGAGTGTGTATATATATGTGAATGTGTGTATCTGTGTATATGTGTGAGTGTATGTGAGTGTGTGTATGTATGTGAGTGTATGTGTGTGTGCATGTGTGTGCGAGTATGTGTGTATGTGTGTGCAAGTGTGTATGTGCACAAGTGTATATGTATATGTGTGTATCTGTGTATGTGAGTGTGTGTTTATGTCTGTGTGCATGTGTGTGTACGCAAATATGTGTGTATGTGTGTGCGAGTGTGTGTGTATATGTGTGTGTATGTGTGTGTGTGCACGAGTGTGTATGTATGTGTGTATGTATGTGTATGCACTCATGGTCAAGGCACAAGGAAGTCAGAGTATGGGAGTGGGAGTCAGTTCTTTTCTGCCCTGGGAGTCCTAGGGGTTGAACTCAGACATCAGGCGGGGCCACCAGCTGTCCCTTTACCTGGCTGAGTCATCTCACCTGCCCAGCAGGATGTCCTCCAGCATCCAGTCAACAATTTATATGGTGGTTGCAAAAGGCTTTAGAAGGGAGATCAAGGGTTATTCCCATTTCATAGATGCAAAAACCAAGGTTAGGACATAAGTCCTCTGTCGTTGGAGAAATTAGGGACTGATCAACCAGAGTCTTAAAAGCCATTCTCCCTCCCCTTCAAACAGTCCTGAGCCAGAATGTTTCAATAATAAAGAAATTGACAGAACCATAGAGAGGACAAAGACACCCTTACTCTCAGAAGGAATCTGTGTTCTGGTCAGTAGCACAGTCCCAGGAGACAATGAATCTGCTGTGTGACCCTAACCAGGTCATATAACCCTCTCTCTGAAATTCAGCTTTCTTGCTTGTAAAATGGAACAAACATTTGCATTTTCTCCTAAAGGAACCACCGTGCTTCAGACAAGTTAATGTGTTTAAGGTCTCAGCACCGTGCTGGCTTGGGGCCAGCGTCAAATTTAAGCAGTTCCTGTTACTTTGTCATCCATCCAGGACTTGGTGGGCAACTGCTCACTTACAGCTTATTAAATGACTAACAGGCACACCGCGGCACTTTCCTGGCACATCCTGCCCAAATAACCTAACAATTTAGTAATCAAAGACTGGTTGGTTGAGGGAGGCGAAAGGCAAACATGTGTTTATCATATGGGCTGCAAGGAGTTTCTCCTCAGCAAAGCAGATTTACAGGTGCCTTAAGCAGGGACTGAGCAGCATAAGGCAGGAGTACCATTGGTCCCATGGTTACTTGAGGGCCAACCACAGGGTCAGAGAAAGACATGTTTCCATTCTTCCCTTCTGAAGGGCAGAGGCTACGGGAACTTTATACATATCACCTCTGGACATTACTACAGTGTCTTCACTGAGAAGGCACCTCTATTATCTTCCTTTTATAGAGGACAGAACAAAGGCAGGTGAGAACAGAGGTGATTTCCTGAAGGACTGGAGGCTGGACCCAGAAGAGGGTAGATGGAAACCTCTTCTAGAATCTTCCCTTTGAATTCACACACCCAAATTTGTCTCTTTGGCCCTTTATAGTTCATGGCACAATTGTACTTTCCTATTATTTTGGATTCATAAATTATGTGTTGAATAATGTCCTTCCCCTCTTGCCTGCTAGGTTTTCAGCTGTAGGCTGGCTAATCAGGTCATGCCCACCTGCAGAAACCTCTTCCTTACAGCCACATTTGAAATAAGAAAATGGCAACCCCCCTTAACAAGATCCTGTTTCTAAATTTCTAACTCCCTAACAGATTCCCCTGGTGCCTAGATTCCAAGAAATTGGCAGGTGCCACTTTTACTTATGCAGTGAATTTTACAGACCTCAGGAAACCTGGGACAGCAAAAGGTTATCTGCATAATGGGTACACCTCAACTATGTTCACCATCACCACCCCCAGTACCCTCAGAGTATCACATTTCTCTCTTGGGAGGCAAGACCCTCTCCCTACTGCTCAGTAATGAGAGACAGGTGGACTTCAGGTCCATGCTATACAGAATTTTTCTCTTCCTCTGAGACCTAAGAAAGAATCCCCACTCTGCTCTGTGTGCTTGAACTCTCCTCGGAGTCCCACTGCACCCCCCACTCTCTTTCCTCCCTCCTTCCCAATTCAGTTATGGCATTAATAAGTTCTTTACTCGAAAAGGTAATCTACTTCAGGGTCCCCCACAAACTCCCAATCTGAAATCTTTCACTCCTTATGCTGAAATCCTAATGCTTGGGAACTTATGCTCTGACCACCCTTCACATACAGTTTGTTAGATGACCGACATTGTTCCAAGGCAGAACCTGGTGTGATCTACGTCCTTAGAAAATGGGGAATTTGGGAGATGGATGCATTCATGAACACCATCCTCTGCAAAAAACACAGCGACCAGGAGATGTGTCTGCAGGCCAAGGCATAAAGGACACTGTTAGCAGCAAGGAGAAGCTTAAACAGGCAGGGACAGAGCCTTGTTCACGGGTCTTGGAAGGCATTAACTCTGCTGCCCTCCTGACTTCCCCTTTCTGTTCACCATATTGAGAGACGGAACGTTTGAGCTGTTTTAACTGCTTGGCCTACAGTATCCTTTTACAGTATTGAGTGAGCAGTCACACAATTCCTTAGGGAAAGAGGATCAGCTGCTCCCATTCTACAGGAAAATGAGAAGTGGAAAAAAAAAAAGTGTCAGAGGGTAACAGCTAGAAAGCAGGAGGGTTGAATAAGGCAGTCTGTTGATTCCACAGCTTATACTAATTTAGGGTTTTGCCCAAGCATGGGAACAAGTTTTCTTTGAATAGAGTGCTTTGCAATTAAAAGTGCAATTTGGTGTCGATTCTGGGGATTGCACGATAATTAAAAAAACAAAACAAAACTATAATAATTACTGAAACATGACAGTATCTTCATTTCTTTGTTTTCTTTTGTGTGTGTATTTCTACATACTTGTCCGTACACATGTGTGTGGAGTTCAGAGATCATGGACAGATGATCAGTCACTCTCTACCTCTCTACTCTCTACCAGGCTGGCCAACAACATTAAAAAGATCCTCTGATCTCTGCCTTCCCCAGCACTGGGATTACAAATTAATCATTGTGGCTGGCTTTTTAAAAATGTGGGTTCTGGGGGATCAAACTTAATCCTCATGTTTACACAGCAAGTTCTTCACTGATTGACCCATCTCACCACCCCCAAGCACCTCCATTTCTAGTGGAGGAGACAGAGGTTCAGAGAACTGTTTTAATGGATTCCCTAGGATGGGAGTGGAGCTTTTTCACAGCATACTCAGCTGCAAATGTCTGTGCTGAGGAGCAAATGACTCCTTATCTGCCACATAACAAGCCCTTCCATCTAATCTGGTGAATAAATCAACATCTGTGTATAACTTACCTCTAGATACCTTGGAAAATACTTAGAGATGATTTCCATTGCATTGCTCTCTTGCAAGTAAGATATAAAAAAATAACTTCTCTATCAGCCCCAAAGGCAAAGAGAACATTTCTAATCATTGGCATCAACAGAATATAGCTCCAGTTCTTTTTTTAAAAAATAACAACAAAAAACCACACCCAAGAGCTGCCTACATCAATGGTCCCTGGCTTGCAAAGAAGACCATCTTCACGATTTATTTTTCAAGTGCCAGGCACAAAAGCAAACGATAATTATTTTCTTCATAACAGGAATGTATCCAAACTGAGCCTATGGACTTGAAACAGAAGTGTTAATCTGTGGGTAATATTCTGAGGTCTGTGGTGCAGAGAGGATTGTTTGGAATAGGTCTGAATGGGAGATGATGCACTGGGCCAATCAATGGAAATGCACGCTCTGGGCACTGGAAGTCTTTTGAGTTCCCCTTGTTTGGCACCTTGATACTACCTTAACTCTGTTGTAGTGGTGTGACAATGCCCTTTCACAGCATCAATGATTTCTGTGTCAACATTAGGCTCAACACTCCTTTGTCTATTAGGTCATTTCATTTTTCAATTAGAAATGGAAGTAACCATTGCTCTCTCCATTTTCACAAGCAGTGGTCCATCAAAGTGTCAGTGAGGGAGGTGAACCCTGGGCTCTGAATGCAGAAGCTCCTAACTCAGGGTTGGGGTATTAACAAGGGGAACGTAGTTGTGCTCTTACAGAGGAGCTGATATCATCTTTCCCGAGTCTTGAAAATTAAGGAAGACAAGGAGTAAGGAAGGGCAGGCATAGTGAACAAAGTTTCCAGCATAGACTGAAGAAATGAAGTGCAGAACCACAGTCATCCATTGAGGCTAGAACAATGAGAACATTTGGGTACCTGGTTGGAGCATTCCTACTATCCCATCTAATCTTGTTTCTGTCAAGGTTGGCTCCCCCAACCTCTCCATCATTTTGTGTTTTGCCTGATAAAATTCTTTGCCCTACATGGATGTGTCTGCCCCCTCTGCCTTTCTCCAGCTCCTTGGCCTTAGCTGGGCTGTACCACAGACCCAGGCCTTACTCCTGCTCAACTCTCTCCTCTTCATTTTTATTTCTTTCTTATAAAGTTATACATTTCCTTCTGCCCCTGCCTACTCCTTGTGTGTAGATCCAAGCCTCACGTACAATTATTTTCAAAGCTTGGAGACTGGTGTGGAGAGGGGAGCTACTCTGGATGTGTTTGGGACATGGCTGGTGCATTGGATTCCAGTTACTGCCATAACAAATGGCCACACATGTAGGGGCCTCAGCCAATACACATTCATCTTGCAGGTGTTTAGGTATAAAGCCTCTTGTGTACTCATATCCCTTGAGCTAGGTGCGTGCCTTTTGGAGAGGCTCTGGGTCCTTGCACTTTCTGGTTCCTATAGTCTTTTCCCATTCTTGGACTCGTGACCCTATATCTAATCAGCTTTCATCCTTTGATTATGGTATCAAAGTGCCTTCCCTGTTTCTGGTTCCTACTTTCCTTCTTACAAGGTTCTTTGTGATTACACTGAAGCTACTTGGGTAGCACAGAGTTATTTTGAAGTCCTTAATCACATCTACAAGGTGCCTTTGTTACATGGGATAGCATTTTCAAAGATTAGAGATTTAGAAGTGGACATTGGTTTGATTTTAATTTCCCCTTGCTTGGTACCTTGCCTAGTAACTCCTGATCTTTGATATGTCAATGCTTTAGGGTCTCACTCCATAGTTTAGGCTGGCCCAGAACTCACTATCAATCTACCAGCCCAAGTCTCCTGGCAGATGTAGACATCTTAATTTTTTTAAAAATTATGCTTGACTTCGTGTGTGTGTGTGTGTGTGTGTGTGTGTGTGTGTGTGTGTGTGTGTGTCTGTGTGTGTCTGTGTGATGGCATATCTAGAGCCATTAGAAGACAACTTTCAGGAGCTGGTTCTTCATTCCCTGTAACAGGGAAGGGACTCAGGCTGTTAGACTTGAAGGCAAGCACCTTCACCTGCTGAGCCATCTCCACCATCTACAATATGGACATCTGTGGGGATTCCGCTTGACATAGATGAGCAAGCTGAGTTAGAGCTATGTGATTTATTTGGTCTGTTGGACCAGAAGCGAGGGGCAGGCAAATGCAAAAGTAGGTTTAGAACCACAATCCTTTCGAGTGGTTAGATGTCAGAAAACATCTGACCAAGGGGAGTGTGCATGGAAATAGGGAATGGTTATAGAGTGGGTCTCACAGTTCAAGGAGATATGGTCCATCACAGTAAGGAAAGCATGCTGGTAGGAATTGTGAGACAGCTGGTCATGTGACATCTATAGTCAGGAAGCAGAGAACCATGAATGTTGGTTTTCAGTTCATTTTCTCATTAGTTTTTCAGTCTGGGACCCTAGAATAGTGTCACCACATTTAAAGGTAGTTCTTCCCACTTCAACTAACCCGATCTAGACACTTCACCACAGAAATCCCCAGAGGCTTGTCTCCTATGTGACCCTATTTGACAATCAGTATTAACCATCCTGTGTCTATCAATATATATAATCTTTATCACAGATTTAAATATAATTCAAGTATCATATAGTTCATCTATTCAAGGCATGAAACTCAATGGTTTCTATAATATTCAGAGAGTGTGTAACTACCATTTACTGTAGAATATTTTTATTCCTCTAATAAGAAATCCTGCACCTGTGAGCAGTCCCTCTCCATTTATTATAATCCTTTACCCTGGAGAATCCCTAATCTACTTTCTAAGCAGCCGTCCTCTAGATTTGGGCTCTGTTGGATATATTCCAGGCACTTACTCTGTCTGATGCCAAGCAACAAGCTAATGCTGGCTGTCGCTCGTCCTACCTACACAACCCCTCCTGGCCCTGGCCAGGCAGACTTCGACCCTCACCATGCCACTGAAATGGCTTTCTGAAAGACTGGCAATGAGCCCTGGATCTAACCCAATGACATCTCCTGTATGCACCTCTGGTGGCAAGCAGTGGCCAATGGTAATGGCCTATCATAACTATTTGTATAAACAGCAACTCTGCCTAAGGATACCATATCTGAGTCTGACTGCCAAGTGAGGGAAGGGGTATGCTCTCTTTCCCTCCACAATAGAGAAGATAATGATTCTAGTCTCAAGTTCAGAGTCAGGCTCTCTGTATCTCTAGGTCAGCTTTGATACATACATGCTCTGTGATCTCCAGAAACTTTATCTTTGTGTGCCTCTATTCCTCATCTGTGGCATAGTTGTTGTCATGGCAACCTCACTTAGGGTCCTCATTAAGATTAAATGAATGTTAAGACATATAGACTCCTTCTGTGCTGATTCCTAATATAATCATTTAGCTCATTCTTTTTGTTCAGTGAATTTATTCATTGTCACCCCTCCCCACCAATATCTATGCTGTAGATTTCTCTGAGTTTCAAATGTTCTGCAAATTCAATTAAAGACAGGGTCTCTGAGCAGTGAAAACTCCCTCAAAGCTCATTTTTATGGTCTTACAGATCAGTATAATAGCTCCTTGGGTCTTTGGGTTATTGGAAAATTTAACCAAGTTAATACATAAAGCATATGAAGCAATGTCCAGCACATCAGAATCTCCCAGATATATTAATGGGCACAGCTCTCCAGTCTTTCCCACATGACTGTGGGTATCAGTTCTCTGGGGACATCTCCACATGTTTTTCCCGTATCCTTTAAGACTCTCATCTGAGCTTGTAAACTTTCTCACAGAAGCTTCTAGTCTTCATCTGGGCATTTGCTTCTATAACCCGACTGCTTCATCTCTTCGCTCCCTGATCTAGTGCAAGAGTTGAAGCCTATGGCTGTGTTAGGACTGTCAATCACCCCCTTCCTCTTCCAGCTCTGTTCCTGAATCATGCCACTCTCATTTGATTGCTTCCCCATACTAATCTCTGTTTTTTCCAGCTACTCTTTTGTCTCAAGGCATAAAAAGCACCCACAAAACTCAGCATCTATCCTTTCTTTCCTTCCATTCATTCCTGTATCTATTTGGAGCTAGTATTGGCTTCGGTTGAAAGACACAAATATATTCAAGCCATGACTATCTACACTGAGCTAAAGTGCACGTTATGCATAATGAGAGATTCAGGACACACACATCAAATATGTGACTCTGTTTGGGCAGTGACCTTCATGACACCACAGTAAAGAGAGAGATACATGGAAAGGCATAATTAACATAATTGATGGAGAGGCAACCAGGCCAGAAGGTTGTAGAGATAAATTGTTTCCTGCCTTCAAGCAGAAGGGTGACATCATCACATAGACCCGTTTTAATGAACCATTCCACAATGATGAGAGTGTTCTAGACATGCCCTGTCCAGTACGATAGCCACTAGCCACATGTGGCTTCAGAGTACTTGAAGCTGCATTTTTAATGTGACATAATTAAAACTTAAAGATCCACCTGTTATTGGTGGTATCATATGGGAGATACATATATATCATACAGCCAGACTCTTGCTGAAATCATGTTGCAAAATACTGTATGTCGTGCCTTCAGTGGAGAACTGATGAAAATATTGAGGGCTGGGAAAATAGTTTGGGCTCTAAAATGCTGACTGTTGGTAGTGCAAGGACCTGCCTGGGCTAGATCCCCAGAACCCAAGAGCCCATCCAAAGAATTACATGAGGTGTTTTGCATGTAGAAATCCAGTGCTAGGAAGGCAGGAACAGGAGGATACTTGGAGCTTGCTAGCCAGCTGGATGAGCTTACTTGACGAGTTCCAGGCAACTGAGAAACCCTCTCTTATAATAAAATGTAGGCAGTTCCTAAGAAATAACATCCGAAGTTGTTCCTTGGCTTCCAAAAGACACATGTACACAGAGGCTCTCATAGACATGGGCACCCACACACATATGCACACATATGCAGTTATTAAGATTTCAGGTATCCCCTGGTAAACTATTATCTGGAAAAGGGGTAAAGCCCACAGTGATATAGTCTAGACACATAGTCTTTAGATGATATTGGTGTTTTGGTTTTTTTGAGAAAGGGTCTCCTATAGCTAGCCCATGTTGGCCTCATATTTACTACACAGCCAAGACTGGCTTTCAACCTCTGATACTTTCATTTCCCAAGTGCTACGGTTATAGGTGTGTACTACCTGTATTGTTTCTTAAAAGGTTTCTTCTTAAAAGATTCATGTTGTTTTTAATTATGTGTATCTATGTGTCTGTGTATAGGCATATGCATGTGAGTGCAGATACCACTGGAGGCCAGAAGAGGGTGTCAGATTCCCTGGAACTTTAGTTACAGGTAGTTGTACCAGATGTAGATGCTAGCAACTAAATTGGGGTCTTCTGCAAGAACAGTGTGCAGCCTTAACTAATGAGCCATCTTTCCAGTCCTGCTGGTTTGTTGTTGTTGTTGTTTGTATGTTTTTGTTTTTGAGACAGGGTCTGGGTCTATGGACCAGGCTATCCTGAAGCTTCCCTTGGAACTCAGACTAGTCTTGAATCCATGTTCCTCTGCATCAGCTCCTGTGTGCTGCGATTAAAGGTCTGTATCATCAAACCGCACTTAAGGTTCATGGTAACATAGCGATCAGCCTTGGGGTCGTGGTTGAGCCTCACTAGACTGTGGATAAATGGTATCATGCTCTCTAATAGCAGTCCCCATTAATCTGAAGCCAACTCCAAGTCTTCTGCCAGGCAGCAAAGATGTTTGTGATTTGAATCCATTCGCTAAGTCTTATTTCCTCTTCTATGATTACTCTGGAACTGTCTCTCCACTCCACCTGCCTTATTCATGCCTGTGATTTTGTTCACATCGTCTCTGCAGTTTGGGGTATTTTTACGATACCCAACATTAACTAAATGACTTCTATTCATTTAGAATTCACCAAGCCCCATTTATTCTTGTGCGTGTGTGCGTGTGCTCGAGCGCGTGTGTGTGTGTTATATGTTTGTGTTTACCTAGCTGTGTATATATGTCCCTGCAGGTGTGTGTGTGCTCGTGTGTTTATGTGTGTGTGGAGGTCAAAAGTCAACCTTGGGTATTTTCCTCAATCATTTGCATTTTATGAAACAGAGTTTTTAATTGAACTCTTATGGATTTTCTCAGATTGGCTGGCTAATTATCTACAGGACTGCCTGTGTCTGCCTTTCCAGTGCTGGCATTACAGGTTTGTGCCACAAAATCCTGCTTTTATGTGGGTACTGTGTATATAAACCAGGGTCCTCATGCTTGCTCAGCAGGAGCCTTACTGATGGAAATATCTCCTCTGTCTTCCCTTTTTATCATTTGATAAACCACCTCTGAGCATGTATGTAGTTCATTATTTACTTTGTTCTTTCTTGTTTTCACACCCAGTTACAATTGAAACCAATACCCTGTGCTTGATTACTGCCATTTTCCAATTATTACACAGGTTTAAGTTTTGGTAACAGCTCAAGGACAGGAAATAGGTTGCCTAGTCTTGACAGCTGAAAGTATTATGAGCATATAGTAGGCATCTATTTACTTACTTTTCTGGTCCATGTGACCCTAATGACTAGAAAGTACAAATTAAAGAAAGACGAGCTTATTTTGGCTCCACATTAAAGTGTACAGTCTATCATGGCAAGGAGGCATGGCTGCAGGAGCATGGCACTGGAGCATGAGGCGGACGGTCACATTGCACCCATAATCAGGAAGTAGAGTCACGTGAATCCTGGCACTCAGCTCTCATTCAGCTCAGGATCCCAGCCCCTAGGGTGGTGCTGCCCACCTTGGGTGGATATTCTCTTCTCAGTTACATCTTTCTGCAGTTACTCTCAGAGACCCACCCAGAAGTTTGTTTCCACAGTGACTCTAAAGCCAAGTTCACTATGAAGATAAGCATCACTGCGCCTAAGGAGACAGGCGCTGCTAGGGTAACAAATACAAATATTTGTCCCCTTCCGAGCTTTAAATTATAAGCTTAAATTTTTCCCCATAAGATAAAATATGGCTGTACATTTAGCATGTAAAATCAAATGGGAGACTAAAGAATCCCCCACTCTGCTTTCTTTGTGTATTAAATTTACAACAGAGTCCCAGACAGATGGCTAGAAACAATCCTTAATCGTGTCTGATATTATTAAATCTTCTTGTCTTAGGGCTCAGAGAGTCCAAGAAAATTTTCTTTTAATCCCTTTGGGCTTTATATCCTATAAATGGAGTTACATAGCTGGTTTGAGAAGCAATTTTGTGTAAGCCCTTCCCAAATGGGAGGAGGGAAATCATCACAGTCCGCCCTCAAAGGTTCTCAAGCAATAAGGATGCTATACTCCCTTTAAGCCCAGAAGAGCTGCGTGGGCTTGATAAATGGCTGCATTTGGTCCAACTGCAGCTCTAAGCAGATGTCTGTAAATATTGTAGAAAAGAACCCTCGGAAAGTTGGTGGGTGCTGCTGACGAGTGGCTGTGGAGGCTGTGTTGGCAAACAGGCAGCAGCTGCCTGTCTCTCTTCTATGAAGGACCAGCCTGCTACACTGACGATTATAGTTTTGTTTTGCTGGTGACTGGATCATCTACTATAGCATCTGTTGTGGTTTCTCTGCCTCTTCTTCCTCTCTCCTCTTCCCTTCTCCCCTCTCCTGCCCCCTGGGACAGGGTGTCATGGACCCCAAGCTGGCTTCAAAATCACTATATAGAACAAGATGCCCTTGAACTTCTAATTGTCCTGCCTCTGCCTCCTGAGCGCTGAATATACAGGTGTGCACCATCATTCCTGGGAAATGTGGTGCTTTGTGCAGCAGTTGCTAAGCAACTGAACTACAACCCCAGGCCCATGGCTTGTTTTAAAACTGTGATCCTCAACTAGGAACGTTTTTTCCATGACCCTTGTCCTACCCAATGGCCCAGCGGATGTGTCACAATAACTAGAGGTTTTTTTGGTTTTTTTTTTTTTTTTTGTTGTTGTTTTTTTTAATTGCTGCTGCTGGCATGTAATGAGTAGATTCAGCATCACAGAGGGCAGATCCCCCACCCCCAATGAAGAATTATTCAGATAAAAACATACATCAGGTCCTAGGTGAACAACCACAACTTCTTTCTGCTTAGAAACCCTATATATTTTTTAAAAAATAATATCATTTCTTTGCTTGAAATTATTTTTTTACATTTTATTAAATAAATTACAATTTTCTCTTTTCCATATATGTGTGTACATTTATGTAGATGTGTATTGTGAGTTCCAAGGATCAACAATGTTAGTACCTTTACTCACTGAGACAACTTGCTGGTTTTAGTAAAATATCTTTGACGAAAGATAACTTCTTTATATTTCTTCACTTACTCATCTATTTGCTTAGCAAATATTTATTATTAAACACAGCAAGTGTCCAGCTAGTCATGCTTGACTCATCCATACAATATGCTGTTTACTGAGCATCCACTTCGCCAGGCACTGGCAGCCTAGGTGTAGGGTCTTCCTCACATAGCAGCTACTTTCTAGTAGATTGGAAGTAAGAGTCAATGCACAAACTGATCAACCATTGGTTAACACAACAGAAACCATCAGACTAGAGAAAGGGAGTCAGTGAGCAGGAGCAGAGACGGCCTCTCTGAATAGGTCATACAAGTAGGCTTAATAATGGAGAGGAAACATCTGCTTCAGAGGCTCAGGGAGCGGAGGGTGGGTGGGTGGATGCATGGAAATGAGAATATAGTTGGTTGTACAGCAGATCTGAACTTTACTTATCTAAAAAAGATAGAGATTTAGACTGGGCTCTCTCTTCTCTCTCTCTCTCTTCTCTCTCTCTCTCTCTCTCTCTCTCTCTCTCTCTCTCTCTCTCTCTCTCTCTCTCTGTGTTAACTTTCAGCAGAGCGTGGGTGGAAGGGGGATGTCTTAGTTATTGTGCTATTTCTGTGAAGATGGCCAAGGAAGTCCCTATGAAAGGAAACATTTAATTGAGACTTGGTTACAATTTTCAGAGGTTTAGTCCATTATCATCACGGCAGGGAATATGGCGGTATGCATGCAAGTGCTGGAGCAATAGCTTAGAACTTCCTTAGGGGGGGGGGGAGATCTCCTAGGCTAAGAATGGACTTTTGAAACCATAAGGCCTACCTCCAGTGACACACTTTCCTCCAAGAAGGCCACACCTCCTAGCCCTTTTAAACTTTTCAAATAGTGCCACTCCCTAGTGACTAAGTATTCAAATATACAAGCCTTTGGTGGTCATTCTTATTCAAACCACCTTAGAAGAGCCTTTGCAGCTGAGACTGATAGAACAGGGTGTGGGGATGCAAGGGAACCTGGAGATTCAAGGTCATGTCCCAGACTTTACAAGTCCCAAGTCTGCACAGGACTTAGTCTAGAGAGCTGTCAGCCATGGCTTTCCTGCTGCTGGTTAGTGCTAGAACTTTTCTCAGTAACCTGGGTGGATTGTCTTCTATTGTGCTTTGCTGTTACTCCAGCATGCACTGATCTCCAGCAGTCCCCTAACAGTAATGGCAGGTCAAGCCGCAGTTTCTTACACCTTTTTCCCTAAAAGCACATCTGACCACTACTATGCTTACTAGCCTTTGATCAGCTTCTATCCCTTACTCAGTTGCACTGAGCTCTTTTGGGTTGCATAATTGTCCAGGACCCTGACTAGCAACTCCAGTTTCTCCTGAGCAGGTCACACCCTGAAGACCAAAGGCAGCCCCTGACCTTGACCTTGACCTTCTAACAGACCTTCACATTATTGAAAGTAAAGGCAAGTTTTTGTCTGGCCCATCCTTGCTGCTCTGTCCAGGCTCTCTTTGAACTATCTCTTCTTGGCCCAGAGCGATGCACCTGTGAAGCTCTCTGAGATGTTCTGTTATTGTTTCTTTATTTTGTTCTGGAATTATTTTTGCTTAAGGGTTTTACCTCCTACATGTACCTTCTCAAAGTGTTCTGCTCCAAGAGAGAACTCTTTCATTTGAAACACTCTACAGTGAGTACTTTTGTGAAAATAGAAAAATCCTGTAACTCTCTCCCTCTCACCCCTTCCTGAGGTCTCTGAAACTAGCCAAGGTCGAGATGGCTGCTTGAGACACACCCAGCAGCCTGAGCCTGATACTTCCTGAATTCTTGAGACCCACCTAGTGAGCAGCTTGACCTTCCAAGCTGAGACTATATTCCTGATCTAGCAACCTAGGTGGGTCACCCAAGAAAGTCCTACCATGAGAATTGTTAACTGTTAACTGTTTGAAGCTTGCACAATGGGTCCTGCTCCAGGAAATGAATGTCTTCAAGTGGTCCTTATTGTTTCACAGGAAATAGCTTGCCTGCCTGCATTCCTAAACTCTGTCCTAAACTGACCATTGGCCCCGCCCTGTTAGCACACCAAGCCCGCCCATACCCTCTCCCCTACCCAGAGTAGGGTATAAGAATTCTGCCCCGAAAATATTTGGGGCTCCAGGCTTTTCTACACAGTGCCTGGAGTCCACACATGTGTGTGTACCGGTATTCATATTCATTAAACTCTCTTTTTCTTTAATGTTAACAGTGGTCATTAGCCGTGGTCTTGGGGTGTCTTGGGGTGCATTAGGGGCGCCTGCCTATTACACTTTCATTGGGCATCATATTGCCCCAAGGAGTGAAAGGGGATCCTGGAGAATGAAAAATATTCTAACACAAAAATCGCAAGTACACATGTTCACAGGTACACACACACACACACACACACACACACACACACACACACACACACACACACACACATATATACACACACACATAGATACATACATAACCATGCACACACAAATACACAGCACTAAAGAAAGTCTTTGAAAAGCCCTTAGAGAGGCAATGATGAAGAGTTTGGGAAGAGAAACACGTCTACGTGGGAACTAAAGTCTCCCCCTCCCCCACCTCCTGCTGCTGAATCTGTAATGTTCCCTACAGGCTTGTATTTCAGATATTTGTTCCCAGGCTAGGGGTGCTATTTTAGGAGGCTGGGTCCATCTGGTAGTTACATGTCACTAGGGATGGACCCTAGCTCTGGCATCCCACTCTGCTTCTTTATCATCTCTGATGCGATTAGCCAATCCTACACTCTTCCACTGCTATGATCTGATATGTTCTGCCGAGCCTTCCCCTCCACAAAAGATGGAAAGCTTCTGAAATTGTGAACTAAAGTGGCACTCCCATCTAGGTGGTCAGGTAGTGTGGTCATGGTGATGACACAGCTAACATGCCCCCTCCTACGAGCTTATTATAAGCAGCAAGCTTTCTGTGTGTTTTTGCCTACTTTAGTATTTTCTGTCCTTTCATACCTTTTGGACATAAACTCTGTAAAAACCCAGGGATATTATTTCCCTTAAACTGATCTCAAACAATTGCACAGTGGATGCTCAGAGACTCCTTTACTACTGTGAACAAGGATAGTGACAAATATTAAGAGCACTCTTGGGGCCATCTGGATCCCCTCTCAGATTTTAACCCTTATAAGCTACCAGATTTGCTGGGTCACTTTGGGCACTGAGTTTATATGTGCCACATGGATGAGAGTTTGTCCTGATTGTTTCTGTTTTTATTTGCCATGCTACTATGAATACCATCCAGATATCTGATTCATTAAATTGAAGAGATTTTCAATAAAATGATGACAAGAGGCTAACCATCTTGGCAATTACACAGGACAAAGAACACATTATTGTCTGATTTGCTTTAGCAATAAATTGACTCACAATGAGCATCTGCAATAGAGAAAAGATGGGAAGGAAGGAAGCCGGAATGTTAACTGCATTAGCCTTCTCTGGAATGTGGATATGTACTTTGTCTTCTGCTCAAGCTGGGTTGATTTAGGAATGGCCTGTACTAAATATTGATTTCAGTTATCACAACAAACAAGGTTGTAGTGTAGCCACTGGTTTTATAAGGCTCTCTATGATACTTCAATATTAGAATGACATCTATGGATATAGTTCAAGTTAACAGTTAATCTGATGGCATGCTACCCCCTCACCCAACTCTATCACACATAACATACACACACACACACACACACACACTTCTGACTCACACAACTTAATGTTTGCAACTTAGGTTGCAAAGGTTTCTGTTCCCCAAAGTTTTAAACCATTTATTCTAGGGCTAAGGAGATGGCTCAGTAGGTTACATGTTTGCTGTGCAAGCATAAGGAACCAAATTAAAACCTCCAGCATCCATGCAAAAGTTGGGCATGATGGTGTCCATTTATAACCACAGTACTAGAGTTCAGAGGCAGAGCTGGGGAGCATTGGCAAGTAGGCTAGCCTAAATGCCAAGTTCCAGGTGTAGTGGGTGCCTCTTCTCAAAATTGAAGAAAACAATTTTGATGTCTAGACTTCACATACACATACATGGGTAAGTGTAGCACGGATGTGTGCACACACTTACACATATCCCTCACGCAAAACACATATCCATCCATCAAGTTATTCTTTTATAAGGCACCTTATCCATGTAAACAATGCAAAACAAACCAACAACACAACCCATGGCAACTTAAGCATTTTCCCAGCCCCATGACTAAGTGGGATATGAAATATCATCCCAAACCCAAGCCATATGCTTCCTTTATTCTTACAAGGAGCTATCATAACTGACTTCCTATACACTCCACCCTTCTCTTGTCTGGAAGGATTTCTAGACTTTGAAGACTGTCTTCTTCTTTGAGGACCATATGAACTTATGCAACCAGTTTCTACTTTAGCATCCTTGAACGTTATTTTGTGCACGCTTCAAGAATGGGTTCAAACACTAGAACTTCTGGCAGATTTGTCATCATCGACAACAGCAAACTTTTAAATCAGTTCAACATCAGACTCAGCACAGTTACAGAATCCACAAGGCAGCTGACAACGTCCTAAAGGAGCATAAAGCATCAGTGCCTGCGTACCAATCATTTCCATCTTTGAGATACCTTGATCTCTTATGCACACATTCATGACATTCTAACAATGTGTACACCCTTGTGTAATCAAGGTCAATTGGGTGTAACCATCAAAATTTGCTGTCTTACCTGGGAATAAAGGGTTCATGTATAATGCTGGGGATGCATGATTTGAAAGCCCCTTGGGAATTTGAAGTGGTCCTTATACCTAAAGTACCATGACCCAGATATGCCAAATCTGTGGGCCACTTGTGGCCAAGAATAACTATGAATATGGTTCAACAGAAAATCATGAGCTCACTTAAAATGTTATGAGATTTTTTTTTTCTCAGCATTCTCATTGTTGCTCAACAATCTGTTCCTCAAGTGTAAACCTGGTAGGTGACAGTGTGTCATTTTGATGTCAGAAAGTTGGGTTCACCTACTTTAGAACTTTCGATTGAACAAATCTGGAGAAAAACGGTTTTGGAAAAGATTGTCACGAATGCCCAAAGTCCCAGAAATAAGCTAAGAAGGTTGCTTGCTTACCTCCTCCAGGGCCCATAAGGAATCCACCACAGGCTTGATTTTCTTCTGGTTGTACAGCCCAATGAGCTTCTCCACTACTCCCCGGATGAGGCCCGAGCGGCCCTGTTTGAAGAGCAGGTTGAGCAGTGAGAAGCCGGCAATGACTTTGTTTTCTTCATAAAGCTTGATGGGGTTCACTTTCTCCACCTGCCACCACTGTAAGGAGGAAAGATTCTAGGTTATGATGTCTAAAGATGGGGTACACTGTGCAGCATGGCCTCTGTCATGGGGAAATCATCTTCAAGGAAGCCAAAGTTGGAACAGGGTGGATTCTAGTGGACTAGCAAGCAGTCTTGGTGATATATCCTTCAAGCATCTATTTCTGGAACCACAGCAGTTGATGTAGAGGATACACTAGACAGAAACGCTGTGAAAGGGTTTAACTTAGAGAGAGGAAAGGCCGAACATCCCTTTTTCTAAAATCCCCACTCTAAAATATTTCAAAAAACCAAATCATTTTGAGTGCTAACATGATTCCACAAAAGGACTCTAAATACTGTTTATGCTGGGGACATAGCTCAGTTGGGACAGTGATTCCCTGATACATATGAAATTCTGGGTTCAAATTCCAGAACCACAAAGAGTAAACATTGTGGAGATAAATACTTGCTATCCCAGAGCTTTAGAGGTAGAGGCAGGAGGATCAGAAATCTCAGGTCATTTTCAACTAAATAGTGAGTTTCAAAACAGCCTAGGCTATAGCAGAACATCTCAATACACATACACACACAGGCACACACACACACAGGCACACACACACACACACACACACACACACTATTAAACAAATGTACTTAAAATCATCTTTGAAATTTCTAGAGTTGAGTGTTACTTGCTATAGCTGTGTAACTGGGCAGTTCACCTGACCTTTCTGTTCAGTTTCCTTACCACACTTTGGGGAGAGGGAGGTTGTCATAGGAAGCAAACGTGCTCATATAAGATGTATACCATTACAGCAGTGTTGTAGATACTACCTGCTTCATAAGCATAAACAAGTTTAATTGTTCTTTTAATCTGAAAGCCGTGTTTTAGATTTCCCAAGCCAGAGCTTTGAACTTGGAGTCAGGTTACTGTCTAAATGCTATATCATCTGTAAGAATCACCCTTGTAATGGCTCAAGAGCAAACCTCAAGTCTGACACAGCATAAAGAACACACTGTGATAAAATCTTAAGATGGAACATAATTAAGATAGCAGAGTGAAAACTCAGTTTGATTCCAAATGTGCCTTTCTCGATTGCATAGATTTTTTTTTTTTTTTTTTCCTGGAGCAAAGCCATCATTGCACTTCTCAGAAAACCTTCTCTTCAATTTACTTCTAACCAATCAGCCTACGTGGCCCTGGGCCTCTGGGATTTCATTCATGACCTTCAGCTACAGGCCATAATGGTACTCATTTGAGGAAGAGGAAACCAGCTCTCCATCCTGGCTGTGTTGTTATAAATACCTTCCCCAGCATGGACACACTGTAATTATTTCATTAGCACTGGGTGCTGGGATTGGGCATTAAGGGTGAGAGAAGGGGAAACATTTCTCACAGTTGTATGTAATTTGGGACCAGCATGATTCCTCAGAGAAGTCTTTCAGCATCGTGCAAATTGTATCCATAGCAACAAAACAGCTGTGAGTAGTACACAGCCTGTCTTCAGTGGATAGCATTCGTTAGTAGGCTCTATCCTTGTTCCTACAGGCACTGAAGTTCAAATGACTTACACTCTTCATTAAAGTCCCGTGTGCAAACAATGCAAAAAGTGTCTTTTAAATTCTTATCTCATGTATAGAGGAATACTTCTATTCCCCGATTCAGCAGATGTTCGAGGGTGAAATTTGGGCAGTCAGTGTTGGCAGAAAGAATATCTAAATATTCCTAGCATTTTTAATATTGATTGTCAACTTGACAGCCTCCAAAATCATCGTGGAGACAAATCTTTGGGTTTGTCTGTGGGGGATTTTCTAGACTGGGTTGACTGAGATGGAAAAACCCTTTCAAAATGTGATCAATTTAACTCCATTGTGATCGACGCAGAGGGGATTCTAATGTCTTTTCCGGAGGGGATTCTAATGTCTTTTCCGTGACTCTCTGACTACCCTTTTCATTTTTTTTTAACTTCATCCTGACTTCTTCCAGAATCCCACTTCTATGTTCCTTTGAGCTTTGATAAGCATTCACAATCAAGTTATTAACCATTTCTTTATTGTTGGGTCCATCTCCTTAATAGAATGTAGGAGCCACAAGGGTCCTACACTTCTGTCACATCCACTGTGATACCTTGCCTTAGAGTGCTACCCACAGTAGATGGTCAGGAGATGCTTGTGCTGTGATGCTTATTGATATAGAACATGATACTCTGAACAAACAGCTACTATCAGCAGATTGCCCCTGCCTGTGTATGAGCAGGCTTGTTGACTATCGGCATTCCCTCAGAGAAGGGAAGGATACAGAAGATCATCAGATCATCACCTGAAATTCCAGAGGCTCCTTCAAGCCATTTGTAATACAGTTTTGCACTAATTGCATGTGGCCTAGTGGTCTCAGGAGGTACTAGACAAACATAATGTTTGGAAGATTAAAGGAAAAGGTTTCATCTATGTGGCTATGAGGAAGCCATCATCTAGCTGGGTGTTAACTTGCCGGTGCAACTGCTTTAAGGTCATCTACACTTCTGCCAGTAACACCCCATCCATGCTCTGTATAAGGGCAATAATTTCAGTGGTTCCTCAGGGTGTACTCTGGTGGAGTTTTCAGGACTGTGTGTGGAGGTGTCACCCACATCTCCTCAGGGAAGAAGTCCTTGCAACACTTATCTGGTACATTGGCTGCTTTTTTCAGAAATGTACTGACATCACCACCTCTTAAATCCTGGTCCTACCTGTATGTAGTTATCAGGGAACAGATGTGGAATCTATTAGAACTGCATGATGTTGTTGACCAGCGACTGACCAACTGACCAATGTCTTTTTTGGTGTTGTTTCGTTTTAGGTTTTTGTTTGTTGTTTGTTTGTTTCCTTATTTTTGTTTTTCTTTTTCCCAGACAGGGTTTCTCTGTAGCCCTGGCTGTCCTGGAACTCACTCACTCTGTAGACCAGGCTGGCCTCGAACTTAGAGATCCATCTAACTGCCTCCATGATTAACAGTGTGTGTGCCATCCCACCTGGTGACCAATGTTCAGATGGAGCTCACAACATGCAAATGGACATTAACCACCAGCTAGCAGACAGGAAGAAATACTTACTGATTTTGCAAAACTAAAGAAGCTTTTGGTCTCTCCAGTTACCATGTTGGATGAACCTGTAAATGAAAGATTCCTAAGTCAAGTAATTGTTCATGAAATCAAGATCTTCTTGTAGAAGAAGAGGGGTAGGCGTTTCTTCTGTACACAAGTTGGCAAAGCTTACAAACATCATGCTTCAGTCTTGGAAGAAGTAAAGGTGTTGGGGTGGGATACAGAGTAGAACGTTGGGCTAGTGACTCATCGACTCTTAGAGGAAAGTAGATTTGTCATGGTGGGTGTTTCATTACTTTGGAAAACCAGGCATGTAGCAAAAAGTGATTGATTAGTCCAATGTTTTAATAATATGAAACATTTTGTTTATATCTGTTTATTAAAAATAAGAAGTGAACTTCTGTAGGAAGGCATTACACTGATCCAAATTTGATTTTCTAGTAAGTGAGGGGCTTAGGACTCTGACACAGGCTGTGGACTGATGTGTAGGAGGGAAACATGGATGGATAAAAAAGTGAGATATAGAAAAAATGAGGGAGAGAATAGTAATTTCAGAGGTTTGGGGAATCTGGCTATTTGTCAACTTTAACAACGTTCAGATGGGGAAGAGGACAGTAATTACAGAGGTCCAAGGAATGTATAATTATCTGTCATTTCTAATTACAGAGGTTAAAAAAATAAAACAAAACCTAAAACTTTAGATAAAAAAATATTGGAAACTGTGTGTTGACAACTGGGCCAAGTGACACTCAGATGCCAGATAGAGCTGGGGTTGAGAAAAGTAAGCTGAGGAGCTCAGATTAAAATGGCCCTTTCTCGGGGTTCTCAATGACAATGGGGTGGAAAGAAGCAACTCTCAACAATACAGAGAACATCTTGATGCAATGGACCTCTTCCCCGCACCCAACTTTCCTGCTACACATCAGATGTCTGGAAGTAAAAATTTTCTTGGATATCAGTCACTCACTTTAAAATGCATATTTTAAAAATAACAATTTGGTCTGATTAAACCATTTCCCATTCAGTTAACCATTCCTTTATCTTTGATGGAGTGATGTGTCCCAGGAACCATAGCGTTAGGCTTCCATTACTTAGTGCCCAAGTGATGTAATGACTTGAATAATTGTGAGATAATCAAGTTGAAGTTCACCTAAATGACATCATGGAATTGAGGCAAAAATATAATTCCTGGCTAATGAGAAGGAAGGATGAATAAATTGTCCACTTGCCTTCCGTTAGTCATATCTGATGTTCTTATAATGATATTGACCCTTGCAGGTTTTCCCATCAATAATATTAATCAATTATTTACTTCTTGGGAAATATGTGGTCAGAATAGAAATGACCAGAACATGTCAGCAAAGGAGTGTTGCTCACCTGCTTGATAAGCTTAATTCTTTTATAATAATTGCCTGATGATGAGAAGATATTTAAAACCCTCAAATATCTCCTTTATAAAGAAAATTAACCTTTTATTTCCTCCTGAAATACTCAGAATTAAGGCTCAATTTTTATTGCAAGAACAGGGCACAGAGGTTTTAGGACTCTCAAACATCAGATACCCCAATTTTCTGTTTTAGAAGATGGCCTCTGGCTTGATATACACCTTTTGAATTTGTGGAAATCAATGTTTAAATGTGTGTTGGGTGGTGTGTGTGTGTGTGTGTGTGTGTGTGTGTGTGTGTGTGTGTGTGTGTGTGTAAGAAGGTCAAGCACTAAAGTCTCATTTTTCTGGATAACATTTGTTTGTAATTTTCATAACTTTTTTGTAGACTCCAGGGCATAGTAGATATGGCCAGGTATGGTGTTCACATTTGTAATCCTGTCACTAGAGAGGCTGAGCAGAGGGATTATGGGTAGAAGGTCATCTAGGGTTATATAGTAAGTCCATGTTTCAAAGAAAACAAAACACTTAAAAATGACTGTTTAGGAGATAGGGTAGCAGGTAAACAAGATCATTTTGTAATTTATGACAAAACTATTAATATAATAAATGCAATAAAAAACCTAGACACTTCAAAGTTTGCCCATTACTCAGTACATTAACACATTTCATCTTGTAGAGTGCGGTGAGCATAGTGGGGTGCTTTCTGCTACCCTTAGCCCATTGTGCACACACTCACCATATAAAATGTAGGTGCCCAGAGGTTTGAGGAGACTGAGCCCCTTGCCAGTGTTGTCCCCACACAGGCAGTCCAAAACAATGTCCACACCTTCAGCAGAGATCCTGTGGAAAAGGAGGCAAAGAAAAATGACGTAAGTGGCGAGGAACCAAACACTTGAGCTTGTCTTCTCCATCCCACATCACCAAAGAGCGAGCCCTCTAGATCTATTGATCTAATGATTGCCATCCCAAACTCACTGTAGATGCCTTTGCTAGGTCCTCTGTAAACTGAAAATATCTCAAGTTGAATTTTGTTGGATTTATCTAAGCCAATACCTAGCATAACCAAGCAGTGCAGTACACTATAAAGAGGAAACTGGAGTCAGACGATATTATTCTACTCCAAACTTGTTCTTAGAAGAGGTATTTTGCTGTCTCCAACTTTGTGAAATAGTTGTACAGACAGTGCCTGCCTCACAGTGGTTTGGTCCTAGGCTTTGTGTGTGTGTTTGTGTGTATGCATGTGCGTGTGCATGCGTGTGTGTGTGTGTGTGTGTGTGTGTGCGTGCATGTGTGTGTGTGTAGTTGGCATTCATGGATATTGTATTTCAGATGTTTATTTTCAGTTCTTTCTGGCCTTCCAATGTGTCTTATAATATTTTCCTGTAATGCTAGGGGTAGGAAAAATGCCAAGGCAGCCATGTGAACATGGGAGTAAACCGTGTACTGCGCTGAAGCCATTTGAGTTGAGACTTAAAGGAGAAGAGATAACAGAATATAAGTGATATGAAAATGAAGAGGAAGAATCCTAGAGCTGGAAAACTTAAACATATGGATGGGAGAGTTGGGAGTAACCTAAATGAAGGACGATGGGAGGCTATATGTAAAACCCCAGGCCATATGGCAGCCCCATAAACTCAGGGAACATGATGGTTTTCTAACTTGCTTCAGTACCTTGGACAGCACTGTACACATCAGCCATATTCCTTTAAAAACGATTGTTGGCTGAGAGATTGACTTGGCTAAATATCTTATTTGTTTCCTTGTTGTATCCTCCCCCCCCCCCCCAACACACACACACAAATGCACTCACTCCGCATTACAAAGGAGAGAGCTAAAGCTTGGAGAATTTGAGTGAGCATTTAGAAAATGGAGAGGCTTTCCATGCTCATGGCTCAGAAATGTCAATGTTGTGAAAATGGCCATCCTCTCAAAAGCCAACCTACAAATTCAGCACAATCTCAATTAACATCTCAATAAAATTTCTCATAGAAATAGAAAAAAAAAAACATCTTAAAATTTATATAGAAGTACAAAGATCCCTGGACAGCTGTAGCAGCTCTCAGCAAAAGAGAACTACGTTGGAAGCAATACCACACTTGGTTTCATAGAGCTGTAGTAATAAAAACAGCTCAGTATTAACACAAACACAGACACATAGATCATGGTGTTCCTCAGTCCAGACATCAACCCAATATATAGTCAGAATGGATGGGGCTACTCCATGAGAGTGGAGGTTGGATGCCCATAACCACTCTAGGAGTGTAATACACACGTGAGCATTTACTATGCCCCAGGTTGAGGAATGTAGGGTCAGTCTCTTTTGTGCTTAATGTCATTCCTATGACTTCAAAGACATCATTATTCTCATTCGGTGAAGGAAGAAAATAGGGTTTAGTCAGGTTAAGAGACACACCAGAGACTCTTGAGAGAGTAGGAGGGATGACTATAGCTTGATCTGTCACACCCAAAAGCCAGTTCAACATAATCCTGTACATTTCTCCTTTTGAGGGTAGGGATATACTTCAGGGAACAGTTTCAAAATTAAAGACTACCACCGTTCCACCCTATCATTAGCATGAAACAAATAAATGCTATTGAGTGGCACCTACCCAAACCAAACTGGGCTCAGGTCTAGTGAAAACGTTCCAGGTCCAAAGCTAGAGATGTGACTAGTGGCAGAACACTTGCCTAGCATGCACCAAATCTTGGGTTTGATCTCTGTCACCAACAGGTGTGATGGCCTACCCTAGTTCCATTAGTAGAGATGTAGAGGATGGAGGATCAGAAGTTTAAGGTCATCATGACTGTGTTGCAAGCCTTCAGATAGCTACGGTTTACATTAGACTGTGTTTTTTAAAAGAAAATATCCAGAAGCATTTCTAGAATGGGCTTAGCCATTGTCATGCTCCTTGGCGGTCCTTTTCATGACATCATCAAGACCATCACCAACAGAGTAAGTCAGCTCTGAGAGACCCAAGGCTCATCCTCATTTTCAATATCTTTATTTCTAGGGGTGTCACATTGTCTGTATATACATAATTGTGCAGAATGGAGATGAGTCAAGGGCAAAGGATGTGATTTCTCTGTCTCTTTTCTATTCCTGTCACAAATCTCCATGAATTTAAGATAGTAGCAACTCCAGCTCATGGACTCTTGGTCAACTCAGCAGCAAGATATTTTATAACTGCTGACCTAAGACTTCACAGTTCATTCTTCTTTTGTCCCCAACATTGTCCCTCTATGGTGAATGCTGCCTCTTTGCTTTCCACCCACATGGATAAAGGAAGAATTTCTCTGGGTGGGGTGAGTTTCCCTGAGAGTCATTACTGGTATTTAAAGCCTTCAGCCTTGCCAAGAAGTGCATCCTTTCTCACTGTTTCCTGGGTTCTCTGCTGAGCTTTCTTTTTCTAAATTCCCCCATGACCTGAGAACTTGCCTGTGCCATAACTTCCAGTGTGGTTATTGCTGGAACATAGTAGGTTTCTCTCAGAATGACTGGCCCATTAGTGGGCTTGTTCCAGAGACTGGATACAGTGTCCAATATCCAGTAGACTTCTTATAGAGTGTTGGGCACAGTGCCTGGGAAACAGCATCTTCTAGAGGGCTAGCCACAGTGCCGGGTGCACATTAGTCTTATAATTGCTGTACATGATGCCCAACACACAGCAGAATTCTTATATGGTTCCAGGCATGGTACCTGCTACATAGGATGCAAGATTCTCATAGTAGCCTTCTCTCAGTATGCTAATCATCAATGCTAATGTGCAGTAGGCTTCTCAGGAAATGCTCACACACTGGTAGTTCCCATATGTACTTAATAATATCCCTTCTAGAAGTCTCTTTCAGCAATTTGATTCTCAATAATTTTCGCCAGTGGTTGAGTATGCACCTACTGTGGGCCAGGCACTGTGTTAGGCACTGCAGCTACTGAAGACAAGATGAAAATCAGCTTTATCTGAGTTCACACTTCCTGCCTTCACCCTGAGCCTGAGTCTGCAGACTCAAGTTACATGACCAAGCAGCAGCCCTCCAGTGAGAGCTGGGTTCTTTTCTCTGGGCCTTGTGCTCCTCAGTATGGCTTTTGCTCAGCATTGCTCTCCAGTTTCTAGAGCCAGCTCTCAGTAGTCACCCAGCAAGTGGTTGCAATCCAGGTCTATTCCCTGTAATCCTGAGGGTTCATAGTCATGCTAAAGGACATCCCAACAGCTCCCAAGGTCACAATAGCTATACTCAAAGTTTTGTTTTATCCTGTGTTTTCTTCCATAGCCACTGGTTACTGTACCCATTTTTTTTCTCTCTATTTTTCTCCTATGTGTACAGGCTTGGCGGAAGGCTATGGGTTAGCATGGGTATCATTCCTCAGACACTGTCCACTATCATTTTGTGAAGAGGGGCTCCTCACTGGCCCAGAGCTTGCCACACAGGCTAGGCTGACTGGCCCAATGAGGCCTAGAAATTCTGTTTTCACCTCTGCAGCACTGGGATCACAAGCATGTACCACCATGTCCTGTTTCTTCATGTGTGTCCTGGGAATCAAATTCAGAAGTTCATGTTCATGCAGACAAACACTTTACAGACCAAGCTAACTCTTCATCTTCTGTTCTCTCCTTCTGACTCTGCCTGTTCCTGTCCCCAGAGTCCCATTTCCCACTACTCCTGCCCATGTGGCCAGACCATCTCACAGACTCATCTCAAATAATAGCTCTTAACTGCCTTGACTCTGCAAAGGAGTCTAAATTTTCAACACAATCCAATCTTAATTACATCTAAAGGCTTTCAAGAGCTTCATCTACATAGCTGAGAAGTTCTGTTTAAAATTCTCGCATTTTCGAGTTGGAGAGATGGTTGGGCGGGTAAAGGTGCCGATGTGTAGCCCTGACAACCTGAGTCTGAACCCAGAGAGTCAAGTGATAGGAGGAGAGAACTGACTTCTTCCACACGTTGTCCCCTCACCCCTCACAAGTAGATTATGGCACACACCCCTCCAATAAATAAATAAATGTGAGAACTTTTTCACACGCAATAATTACACTTATTAATGAGTCACAGTGGGATATTTTGACACATGCACACAAATCAGAATGAGCAAAGAAATCCAGGTAATTATCATGTCCATCATCTCAATCATTATTCATTCCAAGGGTGCTTAATTGGGAGCTTTTTGCTCACATCCTCCCATGGGCGATATCCAGAGATGTTTCACATTGTCATGACTTGGGGGTGTGAGTAGCTGCTAACTACATCTAATAAGTACCATTGCTTGAGATGGCTTCTAACCACAGAACAAGTCCAAGTGTACATAGACAAGCCGTGATCTAGCCTGTTCTGGCCATCTCAGCATCTCATACAGTCACAGCCTTTAAGTAGGACGGCTTGGTTCTCTCACTGACCCAGAGATGAGCCACCTCTACTGTCTTAGGGAGAATGGGCATAGATGGTAGAAAGTTTAAGGTCATGTGCAGCCAGTCCCAGTGTATATAAGTATGTAAACACTATTTAAACCTTCTGTACCTTGGCTTCTCCCTAAGGAAATTAGGACAGTGTCCATATCATCAAGTTGGCAAAGGCCCAAAAGTGATCTCTCATATGCGCTTTGGGTTTTTAGTCAGATATCCTTTCCATGTGGTCCTGAATACCTTGGCTGTCTCTACTTGGTGCTGATGCAATTACTTAGTACCACATTAACTGTGACTAGTAGTTTGAGCATTTCAGGACACAGGGATATGCATGCCTTGGTCACAATTGTGTTTTCATAACACAATTTTTTTTAAGGCATCAATAAAAAAGTAACAAAACATGAAGACATGAACATAAGGTCTTAAACAATATTGTGTGCCATTTCCAAGTGTTTGGTTTTAAAGGCATTCATAAGCAGCTTTATTGAGCTGTAATTGATGGAAATAAATAGGACAGATTTAAAGTGTGCAGTGCACAGTTCAATGAGTTGAGGCAATTCAGAATTCAGACCAATGACATTACTCAAGGGGAGTCATTACTCCAGCTCAAATGTTTCCTCTCATCATCTTGTAAACTGTAAAGAGTTGGGGAAAGCTGAGCCTACCAATTTGGAGAGTAAATTTGGATCTAATTTTCAGTTTTCTCATCTGTGAAGTGGGGTGACTTTTGCATTTGTACAGGGTGCTTACAAAATGGTCATCTAAGTGAGCAGAGGCTGAATAAGCATGGCCTTTTTTTTTTTTCCTACCTTGCTCTGTCCCTGAGGGTTTTTTTTTTTTTTTTCCTCCTACATCCCCTCTTGCTGAAATGCTTTACACCTTTCTGGGGAGCCATGGAACGGTTGTGCTGCCCTTCTCTCTGAATTTTTCCTCCCTTCTTTATTTCTGAAGGCCTTTGAATCAGATGCACAGAACTCAAGGTTTCGTTTGGTCCGTTTTCCACCTATTGCCACCACTTTTAACACAGAGATAAGAAAACCAATGCAAAGACAAAGTCTATATCAGAGCTGTTGTTTCCCTCAGGCTCAGTAGATGGCTCAGCTGTTAAAGTTCTTGCCTCTCAAATACTGGGGAGCTAAGTTAGGCTCCCCAGAACCCAAATAAAAATGCTTGGTGTAGTGAACAAGCTGGTCATCTCAGTATTTTGGGAGGCAAAGCCAAGAGGATGTCAAGCGCTCACTGGCTAGCCAGTATAGCCATGGTGAATGCAGACCAATCATAGACTCAGACTCAAAGATGAGTGTCAATATTTCTGAGGACTGTCTTCTGACCTCTACATGCACATGCACATATGTGTGATCATACCTGAAATACAAAGTATGTATATGCATGCACATACACACAAATACAACACGTACATTTCAAATGAAATAATTTTTTCCTCTAATTTCTTTCCTGGCTTAGCAAGAATTCTGAAGAGGCCCTCCAATTGACTGGTCTGTATGAGTTTTTATTGTAGGAAATTCTGTTTTATTGTATTTTTTTGTAGTTCACTGCATATTGATTACTGTAACCATGTCTATAAGGAAAACAGCAAAAAAGAATAACTCTGCAGAGTGCTTTAATGCATGTGTGTGACTGTTTCCTCTTTCATTTTATATCACCATACACAGAGAATTTGAATCAAATTGTGATCACAGTGTTGATGAAACTTGGCATTCTGTTTTCTTCCCTTAAATTCTGCCACAGGCATCTTTTTGTGACACAGACTTCATAATAGTCATTTTTAGGGGCTGCATAACACATGCATGTGGTGTAGCAAAAACCCCTACACTCTTTGCCGTCTGTTGACAGTGGAGGCTGGATTTGATTGCCGCTGTTACAGACAGTCCTATTATAACTCACTGTTGACATATGCTGAGCATTGACAACCATGCGGAAGCAGAGCTCAGCTCAGCAGCTTTGTGCCTTTGGCTTTGAGCTTGCTTTCTACTTCCCAAGGACCAGGATTTCTGGGTAGAGGCTCTATTCACAGTCACAGCTCCCTAGCCATTTCCCATATCTACTGGGTCTCTACTTAAAATGAGCAGTTGGAAGCCACTTCTAAAGGAAGGTGGTAATGTGATGGGTTCAAGATGCTATTTCCTTCTTCTTCTTCCTGATAGTAGAAATCATTGATTTTGGCTCTGAGTGGGGTCAGGGTAGAGTGGGGTCAGGGTAGAGTGGGGTCAGGGTAGAGTGGGGTCAGGGCAGAGTGGGGCTCAGAAGAAGGAACAGCTCTTAGGAAAGTGGTGTAGGCAGGAATTCCCTGGCTATTAGCTTCTGTTTCTTGACAACAGCTGTGGTGTTCTGATTTTCTTATTGCTCTCCATAAGCAGCCACTTTTGTCTCCCTTAGAACCCAGAGCTTCCACAGCACCTCAGCAATGCCGTTCCTCCTAACCCAAAATGTTTTTCTCCCCAAAATTCTCATCATTCAACTCTCATTCAAAACTATTACTTAGATTATTGTCATGTCTGACTTCCCCACTAGGAACCTGCATGTCTCCACAGAGTGTGTGTGAGAATACAAACCAACGTATTATTTGAATAGTTTCTTTTTATTTTTCGTGTCTCCTCTCCCACAATGAGACTTCAAACTCCATAAGTACAGAGCTTTTTGTATTGGCTGTTGCTGGCTTTTCTTCTTTGGCACAGATCCAACCCCATCTCAGAGCTCCCCCCCCCAGCCCCCCCTGCAAACATGTATTTATTAAGCATTAGACAGAATGTAAAAATATCAGATAAGGAGGTTAAAGAAAAGATTATTAAAGGAATAATAAGAGTTCATATTGCAGACCACAGCTTGAGAAACCTAAGTTAAAAGTAGGTGAACTGGGCAAATAGAAACCTTTTAAATTACTTGTAATATTAGCACCTCTGAGAAACAGAGCAGACTTCTAATATTTAGCTTTAGATAAAAGCTTCCCTTTTATGTCCTCCAGGAAATATTGGGACATGTTTACATTATATATAGCTCGTGTGTGTGTGTATGTGTGTGTGTGTGTGTGTGTGTGTGTGTGTGTGTGTGTGTGTGAGAGAGAGAGAGAGAGAGAGAGAGAGAGAGAGAGAGAGAGAGAGAGAGAGAGACATAGATAGAGACACAGAGAGAATGTGGAAGCCAGAGGTCGACACTAAATATCTTCTTCAATCACTCTACATTTTAAGTTTTAGACAAAGCCTTTCTGTGTAGCTCTGGCTAGACTGGAAGTCACTATATAGACCAGGTTATCTTTGAATTCACAGAGCCAGTCTCTGCCTCCTAATTTCTAATACTAAAGGTGTGCACCACCATGCCTAACTTTACCTTAGTTTCTCATTAAACCTCGAGATATATTGGCTAGCAAACCCTGGGGATCCCCCTGTCTCTGCCTCTGGTTTTGAGATTACATGTATGTGTTACTCTTTCTGGCTTTTTTACATGGGTCCAGGGGATTGAATTCAAGTCCTCACACTTGCATAGCAAGCACGTTAGTGGATGAGCTCCATCTCCATAAATTTAAAAACTTCACCCATCTCAAAATCTTCCTGTCTAAAACAAAAACATGGCCCACTTGCCACAACCCCCAATCTTGTCCAAACCAGATTTATCTCTTTTCATTTTAATCTGTGACATGAAAAAAAAATTGCTTGGCACTGGCTGGGCTACTAATTACATTTAGGCTTTATAATTTAGTGTTAGACTATGGAAAAGAGAAAAATAATAGCGTTTGCCACCACCAGTTCCTCCAACAGCTCTCATTTGAAAATGCTGAGACTGAGTTCACCCTGAGGAGCAGCAGCCGAGTGAAACACTCACACCGTCTACCTGTGTTATAGCCTGGGATCTACGTGGGATGTCCCATGTGGACACACATGGCCACAGTCAATAGTTTCTGGATCACAGGTAAACTGTAATTAGATTATATATTCAGACACCCTGAAATTACAACATGTTTGAGTTTTATTGCTGTTTTCCTGACTCTTTAGGCGCCAAACTCACTTCCTCAGTATGCAGGCAGTTACCTCTTCTTTTAAAAAGTCCTCTTCCAGGCTCCCTTCTTCCTACAGGTAACAGTGGCTCAGGCTCCGCTCTTTAGAAAGTCCCCTTTTCTACAATGGAACTATGAATTCACAAGCCAGAGAGCCTGGTATGAACTGAGACTCTGCTGTTCACTATTACATGAAGGCTGGGTCTGCCTGCTTACATAATTAAATGACGGTTTCCAGAGGGCAGTATATGTGTTCATCGCAGGACTGATCAATGAAAACCTCCCATGCATGATCTATTACTATTTTCCTGTCTCCAAAAGGAACAGAAGACCCAGGATGATGATGAAACCAAACTGTAAAGAGCCTGGGTACCAGAATCTACTTAAAATGAACCTGTACTTTGAGCTTTTTATGTGAATGAATGAGAATTAGGCTTGGATGTGTCAAGGACAGTTTAGTGGCAGTTAGCATAACATTAACACATTGATTCTGCAAGTTTCAGAAGGGAGGCTGAGAGTATTTGGTGAGCTGACGCATTTGTGAAGTGACAACCTCAGAGCCAGTACTAAGTCTCTGATATACACGTTTACTATCATTGTTATCATTAGTCCTTTTTTAAAGGTTTCCTTTTATTGTATGAGTGTTTTGTCTGAATGTATGGATGTGTGGCATGTGAGTGCAGTGCCCAAGGAAGAAAGAAGGGTGCATCAGATCCCTGATAGCAAGTTACAGACAGATGGGAGTACCCATGAGGCTCTGGAAACTGAATGGCAATCTTCTGCAAGAGCAGAAAATGTCTCTAATCACTCTCTTTCTAGTCCCACAATTAGCCATCTTCTAAATGAATATTAATAATCTTTATCAAAGAGCATGGGCAAGCCTGGTAATCTGCAGAGCCACCCCCTTACCTTTTTACTTCCTGTACGTAGTCTGCATTTCTGTCAAAGAGGTGGGTCACAGAATCTTTGATGGCTTCGTGCTTGAAAGTAGAAGCTGTTCCAAAGACGGTCACATTGGGGACAGTAGAACATAACTGAGCCACAGCTTGACCCTAGAAATGACACAATCACATGAATACCACCATTCTGAGAGAAGTGTTCCAGAACATGAGTCAATACCGTGGCACAAAACATGACACTTAAATCTTAACTACCTAACAGCCAGGATTGCTGGACAGAGGCAGAATTTTGCAGCTTTGACATAGTTGACATTTTAAGTTTGAATTCATATTTTTCAGATAAGACTGTAGGACATTTATCAGTATCCTTGGCTTCTACCTTCTTGAAGTAATGAACATCTCCAGATCAACTGTGACAGCCAAATGTGTTCAGGCATTGCAACACTGTCTCCTGAAGAAAGTAAAAACCTGCATTGCCTGGCAATCTCTTGTGTGGGTAAAGTCACCAGGAGCCAGATGATCCCACATTAACGTTAACTAACTATGCTGAGCTACCTCAGCAGCAATGCTGTCTACTCCACAGGAATCTTGGAGGCCATCTTGTTTTGACTTTCAGAGGCAGATTCTGAGCAAACACTTGAATATAAATGTTTCATTTGTAAGATATTCTTAGATACTGACAGGGTTAATACCCCAAAGGGGAGCCAGCAAGATGGCATAGCCTTTAAGTGCAAGGCTTGCAACATCAAGAACCTTAGTATGATCCCCAAAATTCACATAAAAAAAGAGAAAGAAAAGATAAAAGCTGGGCATGGTGGAGCATGTTTGTAACCACATTTCTGGGTAGGTAGGGACAAGATTCCTAGGGCTTGATGGACAGACATCCTAGCTGTCCAACTGAACATGTGGAATTGTCCTTAGGAATTCCTGCAAAGAATATACATGTACCTGTATACACATGAGCATAAACATGCATACATCCCAATTACACACAAAAATACCCAAAAAAGCTTAGATGTTTTAACCTAATGGTTTAGTTCAAAAAACATGTGGCATTTCATAGAACAAAACAAAAGCCCCCAAAGAAAGAGCTATATTATCAAAGTAATATCTACCATGGACATTCAGAGCTCAGCCTGGTGCCTCCATAATTAAAAGCCTACCCAACTAATTTCCATCTAGTACTGGTGGAGCACTACTTCTGGAAGTGTATCTCTCAACACATCTGGTTTGTCCTCATGAGTCAAGTGTGCTCCCTGGCTAGACCAAAGTCCATAGCCAGCAAGTGTCAGCATGTTGTGTGGAGCAGCTATGATTGACATTGTCTCATAGGAAAGGTATTAATGAGGTATTATACCAGACTGAGGATCTAGGACAAAATGTGATTCTGACTGAATACTCCATCTTAATCATCTCTCCCCCTTGGGGACTTATTATATCCAGGGCTAAAGATGTCCAGTCAAATAAAGAAAAGGTCAACATGTAGTTTAAATGGTAAATGGTTTAGTGGGGGATTACAAATACAGTTAAGAGGTGGGTGATTTGTATCTCTGCTACCAAGATGGTCAACGTTTAAGACATTGAACACAATTATATGGGCATGTGCATCTCAAAACTTTCCAGTAAAACTCAATTTTCCGGTAATTAAGATGCATTAAAAGAAACTGCCATCACTTTCAAGCATCCTATTTACCATTTTAAAGAGAGAGATATTTCTACCAGTCATCTGTCACAGTCATTCCTGCCTACCATCTTATTCTCATGTCTTCATGTTGGCGGATAATTCAAGTTGGCAGGTCAGTTTATGGAAATGTTATCACCATCTCAATTAAAGGGAAGCTGGAGAGATTCACAGAATGTCAGAGCTGGAAGTTCACCCCCCATGTCTCCTTCCCAAACACTGTTATAGATGAGATAAAGGACCACAGAAAGACAGAAAGCCCTCAGATTTTCAGAGGCATACACGGGACTCAAACCAAGGCTTCCTGACTTCAGCGATGTCCATTTTTTTTGTTACTTTATTCTGTCAACTTATTTGGACATTTTTAAAGCTAAGTGATTTTAACTTGCTGCCTAAAATAGACATGGCATGTTTGCTGGGAGGTCAACATTTCAGAACACGGACCTAAACCTACACAGAGCACAGTTCTCTATGCTAAGTGTAGTTTGGGTATTAATTTAATGTTTTGTTCCAGATTTCATAGGACCAAGAGGGTTCTGTCTTTCAAATGAGCATAAATATCATCAGCTGATGCAGCGACTCCTCACTAACTTCATGTCAGCCTTGGTTACATCTCTGAAGTGATATGGCTTGAGCAGACTCTGACAGTGATGGAAGAGGTTCGAATTGACTTTAACATTTCTGTTGCCCCTTCTGCCTTCTGTCTTTGGGCAAATGTGACATTTTTTTCATTCAACTATTTCCCAAATCCCCACTGTTTAGTCCAATGTTATTGACATATGTCTCCATCTCGAGGATTTCTGCAAACAATATATAAATTCATCTGGCTCAAAACATAACTCATGACCACCATGGAAACAGACTGATCTTTCAATCAGTTTGTGAGGGATGCTCCAACAGTGATGTGATTCACTGGATGACCTCTATAATAGAAACTTTTTTCTTGACGTCTGGAACGGGTCCCAAATCAAGGTGTTGATTCCTCTTGTGGGATATAAGGGAGCCTTGCTCCAGGATACTCTCCTTTGTCTTCAGATGGTACCCACTGCCTCTGTCTAGTCATATTGTCTTCCCTCTGCCAGATCCTTATGTACAAATTTTTCACACTTTTGAGGACGCTCACTGTCTTAGGTTAGGGACCATTTGCAAGGATCTCCCTTTAGTTTGATTACTACTTATGTAAAAATACTGCAATAATTTGAATTAAAAAAAAATCTGCTGACGCTGTGTGTGTGTGTTCAAGGCTTATTTCCAAGTCTGCAGCATGGTTGAGAGGTGGTAACACCTTGAGGATGGGGCTTACTGGCATTTTCATGTTATTGTCATCTCTCTTTTGCTTCATGACAGATATGGTTTGAGTAGCTTTTGTTCCTGTGCGCCCACCATGATGTTGTAACTTAACATAGACCTAAAATGGTAGAATCATTACAACATTTGGGACTATGGTTGCACATGAGATCTGCTGTTTACTGAAATCAACATATGGGCATCGCTCTAAATAATATCACCTAACATGAGTATTATATATAGAGTAACATATACATAAAATGTATGATACTATATAATTAGAATAATGTAGAATTAACTATATTTATACTTAGTCTTGTGCACATAAACACATACGCAGATAATTAATGCATAATATAGAACATTTAGGGGCTGAAGAGATGGTTCAGCAGTTAAGAGTGTATGCTGACTTCCCTTTCTTGCCTCCATGGCCACCCTCATGCACATGCATAGCTAGATAGAAATAAGATCCATCTTAAAAACTTAAAAAAAAGAACACTTAATTAGCAATAGATAATTAGTATTCTTTTAATAATATTGTATACCATGTAAGTATGATACATAATATATAGTGTAAGTAACAATTGTTAGAAAGCACAAATTCAAATGTTTGTAGCCTTTTAGCATCCCATCAACTCACCGAGATGATGAAAGACCCTAAAAGAACTCAGTGACTTTTTAAGTTAAATACCGTTCTGTGTTCTGTGTTTAAGCATTCTCTCTCACAGTTATAGGAAATCTGCTTTCTCTCACTCTCTAGATAATGCAAAATCAGCAGCTCATTCTTTCTTTCTTTCTTTCTCTGGCCAGTCAAGCAATTGTGGGGACTCAATAAACATTTGTGAGAGATGGAATGTCTTCTCAATAAAAACGATTTTGCAATTTACCTGCAGACCCACAGCATAAAATGAACAAGACAATCCATGCTCTTGGTAGCAGTGGTAAATGGAGATATGCACATGCCTGCTTTAATTGACTCTTCCTCCCTCTTAGGGCCACCAGCATTCTGTTCCAAACACCCCTGCCCTTCTTATGGTTAACAATGCAACAGTAAAGCAGCTCTGCTCTCTTTTTTCCCCTCTGTGAGCCAAGCACAAAGAGCTTTGTTAAATTCTTAAACCACTCTAAAGCAATTTTTGTTACCCATTTAAGCCTCAAAATGGGCATCCAGAAAGGAATTGGAACTGGCCCAAAGTTATGGGGCCTGAGAATGATAAATCTGCGTGGCCAGACTCTATAGTCACCCATTAGTCTTTCCACTTGTCTGGCTGACCACGCAGGCTGCTGACCCAGGACCCAGGGTTCACAGTATGACGCTCTCATCTACAGGTGTGTTTGGCAGCATTTATAATTGTCCTCAGATGCATGCAGCCTATGGGTCACTGATTAGACATGCCTAGTTGTAGTGGGATTATGTGTTGTTACATTGTAAATAATTGGCCCGCCTACTAGTTTAATAAAAGCACGGATTGGTCAAAAGCAGACAGGAAGTATGGGAGGGGATACCAGACTAAGAAAACTGTGGGAACAGGAATGCCACAGAGTTGCTAGACAAGTCAGAAGATGCAGAGGACAACCATGCTGCTCTGAGGAAAGGTACTATGCTGCATGGCTGAACAGGATAAGAGTCATGGCTTAGATTAAGAGCAAGAGCTAGCAAGTTTTATATATATGCCTGGGCCCCAGATCAATCAGCGTACAATCAATACAAGCATCTGTGTGTTTCAGAGGGACAATGGGACTATGAGTATAAAAGTCTGGGTCACCAGGCTGGGTCAGAAAGTTAGGGCCACGAGACTAGATTGGAAATTCTGGGCCAGGAGGCTAGACTAGAAAGCCTGGGCCAGCATGCTAGACCAAAAATTCTGGGCCAGAAACCTAAAACAACACCTAGTTCAGAGTCTTGGAGATTCTGTGGTCCTTGGCCTCAATCTCAAAGATTTTACTGGACTGCTCTAGAAAACTGGGTCTCAGGGTATAGGTGTGAACAGGTTTCTAGTCCCGTTCTCACAAGGTTTCTGGAATTCCATACCACAGCCCAAAACACAAAGAGCAAGAAATCTGGGGACAACCATGAGGGAAATGTTTCAGGTCCTCGCATTTGAGTAACACAAAAGCAACACAAGGCAAGATCTTACTGTAGCAGAGTCAGACACAGTAAGCAAATGACTAGAGGGGCAGCAGGAGCAGCATTTGGCATGGTCCATCCTGAGTACTGAATAAGCAACAATCTTTAGCTATAGTTTGGGAGATGGCAAGAAGTCCAGAGGAATTCTGGAAAGTCACTAGGAGAGCAAGAAGACATGATCATCCCAGAGCACTGAGATTCAGGATCAGCATCAGCGGCTCAATGGTAGATTCAGGATCAGCATCAGCGGCTCAATGGTAGATTCAGGATCAGCATCAGTGGCTCAATGGTATAAGAATGAATGGATGGCTCACAAGGGACTCCAGAATGCAGATGTTCTCATGATATGCAAGAACTCTGGCTTTGATCCTAAGGAAGAATATTCACTTCTCTCGAAGGGTCTCCCTGTCTCTTGCCACAGGATCTTTGGACATACAGTGACTATTGCTTGGGAATCCTCTATAATTTCTTTTGGGTTATTCCTCATCATCCTTTATATGTCAGCCTCCCACTTCCTTAACTCATTCAGTCCTGTAGATATGTTTATAATGCCTGCTTGCCGACTCTACTGAAAAACTCAGAAATTACAAAATTGAAAGCTGCACATGGTTCCTCTATCTTGGTTTTGTATTTTAATAGAGGAAAGACTCTACTCATAGAGTCAATGCAGTATTGAAAGTCCAATGACATATCTAAAAACCATGAGGGTAGAATACCAATTCCAAGTAGAATCATGGGCTAAGATGTTAGTTTCACTCATGAGAGATAGATGCACACACTGCCAGATGCCACACCAGAGTTTATTCAGGGGAGTTGCAGAGAGAAAGAGGGAGGGGAGAAAGAGACAGAGAGAGAGAGAGAGAGAGAGAGAGAGAGAGAGAGAGAGAGAGAGAGAGAGAGATTTTTCACATGGCAGGCAGCTTTTTAAGAGGGCAGGTGGGCACAGATTTACTTAGCCATACCTAGGGGCATGCACTCCATATTCAGTGTTCTGCCAGCACCATGTTAGGTTTACACCATGTTAGGTTTACACTATGTTAGGTTTACCCCATGTTACGTTTACCTCGTGGTCGCTACATGCTGTGAATCATAACATAAGACCCTATGGTGTCCTGTGGGTTTGTACATATGTAGAGAATAGAGATGTTAGTTACAAGGGAGTTTATGGACATTAGATAGAGGAGATTGGATAGAGAAAAATGATCCCACCATGTTTTGTGTTGTTAAATGTGTCATGTAGGTGAGGGCAAGTTAATCTTTCTGTGCCAATTTCACTGTTTTAAAAATGGGAACATGGGAGGCTTGAGACATGGCTCAGCAGTTAAGAGCACATGCTGTGTAATCATGAGGACTGGAGTTAGGATCTCAGCACTCACATAACAAGCCAGGTGCTCAAGACAATCCTGCAAACCCATAAATAAATAAGTAGAGAGTAAAGAGTAGAGACAAGGGGATTACTCAATGTTACTGGCTTTTGTCCTGTCCAAGAAAACATAGCCACAGCTTCAGTGAAAGATGCTGCCTCAAAGGAATAAGTGGAGAATGATAGAGGATATCCACCAGGTACCTTTTTCTGGCCTCTGCATATGCACATTAACCCACAAATCTGAACACACATGTAAGCATACATGGACATGGACAATAATTAACCAATCCTCAGTTTTAAAATGGATGATGCTTAAGGTTGTTCCTGTTTAAGACTTCTGCTCACACTAATTTATTCTTCAACAGAACCCTAGAAAGACTATCTAAAGAAGTTTCCTAAAGACATGAAAATCAACCTAGACCTGGGGGCAGCTACTTGAAAGTAGAGACAAGGAGATTTTAAGTTCAAGGCCTGCCAAGGATACAGAGTGAGTTCAAGGCCAAGCATGTCAGCCGCCCTGGGTCTGATTTCTAATGCCATTTAAAAGCAAAGGATGAAGAGAAGTTTCTATTTGCATCATAACCACTTCCGAGTTCACCCCCAAAATAGAATTCTGTTCAGCTCTTTTAAGCTGTTTTCACTTTTAAACAGCTTCTGGAAACCACAAGCCATTAATGTGGTCAGAGAATGGAAAAAGCTGAGCAGAGGGAGCCCGTGACTACACTGAGAAAATGCATGGAGGAAATGCAGAGGGAAGATTTATTCCAAAGGACCATAGGCTGATGTCTTCCCCTTTCATCAATGAGACACAGACTTGCGAAGACCACTGTGTACTACATAACAAAGCCCAGGCCTCTGGACACTCACACTATCCTTACTCCTTTCTTAGATAACAATATAAGCTGTCCCGTTGGAACTTCACAATTGATGCTGTCTTTTGCCGCTCAACAATTCAGTCCATTTCCATTCTGGGAAGAACACGATTTTCAAATCCCACCTTGGGGATTGTTGTCTGAAACTCACCACTAGAAGTGGTAAAGACGATTCTATAGGCTCACCCCTATGCTCTCAGGATCAGATCTTTTTTCTTTTCCTTTGAGATGTTTCAAAGTGGACACTGAGAATTTCAATGGCAAGAAGCCACAGGGGTACATGGTCAAGGAAGAAGAGAGGAAAGGGAAGAATGTGAGACAGTGTATCGCAGTAACACTCACTTGCAATAACAATGCTTTGTTTTTTAACTGCTCAAGGTGAGACTGGGCCTACTGTGCAATACTGCCCTCCAAACCATTCATAAGAGCAGTTGTGACTAAAATGGACCTTCAGGATTAGGCCTGTTTGTGTTCCCTTGTAGAAGGATGGACTTTCTACACTATACTCTGTTTGATATTTCAGCTACTCCCTCTCACACCCATTGTCATGTAATTCTTAACCTCGATGCACATGGTCTTGTGGAGTGGTAGAGAAAAGAGAAGTTGAAAGACTAATTGGAGGGGACAGGACCCCATTTTCACAGTATCTTTGTTTGGTTACTGTTGCTACCATGAAGCACAATGACCAAGAGCAAGATGGGGAGGAAAGGGTTTATTTGGCTTATGCACCCTCACCCAATGTGGATCACTGAAAGAAGTTAGGGCAGGAACTCAGATACGGTGGGAATCTGTAGGTAGGAACTGATGCAGAGACCATGCAAGGGAGCTGCTTACTGATTCTTCCCCATGGCTTGCTGACCCTACTTTCTTATAGAGCCCAGGACCCCTGCCCAGGGATGGCACCACCCACAATGGTGGGCCTTCATGCATCAATCACTAATTAAGAAAATGGTTTACAGACTTGCCTACAGCCTTATTGTACAGAAGCATTTCTTAATTGAGGCTCCGTCCTCTTTGATGACCTTATCTTGTGTCAAGTTGATATAAACTAGCCTGTACATACAGCTATGGAGAAGCCATCACCCATTCTAAGTTGAGGCATCCCAGTGTTTCTGTAAGTGAGCCAAATAAACTCATTGGTTCACCAAGTGTGACTTGGATCTGATAGCTGGTCCCTATTTGGGTGAGTAGGTACTTGCTCACACCTCCTAAGGAAATGTTTACACAACAGAATCATGCCCTTTTGGATTCCCCACAATGGAGTAGACACATTCTTTGCAAAGGCTTGGAAGGTGCTGACTGCCTTTTATGCTCTCTCTTATACTAATTCTCAGGCTCCACACAGACCTTCGGTAGAACTCTCCAGATGGGGCACTGCAATCTGAGTTTAACAAGCCTTGTTGAGGAATCAGATATAGCTCATGTTGAGAATTCTGAATGCAAATAATCATAAGTAGGTATCGTCTGCTCATCTAGCAGATCTGAATGGCAGGTACTCTGTTGCAAACCCGAATAGAGCTAGGCTCTTAGTGTACCCTCTCTAAGGTCCTTGGGGATTCCCACATGCAGCAGAGCTGGCATCTATAGCTTCCTATGGTTTTCTGATTCTAATGTGTTCAGTCCTGACCTTGTCATGCTCTACCCGCTTTTTGGCTTGATTGGTATCACAGCTTGTGGGTTCAGTGTGTGGGATCTTGTCAATAAAGGCATGATGAATGTAGGTTTCTGTGACTCAGACACAGAAAGAGAAAACGAGTCCTCAGCACAGGTGTAGGACCTGAAGCAGTCAGCTCTTTGGAGGTATATCGCCTCTGGACTGTAGCCACAGAAGCTGTACATTGAGTTTCCCAAAGGCTTTGACTCACCAATTAATTGCAAACGTGACTGCCCTGGAGCTATTTTCTCTGAGTTTAAAAGGAAGACAGGAAGTGGAATGAGAGTTTCTCAGTGAGTAAAAGTGCCTGCCACCAGGCATGGAGCCCTGAGTTCCATCTTCAAGACCCACATAGTGGAAGGGAGAGAACGGACTCCCACAGTTATTCTCTGGTCTCTACAACTGTACCATGGCATATGTGTACATACATATACAATAATATACAATAAATAAGTACATTTTTAAAAAGAGCATTAAAAAATGAGAAGTAAACAAAACTTATAAGTCTCAGGAACTTTCTGAAACTTACAAGGTCACAGGGCCTTGCCCCAGCTATATTAGTACTAACAAGTGTTGGGCAGGGAAGACTGCCAGCCTACCTGCCTCAAAGTCATGTAGGGCAGGAATGGGGCTTTCATGATTCATGCTCTGTGGGATCATGGTGGGCATTTCAGGGGTGCAATTAGTTGGTTTTGTATCATCTACATTTCTCATTCAAATTCCTGTGAATAACCTCATAAACTTGGTTCATAAAGCTAAATTCATCTGGGATTTGTTCTTTGGCCCATTTTTGGTTTTCAATCTGGGGTGAATAGGCATTTTCTTGCATTTTCCAAGATAAACAAACCACACACACATTACAATGAATATATCTATATCTATCTATATCTGACTATATATATTAGCCACACTGCTCTGAGCTTGTTGCTGGTAAATTAGGTTAAGGGGTAAAGTGGTGAACCTCACTGCTTGCTATATGGCATACAGGCTTCCACATGCTGTATAAATGCCCACTCTCTCAAAGTTCAGCAAGAATTCCACCATGTGAATCCTAGCCCATCCTCACCGAGATGAAAGAACTGAAGCACAGAGAAGTTAGAGAACCGGCTCAGATCTCAGAGCAGTAGCTGGAGGCGAGATCTGAACATCTTTGTCATCTTTACCTGCCCAGGATTCTTCAATCTTCTGCTCTCCGCTATGGAATAGCAGTGGGTGCATAGGCTATGGGGTGGGGGGAGACACATACACAGATAGACACACAGAGAGATGGTGAGACAGAGATACACAGAGACAGAGAGAGACAGACTCTTACAGGCTATTTACTTTTTATCAAGTATTTTGAGAAATGCTTGTCCCATCTCATGCTGCTCTCCTGTCCTTCGTTACCACCATGAACACAGGATCAGAAAGGACAAGTGCACCTCCTTAAGGTAGTCCGTGCAGGACTGGAATCAGGTTCAGAAGGCTGAGGAAGTGTAACTAGTCCATCTAGTGTTAAGGTCAAGCTCTTGGTGTTTTGTTATTGTCCTTCAGTGAAACAAAAAGGAGACAGTGCAGAGGAAGCCCAGAAGAGTGAAGCTCCTCCCACTATTCGGACAGAAGGAGGTCCAGGGGGAAGAGCCGAGAGAGAGGTGTTATATGAGGTTTCTGACCCGGAATTTCTGGTCTTGCCTCGTGGCCCAGAATTTCCAGCCTAGCCTCATGGCCCGGACTTTCAGACCCACAGTCCCATAGTTCCACTGAAACACACAGATGTTTATGATAACTAACACTAATTGACCTGGGGCCCAGGCATATAACTTGCTGTTCTTGCTCTTAATCTAACCCGTGACTCTTATTTAGCCACGTGGCTCGGTACCTTTTCTCAGAGCAGCATTTCAACTCCTTTCCTCCCCATCTCCTGGCATCTCATCGTGGTGTCTCTGTGGCTTCTCTGTGGGATTTCTGCTCTGTTCTTCCTGTTCCCAGAGTTTTCCCAGTCTGGTAGCCCCGCCCACACTTCCTATCTGCCTTTGGCCAATCAGCATTTTTATTAACTATGGGGATATGTTTCAAATTTAATAAAAACAAGTCTGAGATATCAGAGGGATCCATCCACAGTCAGTCTAGGAGGATCAGACAGTGGTAACTCACACCTTTAATCTCAGCCACAGGGAATGTCTGGGAGTGGTGACCTATGCCCTTCATCCCAGGAAATCTGAGTTTGAGGGCATCTTAGTTTACAGAAGGAGTTCCTGGCTTCCAGGCAGGCAGTGATTGTGCCATGCCTTTAATCTTCACCTGGATGTGAAACAACTGAGCGAAGAAGGTATTGGAAGCAGGCATAGAAAGACAGGCAAGCAGAAGAAGCCAGGAGGAGCGAGGCTGAGGAAGCTGGAAGACAGCTGGGTGAGATCTGACTGTGGTATTTACTCTTTGATATCTCAGCCTTTCCTTGAGATCTGGCTCTGAGTTTCCTTCATTCCTGCAACAATAAACCAGTAGGCGGGACAATTATTTACAATGTAACAACATAATCCCACTACAGGAGGATATGTACGATTAAAGTGCCTTATATCCCAGTGTTGAATATTAGCACAAAAATCCATTGATTTGTACAATGAATACGGATTCATAAGTATAATGGGACTATGTGTGGCCCAGATGATAGAACACTTTCCTGGCTTGCCTAAAACCCTGTCTTTAAATCTCAGTACTACTTAAAACTAGCATTGTGTCCCAGACCTTTAATTTCATCACTCAAGAGGTAGAAGGATCAGAAATTCAAGATTATTTATAGCCAGCTAGCCAGCTTGAGGCCAGTCTGGGCTACAGGAGACTCTGTATCCAAAATTATTATGGTAAGGACTGGACATTGTGGTACATACCTTCAATTCCATCACTTGGAATTCAGAGGCAGGTAAGTCTCTGTGAGTTTATAGGTCAGCTTGGTCTACATAGCAAGTTTTGGGCTAGCCAAGGCTGCATAATGAGATCCTTTCTCAAAAAGAAAATATATTATGATAAATTTTGAAACAGATGGAAGGGGGAGTGGATCATAAAAACAACTCCTAGTTGAGTAACTATTGACAGTTTGAAGCTTCTTGGGAAGAGTCAGTTTTTTTTAAAGGTGTGGTAGCTAGTAGGTTGACAACTCTCTAGTAGAAGGCCCCACATCCAAGAGTATATGGAAAGCACAAGTGGTCTCAGTAGGTTAAGTTAACAACAGAAAAAAAAAAAACAAAAAAAAAAACCGGAGTTGGGAGAGTTAAGGGTGGATCTAGGAATAGTCAGGGGAAGGATTAAGGGGTGAATGTGGTCAAAATACATGTTATGCATTCATGTATGTTATCCTTAGAATATAAAAATATTGCGATTTTTGAAAAGATAAAGCTTGGCTCCAATTCCTGGGTCTTTCCTGGTCTCTCACTCTCTGATTAATTCCTGGACTCTCATTGCCTGGACTCCTGCTGCCTGGTTAAATTTAGGCAAATGGAGCCTAGTTGAGCCTCAGAGCCCTGTCTTTTAGATCAGTGATGATAATGGTTAACTCATGAGGTTAAATGTAGTTCAAAAGAAGTGACTTTTATGCTATGATTGATGAGGGTTAGACCAGAGCAGGTACCTCACAAATGTTATTAGTCACTCTCTTGTGTCTGAGACCAAATTTCTGACAAAGCAGCTTGAAGAAAGTAGATTTACTTCACCTCTTTCTCTCAGAGACTGTAGTTCTACATCAGGTCAGAAGGCATGCCAACTGGAGCAGCTCTGTTTGCAGTGGCAGAGGCATGTAGTGGCAGGCTTCACATAAAGCTGGACCAGGATACAAGGACAGAGCACTGAAAGTATGACCAGGATCTAATAGTCACAAGCCTGTCCCCAGCAACCTACCTCCACCAGTTATGTACTCAGTCCCAAATGTCTCGCAACCTCCTCACTAGCTGGGAACCAAGCCTGTGGAGTACTTTTCACATTCAAACCACAGCCTCTGGCTTTTCCTGCCATCATCTTCTTTTCTGTCTGCACACTCACTCACAGCCCTATCCAGTGCCTCTCCTCACCATACTAGAGTCTTCTTTCTCTTCTACCCATCCCTCCTCTATGTCTCATATGCCTCCTACCTTTTAGTTTTTGCTTTTTGAGACAAGATCTAAACAAACAAACAAATAAACCAAAACCCCAAAAACCCACATACAAACTGTAGCCTAGGCTGACCCAGAACTCACAATCTTCCTGGTTCAGCCTCCTGAGACTGAGATTATATATATGAGCCACACATATACCACTGAGGCTCAGTGTTTTCATCTGTCCATTTGAGAAAGTGTTCACTGCCCCAGAGGTGGAGAAGACTCTCACTGCTGCAAGAGAGTTTGCTCAGCATGGGGTACACCCAGAGCAGGAGCTCAGTGCATTCCAGGCTTTGTATTCTTATCCAAAGCATGATTGCATTCTTTGTATTGGTCTTGAGTCTAGTCATTCCAGGTTAAATGACTTTTTCTCAGGTACTCTGGGACCTATAATTGTCAATTGTAGGGTGATTGGCTAGATGGGAAGGGTTCCATTTATAACCATTGTCACTCTGAAATAGTATTCTACTAGATTTTTATGTGGATTGGAAAGATAACCCTGTACCCACAGAGGTATGTGTCTGGGCAACTGAAGTGAGAATATTCTTTGCTTGCCTGCATGAAGCAGGTGTCTTTGTGCAGAGTATAGCCTGCCCAACTGCACATAACAGCCCAATTAACACAATCTCATAGACATCACACCAATACTTGTGTCTCCAGGTAGTGGAGGCTATGCACAGTCACAGGAAGACCCATAGCTCACAGAATGACTCTTTGCCTCAAGTTGGACTCGAGCAACCATGTAGCTAGAATTTTGGCTGGTAACAGCCAGTCCACCAGATGGCAAAGTCCCCTTATAGGACTCTAAATCAAAGAGAGTCAGAACCCTTCCAGGCTGACTGCCTTCCAACTGGTGCACCTGGACAGATTTCCGGGATGGCTGTATTTACATGGTGGGGATGCCAGGTTGCTGTTTCCAGCCAAATGACAATTTGTACCCAGATTGGAGCTGTGGTTTTTATAAATGTGTATCTTTCAATTCAAACTGAACTGAATTACAGCTCGGCAAGGTGACCAAGTACACCATATAATTTATTCTTGAAATAGGAAAGTGGAAAATGCTATTATTGTTAATTTTCCTTGATCAATATATGTAAACTAGAAGTATCCTGGTAAATTGGGTCATACTATCATTCTTATATTGATTAAAGAGAAACTTACAGGGTGGCCATGAGAGAAGGGCCTCTGTAAGACTCGGATCTTTGGATCTATTACACATTCCTCGAGGGATGTGACCTGGTTACTCTGAACAGATGGCCGTATACATGTAGTTGGGGTAACTGGATGTATTCCACCAGGCAACCATGCAAACAAACTGGACACATGGGAAACACAAGCTTGCCTCTCTTACTTTAGACTGCAGTTTACACAGCATCTCCTCCCTGAACTAACTTGCAGTGGTGCCTGGTGAGATCAGATGCTCCTCCTTGGGATGGGGGATGGGATTTTACAAGTCAGCAACATGCCTTCTGCCCTCATCAAATGCCTGCACTTTTTGAAGGCATCTCATTAACCAGGCTGGTTGACTCCAGCTGGAGCCCAATGCTGCTTTCAACACTTTCTGATGTGATGTAGCATTTCATCTGAAAGCTCCTGCCCTGGCCGTGAACTTCTGTAACTCAGACTGTTGCTCTGTTCCTGCCAGCCCTCACAGATCAGTCATGGGGACTCTTCACTGTGACTTCAAATCCTAAGGCTGAGGTTCTGAACAGGGCAGGGCAGGGCCTGTCACTGTTGGAGGTAACATCTGAGACTTCTAAATCAGACTAGTTCACCAGTTAGTCCTGTAGGGAACTGAGGTTCCATGGATCAGTCTCTAGATAAGGCTTCCCAATGGGGTGTTCATACTTCTATGCCTTCATCATATGTTACTCATATTTCCATGCCTTCATCTTCAGACTGACTCTCTTTTCAGGCCAGCAAGTGTGACCCAAGCTCTTTATCCTGCTGTTCCATTTTAAGGAGAAACTTTCAAAGTTAAGTGGAATTCTTTGTGGATAGGTTATGAGCAAACTTATTCCATTCTTAGTATTGTTTATGAAGCCACCTCCCTTACTTAAGCAATGACACCCTTTATTTTAAAGTCACCTCTTTATCTAGAGCAGTGGTTCTCAACCTTCCTAATGCTGCAAACTTTAATATAATACCTCATATTTGGTGACCCCCAACCATAAAATTATTTTGTTGTAACTGTAATTTTCTTACTGTTATGAATCATAATGTAAGTATCTGTGCTTTTTGATGGTCTTAGCCAATCCCTATGAAAAGGTTGTTTGGCTCCCAAAAGGGTCATGACCTACAGGTTGAGGACCCCTGCTCTAGAATCCCCACATAGTGCTAGAACACTGAAGCTAGTCATAAAACTTGGAGCAGATAAATGAATAACTCAGTCAATGACAGTATTTCATTCCCCTCCCCCTTTGACACCACTGTAAGGCAATGTTGTTCCCTTGTCCCCTCAGTGTCCCACAAATTTTATGTGTACATGTTTTATTCAGTAAACATTTATGTGTCTTACACATGCCAGTGGGTCATGCACTGGGTGTCTAATTTCTGCTGGAGAAATTGCTAGGCCCCAGGACAGTAAATAGCTTCTTCTGGGGACAGAGGACCTCCAGGAATAGTCCATTACAGGTGCTAGCTTGGGTGGCAAATCACATAAGCAGCCAGAGCGCATGTGTGTGGCCATGGTTCCCCTTTTAAGGTGGCTGTAGGTGGGAAGGAGATAGTCCTCCACAAGGCTCAACATATTACGTGGCACTAGTCAATACTGACAGTAAAGACTTTATCTCCTCTCCTATCTTTTCAAGAAGATTTTGGATCAGAACCTTGGGCTTGTCCCCCGCAATGGAGTCCAAGAATGGAGAACTTGAAAATGCTCTTGGGTCATCCAGTCCAACCTCCTGCCTATTGAGGAAGAGCTTCCTGACTGAACATCGTTCTCTAACAGTTCCCAATCAGATAAGATGGGGAACTAATGGCCTCCTACCCTAGTTTATTTTTTTAGGTGACTCTACTATCTCAGAAGTCTTATTTGTGTGGTGCTCTATAGGCAGCCTCACTGTAAACTGTGCTGCTAGAAAGCACGGCACATAAAGCCGTGGCTTGTTTGTGTTGTATCTCACTGTTACTGTTCTGTTCTCAACATCATTCCTGTATCCTGGGTCTTCTGTTTCCTCGTCAGAGGCTCCATGAAGTCATGTCCAACAAACGATGATTTGGAAAGTGATAATTCTCTTTGCACCATAGAGGAGCAGCAACAGTTGGAGATATTTCTGTGTTCTTGGTTGCCTTATTTGGGGAATAGAATTTCTGGTACACAATGGATCAGAAAGATCAGAGTAAAACTAAACACGTAGAAGGTAGTAGTGTCATTTACACAGCATGACGTCATGTTTCTGTAAAGACACCAAAAGTTGTGCCATTGCTTTCTGGGTGTTGACACCAACATTAGGACTTCTCGATGGCCAGGCTAGGCCTTTTACTGAGGTGCAGGAGAGACATAGTTCAGAGGACAGATCTTCTTCAAGCAGCCAACAGCTCCCACAATTTCCCTTTTACTTGTAACATAAAGTTTCACACAAAACCTTGAATTTTCAAACCAAATCATGACTATTCTCTGAGGGACATGCAGAAGACTGCATCCAGTTGTATAAAGTTAAATGGGCATGCAGCTTTAGGGGCTGGTGGTGTAGCTCAACGGTCAAGGGCTTGCCTTGCAGATGCAAGATAATAGAGTCTGATTTCTAGCACCCTCAATAAACACACAGATTAGGGAGTCCACTGCTGGCGTAGCATGGGAGAAATACAACACAATGACCATTTATCAGAAGCACCAAGTTCCCTAGGGAGAGGTGGTGGGTATATCATTGGTTTCTGTCTCCTTCCCCACAGTCATTGCTTTGGACTTTAAATATCTACAGGTTATAGCTGATAAAAGAACTAAATACAAACCACTAGAATCCCTATTTCTGCTATAACATTCAGTCTTAGAAAGCAATTGGCATAACAGAAAGCCATGGTTCTTCATAACAGGGGAAGCTCTGGGCATATCAGTAATTTTTTTTCTATGTGTAAACTTTGGAGAATGAAAGGCACCATAGTGCCATGGTGTGAATCTTCACTGGGCTCCACTGAGCTCTTTGCAGGAAAGCATCAACACATTTGTTGGCATTGTAAAGAATTACATTCCAAAATTTCAAAAAGCCATAAGGAAACCTATCAACTACAATTCCATTTGTCAGAGATAAACACTCTGCCCCTTTGGCATATTTCATTCCTGTTTTCTGATAATGTGTTTGCTTACCTACAGAACTGGAACTATGATGCCACTGTGCACCTCATTGCATTTTAAAAAAATTGCTAAGCTTATATTGTATTTTGTCTGATCATAAAAACTATTAACACCATCATTTTTAATAGCTTCAGGATAATTCTATCGTATGGATAAATTAAATTTTTGAATAAACCCATGTCTTACCAGGAATAGTATGTAGTACTTTGAACCATCTTCCACTAAGTATCTTTATAAGGATATTTCTGTTATATATAAAAGGCAGGTTTTACTTATGACACATAATTTTAGTCCAGTATATTACTTGACAAATTGTAAGTGCCTAATGTTTGAGTGAACAGTAGTTGGCTGTGGCCTTTTTCTGTGCATGACTGATGTGTGTGCATGTGTGTGTGTGCATGTGTGTGTGTGTGCGCGCGCGTGTGTGCGTGTGTGTGTGTGCGTGCGTGTGCGTGTGTGTGTGTGTGTGTGTGTGTGTGTGGTGTATATATGTCCATTGGTCCATGTATATGAAGGCTTGAGGTTAATGTTGTTTGGAATCACCCTCAATGATTGTTCTTTCCCATATTCATTGAGTGTCTCTCAGTCAAACCCAGATCTTACTGATACAGACGGTCTTGTTAGCCAACTTGCCTTGGAGATCTACTGTCTTTAACTCCAAGGATGAAATTACAGGTGGCCTGAGATGCCAACCCAACATTTTACATGTGTCCTGGGTATCTGAACTCTAGTCTTCTTGCTTGTAAGGTAAGAATTAGCCATTAAGCCATCTTCCAAACTTCTTGTTCTATTGTCCTAAGGAGAGACTGCCTACTGTTTAATTTGTTTCCTATATTTCATTTAACTTTAGTCAATTAATATATTTTTCTGTAGTGTTGCAAATAGACCTAGGGCCTTGTCTGTCCTTGGCAAACTCACCAAGCTATATCCCCAGCACTATGCCCTGTATTTTTATTCAGCGGCCTGACCAGCAGGAAACTAAGTTCAAAAGACTCAGTAAAGTTCTACAGAGAGGATTTGGGGCATTAAAACAAAAAAAAAATCTCTTTAGTCTATAGAGGGATAAAGTAGAGCCCACCAGGGGGTATCTTTTGCTTTGAAGAATACATTTCAGTAGTGGAAAATAAAATATGTTCAGTGACCTAATGGTTTTCAAGCTGCTTTAAAAAATTAAATTGTCTACATATGGCTTGTGTTTTGATGATAACATATTCATTTGTTAATTCCACTACTTAATGCATCTGCCACCATGTAATTAAAATGCTCATTATCATCACACAGATGTTGTCCAATTAGAACAGGTGAAGTTCATCAGTTTAATTTTATCTAACTCTTGCCACCTATTCCCTCCTTTACATAGACAGTGCTACTCACTGGAAGCACAGAGATATCTAAGAAAATCCATGTAGCTCAGGGAGATTGATGGGAAATTGCACAATACCTTGCATTCAGAGACAGTCAGTGAATAGCTGTTGGTGGATGGGAGGCTGGAAGATAAATGTCTGGATTATCTGGGTGGATAATAAATGTCTGGGTAGGTAGATAGGTGGATGTATTCATAAGTGAGCAAATAAATGGATGTATAAATGAATATATAGATGAGTAGGTGGATAGGTAGGTTGATAAATGGGTGTACGTATAAACGGATGGATGGGTGAAAGGATGGGTAATCATATGGAATCTGGTGAGGGCAAACTTAGAAAGGCAATTTAGAGTGCACAGAGAAAGGAGAAGCATGGAAGGCTTCTAAGAGGAGGTAATATTTAATGAGAAATAGAATTTTCCAGGTATAAGGTCAAGTGTGGGAGTATGTGCTAACACAAGGCAAAAAGATCAGGGCAAGATAAAATTAGATAAAACAAGTTAAAAATAGTAAATAGAAAAATTTAAAATAAATGTCCATGGTATTATCAGTAATAAGATAAGAGAGAAAAGTCTATATAGTTAGAAGGTTCTCAGACAGAAAAGCAGTGTTAGAGATAAAATGTTAATAGAGAGCATTTACAGGGAGAAGAATTGATTTGACCTCTGACTGGCCATGAAAAACGAATTCAAGAGCTTGGGTTCTCCTCCAAATGCATCTCATAGATATTTCAAATTAATCTCAGGGGTAAGGAATGAGTTAGGGAAGACAGGAAAGTCTAGAAAATGGTTTTCTCCAGTGGTGACCCTTTGAAAAATCATATAAAACATAAATCAAGGCTCATGATTCTCCTATTGAGATGCCTGGATTTTAGTAACTGATTCCCCAGTCCCCATGAGGCATTTACTGAGGGCTAGTTCTGGGCATCCAAATGCCAGAGACCCTCCAACCTGCCCTGAGCAAGCATCAAGCTGTAGAACACTAATCAGCCTTGAGGCAGGAAGCTGCTGATAGCCTGTGCTGACCTCAGGATGGGGATGTGGGAATGTCTGCTGCCAGGCTCAATGCTAACAGCTATATCTCTGCAAGGAAACTGAACCTCAGGAAGAAAAATAGTCCCGTTACAATGACTTCTTGCCATGAGCAATGCCTGCCCTGTGTTTGCCTTGTCCTAGGACCAGCAGATTGTTTTACCTTGCTTTTCACATGACTGTACCTGTCTCTGCTTCAGTGGCATCCCTCAGTGTGGATGCAGATGTGTTGTGATATGATTTTGAAATGACTTCCAACAGTACATTGTTAGAATCTCTAGTCCCCAGCTGATCGCTCTATTGTGAGAGGTTTTGGAACCATTAGGAGGCAGAGCCTTGCTGGAAGATCGAGGGTCTTGGTAGATGGGTCCTTAGAGGTAAATTATCCCTAGCCACTTTGGGCCTTCCCTGTTTCCTGCTCTGCCTTGATTCCAAAACTGTTTCTTATTATGTATTTCTGATGCCTTGATCTTCTGTGTAAGCACATGGAGCCAAGTGACTGTGCATAGAACTCTCCAGAAGAATGAACCAAAATAAATAACTCTTCTCTGAAAGTGTTTCATAGGAGATATTGCCAGCACTCCTATATAGTTTGACTTTAACTAATTAATTTTTTTTCTGAAATGTTAGATGTAGAACAGAGGACCCTGTGCATGCTAAGTAAACTCTCTAATACTGAGCCACATCCCCCATGCTGTGTCATATTTTTATATGGCAGCCTGACCAGAAGAACATGGAGTTAAAAGGCTTAATAAAATTCTGAAAAGATTGTGTGTGTGTGTGTGTGTGTGTGTGTGTGTGTGTGCGCGCGCGTGCAGATATATATATATATATCTATGTGTATATATAAATACACATTTATTCATTACTCATGCCTACTATATTAACATGCAGAAGATGTATATGTGAATATATACTTATTTTCCATTTGGCTACATGCCACTCCCTGAAGATAGTCCTTGATTTACTTTCCGGATATCTTGCTTACTGTCTAGCACATAGTGAATAGTAAAGCCCACTAGTCACCCTATGAACCCTCTGTCAGAGGAAGGCAGAAGTGGTCTTGTTTTCCCATTGCCCTTCTATCCAGCGGGTCCAGCCCTGGTCCACTAGCAAGGAAGAAGGTTCATTGCTACTTGGCCATCTGGACAGCCCGAGTCTTAGCACTGAATGTGCAGCCTTTCTCACACCTTGGCGTGGACTTTGGAGAACAGAGCTCCCCTAGTCACTGCTTTTGAGGCTTAAAATACTTTCCTTCCTTAGTGCATTCTTGACTGGACCAGTTTCTAATCCCTTCAAATCAGACTTACTGCCTCCCTAGTGTAAATAATCCCTGGAAGCTTTAGAACTTTCTACGGGAAAACTAACAGGTCCTTGGGAAATAAAGATTTGTATTTGCTCATACTAGTAATAGATAGATTGGTCATCTGGAGAAGAGGGAATCTCTATGCTCACCCCTCTAAGCATGGGTGGGTTGGTGTGTGGCTTCCACCTTGTATAGCCTGATGCACTTAAATCCTGCTCTCCTGCTTTCCGAATAGCTTCTCAGAGGCCAACACGACCCATGTACTATCAGAAAAGACAGGTTGGAGCAAATTCTCTTCCATATTCCAAAAATAGGTACATGTGAGAGGCCACAAGCAGATGGCTAACCTGGACCTTTGGTCTCCTTCCTTCTTTTCTGACCTATATTTCTGGTTTAAAATACTGGCCTTGAGGAAGACCCACTCAAGTGTGGATTTTACTGCCACCTTTCCCATTTACCATCTGTGCCAGATCTTGCCACATATGTGTTGCTGTACATGTGGCCACTCCCAAGTATTTAGAAAATTTCAAAACACAGCAATGAGCATAGTCTATATCTTCTGAGGTTGTTGTGAACATAAGTTAAATTAAAAAAAATCCCACAGCAGCATGTTTGTGTGAAATGGAGCATGAGAATACACAAAAATATATATTATACATACCAATTTGCTGAGGGTTACTTCTGGCTGTGAAATATTCCCCACTGATTCATATGTTCAAAAACTTAGTCCTTAGCTAGTACTGTTATTTTGGGAAGTTGTACAAACTTTAACATGTAAATCTTAGTGGAAGAAACTGCCACCGGGGGGAAGGAAGGCTTATGAATTACATCTTTGTTCAGTGAGATTTGAGCCCGTGCCTATGCCTTTTCCATGGCAACAGACTCTGCCCTTAAACTATCAGGCAAAGTAGGCCCTTCTTCCCTTAAGTTGATTCTTGTTGGTTATTTGATCACATCAGTTAAGAAAGTAACGAATCCACCCAGTAAAATCTAAAAATGTCCTATTTGGTAATATTTTGATATTCATTTACCCACCAATTTAACATCAAAGGTTTTCTAGTAGAACTTAATTGATGAAACAGGGAGTGAGGAAAGAATTTTGGAAAGACTTCTATTATAGGGGATGGGAGTTCAGCACCTCATGATGTGTCTTTCTCTTTTCTCAACACCAGCCTTTAAGCGTTAGCCATATCCAATGCTTATAGCTTCCTGGAAGGAACATGTGGTCCTGGGTTTTGGTGCTATTGCTGGTTACTTAAAAACTCTTACTTACCCTTAAGAATGACTTACACATTATCCCTTACCACCCTGAGCAATTAACCATTTTCCTCTGAATATTTCCATTGGCTCTATCCTGAGGGCCCCCACCCCACAACTTTGTCCACATGTTTGATTATTAGTGTCCTCCACAGACTCAGGATCCATCTCAGTGCCAGGCATATATCTTCCAACTTTGTCTCTACAAGGCCTTGTCTTAAACATGTTCCACTGAAAGCATCAATCTGTGTAAGTGCATTTCAATGGACTCGGTTTCATTCAGCCTAAGACAGTATTTTTATGTTTTCCTTGAAAACAGAAACTAGGCTGATTTTGAAAGACCTATGTATCTTCCTTTGCTGGGTCCAAGCTCAGGAGCCACTAAGTATTTGAAATAAAATTAAATTCAATCTTGTCCTTTCATGGGGAAGGGCTCCATTTTCATCACCATATTTTAAACCCTGGCTGAACTTCAGGCTGATCATCCTCAGAGGATCAGCTCCCAGGCTCTCCCAATTATGCAAGAAGCTTTGCTCATCTCTTCTGGTCTAAAGAGCTGTCCCAAATCCCAAGAGTAAGGTAGCTAAAGGGCAGGGTGATACTTGGTAGATTACAGCTATGCACCATGATTTCTCACTCACATATACATTCTTCATCTGTGTTCAGTTTTGCTTGGGAAAAAAAAATACTAGAGACCAGTCACAGTTACAAAACCATGCCATTTAGCAATGAATATATTTTCTCATTTGTTAACAGGAAAGTGGTTAGGACTCTATACTTAGCAGATGAAGATTTAATCTCTGGACCTACTATTTGCTGACTTATAGCCTTTCTTGACTCTCAAAATATCAGCTTACTCATGTATAAAATGAGAAAACCTAGGTAATAGATATTAAGTAGTCAGTGAAGGGTCTGGCACACAACATTCTCTTAGTTATTTTTGGCTGTGGAACTGGAAGTAGTCATATTAGACTTTCCAGCATGTATTCAAAGAGGCAGATATTATATATGCATGCTTGTTTTACTTTTCTTTCCTGTCAGGTTAAATTGGGTTTACAATAACTCCAACTTCAAACCTTACACTATGTGAATGTAAAACTTAACCATTAAATCAAATGGCCCTGCAGCAATAATATGTTTCTCAGAATCACTAGGAGATATTCACATGGAAGTTCAGAATCAGCAGGGGTGCCCATTTGTATTCCATCCTTGATGGCTCATTTCACATGGCAGATCTTTACCCCACTGCTGGCAGTCCTTGGGCAGTGGAGGAGTAAATTCTCATCTTCTTTTCTTTCTCATGAATTCTGGGGCTTGACGATTGTTCAGGGATGCCTTCTATACCAGAAAGTTGACCAAAAGGTTCATCAGGATGTCAGTTTAATACACTGGATGAGGCCAAAATGGCTTAGAGTTCATCAGCATTTTGGTCCACCCATTTATTAAGTCTATTAGAATTTGTTCTTTTCTTTTATAGGCCTAGCAGAGTTGTGGACTGTATTAATATTCTAAATCAGAGATATTAGTTAGGAACATGAAGTAAGACCTAAATGGCTTGTGATTGAGGGGTATTAATAGGTCAGGTAGTTTGGGGGTACACATGTGGTGCATAATAGAGTATCACCATAAATTTGTGGTCCAGGCTCCTGGGAAAGGACTCTGAGGACTATGTGAAAAGGGTGAAAGTAAAGCAGGACTGGGCAGAGAGAGAAGCTAATCTGTGGTATGCTTGAGAGATTCTCTAGCCAGCTGCCAGAGGAGCTCTGAGACTGGACCAGCTAACTCTTCAGAGTTGTTTCTTCTGAGGTAATATGACTGGTGATGAGAGGTAGGTTGTCCTTGCTAACAAAGGGCAGAAATCTTTCATAATATGGCTCCATTTCTTTCAAGGCTATTCCAAGGAAAGGCCACAGTCATCAACAGCCGACTCTCCTGACAGCTGGAGACCATGAATACCATGATTCTAAAGAATGTTCTAGATTTTGCAACTTAGCACCCAGTCCAATTTTACTAGGCAATTTATGTGTATGTACAATGTGCTAGGCATTCTTCAATTTTTTGTACCAAATGATTATTAAAAATCTCATAATATTTTAAGTGAAAAAAATAGTGATTATATTATACATGGAAAAGTAAAGGACAGCCAAATAGGCCATAAAACCCAGTATTCTAGTTCAAAAAGTCTCTAGAGATTGATTGCTAATGATAATTATTATTTATATTTATAATTCTAAGAATTTAAAGAATGTGGTTATAGTAGGGGTATGGGATAGTGGTAAAAAGATTAATAGATAATGCAGTTTTCACACAGGAGCTAAAAATATCCTCCCAAAGAAAACACAGAGCACTAATGAAGACAACCAGGACTGTAGGAATTATCTGGTCTACCCCATTTTTCATCAAGAATCAAAACTACCTCATGAAAGAAGGATCTTGTCTGCCTTACAGAAAAACAAAACAAAAAACCCCAAAACAACAACAAAACATCTTGATTGTCTTACTTTCCAGAAGAAATATCTAAGTTACCCCACAGAAATAATATCTGGTTTCCATCATCTTATAGGAACAGTATCTGATCTGCCTTATCTCACAGAAAAAAAATATCTAATTTACCTTCCCTCAACAAAAGTACCATCTGGTCTACCTCAGTTTCTGGGCGTAGCATCTGGTCTAATTCACCTTTTAGGAGACATGCTGGTAAAACTCATTTTATAGAAGAAATCTGTGATCTAAGGATGAAAAAAAAAAACTTATCAGGAGTAACACAATGATGACCATAAATGAATAAAGCCCTGGATGACTAAATTTGAAAACACAGTCTTTCCTCTCATTGTTCTGGGAGATTTTGAAAAGGGTACTTTGGAATGTACCACTTGGTTCCCACACTAGACAGATCCAACATATTCATACCCATCTTCCTCCAACCCTCCCTCACATAAAATCTTGTAAAAATGTCAACCAGGCACTAAATATCTATTCAAAAATCTTCTAAGGACTCCATGTGGATTTTAGGATAAGATTATCACTCTCAACTTGGCTTCTTTAAACTCAGGTGCCAATTCATTTTATTATTAATCTCTATTTCTCCTATTCTCTATCATACTTGTTAAGTTCCTACAGCGTTTCCAGGACCTGTGCTTTTTGCCATTCTTTCAATACTCTATTTCTATCATCTTTATTCCTTTCTTCCCCTATGCCCACCCCATCCTGGTCACCAGTTCTATATTTAGTTCATAAGCAGTCATATTTTAGAGTATGGGGTCATGTCTTATGTTTCTCAGCCTCATCAACCTTTACTCTTCCCTCCAGTTCCTGTCACTCCTGCCACTGATGAACGATAGAAACATGTATTTTATTTCTCTGATGGGTTGCTATATAAATAAAATATCTAAAGACCAACATGATTGCTTCTAATGTTTATACTTCACAGATATTGAGAATGATTGGAAAGGGGAAAAGGGAGGGAAGAAGGAGATAGAGGAAGAGGAGAGAGGAGAGAGAGAATAGGCAGGTAAGAAAAAAATTAAGAAAGGAAGAAAAAGGGAGGAAAAAAAAGAAAGACATAGAGAGAAAGAATCTTAAGGTAGAAATATAAATGAGCAGGAAGAGAAATGGACAGTAAAGAAGTGGAGAATAAAGAAATGAGAAGGCCTAATGGAAAGAAACAGGAAGAAATGTTTTAGGGACAGTTAGGAAGTTATGTTTGAGTGTAGGGTATGAGGACTCTGAATTATGTCAGGGAAAGGTGGTCCTCTATTTTCATTTTCCTGTTCTGGTGCATAACTTTGGGGCCCAACTATATCCTGAGCAAGAGTACGTGATTGGAAGGGCAACTTGAGTTTACCCTGGAGTAAGCATAGGAAGAGGTGACCAAGATAACCAGAGGCCATGCTAGGTTATCCGAGGAAACATGGGATCTAGGACTGGGGTCAACAATCTAAGAGTGTCAGATGGAATGTAGACTAATGCTTCAAACATGAAAAGGGTGTCACTTGATACACAGCTCATTTGTTCTTAGCTGAAGTAATTCTTTTTCTTAATAAGGTAATATTATAAAAAGCAACTGTGGCCTCTCAGGTGTGTTTCTGGAAAGCTGATGGGCCCCTAGGGTCGTATAAACCCAGAAAAAGACTAGTCCATTTGATTGAAGATTTGGCAAGTATTCAAGGAGCTATATCTCTGAAGCTAACTTTTCCTTAAAGTTTAATGATCTCCTCTGTGTTCATAGAAATTGATGTTTAAATGTGAGGCGATTTTAGTAATCCAGTAGCCTCCTAAACAGAGGCTTTCAAGAAAGATACATGAAAGGAGGCAAGATTAGCCTTATCTGCCCCTGTTCTAGGTGTCAAAAGCTAGCAACCTTGAGATTGTGCTGTTTACTACTCATCGACTCCTGTCTGTGAATGCCAAAGTACCACTGAGTATTCCTAATTGAGTGATGATGATACTGTGTTGGTAATAATATTATTAACAGTAGCTAGTATATGCACTTTCTATGTGCTAGAGAGTATGATAATCTAACTAGAATCCTCTTTATAAAACACCACATGAGAACCATGAGACAGACAATTATAGCCACATTCTTAGAGATGACAAAACAAAGCCCAAAGAAGTCAGTCTGCTCTGAGGTCTTGCTTGGGAACTAGAAAAGCTATAATTAATTCCAAATCTGGCTTCAGAATCTGGACTCTCTATTACAAAAGATTTTGTTTGCCTTTTGACTGTTTTGTTATTTTTTTTCTTTATGATTTCCCCACACTTTAATTCATCAGGCTCCATTAATGTTCTTGGTGTTGGCTCAATGAGCAAGATGCAAAAATGAAGGAATTGCATGGTTTTTGCCTTTGTAAATGTGGCAAGTTGGGGTTTAGTTTCAGATGAAATGTTATGATCAAGGGATCTAGAGCACTGAATTTGTCAGACTCTCGAGAAGTAATCTATCTAGTCTTCCCTCCTCCTGGGGATCTTTAGGCTCCTGGATAAAACTAGATTATTCTCAACAGAGAAGATCACCCCCCCAAAAAAAAAAGTGCATGGAGGAGAATATATTGCGTCTCATTCCAAGTGGAAATCAGGCTTCTGTCAGCACAGCTTACTCCTCTGCACAGCCAAAAACTTAATAATTTTGAATCCTTATACAGTGAATTTACAAACCAGTTCTCACTAATAGTGCAATGTAATCTCAAACAACAAAGGCACTTTTCTATGCCTCAGTTTCCTCTATTAAAATGAAACTGTAATAGTTTGTCTTACAGACAATGAATGGAAATTATGGAGCTTGATCTACTTTAGTGTATCTACTCTTAAGAGCTGATAAATTTATTCAGTCAATATTGAGTGAATGGATCCTGCCTCTGAGGCCAAACTCAATCTTTACACAATTTATAATAGATGTAGTTCTTCAAGGTTATATATATAAAATTCCCTATGCCAGAAATATCTATCTATCTATCTATCTATCTATCTATCTATCTATCTATCTATCTATCATCTATATGTCTTTCTGTCTGTCTACCATCTATCTATTGTGTTAAATATCTATATGTAATGTGCTTGATACCAATCTAATATAAAGTATGTTGGTAGCATTAGGAATCTACCCTAGATGTTGTCATCACACATTTCTGAGGTTGGGAGTGGGGACCTGTTCCATCACATCTCTCAGGAGTATGCTGGACATTTAGGAAAGCAGGTGATTATCTTTTAGTGTTGGCAGTTAGAAGAGGTCTTAACCCTAATCATGGCCCTTCCGCTGATGTGAATATGCAGCTAATCCTGGTGGTGTCAATTATTCATGAAGGACATGGCAGAACCACTTTGTTCTCTTTAAATTTTTAGCAGTTCTGCTTCCTATCATTACAAGCCTTTAGGGACCAAGTGTCTCGCCACAGAAAAAGATCCCTTATTCTATGGCACAAAGTGAAGTAGGCAGAAAAAAAATAGAGGTGTAGATGTTTCTGAGGCCATTGATGTGGGAGTAGTGTCAAGAGCCCTGGATATGGAATCCCCAGCTCTGAATACTTGGGATCAATTTGACCATCTGACTAACTCTATGCCTTTGGAAACATATAAAAGCTCTTAGTCTGGAGACTAGAGTAGCTAAACTTCTGTTGGTGTTGGTAGTACGACAAGTGCTGATACAGGCTCATCAGTAACTGCTAAGGCTGCCAGTAATTGCACTCACACTTTACAGATGGAGCAGTTGGGAAGATAGGACAGGAACAGAGGAATTTTAAACTGAGAGTTCACACATTCTTTTCCTTGATGTTACAGAAAGTCCAACAGAGAGAATGTAATAGAAAATAAACAAAAGTTTCAAAGCATCTAGTGCATATGAGTGATTGACAGAAGGTGGTGATGTCTTTGCTTTTTCCAGGCTCTCTAAATCTATGTATGTAGCTGCTGTTTAGATCCTTGAAAAGGGCTCAAGACTCAAGAGAACTGGGCCATGTGTGGGAGATTGTGTTGTTTCATTGTAAATAATTATCCCACCCACTGGTTTAATATAAAGTGCTGATTGGCTAGAGGCAGACAGGAAGCATGGGCGGGGCTACCAGACTAGGAGAACTCTGGGAACAGGAAGAACAGAGCAGAAGGCCAGAGAGAAGCCAGAAGAAGCAGAGGACAACTATGTTGGTGTGAGAAAAGGTACCGAGCCACATGGCTGAACAAGATAAGAGACATGGGTTAGATTAAGGGTAAAGAGCTAGCAAGTGATATGCCTGGGCCTTAGGCGGATCAGCCTAAAACTATTGAAAGCATCTGTGTGTCTCTGTGGGACTGCGGGTCTGTGGGTCTGTGGGCCTAAACCTTGAGGTTAGGCCTGAAAAGTCCATGCCAGAAACCTCCTACTACAAATGGCAGCCCAACGTGGGTAAATGATGCCCACATAAAGCCACAGAAAGCTTTAAAAAATGGTCTAGAGCCCAAAGCAGCTTCTGAGTTGTGTCTCTCATGTGAGCCGTGGTACAGAGATGCCCTGGTGAGGCATGTGGGCTTGAGCTACAATGGCGGGCTTTTGGATGCAGCTTAAACTGTAAAATGGCTTGTTCCTGAAGTCTCACAGGACCCTCAATATAAGCAAAGAGCTGTAAATGATGTATTAAGGTTTCTGTTAATAAGGACAAAAAGGGAACAGAGACAAAGATGGCTTCTTACTGTTTATGGTTTTTTTTTTTTTGGATCAGCTCTGTTTGCCTGAGGCAAGCTGAGGCTTGGCTTTTTGAAGAGAAGCTTCCTGATTCAGCCTTAGAAGCAAAACACTTGTGAGTCTTTTAAGAGGCTCTGCTGCCTAGTACTTAAATGGAGTTAGTGAGCAGCAGATGGCAAAGTTTTACTTGGTAATTATATGGACCCTGAAATTCCCAGAGTAACCTGGGATAAAAACTTAAATTCTATGAAGCTGGAGCTGGGTGGAACCATCCACCCATCCTACCAACCTTTAATTCTTAGATTAAAGGTGTGTTCAGAAAGAAATAGAAGAATCTGGGTGGAGTCAATCACGGAGACAAGCAAAGGTGTGGTCAGAGATAGAAAAAGTTAAGAAATAAATATACAGTAAAGACAGTTTAAAAAAAAAAGTCTAAATGGTTTAGAGTGTGTTGAAAATATAGATACATAGGCTTAGAGAAAAGGAAAAAGGGTAAAGAAAGATCTTAAAAAAGAAATAGAGTAAAATAAATAAATAAATAAACCATGTAAAGATGGAAAATACAAAGAATGCCTGGATACTGTATATTACTGTCTTATCTTTAAGCTTCTTGACTGAAAATGAAATAGTAAAAGCTGCTAAAAGACAGTTGATTATAAATGCTGTTGGATTAATTCAACATATATATCTTGTAAATGAGTTGACTTTAAAACTGAAATTCAAAGATATGCTACTTTGGAGAAGAGGTTTTTTTTTTTTTTTTTTTTTTTTTTTTTTTTTTTTTTTTTTTTTTTTTTTTTTTCCCGGATAAAGAACATAAAGTTTGATAGAGGAAGACCCCCTGAAAAATCTCCAATGGAAATGGATGGCCCAGATAATCCAGCATTTCAGAACACCTCTGTTGAAGTTCCAGAGCTCTGTATCCAGAACAATTTCAAGGAGACTGGCTGAGATGACGCAGCCTTACAGAGTACTCCACTAAAGACTTGTCCATAATCCTAAATTTTTCTTTGGATTCCCATGAGATTGTTGGCATCCCCACTAGAGAATGATACCCACATTCCCACAACATGAATTATGGATGTTTGTGTTTATTTACAGTGTTGTTTATATCTTGCTGTAGATAAGGGGGAAAAGAATATTAGATTTGGAGTTCTTTTTGTTTTAAGAAGAGAAAAGGGATATGTGGGAGATTGTGTTATTTCATTGTAAATAATTATCCCACCCACTGGTTTAATATAAAGTGCTGATTGGCTAAAGGCAGACAGGAAGCATAGGCGGGGCTACCAGACTAGGAGAACTCTGAGAACAGGAAGAACAGAGCAGAACGCCAGAGAGAAGCCAGAAGAAGCAGAGGACAACCATACTGCTGTGAGAAAAGGTACCGAGCCCCATGGCTGAACAGGTTAAGAGTCATGGGTTAGTTTGAGGATAAAGAGGTAGCAAGTTATATGCCTGGACCTTAGGCGGATCAGCCTAAAACTATTGAAAGCATCTGTGTGTCTCTGGGGGTCTGTGGGTCTGTGGATCTGCAGGCCTAAACCTCGAGGCAAGGCCCAAAAGTCCAGGCCAGAAACCTCCTACTACAGCCATGGGCTACTAAAGGGGTGATAAGGATGAAAATGGATCTCATTCATCTAGGACATATGCCCGATGCAGATCAAAACCTCTTAGAAAACATTGTCTAAAATGAACAAGAGCCCCCCCCCCAACTTCCTGATGGATTTAAACATAAGAATTCTGAGGATGTTATTTTTCCTCTGGAATTAATTCAGCAGCAGGGCTTCTTAGCAAATACCTCATTTAGAACGTTTTTTAATAGATGAGTTTTTTGGTATACAAGTAGTAACAGCCCTTATAAAGCGGGTAATATGCACAAAATAATGAGATATGAGTTGTGTGTGTTGAGAGGATGGAATGAGGTAAGCTGACCCTTACTTTATCATTGCTAATACTTTATGCCTGGCCTTCTGAGTTAAGTGCCTCTTAATTGTCAGCTCATTTAGCATAAATAGAGGATTTCTGAGTAATAGTTGCATTGTTTTGATTCCTATTATATAAATGAGGAAACTGAGATGTTAAGTAGTTGCTCAAAGCACTCAGCTTTTGACCCAGACTATCTGACTCCAATACTCAGATCAGAATCATTAACCTTGGGAAAGCCCAAGGAAAAGAAAGAGGCAGACTTAGAGGCAGAAGAAGCAGACACATCCTGCAAGGACTTGGAGGAACACAGGTGGTGGGAACAGGAGATCCTAGAACTCCGAGTGGTTTAGACAGTAGGGATTGCAGGTCTTTGTTTACATGAAGTCCCCATGATGGTAGAAGTGGGAATAGATGGAGTAGAGGAAGAAGGTAAAAATTCTCAGGGTTCCAGGTTGATGAAACGAGGTTCAGAATGTCTCTAGGATTGAACTTAACACCTGCAAAAACTGGGGAGAAAAATCATGGGAGATTGTGATGGAAGAGACAAGCCTGGAACTGGTGTGTATTACAGACAGTCTTCCTATACCCCTCATCACTCAAAGCATTAACTTTTCATCCCAGATAGATATGAAGGTGAGGCTTTCTTGGGGAAATTTAAGCAATCCCTCACCGTGCAGCTTCTTAGATGGAGCAGAGTGCAGAGCTGTGTGGTCAGATAGCGAAATGTCCTAGGCCCTTTATGGATCCTGAAATCCTTTCTGCCCCACTGAGGTAAAGACATAAGGGAAAGAAGCCAGATGGGAGCTACAGGAGAATTCTGGCAAGCTGAGAACAATCCCCATTATTTTCTACTGTTGATTACAGTAAAGAGATACAGGAGCAGGTTGGTGGGTTGTAGAACCATTCTGTCCCAAGGTAAACATCTAAAAGAACAGACAGAGGTGGGACAGGACATGTGTTCCAGTTGTTAAAGTCCCTGTCACCCAAACACAGCAACTTATATTTCACCCCAGAATCTGTTTAACAGCTTAGTATGGTAGTATACATCTGTCATCTCGGCACTCCTGTACTGAGACAGGAGGCAGAGGTAGGCAAATCCCCAGAAGCTTATGTGCCAGCTAGCCTGATGTATGCCAAGATGAACAACCAAAGGATACCATGTCTCTAATAAGGTGAAAGGCAAACTTCCAAGGTTGTCCAACCACAAGCTTATCATGATGTACATATGCACATAGACAGTCATGAACACACATGTACGCAATCCATCATACACACAGAGAGTACAAGTTTAAAAAGAATAAAGAGGAAACTTCGTTAGAAGGAAACTGTTGAAGAGCTGCAGCAATGATCTAGGTTATTGATGTTGGGGCCACAATGCAACTCCTAGTTAGCTTGACACAGTCCAGAGTTATCACAGGGAACCTCAATAAAGGAATTGATTCAATTAGACTGGCCTTTAGACATGTCTGTAAGCCATTTTCTTGATTGATGCCGGTGGTCCCAGCATTTGCAGGTGGTCCTTGGTTGTATAAGAAAATTGACTGTGCATGAGCCATGGACATCAAGTTGGTAAGCATCATTCTCCATGGTTTCTGCTTTGAATTCCTGGCCTGTTAAAGTTCTTACCTTTCTTGAGCTTCTGTTGTGGCTTCCGTCAATATTAAGCTGCAACTTGTAAGATGAAAGGAACTTTCTTCTTCCAAAATTGCTTTGGTCCTAATACTTATTGTAGCAAAAGAAACCAAGCTACAGCAAATGGAGGGAGGTTGGTGGATGTAGGAAATATCCTGTTGTCTGAAATTTTTTAACTGAAGGCATACTCCTTACTTCTCATGCAAGTCCAACCCACCTCCATTTCTAATAAAGTTCCCTACCCTCATAAACCAGCTCATCCCAAATGCACTTCTCATGAAGGTCTTCTGCTTCCACTGCTGTCCAGTTTACCCTTAGATTAGAGTTCAAATGTCATTCCCATGAGGAAATGACTTCCTGATTCCTTACCCTGCTCTATTCCAGGTCTCTGTTATAAACACTCATGTTAACACGTATCTCTTTCAAAGTCCTTACAGAATTATCTATATGATTATTTGATTTATGGGTCCACTTTTGATTTATTGGGCTTTTCATTGAAAGAGGAGAATCTGTCTTATTGCTTGTTCAATTTCTAGTACATAATTCAATGTCCCAAACTAAGGGAATCATCACAATCTACATGCTAAATTTGTGAGTAAATAAATGAGTGGACCATGTGATTTGGAAGGGACATCATGCCAGAGTAGAACTAACCATAGTTCCTAGGTTGTAGGCTTGAGTAGTTGGTCAGCATTAGTGCTTTTCATGATCAATCATGGTTTTGTTTTCAACAAAATACTCTTCTAAGCTGACATCTTCACAGAGAGAATTCTCTCTTCTCCCAGCTACTGAGACATGATTTCTGCTCTACCATGCCCTCTTCACAACCATGGGTTAAAATATTTAGAAAAATCAACTTTCTACCATTGCAAAAAGTCATATATCATAACTGACTCTTGCTGAGATGGTATGTCTTCCTGTGATGGTTAGTGCTAAGTGTAAACTTGACAGAATCTAGAGTCACCTGGGAAAAAGGCTTCTAGCCATGACTATGGGGGATTATCTTGCAGTAACTGAGGTGGGAAGAGCCACTCACTGTGGGTGACACCATGTCCTAGATAGGGCTCTGGATTGTATAAATGGAGAAAGGGAAATGACAACAGTGTGAACTTGTCATTCCATTTCCTGATTGTGGATGCGAGGTGACCAGCTGCTTCCAGCTTCTGTTGTATGACTTCACCATGCTGGACAGTGCCCTTGAACTCTGAGTCAACAAAACAAAAAAACAAAACAAAACCTCCTCCCTTAAGTCTTGTCTGGACTTTTTTTTTTAAAAAAAACCAAGCAACAAGAAATAACAAAGGCATTAGCCCACACACCTAAATTCTTTAATATACCAAGGCTCTTTCTCAGTGTTCTCAAGGTCTCATGCTAAAGAATCATGACTCCATGATTAAGAGAGGACCGCCAGTTCCTGGGCCCATGGGATGCTGTAGTAGAGACTTGGAGTAGCCCAGTAGAGACTCCCCTTCTCTTCAGGGTTTAAATGATGCTGAGAGGAAGACAAGAGGGAACACAGAACAGGAGAAAAGATGAAGGAGGAGGGAGTTGGAGAGAGGAGGAAAGAAGAAGGAAGAGCAGATATGAGTGAAAAGTGGGAAGGTGGGTCAGGAGGGAAGAGGAAGGAGATACCTCATCCATTATGAACGGAGTGAAATCATTGAGATGTAGCCAGTTAACTCCTTTTATATGACCCGTGGAGAGGTTAGTTTTTCTCAGCCTGCTTCTTCTCCTCTTCTCACAATGTTTCATCTGGGAGCCCACACACAGAACCTCATTCACTTAGAGGGACTGGTTGGGGAATACTTCATCCAGTCTTTCTGACATGCAGCTAAAGCTAGGATTGATGGCACCTAGCTATATTCTGTTTTCTCTAAAGCATCCTTTTGCTTGGGACAAATGAGAGGCTATTGTGGCAAAGCTGAAGAACTATAAAAAACTTGAAATTTCATTTACTTTACCCAAGAATTTATTAGCTAAAATTGTCTGTATTTCTTCCAACTATTTATCTTGGAACAGTTTTAGTTTTACAAAGAGGTATAGAGGCTTTCTATATAAACATTGTTGTTGTGGGATTCAGGTGTCAGCTGATAAGGTCCAAAGAAGCTTATCCAGGGTCCCGGGCTCCTGGAGGGGGTGTGGCCAACCCCTTTGATAAGGGGCTGCTGGGACGCTGGGGGGCTCTCTTCCTGGTTCCTGGCTGCTGGAGAAAGGACCCCTTCGTCCGTCCGTCTGCAGACTTCGGTCCCTACTGTACTTGGTTACCTGTACCGTGAGTTCTAGATTATATTCTAATAAATATTTTTCTAGTATTGGTGTTCTTGTGGGTAAACTCCGCCTACATCTGGCGCCCAACGTGTCCCGGACCCACGGGCGGGCCCACGGGACGGGTTTAATTCACACTCAGGTCAGGTTTTGAGTGTGGGCGGGGCTTATCCAGCCCCGTGCAGATTTGGTTTTGAGCGGTGACCTCCAAACGGCTTACGCCATCAGTTTCCGAGGCTCCCGGTCTGTTTCAGCCGGCGCCAGCGGGGGCTCCAGGCCTCTCAGCCAGCCGCACGGCCTCGGCCCCGCTGCCACCTGCGGTCGGTAGACCCCCCCCCACCCAGCCTCTGCCTAGCTAAACGGCTGAGACCCGGGCTGCTTGCTTCCGCCCCTAGCTGTACCGCTGCTCAGTTCATTTTAATTGAGTTTGAACTGCGGCTGCAGGAGCGCCCTTCCCCCAACCTGGCTGGCTGAGTTTGACCCAAAAACTGCAGATTCAAGCAGCAGCTCCGCCCCTAACCCCTGTAACCTGGGACAATTGTGAATTACTCCTGTAGGTGAACAAAGATAACTAAAACCATTCTATCTTGTAATTAACATCCTGTCTTGACTTGTGAGAATTTGTTTTTTCCCAAAGATTCTATTTTGTCTGCTGAGACCCTCTAACACCTAGGATCTGTGAATAGCGTGCTGAGTGTCTCTACAGCGGCCATACAGCAGGGCACTAAACGTTATTGTGACACCTTCTGACCACACAGCGTCATTGCACCTGGATTGAGGTAATGGCTGACAACTATTCTTTTGAGGAATTTGGTATATATTTTTCCACGATGGTTGACAAGTTTTTAAATGAGTATCTTGAGGTGTTCAGTACCCCAGTTTTACTATTTCTTGGTCTGTTTCTGTATGTTGTGTTCCACAATAGAAGGGTGATGACTGAGGTCACGAATCTGAACTTTCAATTACCATCCAAACTTGGTATTATAGAATCATCAAACGCTACACTGTCAGATGACGTTAAGCAGATGCAGACCTTCAATCAGCAGCTGTTGTCCAGGATATGTGAATTAGACTCTGCTATGTCTAAAACGATGGATATGCTACAAACTGGTTACAACAAGCTTTCACATAATGATAACACTGTACTAGAACAATATAAACTCTACGTAACTGATGAAAACAAGAAACTTATTGACCACATTAATAAACTGGATGAAAAATTCATTAATTATGTTAATGATGTAGATCTGAAAATTGCTAACTCGGCGAGGTCTTTAGACCTAGAACAATATAAACTCTACGTAACTGATGAGAACAAGAAACTTGTTGACCACATTAACAAAGTGGACGAGAAAATCATTAATTATGCTAATGATGTAGATCTCAAAATTGCTAACTCGGTGAAGTCTTTACAAGGATCACTTCATCAAGAAAGTCAAACTTTGAGACAGATGGTATCCGAAATACAAGAATTTGTACCTGCACTGTCCAAATTCCAAGAATGGGAATCCGTAGTGTCCAAAATCCAAAAATGGGAACCCATTATATCCAAAATGGAAGAATGTGGGGACCATATTGCAACACTACAAAAGGGCAATGATACATCTGATGCTCAGAACAGTTCAGGTCAACCCCCAATGGGGTGTTATGGTACTGGAAATACTTTACATAAAGTTGTAAACATCACGGGGATACCTCCTTCACCACCACTATTATTCCCAGCTACTATTCAGACCAAGATGGCACCAGGGGGTTCCTCAGAATATGTAGAGTATAGTTATGAGCCACTACATATGAAAGACATCAAAGATTTTAAAGAGGCAATATCCATGTATGGTATTCACTCTACTTATGTAAAGCAGCTCCTGAATTCATGGTCTGCAAAAAACCGAATCCTCCCCCTCGATTGGATGCAGCTAACGGCTGCTGTCTTGGACCAGAGTCAAAATTTGCAGTGGAGAAGCTGGTTTAGAGAAGAAGCCAGGACCTTAGAACACCAAGGAAGAATTAGGGGTTTCTTTGCTTCTCAGGACCAAATCCTTGGTGAAGGAATGTTTGCTGACGTAAAGACTCAGACTACTTATGACGAACATACTTTATTGCTATGCCGTACGGCCGCACTTAATGCATGGGAAAAGATTTTAGACTCAGGTCAAAAAGTTGAGCATTATGCTAAGGTCAAACAAGGTTTAAAAGAGCCTTATACTGACTTTCTACACAGGCTTACCACGGCTGTAAATAGAGCAATATCAGATCCAGAAGCTAGAAAGCAAATAATACTTTCTCTGGCCTTTGATCATGCTAATCCAGAATGTAGAAGAATGCTTCTGCCTTTAAAAATCAGAGCCGCACCTCTAGAAGAATGGATTCAATATACAATCAATGCTGAACCTCTCCATAGTAATGAAGACAATTGGGTAGACCAAACCATTGATAAGGTAAGGAAGAGGAACCAAGGAATCACTTGTTTCAACTGTGGTAGACAAGGCCATGTAAGACGAAACTGTACACAAAGTACTCTTGGAAACGAGGCCCGATCTAGGTTTAATTCGAACAGAAGGCCATTGCCTTCTGGATTATGCAGAAGATGTGGCAAGGGACGACATTGGACCAATGAATGTAGATCTACCAGAGATAAAGAAGGCAACCCTCTGCCATCGGGAAACGCCTTTCGGGGCTTCCCCCGGGAAGCCCCCCAAAATCAGACTCCAAATTCGAGGATGGTGAGATCATATCCGGTCGTAGTAGAAGACCAGCATCCTCAAGACGAATAGAACACCCAATACCTGATCTTGAAAAACATACGATATCAGATGATAACATAAATTCAAAAGAAGATTCAGAAACTCCAAAGAAAATTACGAAACGGATATTTTGGCAGACTTCGATAAATGAACAAAGACCAAAATTGGGTGTACTGATAGACAATATTTATATCCAGGGTTTAGTCGACACGGGGGCTGATGTTTCGATCATAACCCCACGGTCCTGGCATCCGAGATGGCCTTTACAGACAGTAGATATCCAATTTCTGGGTATTGGAACAATATCCCAGGTGAAACAGAGTGTGAGGTGGCTTGAATGCATAGGACCAGAAGGTCAGAAAGGACGGTTAAAGCCATATATGGCTGATATAGCAGTGAATCTGTGGGGTCGCGACCTCCTAATGCAATGGAATACCCAGATTAAAATCCCTCCTGGTTATGATGTCAGCCAAAGGATCAACTATGTTTCCAAAAATGACAAAAATTCACCAGCCATTCAAGTTGTACAAAAGAATCGCCCTCTTAATAAGACACTCACAGCACTGCCTTTGAAATGGTTAACGGAAAAGCCTATTTGGGTTCAACAATGGCCTTTGACAAAGGAAAAACTTCAGGCGTTAGAACAGTTGGTACAGGAGCAGTTACAGGCTCAGCATATTGAAGAATCAACCAGTCCCTGGAATTCTCCTGTTTTTGTTGTCAAGAAGAAATCTGGAAAATGGAGGATGGTGACAGATTTAAGAGCAATTAATAAGGTGATTCAACCTATGGGCTCCTTACAATCTGGTATTCCCCTGCCTTCTCTACTACCTAAAGGATGGCCTATTACAGTTATTGACTTGAAAGATTGCTTTTTTACCATACCTTTACAGGAACAGGACAAAGAGAAATTTGCTTTTACAGTGCCTACTCTTAATAATTCAGGGCCAGCTAAGAGGTACCAATGGAGAGTCCTGCCCCAAGGAATGTTAAATAGTCCCACTTTATGCCAATATTTTGTACAACAACCACTAGAAATACTACGCAAGCGCTTCCCACAATCTATCATTTACCATTATATGGACGATATTTTGTTGGCAGACCCAAACCCACAGACATTAGAAACATTGTTTGAAGAACTACAGAAAGTATTGCCTAATTGGGGACTGCAAATTGCTCCAGAAAAAGTACAGAGGGGAGATTCTATCAATTATTTAGGATATAAGATAGGTTTACAAAAAATTAGACCACAAAAGGTAAAATTAAATAGAGATAAATTGAAGACTCTTAACGATTTTCAAAAGCTACTAGGAGATATTGCTCATATACGGCCCATGATTGGTATAAAAAACTATGAACTAGTTAATTTATTCAAGACTTTAGAAGGTGACAAGGGTTTAAATAGTCCAAGAAAACTATCTGATGAAGCTGAGAAAGAATTAGAGTTGGTAGAAAGAAAACTTCAGGAAACACATGTGGATCGTGTGGATCCAGACTTGGAATGCATACTTGTTATTTTACCCTCAAGACAATCTCCAACAGGAATCTTAATGCAAAGAGAAAGCATCATATTAGAATGGATATTTCTGCCACATAGGCCAAGCAAAAAGATGAAGACATATATCGAAAAAATTACTGATCTGATTTTTAAAGGTAAATTGAGACTCCGCCAATTGACTGGAAAGGACCCTGCAGAAATTGTTGTGCCTCTGACTAATGAAGAAATTGAACGATTATGGGCAGACAGTGAACCTTGGCAAAAGGCTTGCAGTGACTTTTTAGGAGAAATTAATAATAAATATCCCCAAAACAAGAGAATTCAATTTATAAAGGAAACTAATTGGATCTTTCCTCGTGTAGTACAAGATGAACCAATTTCTGGAGCCCCTATATTTTATACAGATGCAAACAATTTAGGGAAGGCTGGCTACAAGTCTGAAAACCTAACTAAAGTGGCTCAGAGCCCTTATAACTCTGTTCAAAAGTCAGAACTATACGCGATCATTATGGTGTTGTTGGATTTCACAGAGCCTCTTAACTTAATTACTGACTCTCAATATGCAGAAAGAGTTGTTTCACATATTGAAACTGCTGACTTCATTCCTGATGATACGGACTTGACCTTACTATTCATACAACTACAAGATATCATCAGAGGTAGGATACATCCTATGTACATAACACATATCAGGGCACACACGGGCCTCCCAGGCCCTCTAGCGCAGGGTAATGAGGAAATAGATCGGTTGCTAATAGGAAGCGTGCTAAAGGCCACAGAATTTCATGAAAAGCATCATGTTAACAGCAAAGGGCTGAAGAAGAGTTTTCCCATCACTTGGATTGAAGCAAAGGAAATACTAAAAAAATGTGACACTTGCTCTTTCTATAACCAACCATCTTTACCTGCAGGAACTAATCCTAAGGGTACACACGGAAATGAGATATGGCAAATGGATGTATTTCACTTTCCAGAATTCGGAAAGATGAAATATGTACATCATACTATTGACACCTATTCTGGAATGCAATGGGCGACTGCCCTGAGTTCAGAAAATGCTGATGCTGTACTTACTCACCTTTTGGAAGCCATGGCCGTATTGGGAATTCCCACTCAGATTAAGACTGACAATGCTCCAGCTTATGTCTCCCGAAAAATGAAGATAATTTTTGCATACTATGATATAAAGCATATTACAGGGATACCACACAATCCTACAGGACAGGCAGTCGTGGAGAGATCTCACCGCACATTAAAAGAGATGCTTTATAAACAAAAGAAAGAAATGAAAAAGCCCAGAGAGAGGTTGCATAGTGCCTTATTGACTTTAAATTTTCTTAATGCTGATGAAAAGGGAACTTCAGCTGCTGAGAGACATTGGGTAGTAGAAAAATCTTCTGAGTTAAATCAACCCATTTACTTCAAAGATGTGTTGACTTCCGAATGGAAGCCAGGGTATGCGCTTCGGTGGGGTAGGGGTTTTGCTCTTGTTTCAACAGGGACAGAAAAGATATGGGTACCAACAAAACTAATAAAAGCCCGCTTCGAAAAGGAGTCTCTTCCTGAACAAGAAAAGTAACTGCTCATCCCTGACATGACAAACGGATGCGTGGTAAGGAAAACACACTTAACAAACCTGGGGCAGGGTCTCTCAGTTTTGTCTTTACAGGAAAATGGATACAACTATTTTTACGGCATTGTCTAAACATTGAATAATTACTCACCTGCAATAGAAGACAGACTGATGATTAAAGACTGTACAAGACGGACTACGAGACCAACTGATACACATGTGCACTACTGGGTAATTTCTCAATTTTTACTGCTTTACATCTTACATCTACATCTCAAAAAAAAAAAAAAAAAAAAAAAAAAAAAAAAAAAAAAAAGGTCCTGATTTGACTATTAATAAGGCTGGATTTGGATTGGGAACTAGTGGCTTTCTCCCTCTCTAAACCCAAGCATATTGGTAAAGAAATATGAAAAATTCTGTCTCACATCATAAAAGCCACCTGGTGTGAGACAGAAGGCATAATATTTAGGGACCAATATTACTGTGACTTCATCTTAAACCTTGTTCCTCCCTGTTTCTGTACCTCTCAAACATCTCATTCTGTCTGCTTCCAGTCTCCTAAAGTCATGAAAGATATAAATATCTTTTGAATATCGACAATGCTTAAGTTTTCCACTGTAAATAACATTTCCTCCTATCAGCTATCTACAAAGAATCTGGAACCGAGATGGGGCCTCCACCGGAACAACTCCCGCTAGTAAAACAAAAATAAAAGAAAGAGTATGAGAGAGAGAAAATAAAAGACAGGTAGACAGACAGAGACAAAAATAGAAAAATCAAGAACTTGGTGTGCACCGGTCAATAATTGCTTTCAAGAAATACATTATTCAAAAACAGCTGCAAGATAGCTCCTTATGATTATCCTTCAGATCACACTGCTAATTAAGTTTCCAGATGGAGTTAACCACTATCCTAAAATTGGTTATAGATGTATGTGGTCAGTCCATTAGGAACTAACCATTGTTTTAGCTTTTACAGGACCCCAAAGAGATGCCATCGCCCTTAAGTCAGCAGGAAGCAACCTTATAAACGACTACGCCCCCTTTCCCAATAAGTTTTATGCTCCAAAGGTTGTGGGTAAAACTGGGTAAAAGACAAAACTATAATATACCATCAGAGATTTTTTTTTTTGAAGAAGAGAGTGGGAATAGATAGTATAGATAAAGGTAGACTGTTCTACCTACCTATACTTCATTTTAGCTGAATGTATGGGCTAAGCTAAAGACAATTTGCACTGTCATAGATATCTGTATATTGATACTAATGCAAAATCATTTTATATGTTTAATTGTGATAATTTGTACATTGGTACAAAGTTTAATCTGAGATTGTTTTATGTAACCAAAGCAACTTGTACTTCGATATAAATCTGAATCTGTAACTATTATGTAAAGCTGAATCTAAAATTGCTATATTTTATGTATGCTCATACCTTTGTTTAAAATATTTGCACATCATTGCCATGTATACTATGCAATTACTACCTTCATTTAACTATACTAGATATAATGTATGATTGCACTAGTTATGATATATGCACAAGATGTTTTATATACCTCTGTTTAGATGATATATATATATTTACATGTCTAAAATGCTGTGGACACTTTACCTGGTAAAATACCCCTGGCTAATGCTCGATAGTTCTACTAAGGGTCATTGTTCAGAGATTGTACATCCCTTATATAAGTATTCTAATTTTTAGTACAGGGTTTATTCCAAGACGATAAGATCTGCCGTCAACACTATTTAAGGTATCATATCCCAGTCATTTCAGATACAGGTTAGAATATCATAGATGGACAAGAATCTTCAACCGTTTCATAGACCCAGAGAATATGGCATTTAACATTTAAAATTTGGCCACGAGAGACACGACGACTCCTGGTGTCACTGCTCCCTTCACGAGATGGTGTTGAGCATCAAGGATACTCCATTGGAGTTGGTCCTTTTGGCAAAAAATGGCCGGTTGAGTAAGGAACTGTCCTTACCTTGATTGCTGACAGTACACACATGATATCAAGCTGGATGAACAAATTGAGATGGAGACTGACGAAACCTGCCTAGACAGGATAAGACAGTCCCTTCAAAACTGTTCTGCTTGTAAAAAGATCTGTCAGATGCCATAGGCCTATAGCCAATCCGATAGATGCTCTAACGGTGCACAAATCCAGAGGTGATTGTCCAGGTAGCTGTGTTGCTGTCCTCTCCCAAATTTTGGAAGTAGCTGCTTCCATGTACTTCTGTCTTTCAGACAAATTCACCTTCCTTCTCAGGTCTTGAAGAGGTTGAAGAATAGATGTTTAAGGTTTTCACCCTAGTATCCCTTAGATAAGAACACTCAGGTGTTAGATTCTCACTTTCCCAGATTAACCCTTTAAAATAATCTATACACCCTACTATCTACCAATATTCTAGAACTATTAGATGTACCTTATATAAGTTAGGCTTTGATTAGCAATTATACTTTGACCTCTCCTAGATACTACCTCATAATAATTCCTACTGTACATAGTCTTAGTTTAGAACCTTCTTAGTTAGAAAAAGGGGGGAGATGTTGTGGGATTCAGGTGTCAGCTGATAAGGTCCAAAGAAGCTTATCCAGGGTCCCGGGCTCCTGGAGGGGGTGTGGCCAACCCCTTTGATAAGGGGCTGCTGGGACGCTGGGGGGCTCTCTTCCTGGTTCCTGGCTGCTGGAGAAAGGACCCCTTCGTCCGTCCGTCTGCAGACTTCGGTCCCTACTGTACTTGGTTACCTGTACCGTGAGTTCTAGATTATATTCTAATAAATATTTTTCTAGTATTGGTGTTCTTGTGGGTAAACTCCGCCTACACATTGTCTTGCTGTCTTCAATAGCAATGTTTTCCATTCCAGGGTACAATCACCCAGAATGGAGAATTAACATCCTATTAACTAGACTGCAGAGTTTTTTTGAAATTCACTCTTTTTCCCATTAAGCTCCATCCTCTATTCCAGGAGCTGACCTAGAGTACCATATTGCATTTCCATATTTTCCTTGTGTGGTTCCTCGTTGCTTTGATAAAAGCACTGACCAAAAGCAACTTAGCTTACATTTCTTCACCATAGCCCATCATTTAGAAAAATCAGGGCAGAAACTCAAGCAGGACCTGGGGTCAGGAACTGAAGCAGAGGCCATGCTACTTGCTGGGGTTTTTTTTCAGCTTGCTTTCTTATATCACCCAGGACCACCTCTCCAGGGTGGCACTGCCCTAAGTGGGCCAGGCCCTCCCACATCAATCATTAAGACAATCCCCACCCCAGATTTTCCCATGAGCTCATCTGTTAAAGACAATTCCTCAGTTGAGATCCCCTCTTCACAGATATGTCTAGTGCCAACACATATGTCCTGTCTTCTTTTGTCTCCTCTGATTTGTGCCAGCTTCTTAGATACTTTTGGACTTTTATTTCCATCTCCTTGGCGGTTTTGAGGAGTCCTGACTAGAGATTCTGAAGGATTATCTTTGATCTGGGATTGTGCAATGCTTTGTGATTAAGCTTTTAAAGGTTTAGGTAGAGGTGAGGTGTCAATCCCATTACATATCATGGAAAGTATGGACAGGAGTAAACCCTGTTTGCATCAAATATTTGCCAAAAGTTATGTTTTTCAGCCTCTCCTTTGTTTCTGGTACCATGAGTATAAAGGTCAGCCTCTGCCTCTGTCTTCTTCATTCCTTCACCTTCTTTTCTCTGTCTAAGCCCCCTCTTTTCCTTTCCCTCCTTTTTGCTAGAAAATCAATAGACTTTATGTCAGAAATAATGACAACCCCATTTTTCTCTCTTTTCATACGATGCCACAAGGTAGCCATAGTCATTTCCACTTCATAGATCTGCAGTTGTTCACAATCATCTAGCTATTGGAAGACAGAGCTGGGTATTGAATTCAGGGATTTTGACCACAGGACCATCCATGCCTCCTACTACACTACAAAGCACTGTTCAGATGAACCAGCGGATAAAGGAAAAGCTATAAGGATTCTTTTGTAGCTTTCACAAAATTGTTTACCCAGCCAGGGATTGATGTATGGCTTCTCAGAAGAAGTGACATTTGAATTAGGCAAGAAAATCATTCTGGGAAGAAGAAACAGGATCGGAGAAAGCACAGATGTTCACAGTGTTTGCTGTGCTATAAGATCAAGCAGGTCATGGTGGCTGGAGGAGGTGTAGGGAGCGAGTGTTGATCTGGCATCATCTTTCTGGAGTCTTTCACTGAGGATGTCTCTAAGGTCAACCCTTCTCATCGTCATGTCTCTCTGATGCTAGAGATGACGGCAGTGCATCAATGGTGTGAAGCACGGGTCAAGAGGCTTGGGTCACATACGTCTCTGACCTTCTTACCACTCTCATTCACCTATTTGTCAGCTCTTTCATCTGTCAAATGGGGATAACACTCACTGCCAAGGGATCGCTGCCTCGTAGGAGGAAAGGGAGTGGAAGGAATCCCAAAGTAGAGAGCATCGAATGTCTTGTGGATGCAAACGGCTTCCTAGTAACGGTCATACCACTTCCAGAACTGGAGCACACCCGAGTCAGGATACCAGAACTCAGGAGGCTCATCCTCAAGGCATGCTGCATGGGGCTGGAACGAAGCCCACACAGTTCCTGACATGAGTCCCACACCATTGCTTATTTTGTTACTTTCATTTTAAGGGCTCATGAACCAATTTTTCACCCATTTCTTGAGATCTGATTAGGGGCATTACCATCTCAGGCCATCTGGTCATGCTATAGTCAGGGGAAATTATGTATCCAAGGCTTTGATGGAACAGCGGATACATTTGGTCTACTCCAGCGACCACACATCCTGCTCTGGTCTGAATTATTTCTCGATGCCCTACTATAGTTCTGTAAAATCTATAAAGTTGGGATCTTTTGTGAACTATCTGCAAAATGCCTACCTGATCTTTACTGCAAAGCTAACAGAAATCTTTGTGCTATTAAGGCTGTATATTTTACAGAAACCCAACTTAGGCAGTTTTATCATAATGAGATTTAATCTTTACCATCGCATCAATGTTATGCAAGAATATATATACCTATGCCACAGCCTCACATCTTGAAATGTTTATACTTATTCCTTAAAATTCACTAAATGGTGTGTGTGTGTGTGTGTACATTTGTGTGTGCATGCATGTTGGGGTCAGAGGTCATTCTACAGGAACTGTCTACCTTGTTTTTGACACAGGGTCTCTTGCTGGCTTGAAACCCGCCAAGTAATATAGAAAGGCTCCCCCAAATGGGCCTGTCTCTGCCTCATTGGTTTTAGTTTTTTGTATAGGTTCTGGAGATCAAATTCAGGTCCTCATGCTTACATAGCAAACACTTTACCTACTGAACCATTTCCCCAGTCCTGAGTAAGTGGAAACAGGAAAATGAATGGCCAGTGTTCTGCTGACATTCTGGTTTGCTGAGTGGGAAAAGAATAGGTTTGTATCACTCAGAGCAGAGTACAAATTTTAACTCTTCTATGGCTTCCTGTACTCTGGTTAAGCCATAGCAGGATCTCCACTGTGAGGGACAGTGCAGGAAAAATGGCCTCTGCAACAGCTTACCCCAAACTCAGTAGCTCACAAAACATATCTTTGTTATATTGTGTCTCTGGAAATCTTATATCCAAAATGGATTTCACTCAGCTGAAACCCAAATGATAGCAGAGTTAGTTTTTCCCTTGGGCTCTAGATGCCATGTGTCTCTCTCAGCATCTAAAGCCCACCTGCTGTCTTTGGCTCCTAGCCCCACTCTGTCAGCAAAATCATGAGGAAGCATCTTTAAACTTCCCAACACTTGTGCTTCCTCTTTTAGCTTCAAAAGTTCTTATGATTACTTGGGGATCAGCCACAATCTGAGAGAATTTCTCTATCAAAGGACCTTTATCACAATCAAATTTGTGAAATTCCCATTGCCCTATAAGAGACATGCTCAAAGTGACCAGAGACTCAGGTGTCTTCAGGAATCACTGTCCTGCCTGTAGCAACAACTGTATACAGGCTGGCCGTGACTGTGGTGGAAGCACCTCCACTCCTCTTCAAGAGTATCATAGACAATGCAGGTGAAATTTCCCCCAGACCATCCCTGGCCATATGTACAGTCTCCAGCATTGTCTTGGGAAGAATCTGGTTGTAACTTGGAGGACTCTCTCATCCTTACAAGGTAGGGTGGAGAGGGTCTCCATCTTCCCCAGGCCAATCTTCATTTATGTCAGACTGTCAACACTGCTTACCTTAGAGGACTGTCTGTACGTGTAATATGTGCTTGGTCTATACTCTTTCCTCTAATGGTGGCCTTGAATTGCTTCATTCAACCTACCAATCTTGTCTAGGAGAAACGCTCGTCAAGGAGGCCTTCCCCCTGGAGAGACAGGTGGCTGAACCACACCTTTAAATATGTCTAAAGATGAAGCCAGGCCACAGCCTCTTGGACCTAGCATACTGACTCTCAGTAAATTTCATTTTACTTCAATATTACTTAACAGCCTTGGGAGCACAGCATAAGAGACTTGATAGAAATATTTCACTTTCTGAAACAGCTCTAGTGAGGATCCTCATAGCTTTTACACACATGTTCCTTATGAGAAACCACTGAAGAATAGCCCTCTAGTCTCCAAACAAGTACTTTTTTCTCTAATGTGTTTGTTTCCACCAAATGAGCTCAGTTTGCTTAGATGAATGACCATTCCCCACATTTTGCCAGCTATTATAAAGCTAAGAGAGAAAATTGTTGTCTATCTCAAACAAAGCTTTAAAACATCCTGGCATCCTAGCCTGTGTAATATCCATTAACTTATTTTCTCCTCTTATTGACTCTTTTCTATAATTCCTTCACCCTTTTCTCATTTTAATTATTTTTTGGTAGTATCTGCAAGCCCAGAATAAGGGAGAATAAAAATTACGGTGTTCGCAAGAATTTCTATTTATATATGTAGAAATGTACTCTTGATATGTTTTTATTTGTTCTCAGCACACAAAAAAAGAAGAAAATCAGTGATGGTATATACAAAACAAATCAACTGTTCTGTTTGGGTTTGCTTCCCATTACTTTATAAACATTGTGACCCAAAGCAACTTGAGACAAAGAAGTTTCCTTTGGATTACACTTCCAGGTAGCAGTTTATCACTGAGGAAGGTTGGTGCAGGAGCTCAAGACAAGAACCTGGAGGGACAAACTGAAACATAGACCATGGAGGAATGTTGCTCCTTGTTCAGTCCATGAGACTGGGCATATCAGCAGGCCCAATCTGATGCTGAAGGCCTTAAAGTCTTCAGCGTGTGAAATCCTGAAGAAACTGGTTCTTCTCTCATTGAAAGAGTACTGCAGCAACAGGATAGATGGACTTTACATAGAGAGTGGAGGCAAGTAGGCAACAAGGAAGGTCCCGTCTTCCATGTCTTTTTATCTGAGGTGCCCTTGAAAACTTCCTCCCCAAAGGGGTCAAGATCATAATGAGGAAACCCACAGAGACGGCTGACCCAAGCTCCTGAGTGCTCACCGACTCTGGATTGACAGCTGGAGAACCCACATAGAACCAAACTAGGCCCTCTGAATGCGTGTGACAGTTATGTAGCTTAGGCAGTTTGTAGGGCCTCTGGCAGGGTGACCAGGGTTTATCCCTAGTGCATGAACTGGCCTTTTGGATCCCATTCCCTACAAAGGATTCTCAGCCTTGATGGATGGGCTTGGTCCTGCCTCCACTTGATATGCCATATTTTGTTGTCTCCTCTTTAAGGATAAGTCAATTGGGGGGAGGAGGGTGTCAGGGGAAGCTGGAGGGTGAGTGGAAGGATGGCAGAGAAGGGAAGCTGATTGGTATGTAAGCAATAAAAAGCCCTTTTAAATAAAAAAATGTTTTTTTTTTTAAAAAAGAAAAGTGCCTCCCACATTTAGGATGGTCTCCCTGAATAAGACAATCTGATCAATAAAGTCCTGGTAATGCCAAAGAGTTTGCATTTTAGTCGATCCCAGAGCCAATCAAGTTGACAAGTAAGTATAATGAAGCATCACACTGACCCTTGGCAGGACTGAAGCCAGCATCACCATAAGAACAGGTGCTTTTTCTGACAACGTGACAGTGTGAATGCATCCCCATACTTTGTATTCAGAAAACACTGAGACCATAAATGCCAGCATTCTAAATGGCTTGCTCTTAGCAGATTGCTGGAAAGTATTCTCTCTCTCTCTCTCTCTCTCTCTCTCTCTCTCTCTCTCTCTCTCTCTCTCTCTCTCAGCATTTAGTTTTTATTATATCTTTACTCATGGTCAAAAAATATCTGCAAATTTGTGAATGAGATTGAAGATCTCTTCTTAAGGCATTCTGAAAATTTTACACTCTTGCTTTTGGATATGAGTTTGCTTCCTCAGGAAGAAAGTACAGAAATGGCCTTTATGAGCTGGGAAAATGACTCTGGTCAGGTGCTTCATGCATACACATGAGGACCTGAGTTCCATCCTCAGCATCTTTGTTAAGAAAGGTGTGGTGGTGCCTATTGGCTCTGTGCAGGGGAGGTAGGGATGGGAGGATTCCTGAGGTTTGCTGGCCAGCCAGCCTAGGTAAATTGAGATCTTCAGGTTTAGTGACAGGCTTTATTTTAAACAATTAGATGAAGACTGGAAAAGACATCTAACGACTCAGTGTCAATCCCTGGCTTACACACACACACAAACACACACACGTGTGCACACGCAATTTGCTTTACACTTCAGAAAACTCTGGTAATTGTAATAAACCAAGGATTTTTAAAAAAATAAATATTAATAAAAACCTCCAATGAAAATGCCTGAGCTAGATTAAATCATAAGAACCCATCTCCAAAGCCAGCAAGCATAATCATAACTTAGATACCTTTTGAATTCTGTTAGATCGTGCCTTCTCTTCTGAGCCTGTACATTCGTATTATCTAGAGCATGGTGTGTGCTTAATGAATTTTTTTCAAGTTAGAGAGTAATACCACCTACTCTCAGAAACATGAAAGTCCCAGTTAAACCTCAGTCGAACATGTTAAGCCTAGTACTTGCCATGTGAAGGGCATACAGTATGCATTGGACAGAAACAAGACACATTGAAACCATCGAAGAAAAACCCACTGTACATGAACTACGAAGAAATAATTTCCTTCATTTTCCTTCCATTTGGCAAAGATATCTAAAAGATTGCACACAGAATATTTTCATGTGTGATAACACTCCTGGATGTGCTAAGGTTTAAGTGCAATTCTCAGTATACAGGTCAATTTCTGTCCATTTTTTTTTTCATTTAAGAAAACATACCAGAACATAAGTAGATTAGAATGTTACTATAAGAATCATTTCAAACACTGCAATTAATTGAAAAGAACATTATCCACTATATTAGCATTTTACATGCCATCAGTAGGATGTGACGTGTAGGTATCTCATAATAATCAACACAGCACTTGATTATGATGCCAAGATTCAGTTTCTCTCTACAGAAACCATGCCTGAGACCAGTGTCCTCACCTGACAATCTGTGATAATCCTAAGCCCCAGAGGCATCATCTATGAAACTCAATCTAACTCTACTGCAACCATCAATAAAGGCTTTTGCCGTTCATATGAGTGCCACTGCTATTGTGAGTTACTCCTACTGATGACAATTCACATAAGAGTCACATTATCAATTTCAGTTCCATTTGTACCATAATGATCTTGAAGAAACAGAATCACTAAAAGCAAACTTACCACTCCACCGCCAGCTGAGTGCACAAGCACAGACATCCCTTCCCGGAGGTTGGCAATCTCAAAGAGCATTGTGTATGCTGTGACGAAGTTCATTGGGAAGGCAGCGGCCTCAGAGAAACTCATGTCATCTGGAATCTTGTAGACAAACTCCACTTGTGTGCAGACCACCTCAGCCCAGGCATTATAGTTGACAAATGCCATGACGCGGTCCCCAATCTGGAAATAAATACAAAGTTAAAGGAAACTGGTTCATTATGGGGTTCTAACAAAGATCAAAGCCACTGGGAGCTGTCCATGGTACCTAACACACCGAATACTTCTCTTCCATAACAGCTGTTCCTCTTAATTCATACACTGAGACCTCAGTAAAAATCCTTCTGATTTTCATATTTGTTCTTTGATGAAACAAACACATTTCTATATGTTTGCAGTAAAAATATCAAGTAAATGGCTATAAATCATATGATTATCTAATGACTCACTGGGAGTTTTGGATTTCCTAACTACCCACCTTCCCTGCTATGGTCTCCTCTCTGTGGCAGTGAATTTGGGAAAACTCATTCTCTAACTAGAATAATTCTCCTATCCCTCCACTACCATATACTCCCTCAATTCTCTTCCTCCTTCTTCTCAAATAGTCTCATGCTTTCTAAGATGGCCTAAAACTTATTATGTAGCTGAAGATGACCTTAAACTTCTGATCCTCCTGTCTCTACCTTCTGAGAACTGGGGTTTTGTTGTATGTACTGGCATGTCTGGTTTTTTCCAGAGCTGAGGATTTAAACTCAGGACCTGTGCATGCTAGATAAGCTTTCTGTTAACTGAGCTACATTCTTGTCACTAGAATTCTGAAAACTGTTTAGGTGGTAGCAGAAGCTTAAATGGTATTAGTATACCTGATGGGGTGAGGTACATCCTTCCTTGCTCCTTCCCAAACTGCTATTCACTTGAACCTTACATCCTTCCTTTAAGGCCTTATTTTAGCCTCCATAGACAAACACTTCTGGATTGGAATAAATTTCTCTTCATGAGAAGTTGTTGTATTTTCACATTTGATTATTACAGTAAAAATCCATTTATTGAACAAAAACATGAACTCTAACCTTCATATTATATCCGTTGTTTAGTCTCCATAACAGCTCTCTATTCACTATTCACATGCATTAAAGCTAGACATGCATTATGTCTCTGACCTGAGGTCACACAGGCAAAGAACTGTCTATTTCCATATATCATTTCATAATATCACAATGCTGTGCTGCCATGGTTGTTTATGTAAGCCCTTTTCAGTCTCGAATTCTAAGCACAGGAGATATGATGGTAAATGAGTTACAGTTCATAATCTTAAATTGTTCATATTCGCTGAAAAATTTCAGTGGCAGGACTTAGGAGGCAACTCCGCCTGGAAGGCATGTTTTAGTAGATGGCATGAGCATGGTGATGTTTCAGACATTGGTCCAGAAAAGTGAGGAGCATGTTTTTATATAGAAAAGGTTGACATATCCAAGAGATTCCATAGTCGTCTGCTTCCTAGGACCAGAGAGTTCTGTGTATTAGGGGATAAGATTGTTAACAGCCTCAGCGTGTGCATGTCATAGTCTCTATAAAGAAGTCCCTGTCTATCCTGGCACCTGTCAGGATAAGAGAGGCACAATTAGATGATACATGTGGGGACCACATCTGTAGTGTTCTAAGAGAATCTATACATCTCTGTCCTTGTGTCAGGGCATCCGGCTGGAGCTGAGAGAGCTCGACTCAAGAAAGATAATCTGAGTCACTGAACCCTGGTATGCATTGCCAGAAAAAGAAATGATGCAAAGCCTTGTCTGCTTCATCTGAGGGGGCAATTAATCACCACAATGAGCCAATGAGTGGACACAGAGCAGTAGCTGCTACTTACATCTTTCCTTTTTACTGGAGACTTGTGGCTTAAACATAAATAGGTTCTCCTGTCCCCGAGTCCTCTTTGTTCTAGACACTGAGAAGTCCTTGCTCAGACTTCTTTGTGGCTCTGGCTTACACTTGCCTTCTTTTTTCTCCTCTCTCAACTCTGTAAGTAACCCCAGGCTCATTGAATACTGGATACTAGTCCTCCAATTTGATAAACATATTTCAGATTCCAAGTTTAAACATAAATTTTATAATTTTCAGGGGTTTCCGAAATGAAAATCTGGTGGGAATTAAAATTTCCATCCCATGGAACTAAACCTAGCATCCTCAAAGATTCATATTCATGTCTTCCTATCTGTTTCAAGACATTTTGATCCTTTACAACCAATGTATTAAAATCTCCCAGAGGCCATGGAATCCAGGTTCATTAGCCCTCCTCCTTCAATGACATCATGGACTGTACAAGCTATCTTCTGATTCAGTAGTTACTTAATCACTCTGTTTTAGTGAGGAGGGAACTGGATAAACCAGGGTAGTTGAATTTCTGCTTAAATTATCCCTGAGCATTTAGGATAGGAACAGAAGTCCAGCTCAGTCTCATTTATTTTTTTCTTCCAAGCCTGAATACACTCCCTGCTAAATTAGCTAATTGTATCTGTGCCCAAGCAGGTCCCAAGATTGTTTATCTCAGTGGACAGGAAACTTTGTAGATGAGAGATCCACAAAAAACACACAGGAATTAACTGAACAAGAGAGATATGGCTTAAGTTGAAACAGGAAAGTGCTACTGGATGTGATACCTTGTACACAATATTTACTGGATGTGTGGTACATGGAGGGATTTTACTAACGGTATCACTTGGTTTGACTCATGGAAACTTTGGTAAGCCCCAAGAAGGCAAAGCTAAACACTGCATTCTTATCAATAGTTGACCTGGCTAAACACTATGAAAAAGGAAAAACAATAGCAATTTTTTTGAAATGACAAGTTTTTAAATAGCACATCATTATTGGGAAATAGCAGAAGAAACACTAATGTTGGTATGAGTTACCAAGTGCTAGATAAATTAAAACATTCAGGAATTTGAAATATTGGCTCCTTATATTACAGTCTTCAAATGTAGCAACAAATTTGCTATGGTCAATGTCAGTTCCCAAGAATTAATGGCTTCCCTCAAGAAATGATTCAGTTTTTATGTAGATTTATTATAATTAATTCTACCATTTTGTTTTTCTTGTAGCTTAGCTTAGTATTTGCTTCCTATCCTTACTCCCAAATAGCAATAACCTCCTTTAAGATGAATTCTGTTCAACAAAATAGATGTCTTGACAGAGGACCATTTTGAGGCTAGGGAGAAACTGGATGCTAGGGAATCTCTCAGGAATCCACGACAATGACTCCAGCTAAAACTCTATGTAGTAGTGGAGAGGGTGCCCGAACTGGCCTTCCCCTGTAACCAAATCTTAATTGTCATCATAGGACCTTCATCCAACAACTAATGTAAGCACATGCAGAGATCCACAGCTAAGCTCTGGAATGTTGAAGAGAAGGAGGAGGGATTATATGAGCAAATGGGTCAAGATCATGATGGGGAAACCCAGAGAGACAGCTGATGGAGGTACTGCGAGCTCACTGACTCTGGATTGACAGTTGGGGAACCTGCATGGGATGGAACTAGAATCTATGAATATGGATGACACTTGAGCAGTTGGTGGGGCCTCTGGCCATTGAACCAAGATTTTTTCCTAGTGTATGAACTGACTTTTTAGAGCCCATTTCCTATAGAAGGATACCTTGCTCAGCCTTGATACAGGAGGAAGGGCTGGGTCCTGCCTCGACCTGATATCCCAGACTTTGTCTCTTCATGGGAGGCCGTATCCTCTTTGAGGAGCAGATGATAGGGTGTAGGGGGTGAGGTGCTGGGGGATGAGTGGAAGGAGGGAGGGAAGGGGAACTGAAGTTGGCATGCTAAAAAAAAATCTTTCAAACAAAAAGGTTAAAAAAAAAGATACACACACATGACCATAAATATTTTATCTTCATTTAAAGAAACCTAACGAAGCACAAAATCCGTATCAAAGGTCATGGAGCTGGAGCATGGCAGTGTTGTGGTACTTCAACTTCAGAGACAAATAAGTAAAGCATTGTACTTGGGGAAACTGCATGAAAAGAACACATTGTGTAGAACTGTACAACAGGGGACCCTGTGATAGCATACAGAACTCCTTAAGTCGCTTTATCTCTGAAATGGATACCGTGTCATGATCAAGGGAACCAAGGGAAGAGCAACACATGTACCTGTTTTACACAGAATAAACTAGTTCCGGAATTCAGTGATTCACTGGTAAGCCCAGACCTGCTCTACTGCACAAAGAAGAAAGAAGAGCTGCCCAACAAAGACACTGAGAGAAAGTAAAGGCTGCCCCACCGGCAGAGACTCTAGTGTTATCATGGATGCAAGCATTTGAACCTGATTATGAAGAGAGCCCAGCACTAGCTTCTCTCTCACAGAATTGTGGACGTGAGACATAAACTCAGTGTCTCAGAGTAACCAATGACCTCTAGTATCCACAGAGAGTGAAATGATTTGAGTGCTTCAGTGTGCTCCACATGGAAGACTATGACCACTCTCGGGTCTCTTCAAACTTCAGTGTGTCACCCATTCATTTCTCCATTCTCAAAATAGCAAATGTAACTTGGTAATAGGATTCACACACACATATATACTTTCATACATGTGAAACGTATAACTGTATTTACCCAATTAGTTGATTGTAGTAAGAAAAATAAATCAGCTCTGAGGCCATGAGCCTAAACAATTCTTTTACTGATGACCTCTGGACACAACTTTTCAATCCTATGCTAGTGATAAAACCATGAGTGCCATGGAGCATGTTGCTGCATAGAATTCCATCTCCAACATGATTAAGAATCTTAAGTTAAAACCACACAGAGGATATTAGTGCTGGCTTTCTCCCATACAACACTCTGTACAGAGTGATATAGGCAACTTTTAAAAACTATGTGCAGCTGAAAATCACTGGCAGAAGAGAGTGGTTTCCCATGGAGGTTTGATATTACTGTCAAGCCATGCTAAGGAAAATAAGTCATATTTAAAGGACAAATGCATTTAATTGCATATGGTAGGCTATTCCTCTAAACCAAGTCAAATAATATTTCTGTTTACTGATATTTATTCAATGCTCAGCGTGCTCAGAATGGGAAAAGTTGTATTTTCCTTTGGGGCTGAGTGGAGGAGCGAAGAACACACAGATCCATACATATACAAAAAGAGACGGGTGCCTTGGTGGTAACATCTGCTAGGGTCAGAGACATAAATTGTATTTAAAAATCTGAAGCTCATCTTTTAGTCTTTTCTGCATTTTTTTCTCCTTCTGCATTTTTTCTCCTGTCATTCGGGAAACTTTGACAGAAGTGTCAGTAAACAGGATGAGGTGTGCAGGCATTCATCAGCGTGAATCTAGAACGTTGAGTATGTTCAGGTAGAGTGACGCTCCAGCTGGAGTGAGAATGAGCTGCAGGCTGAGGGTCAAGCTGAAGAGAACATTGGCATTGGGTTTTGTTGGGTTCATCGTCACTCTTCATGCTTTGCATGTATTTTTGAAGTACTGGGGTGAGGGTGGATAAAGGCCATTTGATTCTAGGAACTGTAAAATGGCTTTGGTGACTTAAATCTGAGAATTATTGTGCCTTCTGAAGCTAAGGGGATAGTAACAACTTTTACTCTGTGTGTGTGTGTGTGTGTGTGTGTGTGTGTATGTGTGAGTGTGCATGTGCGTGTACGTGTGTGTGTATGTGTGAGTGTGCATGTGCGTGTACGTGTGTGTGTATGTGTGAGTGTGCATGTGTGTGTACGTGTGTGTGTGCACAGCACTCATGTGGAAGTCAGAGGGCAACTTATAGTTTTCTCCTTCAACTTCGTGTCTTGTAGGGATTGAACTGAAGTCATCAGGCTTGGTGGCATGCTCCTTTATCCAACAGCCTCCTTGCCAGCCACAGCCCTTCAGGTTTTATAGACTAATTAGTATTTAGCTTGTATGAGAATGACAGGCAGACCCATGCATGCATCTTTTTTTAAAAATAAAATGTTTTATTGTGAAGAATTTCACATGTGTATGAAAGCAGAATAATGAAATAAACCACTTACCAATTGCCATCTTCCCAAGGCCTTGACTTAAGTATTTTTTTAAATCTAAAATTCTGTTTTATTCATTTCTAAAATAGATCAGGATTTGCAAATGATGGCTTAAAAGTTACCAACTAGGTAAATACTTTAAGGAATTATATTACAAAACAACTCCACTTGCTTTTGTGTTTTGGAGTTCATTGACAAGCCTGAGATGGTGGGAAATAGCAGCTGGAGATGGAGCAAGGGGCTGTGCCCTAATAGCTATATTAAGTAAGTATTAAATAAAAGAATATAACAAGGCTTGTCCAACCCATTTCTTCAAACTGTTGCCCGGAGCAACAAAGATAGTATATGAAAAAAAATCCTAAAGAAATAAGCAAACAAATGAAGTCATGAGATTTTTGGGAAATTCTATCATTGCAAGCATTGTTAATATTATCAAACTCAAAAGGACAAAATAAAATGTGGCTGCTATTATTTCAAATATATTTTCCATGGTCTTAGTGCCTCAGAGATTCTAGTTGATTACTGCCGTGTAAGTCAGGCTTAAAACTTTACCTCGTATCCTTTCACGCTGTCTCCTAGAGCTTCAACAATCCCAGAGCATTCGAATCCTGGCACCAAGGGTGTCTTAGGAGGGTTGTCAATGTTCCCTTGTCGTACCATCAGGTCAATGAAGTTCAAGCCACTGTGAAGACCAAGTGTAAAGAAAGAGATTCAAAGTGAGATCCCTCAAAGCAACACTCTGGTGTGTTCTTCCCTTTCCCTGCCTTCCGCCTTCTCCCTTTTGTTAAAAAAAAAATCCTTCTTGCTAAAGTGTCCCTAATAGTAATGCCACTTAGCTAGATATCAGCAATAAAACAAAATTCAATTATCTCTACGCAGATAAGTATTGCTTTCCTGGCAGCGAAGGCAGTTGCAGTTCACACTCCTATCCTCTCTGAGTCTGTTCACTCATGCCCCGTTCACACACTGACTAGATTGATCATTAGACATTCTAGTACCTAATCCCAGCGGGGGGAAAAATATACTAGTGAATGGCTATAAACAGATGCATGGAAAACAACCAGACAAAATGGCTACCGGTCGATCTATGAGACAGAAAGAGAAAGGAGGCCTAATTTTAAAGGGCTCAAGACAACCAACTATCTCTCCTCGATCATTGCTCGTATTTATGCCAGCACTGTGCATACACAGGACGCGATAGTGAACGGGAGTTATCAAGAGACTGCATTAGTTCCTATCAGAGAAAGGTGGCTCAGAGAAGGGACATCACAGATGAACCCAGGTGGGTGAGAATACAGAATCTCAGTCATGTCTGGATGAGAGAAGTGTCTTAGAATTTCTATTGCTGTGATGAAACATCGTGACCCAAAAGCAAATTGGGGAGGAAGAGGTTTGTTTGGCTTACACGTCGGCATTGCTGTTCATCACTAAAGGAAGTCAGAACAGGAACTCAAAGAGGGCAGGGCTCAGAGGCAGGAGCTGATGCACAGGTCATAGGAGTGCTGCTTAGTGGCTTGCTTCCTTCGGCTTGCTCAGCCCACCATCCCACCTTCTTATAGAACCCAGGACCTAGCTCAGTGATGGCACCACCCACCATGGACTGGGCCCTTCCCCATTGATCACTAAGTGAGAAAATGTTATGCAGCTGAATCTCAATGAGGCATTTTCTCAGTGGAGGCTCCTTCCTCTCTGACGATTCCAGCTTGTGTCAAGTTGACACACAAAACCACTCAGAAAAAGAAGTTACAGAGTATTTTCTACTAACTCATTTAACTTTTAAAAATAGACAGTTATGAAACTTACTAAGTCATAGCCACAGGAAATCATATGCTCAATTTCACTGATGCCATCAATGTACCCCAACAGCTTTATGTACATTGGCTTAGATCTGGAGTTGCACTTAACTTCATTTGCTAACTGCATAGAGGAATATATCTCATTGAAACCCATCTTTTATCAAGAGATGCAGTTCTTACAGGCTTCTCATTTTCATTAGCTACCATCTTAAAAAAAAACAAAACAAAAAACAAAAAACAAAAAAAACCCCAAAAAACCCCAAATGTTTCTATCCAACCCAAGGTCCATTAGCGTTTGGCCAAACAAGACAGCTTGAACTATTTTGAACACAGAGAGGCCTCTTGAAAGCCAAAACAGCATCTAATTCTACCTGTGTCTCCTACTCTCGCCCCTTAGTCTCATTCATACAGGGAGGAGAAAGCCAAAGAGGGGGATTTTCTTGAAAGATGGGTCTGAGCATCCAGACTTTCTCAAGGACCGCCTGATCATGAGTGAGGTCCCTACCTTGCCTTGGATGATGCATCTTTTTTAAGGGGCCCTTTGTAAGGCAACTGCATGTCTTATGACATTTCTTTATTTCTATAGCACCTAGCATGCAATGATCCCACAGTCACACCACAAAGCAGATACTCAAATAATGTCTGCTAAACAAAGGAATAGGTGTGGATATGTAAAAGTTGGCACTTTAGGGTTAAAGTGCATCTTTTTCAAACACTAGAATAACTTGAACTTTTAAAGTGGACATTCAGATTTCCAAGGGTCCTACTTTGGTGTTTAATAATCATTTCTATAATTTCTGAACCAAAGATGTTCTTTGATGATATTCCTGTCTCTTAAGGGTCTGGGGAGATGGAGTTCCAATCTCAACTCTACCACTTCTAATTGTTTGACCTTGAATAAATAATGTGGCTTCTCTGCCCTCAGTTTCTGCCATCTGAAGGCAAGGATTAGGCAGCATGCACAGACTTGTGAAAATTAAGAAGAGTAAATCCCTGAAACATGGCACTGGCTTCATAGAAAGTTTACAAGAAACATCAGGCTTATAGTACACATCTAGTTAAGAAGGCAAGAAGCATGTGAACATTTTAGGAAGCCTAACCCCTCTTTTTAAAGGAAAATAGTGGTGTGTTAAAAACCATCTCAGAGCTTATATGTAACATCAACTATGTACAAACTTTGAGTCTGTGAAATGGTCCATTGTCCCAAGTTACTGTAGAACAGTGAAAAGAATCTGTGTCTCGAATCAAGCACTCCACCTCACCCACGCATGGTTCAGCTCACTGCTTCCCTTTGTGTGATAACTTATGGTTTTCCAAGACCCAGAGAGTAAAATGCCAGAAAACAACCACTCAGCCATTTTGAAAACACAGCACCCCTGGAGAAAGCTTCATGCTAGATGCCCATTACATAGCTTTAGGAGGAGGCTGTCTTCAATTGCCTTTGGCATAAAGTAGGCCTAGTGACTGAGCTGAGATCCAAGCTACTGAACTCTGAGTGAGAAGAGATAAGACTGACTGTTTCCACAGTAGGGTATTCGGTGATTCAGTCAGGTCATGGGGAACGCCACTGTTCCTGGGAAGCAAGCACTCCATATCTATTTCAGTACAGAAGAGGTAACCTACCATCAATGTACTATATTTGCCTGTGGCATCATCCACATCCTCTTGAAACATACATAGCTTGAGTTTGTTAGGAATTTGTTTTGTGGTATGAACTGTGCTGAGTATTTTTGTTTTATTATTTTAGACTCCATGATACTCCCATGAGTAAACAAACGGTGGTACCCAGTTCTAAATAAAACTACAGGCACACAGATTAAGTCAGTATTGTCTTTAAGAAACATGGAAGTATTTGACTTCAAGCATAATATAAACTTGAGCCCTTATAGAATATAGTACATTACATGTTCATGTGGCATGTATGTGTATGTGTGTGTATATGGTATTTTGTGGGTAACATTTGCACATGTATACATGTATGTATGCATGTCTACATGGAGATCAAAGAACATTCGGTGGCCACCTCTATCACGTTCCCACGTGTATCCTTGAGGCAGTCAGTCTCTCACTGAATTTGAAACTACGCTGGCAGCTTCCAAGCCCCAGTGATCCTCATGTCTCTGCCTCCCTTAGTGTTGAGGTCACAGGCATCTATGATGTCACATCTAGCTTTTTACATGGATATGAACTCAAGTTCTCAAGCTTGTGGAACAAGTGCTTTTATATCTTCTGAGCCATCTTCCCAGCCTCCTGAATATGCAACCTCTTCATGGAAACTTCTCCACCCATCCTGCTGGGTGATGTATCCTGTCCCGGGACAACATCTATAACTCCTTATCTCTTCCCACTTGTAAGTAGCTGAGGGTGCCAAGGGGTGTTCAATACTGGAAGAATAACCATTCACAGTCTAAGTAGGAACTACTGTTTTTTTAAGAAAAAGATTTTATTCTTAATTACGTGTATATGTCTGTATCTGCATGTGAGTATGTGTTATGAAGCAGCACCTGAGGAGACCAGAGGCAGGGAACCTCCTGAACTTGGAGTTATATAACTGTGAGCCACTTGATGTTGGTTCTGCAAAATGAACAAGATCAGTATGTAATCTTAACTACTGGGCCATCTTCTTTGGTGCCCATGGGAACCAAAAGAGTGTGTTGAATCCCTAGAACTGGAGTTACAGGTGACTGTGAGCTCCCATGCAGGTACTGGGAACTGAACCTGGGTCCTCTGTGCTTAACACAGAATCTTCTCTCCCACTCCAGGAACCATTTTTTAATATAAGCAAATAAATTATCCCAACAAATTGTTGCTTCTCCAAAATGAAGCAAGTGGAAATACTCTAAAGAGAACAATTTGGCACTCCAACACGCCGCCTCCTCCTCTCTAATTTCCTTTGTTATTCACACATGTTTCTACCGCAATCTCTTTATTTGATTTCCCTGTGTGGTTTCACAAACTCAAACCTACAAACCAAACAAGTACCATCATCAACCACCCACTGAAACATTTTCTTCAGACAAAGCAATGATGTTAGGCAGATGGAAACAAGAGCCACAGAGTGAAGCTTGTTGACATCAGCTTCATTGTACTTGATGCTTTTATTTTTCCACAGCTACAAAAGCTAAACAAAACAGGGGCCTATCAAGCCATGTAGCGTCACAATTATAATGTCCATTACTTTTCTGAGATAACCTGATTTTCACCTGGACACTCATGTGGGGGAGTTATTGAGGACTGTGCACACCCACCCAAGTGTACTTGGGGGCTGGGGCAGTAGAGGGAGCAATAATCTCCCAGTGTTTCTTCTACTGATTTTTTTTTTCCCTTAAGGGAAGAACAATTTATTTTGACTCTCAGTTTAAGGGTATAGGCCATCATGATCAGAAAAGCATGCAGAGTCTATGACTCCCCCAGCATGTGACAAGGATTTCTCACAACTATCATTTATATCTTATATTACAGCTTTCAAGCATTTGAAATAATTGCAAAATAGTGTTTGAAACTTATTTTAAAAACAGATATATATGTATATATATACATATGTCACATATAGATAGATATATAGATAGATAGATAGAGAAATAGATAGATAGGCTCATTTTTTTCTTTCCATACCAAATTATTTTTCAGAAGTTAGGCTATTATTGAGAAACTGAATCCTGAAAGGGTGAAGGTAGTGGTGTGAAGAAGATATCCTGAAAACCTGTCATCATAAGAAGAAGGTTCCAATGTCACGATAGGAAATATGGAGGCGTTTGGGGACATTCTTTTTAAATAGTATTGCTTAACACTTACCTAGAATACCAGAGCTTACAATATGTCATGATGAGTCTCTTTAAACTTTATAACAGATGCAGAAAACAAAACATGGAAATATCATTTTCTCATCAAATTGATGAACACATTAAGAATCGCTTGAAAGAGCTGAACCGCCAAAGGCAGTGCACGTCGTCATATGTGGCAGAGCTGAGACTGAAGAAAGGCCTTTCTTATTTTATAGCCCAAGACACGGTGAAATGCAAATGAGCCAAATGCTCAAGAGTCAATGATCTTAGACTCAAAGGCAAGAAGACTAAGAAGAAATGGCGAAAGAAAGGATGTAAGTATAGAGATTCTAGAACTTTCCCTTCATTCCATCATCTGTGGACCATTTCTGAGCCTCTGAAGCCTTCATCAGCTCTCACACTCCTTCTCCTGATGGTCCTTCTTTTGTGGTTTCTACTTAAAACAATATTAGAATTAAATCCCGAGGAGATGATAGCGGTCATGATAGAGATACGGGCTCATTAATAGGAGCTAGCCTTCCCTGACTGCTACCTTTTCTTTCATTATTTAGTGAGGTGTGTCACCCTAGGAGACTTCAGGAGAGGTAGTGAGAGATGTTACACTGTCTCCATCAACAAACACTGCTCCCATAATGAAGATGCTACCTGCGAAGACTAAGGTAGGGATCATTTTAATCTCCCTGCACAAAAGGAAATTGGGGCCACGAGGGAATCCAGTACCCCATGCAAGGCTATATTATTGGACCTGAATAAGCATGCCCATTCTTTTTTATGACTTCTGAGCTTGAGTTTTTGAGCAGTAAATCAGAATCTTGTTATTCATAAACCACAGTAGACTGTCATGTGCTCTTATCTGCTGTCATTTGAGATGTGCTAACACTATGGAAGAATTTTAAGGTTTTTGTCAGCTCCTTCTCTTGCCAGGTACTCAGTACTTCAACCCTGACCATGGGGGTCCAAACAATGTTAGATCATTAAGCAAAGACTACCATGGTGAAAACTTTCTTTGGACCTATATTTACATGGACCCAGATCACAAAAGCTCCACCCTATATTCTGATAGTATGTTCATCAGAAATCTCAAAGCTCACTCTGCCATTGGTCCAGTTGAGAGGCACATCAGTAAAGAAATCACCGTCAGAAACCTGGCGTGCATGTACATGTAGAGGCACGAGGTTGATACTGTGTATTTTCCTCATTCATTTTCCAGTTTATCTACTGAGACAGGGTCTCTCATTGAACCTGGGGCTCTCCAAACTGACACAGAGATCTTGTCTTTGTTTTCACATATGCTGGCATTACAGGGGACTGCTGGACTCCCCTGGGTAGGTGCTGGGGATCCAAACTCAGGTCCCCTTTCTTGTGGTACTTTATCTACTGAGCCATTTCTCCGGCCTCCATGCTCTAGCTGTTTCACATCATCTTAACTTATGAACCTTAGAAATTTCTGCTTAAAATCTTATACCCTTTCATGGTATTTGCAAAGTCACTTATTGTGTATGTGGGTGCAAGGGTATGCCATGACACATGTTTATGTGTGTACAAGTGTCTGCTGTGATGAGAAATCAGTCGTCAGTCTTAGTACAGAGTTCCTCATGGGTTGTCTATATTATTTTTTGAGATAGTATTTCTCACTTGTACTGAGTCTCACCATTCAGCTGTGCTGGTTCATTAGCAATTGTCAGGAATCTGCCTGTCTCTACTCTCCAAAGCTGGAATTACACGTGTGTGCTACCATGGTTTCTCATATAGGCAATAGGTATTGAACTCAGGTCCTCATGCTTGTATGGCAGATACTTTATCAACTGTTTGATATCTCTCAGGTCTGGTTTGAAAATTTTATTTGTATTAGAATTCTCATGAAGGCTTGTTAAAGTAGACTGTTGGTCCCTACCTCTGACTCAATAGGTCAAGCTTCCAGGCTATGCTGCCAGGCTGAGGGCCAGGCTCAGAGAATGTGTCCCCACGGGATCGTGTTTTGAGTGTTTGGTTCCCAGCTAATGTTGCCTATTGGAAGCTATGGAACTTCTAGGATATAGGGCAGAAGTAGGTGAATAGGGGTGGGCCTTCATTCTCTCTGTTCCCAGGTTTGTTCCAATATGAACAGCCTGTCTCACTCACCAAAGCATGAACCAAGCTGTCCTGCCATGCCTTTTTTTGCCATGTGGAATTGAGACACTTTAAAAATTCAAGTCAGAAGAATGTCTTCTTGCCAGAGATCATGGTTAATGCCATATAATCTTTTTCCTTGCCATAAGGATTGCAAAGCACTACTGTAATAAGTGATGTCAGCTCTTCCCATGAAGAGGAATGTTCAAGAAAGAATGCATTCTTTCTAACTGACTTCTCTGATAATGGAACCCAAGGAGAAAATCAATTGATTCATGGCCAGTGATTATGACAGATAACATTTATGAGGCACTTACTGCATCCAAAGCTAAGTGGTTTATACATATGGTATCATTTACTTTATACAGTGCCCATAAATAATGCTAAACGATAACCATATTATCCCAATTTTACAAAGAACAGAGTGAGGGCCTGTTGAAGTTCACAATGCCAAGATATGAGTGATTTGAACCCCAAACCTCCTTACTTACATCCTTTGGAAGATACCACTCAGCATTCCCAGTTACAAAGATTGGACCTCTGCGTTCATTATGTGAAGCACCTGATGTTTACCAAATGGTCTTGGAAACTTAAAGTAAACATATTCAAAAATCCTCATAGGAACAAATTTCTAAGAGCTCACTCAGGATTATGAGGACTTTTGTGCTGCACAGAAGCAGCGCACTTGCATGGCCACAAGGCACATGCCAAGAACATTGACACTCAAAAGTTTTTTGGTTTGTTTGTTTTTTTTAAAAAAAAATAATTTATTTTATTTTATTTTTATCAAAGAAGTGTTCCAAAAACTACCTGACATCATCAAAGATGAATTTAACTCCTTCACTCTAATCTTCTCCCATCTACATGAGTGGGTGGTTTGACTTCCTTGGGGGTTAAGCCAAGGTATTGATAGTGCCTGTGCTACAGAATGCCTCTCACACAACAAGTGCTCCGTAAGTGTGAGCCTCTTCTACACCATCATTCTCATAACACAAAAAGGGTTTCAAAGGTCAAGTTCACCGAGAAGCAGACTCCAAGATTGAGATTTGTGTGCATTCTGATAGTAAGTGCTCTAGGGAACAATGATTGGATCATTTGAGAGAAGTTGGATTGCGTAGAGGAGAAGATGATTTCTGTTGTACTAATACAAAGGTCTCTGAATCCATAAAACTTGCTTCCTTTTAGCAATTCTTAGTCAAGACAAGACCTTGTATTGAGTAGTAGTCATAGCTTGAGAGTAGAGAGGTAAAGGAGGGAAGGAGATAGATAGGTAGGTAGGTAGATAGACAGACAGACAGACAGATAGATCGATCTTGGACAAGAAGGTTCCCTTCTGCTGAAATTAATTCTTTCGAAGGGGATGGGCTGGCTGGATATGAGCTGTCAGTATCCATTTCCCAGTAACAGGATGAATGAAGACTGCAATTCTGTAATGTTCTGGTGACATGTAGCAGAATCTACTACAAGAGCAATTGTGCAATAACTGCTTTCAGGGTTTTATTCCCTTGGGGTCATGGAACAGTTGTTACTTATTTAAGGGCTCCTTTGAGTGGTGGTCTCTGGAATGGAAAGACTTACATGTTCTAATAGCTAATTATGTAAACCCTGAAATTAGAATAAGACCATTAATTAAGGATGTGAAGTAGAAAGAAGAAAGGAAAATGGGGAATTAAAGAGACCAAAGAACAAAATCCAGGGCAAAGGCTGATAACAAATGAAACAGAAAGGTCTTAGCAGGCAGCACTACCAAATACTTGCAGGATTTTCCTATTTCTTGGGGGTAAATGTCCATATTAAATCTTAGCTAAGTGTTTCCTAGATGTCTGTAGGAAGCTAAGGTCACAGAATTCTGTGGAACATATGTAGCATCAAGAAAATGACCTTCAAATTCCAAGTGGAATTTGATATCCAGTGGGCATCAGGGACCCCAGAATCCAGGACAGCCTCTACCAATATGAGAGACCAAGGAGATTTGATGTGAGGCTCTGACCAAGCAAAAACAACAGAGAAAGTGGGTCAGTCGGTATTCTGGTCTGGTCTTACGGATAATACGGTTATCAAGGCATTTGATTCTAAGGGTCAAAGAAGGGAATGTTTGGTTCATTTCATTTCTTAAGAACTGAATTTTTGGTATCTGTTTGTTACTCCTAGCTAACAGCATAAGCCCAGGAAAATAGGCATTGGCTGATCTCAGAAAAATCTTTCTCACATTGTTTTCTTTCTTGGCTTTTTAAGCACTGAGTTTGATATCTCAAGATTGTAAAATCATTTGTTCTTAGAAGAAAAATTATGTGCAAAGTAAGAACATCTTGTATGTAAATCCTGAATAGTATCTTATGTGAGGATATCCAGAATTTTTCTGAGTGAATCACAGTAGCCCCACATTCAATCAGAGGGTAGAAAAAGTGTGTTTTAGATGTTCCAGCCCCTTTCTTCCTACTTTTGAGGCCTGGCTCCACGTAACTCTGCCCACACTCTCTATCCACAGTTGTTAAGTAAACAAGCCTTCACAGCCATATGATATATAGGGAATTTCCTAATCCATCTTATGTTTTTGCATAGCCTTTCATTTTCTTATGAAGTAAATGACAGGATTGTTGCCCCACCCAGATCAATTTTTCTATAACATGAACAGTGATGATGGATGCTATTAGCAAAGAATATAGCTATATGAGAATTTTTTATTGCTACCGTGTCTAAAAAGGAAATGTATTCATATCAGCTGTCTAAATTAATATTCAAAACATGCTTCAGTAGTGTTTCCATCATGTAGTAAAATAGCCAGAGACATATTGAGAATGTAAATATCCAGAGCCAGTTTTCAACAGAAACAGAAAAGCATGGCACAAATAGGCTACCCTTGATGCCCAGACTAATGTTTTTGATTTGGGGGAACTTGGACTTATTTATCTACTCAACCCCTGGGAGCAGCAGATGGTATTCATTCGGATGATGGTTGCTGAAAGGTTAATATCTCTATGTTCCATGCTTTGTGCTGACCAAGGTCTGAGCTTCAGAAGGGTTCTTGGCAGTGGTTGATAGTACAGAATATTCATTCTCATTCAATTTATATTCAACAGATCCTCTGTGTTTTGGGGCTTGGCTAGGCAATGATGCTACAACACATACAGTGACATCTGTGCTTCCCGGGAGTTCAGAGCTCAGCAAATAAATGGCTATACGGTGTGACAGTTCCACAAGAAGCTTATATACAAGGGTCACAACTAGCATGGAGAAAGTAGATATTAACTTCTTTCAATGAGATTGGGGTGCCTCTTAAAAAAATAAAAAAAGAACGGGATGGGCATGCTCTTTGCTTCCATTCTTCAAACCCTCCAGGTCTAGCTCACCTCTCTGTGGAGAGGAAAAAGATACACAGTGACCCCAGCTTGATTTCTCCATAAAGCCACAGAGGGCACAAGGAGTTTCAAAGAGAAGCCACCCGCTTTTTCTGTAGTAGGTCAGTTATTTCCTAAGACATTGCTGCTTATGAGCAAGATGTATAAGAAAACTATTGTTTCAATGGGACAGATGGCAAGGGGCGAAGACTAGCACAGTATGCCTATATCTTCCTGGGGTGACAAGAACAGGCTAACCAAGACAGTGGCCTGTGAAGAACATTTCAAATTCAAACCTTAGCACGAAAGAACTAAATTTGAAATGTTGTTTCATTAATATTTCGGTGTCCTTAGCCTAAAAGAGAGACAGTAGCAGGATCATGGTGCTCATACCTTCTCCATGGATAATTAGCAACTCTAGAAGTCTGTCATGAAAAAAAAAATGCTTAGCACAGGGTACATCAAAAGCCTGCAAAGAATGCTTCTTCCACTGGAGACTCAAATAGGAAACATCTAAGAGTTTCTGGCTTTTCCTTTCCTTTCCTCTCTTTGTTAATAGAATTATCCTAAGCTTTGCTTGGCTGGAAGCCCGGGGTATACACTGAGGAGGGGGATGGAAACCTACCACTTAAACCAAAGACTTTCTGCATCTACTGCTTTGAAAGGGGCAAAGATTTACCCTGGGAAGTGGAAGGTGAACGTCCTTCAGTAAAGATAAATATAAAAGACCAGCCAGTAAGAACAGTTTAAAATCTGGGAAAGGGCCTGGGAGATGGCTCATCTGGTAAACTGCTTGCCACATAAGCATGAGTGCCTTAGCTCAGACTGCTAGTGCCCATGTGGAGAGCTGAGCACAACCATCCACCCTTGAAATACCAGCACTGGGAGGCAGACACGAGGGGCATAAGGCTTGCTGGCTAGCCAGTCTACCTGAATTGGGGAGGTCTTTGGTAATAAAGAAAGCCTGTCTCAAAATGAATGAATGAATAATGAATGAATGAATGAATGTGGTGGAGAAGAAGAGAGGAAGGCAGTGCACCAGGCTCTTGTATCCATGAGCACTCATGAAAAACACACATACAGGAACGGGGCTGGGAAGGAGAGAGTGTGAAGACAGCAAAGATGATCTGAAGAAAGCAGGAGGCATTTGGGAATGTCAACAGGAAAACAGTATTTTCAAGACCTTTCTCTGTCACGCTAACAAATGCAACTTTCTTATTGTTTGGGTGATGCCTGCTCGACACAGCTTTAGTTACATAAGAAGTTTGTTTTCCATTCAAGAGTGAGCAAGCCAGCTTGGCTGGAGAAAGGAAAGTGTGTGACTAGTAAAGGGAGAGAAAACTGCACAAGGAAGAAGCTAAGCTGCTGGGTGACAGCATCGGCCTTAAAGCTTGGAGGAGGCAGGAGGTGACGATGGCCTTTGCTAATTATTTCCTAGCATCCCAGAGGTGCTGGCTATTCCTCTGGTCACATCGAGAATGCCCTTAGAACTGAAGCTGCTGTTTCGGGAAGTGTGGAGGATGCATCGGTGCCTGCATGAAGCATCTTCAGCTCAGACTAAAAGGTTGAGTCACAGTGTATGACAAAATTCCCAAATGGAACAATTTCAGGGAGTTTTGCTGGGAGGGTAAAAAGAATCCAATTACAAAATCATTCAGACCAATCATAGGAATGGTAAGCTTAATAGCCCTCCATTAGCAGACTGAACCAGAGGTAGCATAGATAAATGAAAAAGCAATTCTCTTTGATCCTTGGTCAGGCCTGCTTTTCTTCTCCCACCAAAAATGATGAGTAACTATTTTGGAAGGGAAGAGGAAGCTATAGAAAGTATAGTGTGAGGGTCTCGTGATAGTTCACACAAACCCTAGGACACAAACTACCTGCATGGGCTGGGGCTCTGCCCATTGTATATCAATTTCCTTCAAGAACAGTTATGTCTTCTGAGGGGAAAAATAAAATATAACTTTGCCTTCAGGGAAAAATAGGCCCAAGAATCTAGGCTGTAATGAGGACAGCCATGATGTATGGATGTTGCATTAGATACCAACCAAGCTGTTTACCAGCTTCTGGGGCTCGTGTATAGGTCAGGGCAGTGAATCACAGATGCATAAAGGGGCAAATGGATGCTGGAGACAGACACACTCTGTCTTAATTCCAAGCTTCCAGTCTTATTATCTGGGTGATTATTATTTATTTATTGTGTGGTGATTAGGTTCAAACTCAAGGACTAGGACTAGGACTAGAACATGCTAAACATGCATTCCACCATTGACCTACATCCTTAGCTCGGATCCTAAACAAGTTCATTCACCTCTCTGATCTCATTCCTTCCGCTGGTGTCATAGAGATAACTACGGAGTGCTTAGAATAGTGTCTGTGACACAAAGAAAATATTCCATGAGGTTTTTATGGTATTAATAATGATATAATAATATGACTCATATATGAATGGTATAAAGGAAATGATATAGCATCCTTATGCTGTTTTCAAACAGTAAGAGTCTAACTAGGAAGAGTAGGACATAAATAGGTGTTTAATCTGGATGCTTTAGGGGCAATGGGGGCAAAACAGGGTGACAGGAAGGGGGAATAATTAAAAGGACAAAACAGGAGAATCCTATTTCTGAGCACCCATACAACACCCCACAGGAAACATGTCCAACTGTCTAAAGGCTAATCTGTACATAGAATGATGGGGACAGAGTCATAGAAATGTGGTTTCTTTCCAGAGTCTGTTCCTGACAGACAGGCATTGAGGGATGCTTCAGTGAATGCTCCCGAATAACAGTTATCAGAGAAGCCCCCTGGGTTCTCTCAACAGCCCTAGACTCCAGCACTTGGTAGAGACAGAGGTCAATAGAAAGAAAATTACAGAGTATCCTCAGAAGTCAGAGAATCCCACAGTTCCCAGTCCAGAGAAGGTAGTTATTAGAGAGCTGGGAAGTGACTTCAGGTTCCAAGGCAAGACGGCATGTTAAGAAGAAATAAAACTCTCTGAAAACATTTCCACTGGGGTTCATTCAATCCTTACCCAAAGCCCTACCAGCTGCAGGTTTTAGAAGAGATGACCTTTCTTGTTTGTAAAAGACCAAGGTTCTATATCGACGAGGGATATTATTATCCCTGCAATTATCTTAAGCCTGTTACTAGGTGGTTATGTTATGATAGCTGTATTTATAACAGTCAGAGTCATGTATTTTTTTTAACCTGTGAATACTTATTGTCTGACTACATTAATCAAGTCCATACTTGGTATGTAGTTGGTCATTGGCAATGTTAGAATTTCCAAGATTACCAAGGAGGTGTGAAGACTTAATTTTACCTTATTTAATAACTTCAAAATAAGAATTGTAAGAACCTACAATGGAATAAGCAGGGTTTCCATTTGAGTTTTCTCTCTGGTCTCCTCAGATTTTTCTTCATGGACAATTCACCCTAACTAAGCACGGTGGTGGTGTGTACCTGAAATCTCAGTCATAACATCTTTGTAAAATTAGTTGTGCATACACACACACACACACACACACACACACACACACACACACACACACACACACAGTACAACCTGATCAGTTTGCTTATCTTTTGTGGTTCTTGTTCATATCTTTTGATCACTGCTTTCTACTAATTTGGAGTATTTATTCCCTTTCACTCCTCCACATTCACTCACATAAGGATACACATTAACATGTACACAAGCATGTCTGCATGCCAGCTCTCTCTCCCCCACCTCTCTCTCTCTCTCTCTCTCTCTCTCTCTCTCTCTCTCTCTCTCTCTCTCTCTCTCTCTCTCTCTCTCTTTTTCACACACACACACACACACACACACACACACACACACACACACACACACACACACACACATACTCCAAGTGAGCTAATCACACAATCCTATTATTTTAGGCCAATGTAGGAGAGACATAAATACAGACAGTCTAGGTTCTTCATTCCTTTGGGGACTGGGGGTGGGGAGGGTGGAGATCTAGAGGCTGCTAAACAATGACCAATCAGATTCTTTCCTTGTTGCTTGAAATCAGAAGAAAAATGTTTTTGTTATACTGGAGCTTACTGAAACTTATACAAGACAGCCGAATCTAGAGGATGGAAACTCATTGTAGGAGCTAGCTCAGGAGAAAGGAGAATATGAAAAGCTAAGAGGGAAGGCAGTGGCCCTAAGCCCAAGAGCCCATCCCAACACTCAGCACAAACGAGACACAAAGAAGACACAGCTCAGGGAGAAAGAGGCTGCTCTTCTCTCTGAAGGTTCCTAAGCTTGGCTCATGTCCTGGCACACGATAGAGGCGTGGTATTTCTGGTCTTACTTCAGAAATTAATATTGGTCTCCTGCCTGGGCTACTCTTGATGTTAGGATAATGTAATCTTTGGGAGAAGCACGTAGTGTCTGAATGGTGGACTCCATCCAGAAAACCTTATAAGGGGCTAGGGAAGCAGCTGCATGATCAAGCGTGCATTTGTCAAGCATGCACAAGGTCCCAGATTCTAACCCTAGAACTTCACACACAGTTTTATGGTGTACCGGGGGACTTTCTAACATATTTCTTTGCATTGATTCCACACCAATAATGTCTATGGGACACATAATATGTACCTCAGAAAATCATTAATTCAATAAATGATAACACACCAATATTACTGCTAGGAACCGTAGGTAAAGTATCTATTTGTGTATGTACGTATGTGTGGGTATATTGCTGTGGGCTGGTCTTTCTATACAATGGGAATATGTGTTGCTATCATTCATTGGTAATAAAGAAGATGTTTTAGCCTATGGCAAGACAGCTTACGATCAGGCAAGAGATTCAAGTAGAAAGAAAGGAGAAGGACTTTGAGACTCAATCCAGCTGCCCAAGAAATAAGATGTAACTGTACCGGTAAGCCATCAGCCACATGGCAGTACATAGATTAACAGGAATGGGTTAATTTACATGCAAGAGCTAACTAGTAACAGCCAGAGCCATAGACCAAACAGTTTATAATTAATATAAGCCTTTGTGTGTTTATTTGGGACCAAGTAGCTGCAGGACACAGGAAAACTTATGGCTACATCACATTGTGTGTATGGGGGTGTGAGAGCCTGTGTAAGTGCATGTATAGATAGATATCCACGTCTGTGCTTCTGTGTGTGGTAACAAGAAGTCAACCTTGGGTACCAGTCCCCAGGAGTTGTTTTGTGTTTTGTGCTACTTTGTTGTTTTGTGATTTGAGACAGAGTCTCTCACTAGGACTTGGGGGTGATCAAGTATGCTACAGTGGCTGGCCATCAAGCCTTGAGGATCTAAGTGTCTCCACCTCATCAGTGCTGAGGTTGCAAGTGTGCACCGCCACACCTACTTTTTTATGTGGGAGGTAGGGACTGAATTCATGTCCTCAGACTTGGGCTTGCAAGAACTTTAACAATTTAACTAGCCAAATAAATGAATGAATGAATGAATGAATGAATGAATGAATGAATAAATAAATAAAATCTTTTTTCTCCTTACACAAACATTGGTACTATTATACCATTGGTACTATTATACCCATATCACATATGAACAAACTGAGGCTTCAAAGAAGTCCACCATCATCCCATAGTTATGCAACTTTCTAAGATGATTTGAAGCAGGACTTACATCCAGAGCCACTTCACTTTAAATATAGAGTATTTCATAACCAAAGGCTTTCACACAGTGACATTCTAAGATATGAATCATTATGGTTCCTCAAATAAAGGACAATTATCTTGCATTGAGCTCTGGGACCACACTTAGAGAAGTTGAGAGTAACAAGACCCAATGCTTTAGCTTTCTCCTGAGGTTTTGTTGGGGAAGGTGCTAATTTGGCATGCCCTGCTCCCAAACAGTGCCGTGGATGGGACTAGATGGAGAGTTAGGGGTCACAAGCAGAAGAAGATTAAAAGCAGAAGCTGACTGTAGGCTCTTATGAAGAAAATACCACATTCAGAGATGAAGCAATGCCTTTCATGAAAGCATCGATGCTGTCTCCTGAGCCTTCAGACATAAAACTCATTTCAGTGCGATGACTCCAACCAATTTCCTGTATGAAATCACACACAGAGGAACTAATCTGAGATTACATGCCTGCTGCCCTTTCCTATGAAGAGTCTCTTCTGGCTTCTAATTAAACTTTTTCTTCTACGACAAATGCCAAGATGTCAAAAGGATTCATTTTAGGAAAGAGAAGTGCTAAGAACTTGGGGGTACAATTTCTCTGTGCCTGGGTAAGCTTTGTTGTTAGCGTTGGATGCCGTCAAGTCAATCTGCCTAAAGGTCACGGGGTTTGGAATCCTTTGATTTACAGTGAACCATACTCCCAGGAATGGATTAACCATGCATACCCAACTGTCAGAGAATGCCTACTACTGACCATAGCCAGATGACTATGTAGGGGCTGGTATATGATGGTCATAGAGCAAGCCAATTCTATTCTTAACCTTAGGAATAAGGATCAAAATCCAATTTCCTGCTCCTTGGTGCAAATGCAGTTCCGAACCAGGATATACCAATTTAAACGTGAGGTTTGGGAATTAAAAATGACCTTTATTGAACACCTATTATAGGTAAGATATTTTGAGAGCTGCTGTGGTTTAAATATAAAATGTCTCCCCAAAGGCTTGTGTGTTTGAGCACTTGGTCCAGGCTAGTCGTGCTGTGTGGAAGAGTGATAGAACCTTCAGGAGGTGGAGCCTTGTAGGAAAAAGTAGGTGGCACTGGATGTGGGTGGGCCTTGATGTTTTATATCATGGCCTCACTTCTTGTTCATTCTGTTTTTGCTCGCTGACAATGCAACAGGACCAGCTGGCCTCCTGAGCCCACTACCATCCATGACTCACTATGGGGGAAGGTATTCTCCCAAACTATGAGCCAGAAGAAACATTTCTTCCTTAAGTTGTGTGTTGTTAGGTATTTTATCACAGCAATCAGAAAATTAACTTAAAACAAGGGCTTTCATGGACTCTTCCAACCTTCTCTATACCAGGCACTGTTACCAGGATTTGTTCTGTTTGCTTAGGATCAGTCACAGTGAGGTAGAGTAAGGATCAGAACTCAAATCCACCAGAGTTTCTCATCATTTCCCACCTAACTTCTGAGTCCCAGTTTCCTCTCTTGGGAAAAATGGTTGTTAATTCCTGTGGGACCATCTTTCCAGAGTGGGAAGGATGGTATTCAAAGATGATCCCATAAGGAGGCTGTAAGTGGGGGACATGGTGGGCGCAACTGCCAGTCATCATTGCCTGTGCCCTCAGGTGATACCTTTGGTTTCTCACTAGTGTCCCTGTAATTAAGCTCTAGCTGCTGTCTGTGGGAACCTTCCATAAGTCAGAGACTGCCAGCTTTCACCTTCATTTTGTATGTAAAGCAAGTTCATGCTCAAATGCACATGACTAACAAAAAGCAGAGCAAAATACTAAATCATGGCTGCCTGTAACCAAAGCCTGGGCACTTTGTATGTGCAAAACTGATTCTTGCCCATCTTTATTTATACTTGCTTTCCTACCAAAGAGGGTTGACCAACTATCTCCAGTTATACTTTCTAAAGGGTGAATGCATGAACTGGGAATTTCTCCCTTAAACCCAGAGCCTTATGGATGCTATGCAAGTGCTCTTTCACTGAGCTACGACTGTAGTTCAGAACAAGCTCTTTCTGGGTGCACTCACTGGCCTCTCTTCCAACTCTTTCACCAAGTACTTTCTCAAACAATTTTTAATTCCACAACTTTGACTCTCAGGAAGTTTAGATGTACCTGCTACCAAGACATAATCACAATTATGATAGCATTAGTGACTTTAGCAAGTTGTGATATTCTAAATGGCATTGTTAAGCTAATTGAAATTCACTTCGTTTTTATTTTAGTGAAATTATTTTCACTTGGATGAATCCTATTCTACATAAAATACTATGACAAATTTTAATTTCTCAGTCTTGTTTATAATCCATTGTAATTTTTTGTTATTAGGGCTATGCTTTGATAGTCATTGCTGGGGTTTTTTATCATAATGGAAATATGAGGAGGAAGATGAGAATATATATGATACAGAGAGAGAGGAAGGAAGGAGAAAGGAGAAGCCCTGAGTCTCTATTGAATCAAGATCAAAAGTCTCAAAAGAACAACCTGGCTCCTTATAAACAGCGAGTTAAAGTAACATGTGGTAAAAGAGCCACTGTTATAGCCTGAATCTTAAATGTCTCCCATAGGCTCATGTGTTTTAATATGTGGTCTCCAGCTGGTGGGGATATTTTGGGAAGTTGCGGAACTTCCAGGGTCTTCACATGGCTGGCGGAGGTAGGTCTCTGAGGGTAGGTCTTTTAGGACTATAGCCTGATATCGTTTCTAAGCTCTCTGCTTCCTGGTCCTGCCAGCAGCAGTTGTAGGTTCCCGTCACCGTGGACTGAGCCTCTCCATCTGGCATGCTTTCCCTGCCATGATGGACTACTTTTCCAAACTCTGCACCAAAATAAACCTTTCTCCCTTTAAATTCCTTTGTCAGGCATTTAGTCACAGAGATGAGAAAAGATATGTTCCAACTTTGTGTTCCTACCTATTCAAGTTTCTGGGAGGCAGAATGATATGTATCATAGGTATGATAGCATATATTTAAAGTTTGGAAGCCTGAAGCAGGAGGATTGCAAATTCCAGACCAGCCTGGAATCCTTAGTGAGACCATGTCCAAGACAGAACAAAACAAAATGACCAAAGAATTTCCATTCTATCATTGGGTGAGGAGAAGCCACCACTGTTTCCAGCTCTCAATAGCAAGGCATATAGGTAATGAGCAAACATAGACGCCAGTGGAGGAAAATGACCCCTGAACTCGCAGCTCTGTCAGTTCATTACCAAAGGACACTTAATTATGACTCAGCAGAGTCACCCCTTTCATGTCAAACTCTGCTACTTCCACTCCACACAGAGTGAATCAGAGAACCATAGCTCAGTTTCCACGTCAGAGAACCTTCTGAGCTGGACCCTTAGAGTTCTCTATACATAATTGTTTGGTTTTATGAAACAGCTGTGTCATTGAACCTCACAGACTCCATTTGCTTACTTAAGAAATTCAGGGCATGCCGTTGGCTGTATTTCATCCCCTCAGCCTCATTAGTGACAGTTTAATGCTGTACTGATTTAGGACATCATGTCTTCAAGTTGTCAGTGTTTGCAATGTGGCCAGTTAATCAAAGGAAGCAAAGAGAAGAGTCCACTATCTTGAGTGCTTCCCAGGTTTAAGCAGCATGAGTGTTCTTTACCAACAGTCCTGGTCATTTTATCCTCAAAGTATCTTATACCTCAGAAGCACAGAGGAAAGGGAGCTGAAACAAGTACAAATGGCCATCTGTGGGCAGACAGGACACAACTTTGAGTCTTACCAGGTCTGTCTCAAAATGCATAAAAACCATTCACGGTTCTTTCTTTGTGTTGCCCATCACTGTGTTCCACCTCCCAACCCCCTTCTTCTTTATTATTATGATTTCCTATTCTCTGCCCCCAAATGTGAAGAATCCAGGAGCAATATGGATCTGAACTTTTATATCTCTTTTCCACTTGAAAGTCTGAAGTCCTGGCAAGTTTTCCTTAAACCAGAGTCAGTGACATGATTTTGCTGAACTCGGTTTTTGGCTCATAACAACTGTTCAGTGAGTTTTGTACATTCTTCCCCTGTCTCCTACATACCCTTATGACATATTAGAATTCTACCTATCTGCTGGCTTGTTTCTGATGCCGCCTGCTCTCAGCCCATTTTTAGATCAGCCAATGGGGCATGACAAGCCACAACCATTTTTCATCCAATTGGTCACTTTCCAGCAGTTTCATATGGCCTCTTGCTGTAAATCACTCTGAGAAAATAAATGTCCCCAATCCATTAGTGACTTTCCACCACAAACCAATTTGAGCCACAAACTAGACAAAGTTTGTTAATAGCCACTTAAATACATTCCTACAGCCCAACCTGGAGACCTTCAGTCAGCCTCAGACCTTACCAGCGCCTTTTCAAAAGACATGATGGCAACAAGGTCACAGGTCATCAGAGTCTTATCAGGTAGGAGAACCACACACCCTGGTTTGTTTAGGATCCTTCCAATTTGCCCCTGCTAGCCAGGTATAATTATCAATCATTTCACTTTTAAAACCATTCTAGCTTGAATGATAAGACTGTGTAAGGTAGTGATGTGATAACAACCAAAAATAATAGCTTAGACAGTAACTCACTTATTTAATCATTCATTACATATAAGAATCTTGGGTGTTGTGCCTCATTTTTCAACTTCAGTACAGTACTAATAAAGGAGGTAAATCACAACTATCCCCATTTTACAAGCCAGTCCTCTGATTAGGTTGAGGGTAGCTAACCAGCAATGCCAGCCAAAGAGTGAGATTGTACTTTATCTAGATCCTTTCTGAGGATATTGGCTACTCATAATTTTCTGGAGAACCTCTGCTTAAGAAATCCACACTCCTATTAGCAGCCCAGCCAGTGACTAAAAGGCTTACCCTGTTTCTTGCCCTTGGGAGGAACTGACTCTGCAGAGGGATCCAATGGAGACTTGGATTGTTGTTTATCTCTCTTTGCCCTGGCTTATTTGCACTGTTTTCTTTGCCCTGAAAGGTCTTCCTCAGTAAACTGCTTGCAAAAGGCTCCCTGTACCAGTCTCTGGTATCAAGGAGCCCAATCCCTGGTATCCCGCTAATAAGGAAGGAGCTGAGCTAGAACTCATTTGGTCCTCTTGATAGCACAGGGTCCGTGGTACTGTCGGTGTTTTTGTAGATGAACCTCAGGAAGCTTGGAGGAAGGGGGACAAGTTCAAGTTCACCAATGTCACACAGAAGAAACTCAAGCCTGTACCCAGATCCACCTTTCTGCAAAGGACACACACACACACACACACACACACACACACACACACACACACACACACACCTATGCACACACTCATTTGCTGCTTGGGCACTTAAACCTACTGTTATATAGCCCACTCGAAGAAAAAAATATGTGAAATGGGTCTCCCATCAACTGGCATTTTTTTTTTTTTAAAAAAAAAGAGGGCAGAACCCTCTACCTTTCCAATCCTATAGCAACAAGCATTGGCCCTTTCTAAGCTATACTTGAACACATTAATTTCCAGAAAAAACTAACCATATTGCTCTGGGAATAGCCAAGAAGTATCCTCTTAGCCACACATAAGAACAATGGACCCCATATTTATTAAGGGGACAAAGGACACAATCATTGATGTCACGGTCTAGAGAGGCAAATCATATCTCCTGTAGTATTTCTGAGGGTCACAAAATGGAATAAAAGGAAAAGTGGCATAGCCCTGAGGACACACACACACACACACACACACACACACATCCTACCTACTGTTTGTGTGTTACTTTTGACAAATCACCCAATGTCCCCAATACCCAGTTTGTTCTGTAAGAAAAATGCCTGCCCAGTCAGGGAATTAGAGGGTAAATGAGATAAAATATGTCTTTCTTCCTGCTTTTCTGTATCCACTTTCATAATTATAGACTTGCCAACTTGAGCTCATTTCCCAGGTCTGAGTAATACTAGTTCAGATGCACTGCGCTTTGTTTCCAAGCAAAATGAACATCCTATTTGATGATAAAAAGGTTTCCATTAAGAACAGAAAGCAGATAAAAGAGGGACCTTCAGCCACAAGGTCTCAGTTGATTCATAAAAACATGGAATGACTCATGTTGCCTCTCAAGCAGAAACTTATAATCAATAGGCCTCCTTGGCCAGCCAATCCCAGCCCAGCAGAGGACGACAGGCCCAGCAGGCCATCTCTACAAGCTATTCCAATGCATCCTTGCAAACTGATTAATCTGCTTCTCATTTGGTGAAGGGGGAAAAAAATTAATCTGGAGCTCTTTGCCATGCTATATTCACTATATTCCTGTATAGACCAGATCTGTGTGCTTTCTGAATAAGGGTGTGTGTGTGTGTGTGTGTGTGTGTGTGTGTACATGTGTGCAAATGTACATGTGTACACATGTGTGTGGCTCCATTCAAAAGCAGGTTTGTATGTCAGTCTCTGAAAATCCCCTCCTTGTTTTCATCTTGAGATTACTTCAAATTGTCCCTGCTCCTACAGGCGTTTTCTTGTAGTTAGCACCAGGCTGCTGAATACAGAAGCTGGAAAACACAGACTTACCCATACTGCAGCTAAAGCTTTCTTGAAATTGTGGCCCTAACAGTTATTCTCTGAATATATCTTTGAATCCTAGACCTCAACCTTCAGTGTGAAAGAAAGTTCATAAATCACACACACGCACACACACACACACACACACACACACACACACACACACACACTTGTGTATACGTAGATGCATGATATTTTTGATGAGGTCATTAAGGAAGAGGAGTTATTTATATATGGTTTTAACTATACTAGGTAGATGGTCTTCCATCAACAAGTAAAGAAAAATGATGACCCCCCACAGCCCTCCTCCAGTCTACCCCCTCTATTTATTCATCCATCATCACTTACTTAGAATATGCACTGTGCTAACTCTGCTGGATACTGGTGATTTATTGGTGAAAGGGACAGGTAAACCTCTGCCTGTTGGGATCAATCACCTTGACTTCCTAAGAGTTAATGAGAAGAACCATGCAGGATCCCCAAATTGGCTGGAAGCTTCCCTTATCCTGAATTCCCCTCCTCACCAGAGAAACCTCCAAACAGTGTTTAAAGTCAGGCAGGGCCAGTTTCATACACGGAGAGCTAACCATGGATCATTGCTCACTGCTCCCACCAGCTGCCTCCTAATCTGGCAAATAAAACCCACCTGCTGCCAAAATGGTGAAGGGGCTAAAGGAAGCGCTTTGCATTTTTCTTGACCTTTGATCAGGTTGCAGATTCTGGTTTTTCTTCCCCCGGTCTGTTCTAGAGAGGTCTGAGTAAGGGGCTATTTCTATGAAGTAGGGACACGAGGGGCTTAGGAAATACAACGAACAACCATATAGTAATTGTGGTGACTATAGAATGCTGAGTCCAGCGAACACTTCCTGTCGGTCCCCAATCCCCTTGACGATGACATGGCGGTGGTGTAGTGACCTGGAGCAGCTTTCACATTTACGCACTACGGGAATCCCAGCGGTCTAGGCAGGTCTCCCCAAAAGGAATGGGAATAGAGGGTCTCTTAGAGTGTGAACTCCTTCTGAGGGCAGCTCAGGAGTTCCTAAAGAACATGGTCTCGTTTCCCCAGCTACCAGGAAAAGCAGAAGATGCAGAGGAGAGAAGGTAGGTTGCATCCCTGGCCTCACCTTTCACCCAGCTTAGAGGCTTCTTGCTTCTCAGCTCCTTTCCTCATGCAAGTCCGGGAAAGGAATGTCCGGGGGCAGGGAGGGGGGGTGGGGAACCCAGCCTAGCACCCTGTCCTCAGTTTAGATACATAGATGTGGCAAAAGAGATGAAGTGTTAAGTCCCAGCCAGGTCACTTCCTGGCAGCTGGGTGATCTTAGCAGATCACTCATGCCCTCTGAGCCTTCGTTTTCTCACCTCTAAAGCTGGCACCAGACTTACGGGGGTCGCAGGAAGTAGTAAATGGGATCGCATATGTAAAACTCCCCCCAAAAAGGCACGGGGAACAGTAAGTGTACGGCGACTGTTATTTTTTAAACCACATTAACGATCAATTCCCACCCTTACATCTCCCCCTCCCCCCAAATGTTGCAGCTGAGTTGTCCTACAAGAGAGGCACAACGCAATCTTCCAGACTTCAAGTCCTGGGAGTCACTATCTTTCCTGTCCCCCTACATCTGATATGGGGAGAAGGGACACCTCCCCAGACTCCACTAGCTTGGGCTGGGGGTGGGGGAGCTCTGAGAACCAAGTGTGGATGTAGAGAGGGCGCCCGCTGCCTGTGGGAACTCGGTACCTGGGCAGCATCCCCAACCTATGCTCTCCCACCCGCTCCCGGAGCGCCCAGCGCGCAAAAGAGAAAAACCAGAAAGTCGTGGATACTGGACCAGGCTTTGACGCGGATCTTGATCTCGCCGTCCTGTGGCTCCGGCATAGCCTTTCTGGAGAGCCTCAGCTTGTTGAGCCCTCCAAAGCCGGCCAGCACCACAGCACGCATCTCTTGGGCATCCCCGAGGCGGTGGGAGCCGTCGCCGCCCTCAGCAGACTCCTTGCTGGTCTCCTTCTCGATCATCTGCTCCGTCTCCTCCGCCTTCTCTACGCCTTCCTTGGCCATGGCGCGCGAGGGGCCGCGGGGCGCACAGGCTGCGGCTGTGAGAGGGTCGGGTCTCCTCTCCCGCGGGTTCCTCCTGTTGAATGTGGGATGCTTTTCAGTGCAATGGCTGCAACCTCTGCGAGCAGAGCCGCGGTCCAACGCCTCCGCCGTAATCCTCGGAGGAGCCGCGCCCTCCCGCCCTCCTCGTCCTCCCGCTCTCACATTTCCTCCTGTTCCAAACCGAACCTCAAGTCCAGCTTTTCTGCGGGTCCCAAATCAGGCTCTCGGTCGCAACATTTAAAACGGATTTTCTTCAAGACTCTTGAATAGAACACACCAGGAACGGCTGCTTGGTCACTCCAACCCCTGGCGTGGGCTCAATACTTGGGTATATACGGCATAGACTCTGGCGCCTTGAAATGGACAGAGATGAATGTCTGGGCCTGGAGGATGCTGCTGCCAGACAAGGTTGCCTCCTCTCCTGCGGGTGTGCAAGGGTGGGCGGGATAGCCGGGAAATCGGGCTGTTTACCATCTGCTGGTTCTGAGTGAAAACACTGGGAGGTGCGGGAAGTTAGAGATCCATCCCAACCAGAGCTCTGAAGAGCCAGGTCCAGTCTTTTCCCTCTGGATCCCCTGTCGTTCTGGATGCTCTTCCTGGACTTCTCCTCAGGCTTCCTTTTGACAGTTCTTAGGACCTATGCTTTTTTTGAGCAAAGAAGCTCCAGAAGAATTCGGTCCCACAACAGGTCTGGTTCCTGCTGGGAACCCTCCTGGACACACACACACACACACACACACACACACACACACACACACACACCCTTGTCTTTTGTCTTGAAAGTTTATAGAAAAATGTGTACTTTCTCCAGCGAGGTGTGGTGACATGCCTGAGTCCCAGCACTCGGAAAATTGACGTAGGAGAGAAAACCTGTCTCAAAGAGCCTAAACGCATAAGAATTAATCATTTTCTGGGCACGGATGTGTAATGCTTTTAATTCCAGTACCTGGGAGGCAGAGACAGGTGGATTTCTGTGAGCCCACATAGTGAGCAGACTGGCCAGGGATACATAGTGAGACTCTGTCTCAAAAAATATAAAATAACATAAACTACAGATGCAATCCAATCATGTCTATCACAAACTGAATCTTAACTCTTAAAAAAAAAAAGGTCATTTGTGCTGTATTAAAAGATGATATGGGAGTTGCCCTTTGAAGTTTAAGGAAAGAGATAAAATTTCTCATTAGGTATATTTCAGTTCAGGTAAATCCTACCTCTGAGATCTCTCACGTGACATTCTTCCTGAGTCCAAACTCCCATATCTACTGTACTAGTTAGGGTTACTGTAGCTGTGATGGAACACCAATGGACAAAGCAACTTAGGAGAAACATTTATTTCATCTTACACTTCAGGTGACAATCCATCTCTGAAGGAAGCCAGAGCAGGAGCCTGGAAGCAGGCATTGATGCAGACGCCATGCTGGGCTATTGCTTACTGGCTTGCTCCTCTAGGCTTGCTCAGCCTGCTTTCTTTTAGAATCCAAGACCACCAGCCCAGGGATGGAGCCACCCACAATGGGCTGAAACATTCCCCATCAGTCATTAATTTAGATAATGCCTTATAGACAGATCTTATGGAGGTATTCTCTTAATCAAATTTCTCTGATTTCAGATAACACTAGCTTGTGTCCAGTTGACATAAAACTACCCAGTACGTCTACAGAATTGGCACATTCCATTTGTATTCTGCATGGTATAAAGTACTATGGTGGATTAGCTCAGAGATTGGGAGGCTCTTGGTCTCAGTGAGACTGGTTGGACAATGATCACAGGAACATGGCAGAGGATGATGTGGCAGTCTCTGCCTTCTATCCTTCCTGTGCCTCTCTGTTTTCAAACTTTGGCTTTTATCTGGAAAACTCATTCCGTTCCCATCTTAACTCAGAGGTCTACACCTGCTATACCCTTGGCCTTGGATGTTCAGCCTGCTACCTTCATCAGTGTTAATTCCTAACCCCCTCTCATCCAGTGCATCAATTTGTTGTGCAAAGTTCACCAACCCCTAGGCTGGGTTCTTCACTGTAAAAGTGCACATCAGCTTGTAACGATAATACAATTTATTTAGCAATGTCTTGTTCCTTTGCTCAACTTAAATTTCAGGTGGGGAGTGTAGTGGATTTGTGATGTTATATTGTAGATAATTGTCACCTACTGGTTTAATAAAAGAATGCTTATTGGCCAAAGGCAGACAGGAAGTGTGGGCAGGGCTAAGAAAACTCCAGGAACAGGAGAAGTGCCATAGAGAAGCCAGAAGATTCAGAAGATGCAGAGGACAACTATGCTGCTCTGAGAAAAGGAACTGAGCTGCGTGGCTGAACAGGATTAGAATCATGGGTAGATTAAGAGCAAGAGCTAGCAAGTTATATGCCTGTGCCCCAGGTCAATCAGTGTACAATTAATGTAAGCATCTATGTGTCTCTGTGGAACTGTGGGTCTATGAGTCTATGGGTCTGTGGATCCAAACTTTGAGGCTAAGCCAGAAAGTCCCCGCCAGAAACCTAAGACAACAGGGGAGGAGCTGTGCAACTTTTAACCAACCCTATTTTCCTGGGTGTAGCTAGTGATCGGTTCATAATCAAACATGTTTGACGGATGAACGATTTAGCCAATGAAAGCAGATGTTTCTGCGGAATCCCAGAAGATGGAACTATTAACTTATCCTATGGGGGGATTCTCAGGAGGAGGGGACATGTAATCCAGTTTTGCAGCCCAAGAAGATTTCAGGACCACTGAGACTCATACAAAAGTGACAGGTGAAGGTGACCTTCAGATAACACTCATCTGTTCTGTGGGCTGCAGACCCCACAGAGGAGGCTGAAGGAAGCAACGTTTAAGGCTGCTCTCTGAAACGTGATTTTTTAATATTACAAATCAGGCAGGTGATGAGAATCACTAAAAACTTCAGATAAAAGTCAGGGGCCCAGGGTTACCAGAACTACATCTGGGGTAATGCTGTTGGCAATAAGTGGGCTGTGGGTGAGATGAGAGTCCCCAGAACAGGTGATCAGTTAGAGAAGAGAGTCCAGGCAGTGGAAGAGGATGCAAATGACAGGGGAACCTTCCTGGGCAATGGCTTTGTGCAGTGGGGAGGGAAAGGGCAGATGGAGGCAGCACAGACGGTCCCTTTTAGTGAATTGAACTTTATCGTAAACCCAAGTAAGAACCCTGTTCACATTGTGAGACAGTATTTAGGCTGGATTCAATCCTAGAACAGGAATTAGAGTGCTCATGGTTTGTTTTGGAGGTAATCCAAGAAGCGTTGGTTATAAATTAGGAAAGTAAAACAGTAAAATTATAGAAGCCAATCCAGGATGCCTTTAAGAGCAGTGAGTGGGTTAAAACCATAGGAGACCTTTAGGATACCCTGTAGATGAAATAAATCCCAGAGTGGTTTCATCCAAGAAGCATGAAATTGTTATTAACTCATTAAACTCTATGTATGACTGGCCAAGAACTGCTCCTGGAAGTGTTTGCTCTACCTACCCTAGGAATCTAGGCTGAGAATGCCCAGGCTTTGAACTTCAGCTGCTCTCCACGGACAGCTGTCACTTTGGACATGGAATGGAAGGAGCAGAGGTGGCTTCAGTGTTAATAACCTTGCGATATACGGTGTTGTGTTGGATGTCTACTGCTCTAGACATTGCATAGTGTAATTTGATCCTTGGAATAGAGAATGAGGTAAGAATGACCATTGCCACCTTACAGAAAGGAAATCGAGTCTCAGGTGACTCAGTTATTTGGGTTAAGATAGAAAACTGACCCCAGGTTCTTGCTCTTACCATCTCCACATATGTGTTTGTTGAACTGTGTCACATTGGTGATGCCCTGATTAACATTACTCAATGGAATTTTTAAATGTGTCTGCTCTTTCCTTGGACTTCTAATATCGCCATAGGACCAAGGCCCTTCATGTTGTTTCTAAGCGTTTTTCTTTGGCACAAGGGAAGTAAATCTACACTGTATTTCACACACTGCATATTTAGGAGATAGTGTTTGTCTTATATAGTGTGCTAAATGGAAGATAATTATTCCCTACAAGTGAGTCTTCTGGCTGTTAAAAAACTCCAGATTGTAACTGTAGACAGCTGATGATCACAACAACCCAGAAGGGACACACCACACTTTGAGCTACTTGGAGAAGAATGCTGTCCTTTGAGTACTATATAACATTGTAAGTAAGCATTTGTAATGCGGTTTCTCTCTAGTAGAATGTGTCAAGAGCTGTGTGTGTATACTCCACATAAACAGTAAGTCTGCTTTTATTTGTTGTAAGTGGGTTATTCCAGGCACTCTCTTGGTGCTTCCCTTGCTAAGGTAATGAAGGACAATGTCAAACATTATACCACTGCTGGGATAGGGGAATATTGCAGCTCAGCCCTGAACTGTAAATGGCTCTAGGAAATGAGCACTGTGCAAGTGTTCCTGAGTGGGTGTGCATATGAGTGCATGCATGCCTGCCTGAGTGCATGCGGTGGAAGGAGATAGAAAGAGAGAGGGAGGGGAGGAGGGATGGAGTGAGTTAATTTAGAGAGAAACAGGGCATTAGGTGAAGTCTAACAGTCTAGTCCAATTGATGTACATTGATTTAGGATGGCCTTTCCGGAAGCAAACTTTTCTCAATTCAGAAAGTAAAAAGTAGGAAGTAATATTAAAAGAATATTAGTATTAGTTTATGAATGACTATATAAATAATTTGAAAGGGCTCAACAAGTTTCTAGAGAAACACACCCCTTGTATGTTGATCAGTGTGTCCAGACACACTCTTTAATCGGGTTTATTCCACTGTGTCATCTTCACTCCCTTTAGAATAATTTGTTATGCATGAATCACAATAGTTACTCTTCAGAATAATCTTGGTCCTTAGGAGCTAGGACTATCCCTAAGGAGAGATTTGCAGAAAAAGCTGAAGAGCTTTCCCAAGACCACCTACTTGGTGTGGCCGACTTGGGCTTTGAAATGGGAGCCATTTCACTTTGAAACATAAAATCTTTACCATTATTTGATAATGTATATGGTTTTATATATTGTTCTGTCTAAGTTTTTGAAGATTTATTTGTTTTATATGCACATGTGGGTGTACCTGAGATTATGTGTGCATCACCTGCACATATAGAAGCCCGTGGAGGTCAGCAGAGGGCATCAGATTCCCTAGATCTGGAGTAACGGGAAATTGTGAGCTACTGTGTGGGTTCTGGGACTTGAACCCTGGTTCTATACAAGAGGAATAAGCATACTCTTGTATAGAACCCACTGAAGCATCTCTCCAGCCCCTATATATATTTATTATTAAGGATACTCCTTACCTCCAATGGGTCATAATCTGGTCTAGTGTAGTCACATGCTCTTGCAAAGGAGGTTGGGGGATGTAGTGTTCCATCAGCGAAGTGACAAAATCCCAAAAGAAAGTTGAAGTTCTGTTATTAGTGATAATGGGAGAGATGATGTTGGCAGTAATAGCAGGTCTCTCCTCAAATGGCACATGGGATGGAGGATGGGCTATATGGGGAATGAGGGAAATTCCTAGGTTCCTTCATTGAAGAACATCACTTAAATACCTCTGGCCTCTGAAACATGAAGCTATTTCTCCCCAAATTCTTCCAAACATACTCTTTACTTAAAAAAAAAATTTATTATATCATTTACTTGTGTGTGTGTGCGCATGCTCATACATGGCCATGTGCATGTATCTGTCCACAGAGGCCAGGAGAGGGTGTAAAAATCTTCTGGAGTTAAAGTTCCAGTGGCTTCTGAGCTGCCTGAGGTGGGTGCTGGGAACTGAACTCTGGTCTCCCAACAGAGCAGCAAACACCTTTACCTGCTAAGCCATCTCTCCAGCCCCAATTTTGTCCTATTTCATGTTTTTAATCTCCATAGTATTCTATTGCAGTTTAATGATGGAAATTAATAAGAAAAACACATTCATTTTATATAACTCAGAGGTCCCAGCCCTAAGAAGAGTGTTTCAGGTCTATATTTGCCAGACCATGAACGATTAAAATTGGGACAGTTTTTACCTGCTCTTTCCCTTTTGTTCACAAGCAGCTATTGTCTATGGAGAGATGATTTTTATCGATTGTTTTGTATCCTTTGGTAAACATGGCTGGCCAAGTGTGGAGGAGAATGCACCACATAGGACCAGGTGTGGAAATTTAAATGAAGCAGTTTATGCTTTTGAAATCTCATTCATGCTTCAAGACGATTTCTGAGTGATTTCTTTTATTTCCCTCCTGCATATTTTGAAGGTTTCCCCCTCATGCAAGGCTGTGTGATTTCTTCTATGAATTATCACACAATAATACTGTCTGCTCCTTCCAAATGCTGCGTAGAGATGTGTTTCCCCAAAGCACTTTGATATAGATCATCATGAATAATGATAACTGAACAGGGATGTAAAATCCAGGTTTGGAAGCAAATAAAACCTTAACTCCACAGATATGGTTCAGTAGAACCAGATCTGGGGAGGATTCTTCCCGGCATCCTCCTTCCCTCCCTCCCTCCCTCCCTCCCTCCCTCCCTCCCTCCCTCCCTCCCTCCCTCCCTCCCTCCCCCCTCCTTTTCTCCCTCCCTCCTCCCTCCCTCCCTCCCTCCCTCCCTCTCTCCCTCCCTCCTCCCTCCCTCCCTTTTTCCCTCCCTCCTTCCTCCCTGTCTTTCTTTCCTCCTCTCTCTCCTTAGATATTACACTACACACCAGGATGAACTAGCCCTGCAGCTACCTTGGCTCTCTTATTTCCCTGACATGTCTGGATTGAGCTGAGCCAGTGATTTTTTTTTTTTTTTTTTCTTTACAGAGTGCTGTTTCTGTTATTATTTTATTGGCCGCTATCCAGTTTGTTAGGTTTTTTTTTTTTTTCTCAGAGTCATGACCGTGTGAAGCTGTAAGATCTGGATGCACCTGAGAATGTAAGGAGAGCACACTTGGCCTTTTCTTTTCTGAGGTTAAATGGCTTAATTTTCAGAAGATGGGAAACATTTTTCAGGGACAGGGATCCCACCCATAGCCTTTTAGCAAGTACTTCCTCTTCACTGAACTTACATAAAGTAAGTGGGCAAGAAATACTATTCAAGCATCTGTCATTTATCCATCTCCCAGTCTGGCTATCAAGTCTCTAAATTTTTAGAATGTACTGTGCACAGCAGCTGTGTAACCATGACTGAATTCTTTAACATTTCATAAAAAAAAAATTGGGGAGGGGGCTTATATATTTTATTTTTATGTAAGGGTGTTTGCCTTACATATGTATGTATGTGCACCATGTGCATATTTCATATCAACAGAGGTTAGAAAATAGCATCGGATCCCCTGGAACTGGAGTTATAGAGGATTCTGAACCACAATGTAGATTCTGGGAATGGAACAAAGGTCCTCTGAGCACTCTGTAAATGCTCCTAACAATTAAATCATATCTATGGACACTTCAATCTTCCTTTTAAAAAAAATCTATTTGTGTGTGTGAGGGAGGGTGTGTGTGCATGTTTACATGCAGGTGCATGTGTGTGCATGTGGAGGTCAGAGGTCAATGTGTGATGTCTTCCTCACTCAGTGTTTTTATTTTTAGATAATGTCACTCACTGAACTTGGACCTAGAACTTAACCAATAAACTCCAGGTATCTGTCTGTCTTCTTCCAAAGTGCTGGAGATACAGATACAGGTACCTCAGTTCTGTTGTTATGAACTGTTGCCAGCTCTCCAGTGCAAGATTCTTAATCTGTATTGTTTCATTTCCTAATTTGTAAATATGAATATTGGTCACTTACTTTGATCCCAGACACTGTCCACATCCCAGTGTCTCTAAATCCTAACTGTGTGAATTTTAGGCTCTGAGATGTTAAGACAGTTTGCACATAAAATGAGAATCAGATAGCTAATTTGCAGGCATATAAAAAAAAAAACTGCATGGGATATGACAAACCTCAAGTATCATTTCTCACACACAGTAGCTGATAAAGGCATAATAACTACCATTCTACTTCCTTTGTGAAGAGGGCTCATATCTTCCAAGTGGACAATGGACATATAAACCACATGCCGCAGCGCTCCAAGGATGCAGGGCCAAGATAAACAGAGGGAAAGCTCCTAGGTCCTAGGATCAGGCTGTGCATTCCAGACGTGGTTTCATTCATCTCTTCCTAGCTGTATAACCACTGCTGCTGAAGTTCCTTATGCTTTCTTTTTTTATTGTTTAATTTGCAAAATTGATCATGCTGTCTTCCCAGATTTGTGGGGAAATTTAAAGGAGGCAATCCAAATCGATGTCTGTGCTTGGGAAAAAAAAATGCCTTGCTTGAGACTTTCTTTATTATGTCACTTAGTATTTTAACCACTGTTTAAATAGGAAAGGTTAGGGCTCCAAATTAGCCATTTGTGAAGTCCACTGAGTGGAACATTGGCCTCATGGGATACTGATGGATGCAGGGTTAAAGGGGGTTCTATAGTCAAATTAACTGGTGACGCAAGGATCAAGTGCAGTTAGGAAGCTTTCTTTAATGCAGATTTAGAGCTTAGTGCAACATGGTTCTCGAACTTCCAAATGGGACCTTGGAGTACAACTTCATGCAAACATATTTGACTTCTAGGCCTACCTACTCCAGTGGAGTACACAAGGGTGGTAATCTCAGGGTGTCATGTAGGGAATGTTGCTGTGGGTAAATCAATCCATAATTACTTCTGAGTATTTGCCCAGCATCAAGGCACCATGGAAGGGCAACTAGAGAATGTCATGACCTTGCCCTCAAATTTCTGAAAGGCTTATTAAGAGAAAGCAGAGCCAAGGAGTTCTGGGAATACTTCCCTCTAAATCTGGAACCAGGACGTTTATTAGTTAGATAAAACAGCTCGTGTGTGGGGAGCAAAAGGGAGTGGAAGGGACCAAGATAAACAGGAGAGCATTATGAAGGGGAACTATCAACTCAACCGTGACTCGTTGTGTTAGCTGACTTTTCTGTTGCTTGACAGATACCAAGGAGAAAATATTTTGGAGGAAGGAACTTGTTATGACTCATGGTTTCAGAGTTTTAACCTACTGTTTGCTGCCTCCTTGGTTTCTGAGCTGTGAACAGACAGAATATCTTTGTGGAAAAGAGATGATCAGCATCGTGGTGACCTGGAAGTAGAGCAGGAAAGGACAAGTTACTTTTCAGTAACACATTCCTGGTATCCCACTTACTTACTCCAGCAAAGCCCTACCTCCTAAAACATTTCCCTGTCTCCCCAAATAGCACTGCCAGCTGGGGACAAAGCCTTCAACTCATGAGCCTGTGGGGACATTTCATATTCAAACTCTAACAGCCATGATTGTCAGGTAAGGATGTGCGTTCAGGATTGCCAGATCTTTAAGATATTCACAAGAATCGAGTAGTCTGGATTTTTTTAATGCAAAATATACCAAATTTATAAAATCCTTATGAATATAACATTGGATGAACACAATGTATCTGTGAGCCAAATTTAGCCCACGTGGCTTTACTTTGCAATCTTTGGTCTTTGCCAATCTTTCTTAGGTGGGGTAAATTTGTTCCTTGGGTTATTTGCCAATGCCTGGGCACTTTTTTTTGACACAACTGGCATTATAAGCAACCAAGGGGTAGAGGCTGCTAAATACCCTTGCCAGCAGAAAATAATTAGTACATCTGTGATGTTAAAGAGCTCACTCTAAGCCACAGGTCCTCAGATGTTGGGAATGTGAGGCTGTGATTGTGTCCTGACTTTGGAAATGTCCTTGTTCTGTTTGGTAAAAGAGGATACTTGGATTAATTGATGCTCCAGGGACTTTCCACCTAGGGCCCAGGGTCAGGGTCATATCAGTCCTCATACTGCCAGTGACCTGGTACAAAGGCTCTCTGCAGAAATACCACTGATGGGAAATGATAGCCACGGAAGAGACAGCATGGCTTCAAGTGTTCCCAACCTGGAATATTGTTTGTCCTTTGGTTGAGTTCCAAAATCCCTTTCACTTCTATCTCACTCAAGATGCTTAAGAATTTGTAGCTGATGTTGCAAAGCTCCTAAATCATCCTGCGCAATTTTGTTTTTAGAGAGTGTTCGTATTTTCAGAGAGTAAGAGAAATCAAGGGACATACTCTAATTTAATAGACTATTGCTCTTCTGAACAGAGACAGCCTTTCAGATACAAACTTGGAGTCTTATCATTGTGTGTGCCCATGTATTTCCTTGGCCTTCAGAAGCAACGTTATTATTTTATCTTCAAGATTTAATTCAATTTTGCCGGTGGGGGTAGTGAAGCAGGCTGTTGGATGAGGTACATGGAGGAAGGGTGGGTGATACCTAGGCTAGGATCAGCACTAATGGAGAGAGGCATGTGATGGAGTTAGCAAGCTTTTGTGCTTACACATAGCTCACTGATGAGCATGCCCATCTCCAGGCAGCCTGGGTGACTCTGGCTGTTGTCTTACTTTGGGCTTATAGAACAACATAAACTGAGTGGGCTTATTTTATAAATAAGAAAGATCGTGGTTCTGCAGGCTGGAAGATGAAGGTGGCAGCAGATTGGATGTTTGTTGAAGGCCCCTTCTGAGTCATAGGAGGGTCCTTCTAGCCTCATCATTCTGTGGTAGAAGGATAAAGGGGTTGGTCTATTGTGTATGTCACTTATAAGGGTACTGAATTAATTTAATCTGTATTGATCTAATAAAACGTTCCCACCAGAACTAATTCAGTGGAGGGCAAGGTTTATTTGGCTTCCAATTCCAGGTCACAGTCCATCACAGAGGAGAGATAGAGGCATGAACTCAACTAGTTACATCACAACCACAGTAAAGATTGAATAAAGTGAACACATACTTGCTTTCCAGCTGTTTATGCTAAACCGGCTCTCTTCCCTACTATACAGTTTAAGGGCCAGTGCACAATGAAATGGTGATGCTGATATCCAGGGTGAATCTTCCCACTTCAAATAATGATCAAGACAACCCATCAAAGACATGCCCACTGATCAACCTCATCTAGACAGTTCCTCAAATGAGGATCTTCTAAGGGATGCTCTTTCAGGATTTCTGGATATTGACCCTACCATGCTTCCAGGAATAGATATGGCTTTAGTAATACAGAGTTTCCGTTAGAGTCCTAGGAGCTGTTTGTCCATTTCATTTTACTTAACAGCAGTGTGCAGATCGCTATGACCAGCTCTCCCGGAGAGGTAGTATAAACCTGAGGATTCAAGAGTTGTGACAAAGCAAACCCCTGCCCTGGATAAAAAATTCCATTTGCTCCTGTCCCTGTTAGGTGCCCTGGGGCCCAGAGTTAGTGCATCAAATATTCTATACCTTCTCTCTTTGAGTAGCGCTTGCTCTTCTGGGAGCTTCCCAAACCTTTCACTTGTCAGGTTAGGAAGTCAGTCTACCAGTAGGAAGTGAGCAGATACAGGTAGATGGCAGCTCCACATGCAGTCTTGGTGAGTCTGTAGGCCTTGCAGAGTGTGGAGGTCATGAGCAATGTTGACTGATGGGCAGCTGTCTCAGCTCAGGTTTCTCTTAAATCAGACACTGAGACTAACACTGGAGGTCAAGTTGACCAGGAGTGGATCCCAAGATGCATTGGGAATAGAATGGAAAAGTCAGGTCCGGAATGAAAGAGAACAGGGGGCAGGTGCACTTTCAAACAAGTGTGTGGCTGCTTCTTGACTCTACTAGAGATCCGCAGAAGGTAGTGGGGATAATGCTCTTTGAACTCTCCAAAATGGCCACTAGTAAAAGTGGGACCTTTATGATTTCCTTCACAGTGGTCCTTAACCTTCCTAATGCTGCAACCCAGTTCCTCATCTTGTGGTGACCCCCAATCATACAATTATTTTCCTTGCTACTTCAAAACTGTAATTTTGTGACTATTATGAATCATAATGTAAATATCTGATATACAACCCCTATGGATCGGTCATGACCCGCAGGTTGAGAACCATGGCTCTACCAGGTGTTCAGCTCTGAAGAGAAGAGTAGTTTTCAGGACTCTAGTCTTGTGTTCCTTGTAGAACAAACAGATTTCTATCACCAGAGTCCTCAGGCAGATAGTAACAGGTGTTCAAAGCCAGCGGCTCCAGGAGTTCTGTGAGTGCAGAGGAATACAGGCTGGGATGGAACGGCACTTGCTGGAGTGTGTTGATTTAATCTGCTATTATCACAGTAGCACTTGTACAGACACAAGCCAACTGTAATATTCTTATGCTTATAGTGCTTAACAGATTGTGCTAAGATGCAAAACATGCTTGGATATTACATTTTCAAAGCAATAAAAACACAGCGCAAGTCAAAATAACGATACCTTGATGTAATGCGTAGTATACTTTGGTCAAACAAGATGAAGATTTACAGTGCAAATATGCTGACTACCAAGAGGAAAATTATTCTGAAATCCATGTGGTTAGATCTTGTGTAACTACACCTCTCTGCTGTGAACAAAAGCTATTCTATAGCTATAAAGTTTTCAAGTTTTTACTGAACCCAAGAGTACCATTTTTTAACTTTTTTTTATTCTCTCATGCAATACATCCCAACAACAGCCACTCTTCCCAGTCACTTCCATCCACCAAACATGGTATAACAAGATGCAATAAGACTAGGCACAAACCCTCATATCAAGGCTGCATGAGGCAACTCAGTAGGAGGACAAGGGTCCTGAGAGTAAAAGAGTCAGAAACTCCCCTACTCTCACATTAGAAGTCCCACAAAACTCCGGGCTAAACAACCACAGCATATGTACAGAGGACCTAGCACAGACATGTGCAGGCTCTGTGATTGCCACTTCTGTCTTTATGGGCGCCTATGAGTCCAGCTCAGTTGATTTTGTGGGCCTTGTTTCCTAGAGACCTAGAGACCTGATAGTCCTTCCTCCTTCTCTTCAGAGAGGTTCCCAGAGCTCTGCCTAATATCTGGATGTGGGTCTCTGCATCTGCTTCCCACAGCTGCTGGAAGAAGCCTCTCTTATGATGACAGGGCTAGTCTCTTATCTGTGAGTATAATGGAATAGCTTAACTTTTAATTTTAATGAGGCTTTTAATTTAAACTGGTTGACTTAACACATTAAGGAGAAGGATCTATGAAAAAGGTGGGGACCACTGTGATAACTCAGCAGGAAAAAGCTAGGCCTGATAACTTCAGTTTAATCCCCAGGACCAGCAAGGGGAGAAGCAACACCCTTTGGTTGTCCTCTGACTTCCACACCTGTGTGGTGATGGCATGTTCACATGCAATCGTACACATGCAAAATAAATTTTAAAATGAAGGGAGAGATAAGGACCTAGTTTTCCTTCTGCAACTATCTTGTTTGGGCAGGAGTATTTATTGAAGATGCTGTTTTTTTCTTCAATACATATTGAAGAAATTGTATTGACAAGGATGCTGGTCTCCTTGTCAAAAAGCATGTAATTGTAGTATGTGTGTAGGCTTGTATAGAGAAAAGATAAAGGAGAGATAAATATGGTGGCCCATGTCTAGAATCTTAATACATTTGTGGTGGAGATAGAAGCCTTTGAAATTTGAGGCCAGCCTGGGCTACCAAACAAAAGAATTAAATTAAAGAATAAATTCATTCTATTGAAACAAATGATGTTGGGAAGCTCACAGAATTCTGGGGATTGCTGGGACTCCAGAAAATTTGAAGAAATGACATGGGTTTTAAACTAAAAGGACTGGGGGTTTACTATGATTCGCACATGGTTTGGGTATGTTCCCCCAAAGCTTGTCGTGTGGGGCTCGTGGGCCCCAGTGTGCTCATGTCTTGAGGTCTTGGAGCTTCTTAGGGGCAGGGATACTGAGCAACAACGAGATGGTGAGGCAAAGCCTCGTCAAGAGTCAATACTGGTCTCTTGGGAACTAGTTCTTCCAAGAGACCACTGTTGTTCATCTGTTTCTTCAGAATCTCTTTTTCTACTTCTGTTGCGATGTGACACAACCAAGGGGTCCTCAGTCGGAAATAGAAAATCACAAGGTCCCAGGTAAATTTATCAGTCCAACCTTTCTCTAATTATAGGAGAAGTTTTCCCACAAGAATACTATTAGAAACAGATGGGTTGTAAAGTCTGTTTGAGATTCTTCCCATCTGCATTTTGGACTTCTGAGTCTGACGGATTTCATAGTGAGGCATATGCTCGGAACTGTACGTCTTTTTCAGTCATACATGCGCAAGTGAGTCCATCCCTGTTCAAGTCTGGTATCTTTCGCTGTCATCAACACCAGGACCAGAAGCCGCTTGGGGAAGCAAAGGGCTTATTTAGCTTTATAGCTTAAAAACCATCATTGAAAGAAGCCAAGGTGGGAGTTTAGAATAGAAATCCTGGAGGAATGCTGCATACTGACTTGTCCCCTCTGGCTTGCTAGGCTAAGTATTTTTATATAGGCCAGGCCTGTCAGTAAGGATGGGAACTATCTGCAGTAAGCTGGACCTTCCTAAATAAATTAGCAATGAAGAAATGCATAACAAACATGGCCACAGGACAACTTGATGTTGGTACGTCTCCAGTTAGGCTTCCTCTTCCCAGGTGTATCAAGCTGATAACCAAGATTGAATATCACAATCTGAATACCTGGCAAAGGCCTAGGACACACATCAAAACAGGGCAGCTGCTTAAGACTGTCCTGTGCATGAGGCACCAGAAAAGAGTGCACTCAAATACATGAAAATTTTAAGTGTTGACTTTTTCTTTTTTTTTTTTTTGCTGTTAAGCTTGAAGGTGGGGGGAGTGGTATTTGGTATGGCTATGTGTGTTGATTAGGAATCCACAAAATAATAACATATTTTTGGGGGGTGTCAAGTGGTAGAAACATTTTGGAAAAGGAATTTGGACAAATGAAGCCAAAGCCTGAAAAAGACAGAATTTTGTCACAGTAATGAGAAAGTTATTTATTCGGAGGAGATAATTAAAGGTGTGCTCCACATTTCAGCTCCAAGTACCCTCTTTGCAGTATTAATTAAAATACGCTGAACCACATACTCAGAATAGGAGCTTTGGTTTTGTGTATGTCCATACATTTCAAAACCACAGGACTTTCAAAAACATTATTAGTGGAAGAAGACACACACATACACACACACACACAAACATGCCCTTAATAATAAGTTCCTCTCTATAATAGGCCATGCATACAGATGTGCTTAGTATGCAGACAATTTAAAAAAAAATCAAGATATTCGTGCTACTTATTTACAGCTATTTTTTTTTATGATCCTAGTTTATTTTCTACATGCTTTTTTGTGTGTTTCAATTTTTCTACAATTTAAATATATTTTCAAATAATCACATTTTAAGGAAAAAATGTCTCTGCATCATTCTTCTTGTTTTAGATATGTTGATAAAAATAGGTGGTATTTAAAAATTAATACTTATTTGTATGTAGAGTATATGTATTTGTACTTTATGTGTATATGGTATGTATGTGGAGATATATATATATATATATATATATATATATATATATATATATATATATATATATGACATAGTGTGTGTCTGGAGATCAGAGGGCAGCTTACAATAATTGAACTTAGATCATCAGGCATGTTGCAAGGGCCTTTACCTGCTTGGCCATCTTGCTGTCCCCCAAGTGATTTTTAGTAAATAAGCAAGTAGTTATAACATGTGAAATGTTTTATATGCAGTGTTTGTCAAGTGACACTGTCTTGTCTTATATAGTATATAATACTTCATATTGATATAGTTTCTGTTTGTAATAGACTGAGCAGATGAAAGCTTGTATACTTCTAGACAATACAGAACTTGAGTTCAACCCAGCTCAGCCTGATTCGAAGGTCATCTGATTGCCATCATACCAGCAGACACTTAGGCTCTGAGAGAGATTCAAGATGACTCTCCTGACCTTGCTTTTCATTCACCAGACTTCTCTCTTCCAATTGGCTTTTAGAAGCCAATAGCTTCCCCACTACCACCCTACCACCCCCACAGAGGGCAGAGGCATAAGAGTTTAGTCTTCCTGACTTGAAGTACTAACAACACAAGGGCTGAGATTATTTCTACCTTGTCCTTCGTCCTTAAATAACGCTATTATAAAAATAGATAATAATAGTGTCTTACCAATAGGATACAATGTGGAGAAAAAGCCAAACTCTCTTGAATAGCATGGTGTGGAGAAGGGGCTTTACCTAGGCAGGTTGGAAGTCAGGACCCAAGGCAAACTTATGTCTCTATTTTAGTGGGCTCACCCCATCTAGGTGAAATAAATGGACAAGTGAGTGAACAGTTGATTCCCTCTTTTCCTTTCAGATAGAGGGTCCAAAGAGTTAAAGATACCAGGAGCTAAAAAAGGAGGGACTAGAGAGGACTTGTAAAGGAGAAAGTATTATTATTATTTACTTCATAATAGATAGTGATAGGTCATGACCTAAATGATTCAGATGGAAGGTTCTATTTTGCCATAGAATTGCTGCCAAAATGAAGAAAAGGGAGTGTGATGGTTAGCTTAGTCCTAGAATCACCTGGGAGGGAATTTTTAATGAGGAATTGAGAATTCCTGCCTGCGGGCATGTCTATGGAGGATTTTATGAATTAAGCAAATTGACATAGGAAGATCCAGTCCACTGTGGGGCAGCATCATTCCCTGGGCAGGAGGTCCTGAACTGTGCAAGAAAGGAGAAACTGAACTGAGTGGAGCCGAGCAACTGAGCATGCATGCTTGCATTTCCCTCTGCTCTTGACTTTGGGTTCATGTACTGTGGCCAGCTGTTTGACCTTCTGCCTTGACTTCCCACAATGGGGTGAAAACCAGAATTGCAAGCTTCTCCTTCACAGTGCCTTTAGTCAGAAAAATTTTATCACAGCAACAGAAATAGAACTAGAACAAGGGACCATTAGCCCTGAGTGTAGCACAAGCTGCAAGATACATTTTGACTCAAAATATAAAGCAGTTTAATACATGTCAAATCATCTCACCTTGACCCTGTGTGAGGAAAGTGATATTAAGCTGACAATTATACCACTCTTCTCTTCTTGTCGGTGACAATTTAATGTTATTTTTAATGTGTGGAGCACTAATGGGCTCCCAGAAGATCAAACTATACAAAGGGTATACTAGATGAGTGTTCTCCCTTCTCTGCATCTTCCACCCCCTTCTTCCCACTCACCCTTTGTGAACAACCAGCTTTATTGCGTTATGTCTTTCTTTTGTGTTTCTTTCGAAAAGACTAGCACATGTGTAGATGAATTTTCTTTATTCTCTTCTACCGTAAAAGGTAGCATTCTGCGCCTACCTTTTTTTTGTGCTTTGCTTTTTCATACAATAATATCTGCTGGAAAGTGTTCCATAATCTCTGCACAAATATTTTTTTTAATTTATTTTATTTCTTTTGTAGCCGCCTGGTAACACAAATGTGCACATGCCACAGTTTATTCTGCCTTAGTCATTAACTCCTGACAACTAATGCAATTATCATATTAAGGTAGAATAAATCACACCAGTGGGCTGTGAATTCATGATCATTGGCCTGGATACTTCCATTGTCATGAAAATGCTCCCAGGGGAAGGAAGGGCTCTGAGGTTGAAGAATAGACACAATCAGCACAGGGCAGGGCATTGAGAAAGGCTCCTGGGTTCTGTGAATGACAGGAGACCTAAGTTTGTTCTTAGTGTTCTGGGGGCTGATGGACTTCAGAAGGAAATGGCTGTGGGGGAAGCTCTTAGGAAAGTTGAGCTTATGCTCCACGACTCTCAGCCTTGGAAAATCCCTTGTGGGTGAACCAAGTATCTGAACATCAGAACTCCTCCTTCAAGGGCTTGTCAAAAACCAGAAGGATCCCAGATGAGTCTGAACTTTGTGGGGGGGGGGTCTCAGAGACTTTCAGAAGTATGAGGGAGGTTCACTATTGAATTTAATGTCGTTCTGATGGTGTAGGTAATCAACATAGACTTTCTATTTTTGTTTTGGAAGTGTGTATGTGTGTCTGTGTGTGTACATGCCACATGAGTGCAGGTGCCTATTGAGGCTAGAAGAGAGTGTTCTATCCCCTGTAGCTCCAGTTACAGAGGTTGTAAGCTATCTGACATGGGTGCTAGGTTCTGAACTCAGGTCCTGTACAAGAGCAGCAAGCTCTTAGCTGGTCAGCCATACTCCATCTCTTTATCTTATTTTTATTTTTATTTTTTGTAAAGTCATCCCTCAGTATCTGTATAGAACTGACTCTAAAATTTCCCTGGGCTACTAAAATTACTAGATGGTCAAGTTCTTCATTTAAAATGCTATAGTGTTTGTATATAACCTGGGTACATCTTCCCATTAGCTCCAGATTGTCTCTAGTACCTAATGCAATATAAATGTTATACAAGCAGCTGGACCATACTGTTCAGGAACCAGTGACAACAGAAGAATCTGCATGCATTGAATATGGATGTCATTTTTTTTTAAAGTTGTTTTTTTTATGTTTTTTTCTTTTTGTGGTTAGTTGAATTCACAGATGCTGCCCCTGAAGATGGTGTGGTGGGTGGGTTGTATTTTTGTTGTGTCCACTCTGTGGATGGTGGGAAGGTTAGATGTGGGAAGAAATGGAAGTGACATTTCTTGTCCCTGAGCATTAGAGTTACACTCATCTCTCCTTGCATGCTATCCTATTTAGTTTTTACAAAACTCCTGTCAGGAAGATTTTGTTCCAACTTGATAAGTGCAAGGTCCAGAGAGACTGACTCCCTTGCCTAAGATCACAAAGCAGCTCTATAGCAAACTGGAATATATACCTGGCTCCCAAATGCCTCCTCTAGATTTCTAAAGGGTAGCACTTTTCAGAAGTAATGAGACCTACAGTAAGTTCTTCAGATAGTTAACATGCTTACCTGGGGTATGCTTTGCTCCTTCTGTTCAGATTCAGGAAGTACAGGGAATTCAAAGTATAATCTGCCTTTGAACCTGTAAATACCAGGAATGTCTTTGAACAAGCAGATGAAGCCATGTCAGGCGTTTGTTTGGCATGTGCTCTAGTTTCCTTTTTGCCTCTGTGGTGAAAACACTCAATATAAACATCTCAGGGAGGAAGGGTGTTCTTGGCTGACAGTTCCAGGTCATAGCCCATCACTGAGGGAAGTCAGAACAGGAGGTCAAACAGGAATGTGGGGCAGAAATCACGGAGGGACATTGCTTGCTGGCTTGCTTGTGGCTAATTAGCTTTCTTACACAGCCCAAGAACACATGGTTGGTAACAGTGCAATCCATAGGAAGCTGTGCCCTTTTGTATCAACAATTAAGGCAATCCCCCACAGATGTGCCCATAGACCGACAAGAAAAAAGACAGTTGTTCCATGGAGACTCTTTTCCAGGTGACTCTAGGCTGTGACAGGATGACAGTTAATGCTAACTAGGACAGCATGGTTTATGATTCACACAATTCAATTTTACATCTTGGTTCACAGGGTAAATTTATTTCAAATACATAGAAATGAGATGAAAGAGTCAAGAAGAGCAGTAAAGTGAATTAATTAGATTGATGATCAAAGGGTCTTTTTACTACTGACTTTGACAATTAAAGGGAAAAAAAGAAAAAACAAAAAACCACCCTAACTCTCTCAGAGTGTTCAGAAGTCTTGAGCCCTAGCCCCGTTTTATCTTAGTTTGTTTCTAAAATGTGGTCCCAGTTCTCCTTTTTCTTGGCCATGTAAACCATTCAAGTGGTTTAAAAGGAATGACACCAACAGGCTCACATATTTGAATGCTTAGTCATGAAGGAGTGGCACTAGTTGACAGGGGTTAGGAGGTGTGGCCTTGTTGGGGTGAGTGTGACTTTGTTGAGGAAGTGTGTCACTCGGAGTGGACTTTGGGACTTCAAATGCTCAAGCCAGGCCCAATGTCTCTTCTGCTGTGGATCTGGATGTAGAACTCTCAGCCCCTTCTGGAGCAGCATGCGTGCCTGCACACGGCCATGCTTCCTGCCGTAATGATACCGGACTGAACCTGGAACTGTATGTCAGGCATATTTAAATGTTTCCTTTATAAGAGTTACCGTGGTCATAGTGTATCTTCACAACAATAGAAGATTGATGAAGACACCCTCACTATAGTTTGTTCCTCCTATCGGTAAAAAAAGAAATACGTCAAAGGTAGAGGTGGCATGTTGTGAAGAGCAAATAAAGAGCCTGCAGGGGACTTTCTCCTCCCATGAACCAAGTGACTTTCCAGCAGGTACAGTTTGATGCTGAGGTTTAGATATCACTGGCCCTCCCAGCTTTGTCCCCAGGTTGGTGGATGAGAAGAGATACAGAACCTTTGAGAGGTGGTATAAAAGTAGAACATCTTTAGGGCAACAAGAGATGTTTCCTTCCTTGGTCCAAAAGGACTAAGCTATTTTTCATGGGATCATGATTAGTTCTCTCTTATAAAATTCTGAGCTAGCCCAACCCAGTCTCTCTGGCTTCCAGTTTAAAGATGTGACTCGTCCCACACTGTCTCTCTTTGTCTGCCATAAGCCGAGGCAAAAGGAACCTGCGTTTACTGTTCAGACTTTCATCTTTAAAAACACATATCACTGGTTTTTCTTTCCAAGTAGCAGATATTAGTCTCTGCTAGGTAGCAGAAAAACACAGACAGCAATAGAGACAGGTGAAGGCATGGAGTCTACTGGAAGATAAATTTGCAAATTGCTTGGGGTTATGCACTACGATAAGGCAGATACAGGATTTAACTCAATCCACTCTCATTTTAAACTACGTGAGGACTAACTTTCTTCTAGTTCCCTTATGAATTTCTGGGAAGGGCAAATACAATAAATAGATACATATAGTATTTTGGTAATTAGAGAATACTCGCCTGATGTGAAGTTCTCTTCCAGAAATTGCAGGGCTGTGTCAGAAGAAGAAGGGGAAGCTGGACAGTGCAGATACAGGGACAGGTCCTGTCTTGATGGGGATTACTGACAATTCAATCATGGACTTTTTTGCATTCTAAAATATAAATATTAGGCTACTATATTTAATTTTCATTTCTGAGATTGGGAATATACATTTTGACTTTTGCATTCAAGGTAAGTCCCTATATCTCATGGTCCTAATCCATTCCTGACATCATTTACCTTGAAATAGGTTTCCAAAAGTATGGAACACAAACTTCTAAAAATGTCCATGATGCTTTAGACAATGCTTTGCCCTGACATTAGGTGACGCTTTGTCATCAAGATCTTTTCATTTGTCCTCTATACCTTCTGATAAGTAAAGGCTGAAGTGTCAAGTTGGCAGCGTTGAACAGGGAGAGATGAGGCTTCAGCCCTAGGTCTCTAGCAGGTTCTTGGGGGGGCATCTTTTATTTGTCCTCAACTCGCTTCTTCTTCTCATCCTGGTCAGTGAGCCCAGCAGGCCAATTTCTAGGGAAATCATTGGAATGGAACAATAGGCGCACTTATCTGCTAGTTTCAGCATTATCCAAATAGAAATGCCAACAGACAGTTGTAAGATCCAAGGAAGAGAGAGTTCAAGATGTCTGTTATCATTTCACAGCCTGTCTAGTTAGGGTCTAACTGGCTCCTGAGGAAGGCTACAATACCCAGAAGTCAGCTCTTCTCTCCTCATGTTCCTGTTTCTTGGTCCTCATCTCCTCGCACCCGGGTAGGTGTCGTCAGAAACGATTGAACACAGTTAACTTCAAATTTTAAATAACTTACTAGTCATTTTAATATAATTAGAATCTACATCGTATATGGAACGTAACTACAAGTAAAATTATTTTTTTTCTGAACTTCAACTAGACATCTGATATGTTCATCTGTTAAATAAATCTACCAAGCCTACCCTTGTAGATGGTTGCACTCACTATTGCCAGTCCCTTGTTAGGATAGCCTTGTTAATGGCTTCTTTATTGAACTTTACTTGACGTCCCCAGTTGAGAATGTTGTCTGGTTTTTGATTAATGGAACTCATACTAGTGGGCAGCAATAACTGTTAGATTTTTATGGTTCTCTTTCATTTCTCATTTTGTGCCTTGGTTTTCTTTTGTAGTGAAATATATTTTCATTAAAGAATAACTGTGTTTGTGGGGCTGGGGATGAAGTCCAATTGTTAGAGTACTTTTATGTAGCATGCACAAGGCACTGGATTTGATCCTTACTGCTGCATAACTGGGATGTAGTGGTGCACACTTGTAATCCCAGCACTCTGGAGGTAGAGGCAGGTGAATCAGTAGCTCAAGGTCATTCTCAGGTATATAGTGAGTTTGAGGCTATCCTGGAATACATGAGACTCTGTCTCAAAATAAGCCAAATTAAATAAAATAAGTAGCTTTGTTTTTTTTTAAAAAAATAATAGTTGGGGTGAGGCACATCTATGGTAAAGTTCACAGATACAAGCAGAGAATAGGTCCTGGTATTTGTCTAATTTCAGATCAAATCCAAGGTCCATCACATAAAACAGTCACAAACACTAAGAATAAATGAAAAGTCTTTGGAAGTATAGACTCTTGGCTTTTAGCAGTATCATACAGACAGACAGACAGACAGACAGACAGACACACCACACACACACACACACACCCCTCCTCATTCCAGAGCACAAAAGCAAATGTTAGAACTAAGATCAGAATATGAGAATTTAGCACTGAGCCCAGTGTTTCTCATGAGACCACAAGCTCTGGCATCTTGCCTACAAAGGCACTGCCATGCCAGCTCTGGCCCTACTCTGCCAAGAAGGCTGGCTGGTGAGAGTTGTCTGGTCCCATGATTGTGGTGTTTAAGCTTGGCAAAGTTGTTATTTCAAAGGGAGATATTGAAGACAAAAGTTTTTCCTTGGTGGGGGAAAAATGCTTACATATTGAGCAATGCAGGCTGTGAATATGTGTGGCTGCCATTGGTCAATAAGAAGCTGTTTTTCTACAATTGATGGTAAGAGTATACATTGGTGCAGCCACTGTGGAGATCAGTATGGCAGTTCCCAAGAGATCTAAAAGCAGAACTGCCATAGGATGCCGTTCTTAGGAATATACCTGATTCTTCTCTCAGCACTTCATAGAGATACTTCCATGTCTATGTTTATTGAGGTGATAGACATAACAGACACAGTAAGGACTGAGCCTAGATGCCCATCAACAGATGAAGAGATAAAGAAAATTATATACACAATGGAGTTTAATTCATCTCGTAAGAACTAAGAAATCATGTCAGTTGCAAGAAAATGTATGGAACTGGAGATCACAATGTTACATGAAACAAGCTCTACTCAGAAATCAAAGATTGAATGCTTTTTCTCAAGCAAAGGGACCATTAAGGCATGGAGGAAGGGTACATTTGAGTGAAGTAAAATGATAGACATGCACAAAAATATCAGGATGAGACCCACGGCTTTGTAAAGCAATTTTTAAAAATTAATTTAATAACATCCTTGAATTTATGAGGCTTAAAAAATGAAAAGAGAGACATAGTTTTATGAGTGATTAAGATAAATGGATAGATGGGTGGATGAATGAATGGATGTATGGAGAGAATAAATGAATTAAGGAAGGTATGGGTTGAGTCTCAATCTGGATATAGTGTATACTGTCTTCAATGTCCTAATCTTTCCCCACTAGCTGTGAAATAACTTGGGGTAACATCCACTTTCATGTCTTGGGACCAGCTTGAGAAATGCAGCTTGTCCTAAGCCCATCAGACTTCTGGAGTCCTAGTTAACTAATTTTTGTGGTGTGTGTGTGTATGTGTGTGTGTGTGTGTGTGTGTGTGTGTGTGTGTGTCTAGGTATGACTCAGCATGAGTGTGGTAGCATGTGTGGAAGTCAGGAGTCAACTTTGTTCTTTCCTACCTTTACAGAGGCCCCACGGGGTGTGTTAACACCACTTTTATTCACAGAACCATATTGCCACACTGTCTAATGCACACCATGAAGCCCACAGACAGTAATTAAGAATTAGCAAGAAGAAAGAGGGTTTCCTTTGCCCAGTAAAGGATAAGGGGTCACATTACTTAGATCACAATACTGCCACAGACAATCCTTCAACCTTACAACAATCCTAAGAAAGGAAAACTGTGCCTGGAATACTATTAGCTCTGCAGTCCAGTGAGCCTATCTTATTGACTCAGGAAGAAGATACTAGAATTGCGAAATTTAGCCAAAATAAATAGTATCAGGATCTTCAAGATGCTGTGGCTTAGAGAGGTTGAAAATGAGCCCAGAATCACATTGCAGCTTTGCACTGGTACTAAGACTGAGATCTGGTCCTGCAACCTTGGAGTCCAGGCTCTTAACGTCAGACCCCTTCTTGGCATAGTGCTTAAGAAATTCCCTCATAACAGAGGAAGTGATGTAGTATATGGTTCAGATTTATGTTCCCTCTTCTAACAGCTATGCCTCTCATGGAATTTCGTGTATTTCAAATCTTGAAACTTACGTTTCTGTTGAGTTAAAGTGTCAGAGAAGATTATGAGTTGAAAAAGGAGAAGGTAAGAGTGAACAGAAAAGGGATCCAGGTTGGTAAGATACAAGTTTATATCACCTTGGAGGCTGCATGACAGAAAGTGGACTGTGTGAGTAAAGGCTGGAGATGAGGACAGTGTAGGACATACACAGAGTAATCTAAATCTTCCGGTGGCTCCAGTTCGCTAGCAGTCTGCCCACTGTGTTCATCTTGGCCAGTTCATACTGACTCTCCTCACTGGAATTTGGATTCCTCATTCTGTTCTCACCTGTTACACAAATCTTCTGCTCTCTGGTCCTTAGGTCTCCATAAGCAAAAGGTTTTCTGGGAAATCTAGTTGCCTGGACAGAGACTCGAACTTTGCTAATCAAGCCTCCCTGATTTTCTATTTTCTTGCCAGGGAGGTTGTAGGAACAGGCTTCTAGAGCTTAGCACTGACATCCCAAGTGCCCTTGGTAGGAACATGCTCCTCCTTAAAGATGCCGCTCAGCTGGGTGACCAGATAGTCACATTGGTTTTGTTGGGAAGAAACAAGTTATTTGCTTCTGTGGTTTTGCTTTCTAACTTTTTTTTGGCACAATGTCCTATTGTGTTAGGCCTTTTTTTTTTTTTTTGACACAAAGATCATGGTTTTCATGAATAAAAAAACAGCTGAGGGTGTTGCATTTTTTCCAGCCTCATTGCAAAGTGAACTTTTAGAGAATAGTGAACAACTAAGTAAAGGATTGACATTTCTCCAGCTTACCTTTGGCTTCTGCACTTTTAGCCCTTAATATAACTATCAAGAGAGATGGGTGTTAGTAGCTGTTATTGATTTCCATAGAAAGTTGAGTAAATGGGTTAAATTTTGATTTCCAATTTAGAGATGAAAATTGAGCAAGTGTGTGACATCTGTGTCCGATTTGCATAGGTGTGATGTGTTGTTGTACTACTACCTCCCAGGCATTCATGTGGCCACCATTTGAACACGTGACATTTTACTTGACAAAGGTAGCCATGTAATGTTAGCCACAATGAGGCTGGAGAGATGCCTCTGCTACTAAGAGTACATATTGTGGGGGCTGGAAAGATGGCTCAGCAGTTAAGAGCACTGGCTGCTCTTCCAGAGAACCAAGATTTAATTCCCAGTGTAGGTACATGGCAGTTCACAACTGTCTGTAACTCCAGTTCCAGGAGATCTCACACCAATGCACATAAAATTCAATTAAGTAAATTATTTTTTAAAAGAACACATACTGGTCTTGGAGAAGACCTGAGTTCGATTCTCAGCACCCACATAGGACATCTCACAGCCGTCTGTAAATCCAGTTTAATGAGATCCAGTCTGTCCTTGAGCATCACTGTGCACATGTACTCACAAACACATTAGCATATACACAATTAAAAATAAGATAGTTAACAAAAATAAATATCATGCTAATGGCATGTAAAATTTTACTTCATACTGAAATCACTTAATATGTAGATTAAAAGGTATTTGATTTTTTTCTATCAGCTTAATGGCTGTTTCTGAATCTACTGATGTTTTAATTATCTTCTGTAGCTCCAGGGCCCCATAGTCAGTGTCCCCGGAGGGCCTTCCAGTCCCCAGGTACAGGCTTTGCCTTGGTGATAATGTGTAGGTTTAAACTAAGTCTCTATTGTTCTATTTATCAGCAAAAACTTAGAAGTCAGATGTGGGAATGGAAACCTGCTAGATCAGAGAATTCGAGAAGCAACCTTCTTTTTGGCCAAAGAGAAGTCTCTTTACTCATCCCATATTAAAAAGAAGCTACAAACCCCAGTCAGTCCCCACTCCTTACCTCCCGTGCATCTTCTCTATCCAAATTGCTGGTTTCTCTGTGGCTAATTCTGGTCAGCTAGATGATGGCTCTGACCCTTGATTCAAGGAAAACCTCATTTAACAGTGACACAGGAGTGTCACTGTGTGATCAAATATTGCACAACAGGTATTAGCAATTTAAAAAAAATCTTTAGCATAGTGGCTATCATCCTTTTTAGCTATCCTGGGGCATCTTCTCTACCAGCAGAAGCTCTATGGCTTGGGATCCAGGAGAGTATAAGGCAAAGAGGGTGAATTTTGCAGTGCTAGAATTTGTTTTGCTTTGGGCACGGCACTTAATCCCCAGTAGCTTTAATAAATTGACGGAGACAGCCATACTGTCTCCAATTCTTCAGCTGGATCAATTTAGTGCATGGTGACCAACATGTTAGAAAATGTCATAGATATATACAACAAAATAAAGTATAAGAGAGTAGAGCAGTAAATGTCACCAAGAAATATTGGTAGAGTGTAGCGTTATAAAATGCCTATACATGTATGTAGGGGCAACCTACATTGTAATATACGATGAGGTTCTTCTTAAAACTATCTCACATTTTATTCATTAATTTTGTGATGCTGGGAGTTAAACCCAGGGCCTCATATATGCCAGATAAACAAGCTCTACTGAGCCAAAAGTGTAGCTCATACATTTTACGCCGAGCATTTCCAGAAGGCATTAACTGATAGGGAGCATCCACTTGGCATATAAGTGACACCAACCCATGCACTAGGGCCTAGAAATAAAAGTAGTCTGATACTGATGTGCTGTGAATGAACCTACCCACTATGCCTTCCCTCCTAGAAAGGGCTGAACCTTCTGAAACTGGGGACAGAAGTAAATCCTTCCTCCTTGAAGATGTTTGGGCAAGGTGTTTTTTTCTTTTTTTCTTTTATTTCACAGCAATGGACAAGAATACACAATGCTAGAGTAAAGATTAAAGGCAATGTAGATTAAGGTAGTCCTGGATGCATAGTTAGTGACAGAACTGTCCTTGTCATCATTAGTCTTTTCTCCACTGCCGTTTCTGTCTCTTGACAAGACAGGAGAATCCAAGGCTGTCTGTCTACATTAACCGATGGTCCTCTGATCTCAGACAACTGAAGGGTTAAACAGGCTAATGCTTCTGAGTCCTGCTAACCCTCCAAACTGTCTAGAGATGCCCATCACAACGGCGGATGGTTACCACTGGCACAAACTTTCCAGTTTGGGAAATATTGAGCAGAGAACAAACTCAATTTGTCTTGAAGGAGTTAAGGTACCTTCTAGGCATGCTGGGTGGGTGTTCTCTTGCCCGTCATTCTCTACTTAAAAAGCATCGAAATAGCAACTGGCATTCTGGTTACATGTGAATAGCTGTACTTCCAGCTCAGACCAGAGTGGCGTCTGCTTGGCACAGAACATCTTTTCCCTCTTTTTGCCAGCAGATTAGGCATGGTGCATGTAGGAGACGCTGGGCAGATACTTATGCAAACCTGCACTAAGATGCAAGTTGTGTTAGTTGTGCTGGACTTTCAAAGAACATCTCCCTTGCTTTCACTGGAATGGCCTTTCATCCGTGGTGGCACTGGTTTTGTCAATCTCAGACTTTAACCCCTTAATGGCTGTTCATAAGCTGCAGGATGAAATCCCAACATCTTCAGGGAGGTGTTGGAAGCCTTTTCTAGTGGGACTCAGAGTCTGGTTTCCCTGGATTCACATCTACATTCTACACCCCAGTTCCTTCTGCACCCTAAATAGGCTTTGTCCAAGTCCTGTGCTTGTTGGTGCTGTTTTGGACTGCTATTCCCACTTTTTGGACCATCTCTCCATGATGAGGTCACTTGATGGATTTCTAATCACTTTTTTTTTTAGAACTCGGCTTTCTTCCTTTGTGGAGCCTTTGAGGTTAATTACTTCTGTCAATAGGAAATTAACCTGAGGGGTATGTTCATTAATATTGGATTATGATAGATTACAGTGAAGTTATTTACTTTCTTTTTCTATGAGATCATCTCCAAATGGGATTATATTAATTATGACACACACCAAATGCACAAAATTTCAACGGACCATTAGTAAAGACCAACTAAGTGCCAAACTGAAGACCTAAGCTGTGTAGCTCTCTATGTCCTAACTACTGAAACCCACAGGGAATTCTTTAAAAGGAATTTTGCAGATGGGGTTAAAATCTAAACATAGTGATGTAGCTCAGAATGTGCAGTCATGAACATATGTACTTACAATAGAAACAAGGAGATATGTTATGCTGGCGGTTTTGTAGATGCCAGGAGAAGACACCAGCCAAGGAATGTGGTTCTAGAAGCTTGACTGAAGAGGATCTTGTAACCAGAAGGAAAAAAAAAGCATTTAGGAAGTCCAGGGAACAGGAGCAGAGATAAAATGGGAAGGGAGCATCCAGGTCCAGATCAGATAGAACTGTTATGGCATTACTTGTTTAAAAATGGAGCCACCAACTCACTCCCCTATCCACCAGCAGTTTTGTGACCATAGTGAGTTTCTTCATCTGTAGCATGGAGATATTTCTATTATGCCTGAAGGACTGGTAAAAATCAGAATGAACCCATGTATAGTTCCTGTCATTATAATTTCTCTGATGTTACTGATCCTTTCAGAGTTAAGTTGTATGCCATACGACCTTATAGATCAGTGCAATACAGTGAATTTAAATATAAATTTGTCAGAGTCCTGTGCCATGGTTTGACTATGTCTATCAGAATTTCATGTTCTAGAAACTAAATCCCCAATGTTGTACGTTAATAGAATTGGGAGGTAGGACATTTAGAAAACACGTATTATTCAATAAGATCATGAAGGTATAGACTCTTGAAGCATGGGCAGCTTGCCGTCGAATATTTGGGTGGATGACACTGTATAGACTGTAAAGCCCATGTCTCTTGATTTGGTACTTAAAAGGTCTTCAATAAAAAAAAAAAAAAAGTTAGTTGAATTTTAGTGATGCCCTGACTCTTATGACTTACCGAGAAAATCTTCACCAGAGGCAAAGATCACGTGAGTATATTTTGAAGCATAGGAACAATAGGGATATCCTTCAATTTTTCCTAAGTTAATTAATCAGATTTTTAGAGATCAGTAGAGATAAAATAAAAACAAGTTAAGGTAGAAAAGCTCTCATGTAATAGATAGGATTTTTGACTGCTGGCTGGTACTTATACAACACAGGAATATAGAAGAAACTTCCCTCCCTCCCTCTCTCTTTCCCTCCCTCCCTCCCTCCTCCTTTCCCTCCCTCCCTCCTTCCCTCCCTTCCTCCCTCCCTCCCTCACTCCCCCTCTCCCTCCCTCCCTCCCTCCCTTCCTCTAACTCATCTTATGCTTTACTCATTACTTACCAATCCACCTGATGGAGGCTCCTATTCTGCTTTTTTAAAACTATATTTAATTTCATTTTTTTCCCATACCCACCATTGCTCCCTCCCCCAGTCCTCCCCCAGTCCTCCCCCAGTCCTCCCCCAGCCTCTCCCCATCATAATCCCCCATTCATTCCCCAGGGAGGGCAGAGAATCCCAAGGTGATCAGTTCAGTCTGGCATATCCAGTTGAGGTAGGACTGAGTCCTTCCTCCAAGTATCAAGGCTGAGAAAGGTGTTCCCTCAATGGTCATGGACTCCAAGAAGCCAGCTCATGCACCAGAAATAAACTCTGGTCCTAGTGCAAGAGGCTCCAGAAACTGCGCACACCTTTCGACCGTCATCCACATTCAGAGGGTCCAGATCCATTCTGTGAAGGTTTGTCAGCTGTCATTTCAGAGTCTGAAAGTTTCCAACAGTAAGGGGACTGCCTACTTTGTGGGTCTTCCCATCATGGTAGGGATCCTTCTGCCCATTCAATCTCTCTTCTCTCTCTTTAGCTGGACCAGTAGCTCAGCCTGGTGTTTAGCTATGCAGATCTCTGCACCTGCGTCCATCTATGGGGATATTTTCAAATATAATAAAACCAGTCTGAGATATCAGAGGGATCTGCTCACAGTCAGTCTAGGAGGATCAGACAGTGGTAACTCACACCTTTAATCCCAGCACAGGGAGTATCCTGGAAGTTGTGACCTATGTCGCCCTTAATCCAATCTGAGTTTGAGGTCATCTTAGTTTACAGAAGGAGTTCCAGGCTCCCAGAGAGGCAGTGGTGGTGCCACGCCTTAACTGAGCAAAGAAAGTATTTAAGGCAGGCATAGAAAGACAGAGCAAGAAGAAGAAGCCATGATTCAAACTGTTAGTCCCAGCACTTGGGAAGCAGAGGCAAGAGAATCTCTGTAAGTTCAAAGCCAGCCTGCTCTTCAAAGTAAGTTACAGGATAGTCATGACTGTTACACAGAAAACTCTGTCTGGAAAAAAAAAGACTGGAGGAGGTGGATCTGTCCTCTGATATCTCCGACTGCTTTTATTATATTTGAAAATATCCCCACATCCATCAGCTGCTGAATGAAAGTTCTATAATGGCAATTATGGAGGTTATTCATATGACAATAGGAAAGGCCAGTTAAGGCATCCTCGTGGAATCCTAGCTGGGCTCATCTTGTGGGTGTTTCCCTAGCACCAGGTTTCTCTCTAATCCCACAATGGCTCCTCTATCAGGATATCCACTTCTTTGCTCGATCTCTCTCTGTTGCTCCCCCCTCTCAACCATCCCACTCTCTCATGTTCTATTTCCATTTCACCATGCTTCTCCCCACCACCATGATCCCAGTTTTCTCAGAAGATCTTCTCTATTTCCCTTTCCCAGGGGATCTATGAATATCTCTTAAATTCTTCCTATTACATGGCTGCTTGGGGAGGGTGTGTGTGTGTGTGTGTGTGTGTGTGTGTGTGTGTGTGTGTGTATGTGTGTGTGTGTGTGTGTTGAGATTGTTGCTTGCTTATTCTTTATGTCTAAAATCCACTTATGAGTGAGTACATACCATGTCTATATTTCTGAGCTTGTGTTACCTCACTGAAGATGATACGCTCCAGATCTATCATTTGCCTGCAAATTTCAGGATGTCTTTTTTTCTGCTGAGTAGTACTCCAATGTGTAAATGTACACAATTTTTAATCCATTCTTCAGGTGAGGGACATCTAGGTTGTTTCCAGGTTCTAGCTACCATAAACAATGCTGCTATGAACATAAGTTGAGCTATTCTCCTTGGGTAAGAAAGTGCATCCCTTGGGTATATGCCCAATAGTGATATTCCTGGATTATTGAGTAGACTGATTCCCAGTTTTCTGTGCAACTCCCATACTGGTTTCCAACATGACTGTACAAGTTCACACTCCCACCAACAATGGAGGAGGGTTCCCCTTGCTCCACATCCCCTCCAGCATAGATTGTCCTCTGTGTTTGTGATCTTATCCATTATGACAGGCGTAAGATGATATCTCAGTTGTTTTGGTTTGCATTTCTCTGATGGCTAAGGATGTTGAGCAGTTTTTTAAATGTCTTTCAACCATTTGGAGTTATTCTGTTGATGATTCCCTATTTAGCTCTCTAACCAATTTTCAATTGGGTTCTTTGGTTTTGTGACTGCTAATTTCTTGAGTTTGTTATATATTTTAGAGATCAATCCTCTGTCCAATATGGGGTTGGTAAAGATCTTTTCTCATTTTATGGCTGTCATTTTGACTTATTAACCATGTCCTTTGCCTTATAGAAGCTTCTCAGTTTCAGGAGGTACTATTTATTAATTGTTGTACTCAGTGTCTGTGATACTGGTATTATATTTAGGGAGTATTCTCCTGTGCCAATGTATTCAGAGGTATTTCCTGTTTTGTTTTGTTTTCTTTCAGGTTCAGTGTAACTGGGTTTATGTTGAGGTCTTTGATCCACTTGGATTTGAGTTTTGTGCAGGGGGATAGATATGGATTTATTTGCATTCTTGTACATACCACCATCCAATTATGCCAGCATCATTTGTTGAAGATGCTATCTTTTTTCCATTGCATTTTTTCATCTTCTTTCTCAAAAATCAGATGTTCATAGGTTGTATATTAATTAAGGGTCTTTGATTCAATTCCATTAATCCACAAGTCTGTTTCTATGGCAGTACCAGGCTGTTTTTATTACTGTAGCTTTGTAGTAGAGCTTGAAGTCAGGGTATGATAATGCCTCCCAAAGGTTTATGATTGAGCAGGATTATTTTGGCAATACTTTTGTCATTCCATGTGAAGATGAGTATCGTTCTTTCAAAGTCTGTGAAGAATTGTGTTGGGATTTTGATGAGTTGTTTTTAAGGTTGCTTATAAAGTCTGGCAAGGGTCTGGAGAGTAAGAAAGACACAAGGGACATGGGTCACTCTTGAATGAAGAATGCCATTTATTGTAACTCAGGGGAAGTCTTATATACCGAGTTGCTTTTTCCACCTTAAGTAACCTTTGCAGCTCACATACAACACTTGGTCTGGGTCAACTTCTTTGTTCTCTGCTAATTTTCTGATTCCCTAATTGCAGCATCTTTTTGGGCATTGTTCCAAATAATGGAATGGATCAAGTGGTTCTGATAAACACCACAGGCCATAAATAGTGCTAAGCCCTGGGGACTGCAAGCCGACCTCCACGGTTGTTTCCTTCTGCTTCTTCTACATTGACATACTCAGGTCTTACTGTTGTAGAACTACTAGATTCTGGTGGTGCCATATTGTTCTTTACGTTGTTATATTTATTCTTGCACTGGTATCTGCCCAATGCCGAATTTGTCTGTATTTCAGGGAGCTAATATTGGTGCAATCTGTTCTATCTGTATCTGTGTCTCAGGAAGCCTCTAGCGGTCCAATCTGGGCTCTTGGTCCACTTGGAGGTAGTGTATTCTGTCACGGTAAGCTGTTCCTGGTTCAATAGGAACTGACTGATTCTGTGTCTCAGGATCAAATCTTGGTCCAATAAGAGCTCTTATTGTAGCAGGAGCTCTTGATCTATAGGAGCTCTTGACTCAATAGGTGCTTGTGAACTGTGCTTCTCAGGTAGCCTCTATAGTCTCCAGGTGATGGGATTGGTTGGGTGTTGGGGCTGGATTTGAAGATGTGGTGTCCTGCCAACTGGTGTGTTAATGCAGAGGGAGTTCTGGTCCACTGGGATTAGGGGAGTAATGAGTGGGTGTGGTTTTCCAAGGGTTGTACCTGAGACCTAGGTTATGGAGATCTGGCTTTCTGGATGTGTGAAATGTCCTCACCTCTTGATTCAATAGATTCTGATGCACTGTTGGTCTCAGGTAGCCACTGAAGTCTCACCAGGTGATGGGACGAATTGGGAGTTGGGGCAGGATTTGAAGATGGGGATGTTCTACCAAGTTATATTAATTTGGAGTTCTCATCTCCTGGGATTGGGGCCCTATTCTGATCCCCCAGCCTGAATTAAAAAATATCTGGCAGCAGATATCACCTGGAAGAGAGGAAGTGCCATGGTATAGTAGCTTTATGGAGAAAGCACTGCAGATTCATTAACAGTACAAATTCTACAGCTAGTAAGAAGTGGTTGCAATCTTCCTTTTCTTGGAGGAAGTTTCTGAGCCCTCTGGGTTTCCTGTTTCCATTTGCAGAACAGGATTGACAACAGCATCTATCAGTCTTTTAGTATTGATGAAGGTCAAAGAACATATTTAGTATTTTTCATGTGCATGTTCCTGCACGAGTTTATATGCACCATGTTTATTCAGCTACCCACAGAGCCCAGAAGAGGGCATTAGACCTCCTGCAACTGGAATTACAGGAGGCCATGAGCCACCTGATGTGAGTGATGGAAACTCAACCTGGATCACCTGTGGAAGCAAGAAGCTCTCTTAGCAACTGAGCCATCCATCTCTCCAGCACTGAGGGTGAAATATAAAAAGTTTAGAAAGTCATCTAGATGAGAGTTTAGCAAGCTTTTTCTGTTAAGAGACAGATGGTGAATATTTTTTATTTTTTGACATCCTCGGTGATATATTTTTATTACAATAATCATAATATATATTTCATTTTTAGACTCTTAATTGAATATGTCTTTTGTTAACTTCATACATATCTAAAGTACACTTTTATTCTTGTAACCCTTTCTGGTTTTCTTGCAAATTTTGTTAACTCTTTCTCCATACAGTTCCCTTTCAAACTGTTTATTTTGGTTTAAGACCCTTGGAGTTTAATTTGTTTTAAAAAAAAATATTTAGTTATTTTATCTGTCTGTGTGTTTTGCCTGACCATGTGCTTATGTGTATATACCATGTTCATGCCTTGTACCTGTAAAGGTCAAAAGATGGGGTCAGATTCCCTGGAATTGGAGTGCCAGATGACTGTGAACCACCATGTGTGTGCTGAGAAATGCAGGTCCTCTGCAAGAGCAACAAGTGCTTTAACCACTGAGCCATCTTTCCAGCCCAAGACACATAGAGGTTCCTCTGTGTAATCTGTGTGACCAGGGGCTTATCACTATCCATTGGAACGTGATGAGTCCCTCAGTGGATACACAACTGAAGAGAGTGAATCTATATATTTTGCTTGAAACTTCAAAAGAGCCTTTCAAGTTTCAATCTTTTCAGGACATAGCTTCCTGTGACAACTATTGACTCTCCAGGGTTGTATGCTAGTGAAACTTTATTTGCAAAACAGGGTTTGGGCAATAATCTGTGCATCTATGCTTTAGATCAATACTAGTCAACCTGAAAAACTGGTGGCTGTGATTATGCTTCTAGGTTAGAGCATTGTAGGATCGACTGAGTCCTTATTTGAACTAGCAGATTCGCCAAAATGGAGTCTGCCCTCATTCATCTTTAACCCTCCTCAGAGAACTGCTTCTGTGGATAAGCCAGTGGGAAGGTGGAGGGTGGATTCATTTATGTGGACTTTAAATCAGCCAAGAGAATTGTATCTTCCAAGTGCTTTTGGTATTGCTTTTTTGAAATGTTGGCCCCTTGAAGGTTTCATTTTTATTGATCAAACTTTAGGGTGTTTGGGGGATAATCTGAGAAATAAATAATACACGGCATGGTTCATTTCTCATTAACTCAGCCAGATTCAGCTGTAGAGCAAGAGAGTGAAAATTGTATATGGGAATCGCTTGCTGCAAAATGTGAGTAGATTGAGATAATTTAATTGTTTGCTTTTAGTTATCCCGGAGGTCCGAGTAAGTCTTCATAGGCAAGAGAATTTATTTAATGACTTTAGTGTAAGAACCTCGACTTTATTTTCTCAGGCCTAGCTGAGCAGAGGCACCAGCTTAACTGTGCTTGTGTGCCCTGCAAACATCACAGTCTCATGTTCCGAATGAAAATGCTCATTAGTGAGCTTATCTCCCAATGTGCTATTAGCTGGAAGACAAAATTAATGCATTTGTTAGGTTGCCTGCAGTAACAAGAGGAAAGCACAGAATGCTCTGGCAGTTGCTTTCCGTTCCATCATCTGCTTGTTTTCTCGCTTTTTTTTTTTTTAAATGTCATCCCTACAGGTCTTCTGAAATTCATATGGCCTGGAATTCTCAGAGATAACTAGCGTAGTATCTCCCCACCTCTATGGTTTCCTTTGACACATTTATATTACTGTTACTGAGGCTACACTGGTAGCACTGGGTTTTGTGAGAAGAAATTCAAACAGAGGTGTTATAAGACATGCATTAGATGTGATGCTTCTGGTTGGTAAGTTTTTTGTCAACTTAGAGAGTCATCTGTAATGAAGGAATCTCAACTGAGAAAGTGCCTCCGTTAGATTGGCCTGTAGACAAGTCAGTGGTCTACGGGGTGTTTTCTTCATTAATGATTAATATAAGAGGGCCCAGCCCTCTAAGAAAGAGGTCATGAATTGTACAAAAACAAACAAAAAAACAAACTAGATGAACTATTAGGAGCAAGACAGGAAGCAGCAGTCCTCCATGGTCTGTGCTTTAATTCCCTCCTCCAAGTTCCTTTCGGTGATGGACTTGGCCTGAGAGTTGTAAAATAAAATAAGCCCTTTACCCCCTACATTGCTTTTGATGGTGGTGTTTGTCACAGCAACAGAAAGGTAACAGATGTGGGCTCCTTCCACAGTAAATTTTTGTTACAAATGGTGTGATGTATCATGTCTCTTCTCCTAGCTATGGATTGAAAATAGGCTTTTCAATGTGTTTGTTGACTATATATAGAGACTCCGTTATGCTCCACAATACAGCCTAATAAGTCTAAGTATTTAGATAACATTTACATTGTATTGGGTGCTGCATTTATCAGGGTTCTCTAGAGGAACAAAGCAGATAGAATGAATATTTACTAATGGAGATTTATTGGGTTAGCTGATTGGATTTATTAGATTGGTGGTTTTGGCAATCAACAATGGCTATCCCATATTGGAGAAGCCAAGAAGCTGGCTTCATTCATTTCATGAGGCTGGGGGCCTCCAAGGTTCCAATCCGGCATTGAAGGCCTAGAGGATACCTGGACAGCTGTTGGTCTTCAAATTACATATGAAGCTTGCAATAGCAAAGGAATCAGCAGCAGCAGCAATAACGACAATACAGTAGATTAACTCACCAGCAACAGTGAAGGCTAAACCAGCATAAAAGCAAAATGCTTTCTTTTTTCCATGGCTTTTTTTTTTTTTTTTTTTTAAATCTGGGCCACTATCAGAAGGTGCTATCCACATGTAGCGTGGGTGTTCCTGCATCTGGGAAGTAAATCAAGATAATCCCCAGAGGCATGACCATGAGCCAATCTGATGTGTACAATTCTTCACTGAAACCCTTTTCCTTGGTGGTTCTAGGTTGTATCAGGTTGGCAGTTAAACATTAACCATCACCAGATGTTGTAAATACTCTAATAAAAAGTAGTTGTAAGACTCTGGGTGGATGATAAGCAGATGCTATGATTCTATATAAGGGACTTGAATGTCAGTGGATTGGAGTGTCTGTGAGGGACAAAGGGGGTCTAGTCCTTAGAATCCCTGGCTCTAGAGGCCAAAAGAAACTCTACACATTTAGTCACACCAATCCTCATTTGAATAGCCTTCTGCCTTTGAGGAAACATTGAAAGTCAGTAAACTAGAGCATACAGTAGGGCTGTTTCAGTCTTGTACATAGTTATAAGGACTACTGACTAAGAACCAGAGTAGGTGGGGAAGAGAGCTCAGTTGTAGAGATCATACCTAGCATGACCAAGGTCCTGGGCTCCGTCCCCAGCTCTGCATAAGCTTGTTATCCCTGCTCCCAGGGGGTGAAGGCATGAGGATCAGAAATACAAGGAAACCCTGCCAATACAGCAAGTTTAAGGCTGAGGGGAGATTAAGTCGCAGAGAGAAGCAGTACACAAGCACACATTATTGTTCATTCTATTCGTTCTTTGTTTTTATTTAGACTCCACTTGACAGCAGCAGTGGGTGGAAGAGGACATCATAGGCAAACAGTTGCCTGATTCATGTGAGCAGGGTAGGAGGGTCTTTAGAATCCACGTGTACAATTAGAATATGCATCCCTGTTTTGTGTTAGCTAACAAGGAGTTACTTGAGCAATAGGGATTCTGATTACTTTTTAGTCACAATATTTTCTCCAAATACTCACTCGTAATTAGTCAGACTCTAAATCCATATGTTCAGATCAAGTTAGCTTTCCCTGAGAAGATGAAAAGAAACATCTATTCATCCTAGCTAAGGTACCAACAGACCAAAGGAAGGTTTTATCCAAGCCCAGCTTGCCAGACAACCTTTATAAGGTTACTTACTAGTGCTTGGATGATCAAAGGCAGCTTGCATGGCCAAAGGCTTCCAACCTCAGCACAATAACAATCCATGGAAAGTTATATAACCAAAGATTCTCACCCTTAGTCAACCTTCCACCTCCTCGCTACTCTAGCACATCCGTTTCCATGATGAGTACAGTTAGGGGCAGTAAAGAGACATGTCTAGAATGAGGATCTGGTGGCCCTCTCTACCTCCTAAGAGGAAGTGTTAGCAGCCTTATTACTGTTCCTATCAACATGGCAGCTGGACTTCCATGAGCTTGTAAAGTTTACCTCTTTGACAGGACTACAGGGCCATCATATTCTACAGGTTGACACTGATCACTTCTCCATGGTGCAGATAGGCCTGTTACACATGGCAGACATAGCTACTCTGTCACAGGAGCAGACTTGACATTTTTCATAATTACAATTTTCCCTTCTTAATGGGAAAATCTTAGGAGTTGATGGTCTTGGAATATACATCAACACTGCTTAAGACAAGTGAACAGTGGGAATATCAGAACCCTCAGGAGTTCCTACTTGCAGTTCATAAATACCTTCTATGGAGATATTTATTCCCTAAGGTTGAGCCTACCAAGCAGCTAATAAAATTCAAACCATCACTGTCTCTGCTGAACCTCAAGGTATTATTTCCTCCCAGGTTCCACCCAGAGTGAACTTATCTTCCTCTTCATTGAATATTCTCCTAGGCAGCTTGTGTTCTCTTGGCAATTCATTTGTAGCAGAGGCCCCTCTAAGTTGTGGCATGCCTGGACATTGCTGAATCCTACTGTGTGTGGGGGAAGGGATGTCACTGTGCTTACTCAGGATATCACTCTATCTCATGCATATTAACAAATAAAAAATAGAGACCCAAGAGAGGGGAATAATCTCTGTTCCTCACATCATCTTTGCACACAGAAAGACCCAGACTTCTCAGATGTTCCATTTATGGGCAATTTATACTATAGAGATGTGAACTGAAGACTCAGTGAAGAATTGAGATGTTAGGGACGTGTAAAGACAAGGAAAAAAGGAAAGTAAAGGAAGCGTGGGCTTGTGCCCGTGGACATTCTGTTATGGTGTTACCCAAGTAAAGCCATGTAGGGAAGACTTGGTCATATCAGCTGAACTCAGTGGCTGAGAATTCATGTTTCACAATTTGAATTCTTGCTTCCTATAATTTTGTACTGGAGATTCTCCAGAGAAACAGAACTGATAGACCAAATCCTTGACATTTTCACATGACCTGATCTGAACATTTAGATTGTAGCTACATATGATTATTTAGAGAGTATATTATGACTAAAAAAGTAATCCAAATTCTCACTTCCCAAGGCATTGCATCTCATTTTGAAGATTGCCAACACCAAACATGGAGGCTTTAATGGAATATGGATTCTAAAGACCTTCCTCCTCTGCCAACATGGCTCAGGTGACTACCCACAACTTTTTCAGCCCACTCCTAATCTAAAGTATCATCTAAAGGAAGGCAAAGAAGAAAGGAAATCCACCATAATGTACACTGATCCAGTGCTCGCACTGATTCTTTTTGTTCTCTCTCAGACTAATTGTATAGGAAAGGATGCCCTTGAATTTCTGATCTTCCTACTGCTCCCTTCTGACAGCTATGATCACAGGTGCGAGCCTGTGCGCCCAGTTTAATGCCTGGTGGGTGCTGGGTAAATCAAGTGACTACTATCCCCTGGCTATTCTGATCCTTAATTGAGTTGCCTTTATGATCCCACGTACAAGGCTGGAATGGTTCGCCTTACTGCACACTGTTCAGAGACTTGCACTTTCCAGTGTTTCTCCAAGAACATACGGCAATGCAAATTTAAATTTAGAGATTAGAACTTTTGTTTTGAAAAACTCTTTTGCATACTCAAACACCAAGTCCTTCTGTATTTTAACCTTTAAAATTTTCTGTTCTTAAGATGTCTTTTCTGACTATTAAGGCAATTCATAAAAATTCTGAAAAAGTGAGGAAGTGGGGAACAATAAAACCCCACACAACATAAAGGATAGTCATAACTTAGGACCTGTCTTGGGAACTCTTAGCAGTTTGTCACTATTCTTCCAACAGCAGAGATGCATATAAAACTACTGGCCAAGAATAGGCTGTGGTGGCGTACACCTTCAATCACAGCACTTGAGAAGCAAAGACATGGATCTCTGTGAGTTTGAGGGCCAGCCTTGTCCACAAAGCAAGTTCTAGAACAGTCAGAACTGTTACAAAAAGAAGCCATCTCAAAAAAACAGTAATAACAACGCCAACAAAAATTCACTTGGCAAGAATGGATACATCGGTTTTTCTATAATATCCTGTAATTCTAAAAACACCTCATAGTAAGTCCCCTGGTGTCTCCTTCTCTCCTACTGTGCACAAATATAGAGGAAGGATAGAGGCTGAGGAAAAACTAAATATTTTTGGTTCAAGAAAAATGCATTGACAAATATAAAATGTAATGATACCTAAATGCTTATAAATCAGCCCGAGTCGGAACTAATGATTTATCTACCATGTTAAGTTTTAGAGGCAGGAGCTCACACTACCCATACATACTCACTAAATAGCTAAGACTACCCTCTAATTTGTGGTAATCTCTCTTATCCTGGCTTTCCCAAGTCCTGAGGTTTTTAGGTTAATCCACATCCAGATAATATCTATTTTAAAACAATACTTTATATAGCAATACAAATTACATATTAAACAACACTGTAATAGAATATTTGACATGGTTTTAAGCAAAAAGTGGGGCATTTAAAGATATAAAACTCTTCCCCTAAAACATTTTTTTTTAAAATAACCTTTCTAAATGGACCAATGTGACAAATGCATCCAGTGACTAGACATGTCTTATGCCTATATAGTTAATGATCAATTGAACTGAATAGAAAGTCCAATTTCAACATTCACCAGGCTCAGCCAACATTTTTAAATAGTAAGAGTAAAAGCCATAGTGTTTGGGAATATTTTTACTTAATTATTAATATGATCTCAGTATTATAAAGAGCTACTTCTTTGTTGCAACCAACTTTGACCTAGTTTCAAAAACAAAAATCCCAGCTCATTTATACATTCAAGGACTATTTACATTCTTAGCAAAAAATGGAGTAAAAAGTTCCCATATTCACAGAGATTGTATTGTGGCATAAGCAATAAAGGGAAACACAAGTAAGTACTCAAAATAACAGATTTATAGAATATAGGGAATTAAAATGTGCATATACAATAGAGTGATGTCAGAGTAAGAATTTCTCAGTATAGACAAGTATATTGTATACTTAAAATTGATGCTTGACATGAGGAGACTGGTGCCAGCTGTGGGTGGAGGTTATTCTGAGGAGAGGGGACACTGAGGGTAAAAATTTGTGCAACAAATGAGATCAGCATGCCTCCACAGGATTCTGAGAGCCAGAGCTAAGCGGGGTCAAGAATGTGTCATTTTATACGGAAGAGAAGAAGGTCAGACTTCTTTTCTGTACAACTGCAAGGCACCAGGGGTGATACAAGGCCTGAAAAGATGCCACGTGGCCTGAATGTTGAGTGGAGCATGAGATTCACGGAAGAAGAGTAGGCTCCTAGGGAGGAAGGCTAGTGAGTTTGCGGGTAAGGCTGGGGGGGGGGGGGGGGGATGGAGCAGGAGCCACTGGGGCATGCATGGGAGGTACAGGATACACTTAGATGAATTGTAGTTGAACTTGTGGTAGAGACAAGAGACACAGAAGCAGGAACAGATGGGGGTAATATTTGTGGAGATACAGAACGAATACTTGCTTTTTGAACACTTGGAGACAAATAGCATAACATATTTGGGTATCCTTTATAGCACTCAGCAGCGTATAAAATGTTTTCTAGTAATAACAGTACTTTCCATTTATTAAGAACCTGGTACCTACTTAATACTATTCTCTCCTTTTCTTTTCTCTTCATGTGCAGAGGGAGCAAGAATACAAAGGTGTACATTGAGTGAAATTCTATCCTCTTTATTTTGCTTACGAAATTACCAAATATCCCAGGTTTTCCATATGCCCTTTGCCCTACTGTGGATTGTATTGCCAAGGAGACAGATTGTTAAGCAGAGACACTGCAGCTAAATCCTATTAAATATGCTGTAATTCAAATGAAATGTGCAAAGCCAATCAGCACTTGGCTTTGGAACACCGGCCTCCAAATGTCCCCTTTCTAATGCCTAACACTATACTTAATAAGATTCAGCATTTAAAGGCCTGTTTAATGCTACCCAGAGCTCTAGACTTGCACATTCCTTCCTCAAATCCCTGCTCTGAATGTCAGAATTTTTAATTAACTCCATCAAATGGTATTTTCACATAATAAACTCTTGGCATGATATAGTTTCAAATGGTAGGGGAAAAAACATTTTTTTTTTTTTGTCTCTGTGACACTTTTTTGTGTAAAACATTAAGCATCATTGCCTATACACTCACATGTCATCAAATATAGCTGGACAAATTCAGAATGGGTTTTCAACAGAAATCTAGAGACTAAATGCTTCAGGTTGACTTTATATATAAGGAGCCTTGGGTTCAGCATCATAGATTTATTTTCCAAAGTCGCGCAGCTTATTAATGAGCAGAACCAGAGGCAAGGTCTACTTGCCCTGGCTAAAACCTTGTGCTGTTTTTCTCTGTCTCAAGGCAATTTCTCTTCCTTCCTTTTAAAAGTTGCCCTTGCTACTCTTTGGTATAAATTTTTCACATTCTCTTCTCCCTCTTACCTACATCCTCTGCCCCCAGTCTCCTTCACAAAGACATTGCCTTTTCCTTCCCCTGATGCCCAGACTTTTCCAGTGCAGCAACTTATTTCAAACCTCACACTTACTTGTATCATTTGTTTCCTTACTAAGTCTTAGGCTTACCTCTCTCTTTTTGAAATAAGGGCCTGATGCTGTATAGCTTTAAGCCCAGTCTTTGGGAAGTAGAGGCAGGAGACTCAGGGGGTTTGAGTTACCTTTAGTTACATAGGTAGGACTGTGATGAGGCCTGAGAAAGGATACTGTGGGGAAACTGGAGGCAGGAGATTAATTGCAGATAGAATAAGCAGACTTGCAGTGGAATATAGATAGGAGGTGTGAAGGCTAGCCTGGGTCACAGAAAATCTTGTTTTAAAAAAATACATATTTGCGCATCGAATTGTATTTTGCATGAATATATTTTCCAATCCAGTGCCCATGGGTTTTGGCATAGGCCTGTCCTCGCTTGCCCCTTGTCATTTTATTAGAAAACACCCAGTGAAGTGAGAAAAATGTAATTGGAACCATTGTAGCACAAACAAATGCTTATATTAGGACAGCTTGCCACTAAGCTTATTGGATACAGAAGATGAATCTTCATGGACATGAGAAAGTAGCTGTCAGATGGATACAGTCCTTCAGAGGAAGTGAATATGGTGTTAGTGGCTGGTGTAAATAAGAGGAAGAGTAAATATGTCACTTCTGCCCAATCCAGACTCAGCTGTGGCACAAATAAAGGAAACTCAGAGCCAGATCTCAGGGAAAGGCTGAGGTATCAGAGAGGAAACACCACAGTCAGATTTCACCCAGCTGTCATCCAGCTTCCTCAGCCTGGCTCCTCGTGGCTTCTTCTGCCTCCTCTGTCTTTCTAAGCCTGCCTTAAATACCCTCGTCACCCAGTTGTTTCACATCCAGATTAATATTAAAGGTGTGGCACCACCACTGCCTGCCTGGGAGCCCGGAACTCCCTCTGTGAACTATACTGGCCTCAAACTCAGATTTGCTAGGATTAAGGGCATAGGTCACCACTCCTGAATTTTCCCTGTGGCTGAGATTAAAGGTGTGAGTTTCCACTGTCTGATCCTCCTAGACTGACTGTGGGTAGATCCCTCTGACATCTCAGACTGGTTTTTATTAAATTTGAAACACACTCAGCATCTGTCGGGGACAAGACATTTTGAAGATGAGAAATGTAATGTTTATATTTAAGTTATGATCTTGTATGGTGTGATATAAATCGTCTTTAATATTCCGATTCCTCTGACTCAAGTCACTGAGATACATAAAAATATATTAATCAAATCAAGAAGAAGTGGTCTCTAACTTGGGTTTTGGTTGACATTTATGTAAATCGAGGGTGAAAACAAATTAGAGACACAGAATGCAGAAGCAAGAATCACTGAAGCTGGAAATGAACCTGAAGGTTATTAGAAGAAATAGAAGCCCTGGAGCATTGGAATAAATGTCAAGGACACTGAGCTTCACACTAAAGTTGCAATAAGGGTATAGGCCAAGTTCATCTAGAACTGATGGGGAATGGTCCCCAAATCTACACCAGGAATGACAAGATCACCAAGAGATTCTGGAGCTGAGCATTCGCTTGAGCTCATTGTTATCTCCTTCTCAACTGTGGATGTGGTGTGACGATTGCCTCAAATGCCTGCCCCTGTGACTCTTCCTCCTAGGCTGTGTTCTTGAACTGTGTGCCAAAATAAGCCTGGAGAGGCCGTTGTCAGAGCATCACAGTAAGACAAAGCAATGTCTGATGAAAGAGACCTGTTCACCCCGTGGTGCCTGGGAAGCAAAGAGGTAGAAGGGGCCAGGATCCAAATATCTTCTTGATGGTCATGCTCCCATTAGACCTAACTTCCTTCTGCTTGAACGTACCTCTTAAAGGGCCCATTCTCTCTCACCAGAACCACAGGCTGACAGTGGAACCTTTAATGTATATATAATGTAAAGAAATACTCCAGAACCAAGAATCAGGCATTTGCTCTTGAAGAATTATGTATCATAATTTTCTGTTGCTTGGATAAAACATCATATCCAAATACAACTTATAAATGAAAGAGTTTATTTTGGCTTACAGTTCCAGAGGGTAAATTCATAATGGGAGGGATATGGTATCAAGCAGCTGGAGTAGGAAGCTGAGAGATCACATCTTCAATCACAAATATGAAGCAGAGGGTAGTAAATTGGAGTGGGGAGAGGCTATAAACTCTCAGCTCCACCCCTTCTATGACATACTTCCTCCAGGAAGTCTCCAAGTCCTTCCCGCCACCAACCAGAGACCAAGTGTTCAAATACAGGAGCCTACAGAGCACAATTCTCAGGTAAACTACCACAAATGAAGAAGATCTAACTTTCTCCTTCTGGAAAATCATTGCAGATGAAGATCCGGTGTGAAAATGACTAAGTTACAAGATAAACACTGATTAAAGACAGGAGCTGCTCACTCTTGTCTACTTTCCAGGGAGAACTTTATATAGAGTATTTTACACATTAAGTGAAGTAGTGATGGTTGATGGCAATGCTTGGCAACCTGAGGCTGACTTGTACTGGGGTTAGTCTGCTAGGCAGATCTTGATTGAATTTCTCTTAGCCCACTGACTTAATAACAGATGAAATCTTCTATTTGATTACAAATAGCTATCTCTCATTAAATTACATTTTTTTTTAAATTTTATCTAGCATCCATTGAGTCTAAATCATTGACCAAGTACATTCCCAAGGTTTAGAGTACAGTAGTGGATCAATCTGGTGACCTGACCCTGCTATTGTGGAATTTGAAATCTAGAGGAAGAGGGGGATGTAAATTTAAGAAAAAATGAACAGAGTATCATGGTATCACTGGGCAGGAATTAAGAAGGATAGGACCATGGTGCCAAGAGAAACTGAACTAATGATGTGGATAGAGGGGTATTGGTCAGTGAAGTAATGAACTAGTTAGAGAGACACAGGTGGATGTAAAAACCTGGCTAGAGGGGTCAACTTGTGAAGGAGTCCTATGGCATCCTTGAACTGACCCAAGGCCAATTCCAGTGGAGTAGAATGAGGGGATGAATGGTATACGGCACAGCTGGAGTCACCCAGGAGTGAGCAGAGAATTTGTCATTCCAAAAAACAATGAGAAGCCTTTGGGACACACTCACTCACTCACTCACTCACTCACTCACTCACTCACTCACTCACTCACTATGGGATCCTATATAAACTGTTGAAAAGTAACGATTGCTGTGAGGAAAGATGGCTCTAAGGAACAGCAACTAAACAGGTGGTATCTTTAGGAGTTCCTGGTGGCTGAAGCTCAGTTAATTTAGGAAAGACAGAACATATGAGATTAGTATGGTCAGAGAGTGAAATGTGTAGGATTTGGTGATATATTGGATAGTGAAATGTGAGATGAGGAAGCCTTGAATAGATGAAGTCCTGAAGGATGCCTGTTATTGACATGGGTACAGGGATGTCAAGGATCATGGGATCACTAAGCTAGATGCATGGACATGGCAGAGCTTCTAGTCCAAGTGTGAATGGTGATGTGTGTAAAAAGGGTCCACCATAGCTTTCTTCCCACAGACCTTTATGGCATAAAGACTGCTCTCATATATAGAGACTGCTCCTAAGGAGATTAGCTAAACACACCTCCTTTGTTCAGCTTTACACAATCACCCTGCCTCTCTCTTTAACTGTATATATTAAACACACCAAGGTTCAGCAGCACTGCAGCTTTCACCACAGAGAGCCCATCCATCCAACGACAGCTCTTCTGTGTGTCTGTACACCTGTCTTTTCTTCATTCCCTTACTACTCCACTGAGGTCAATACATGGAGCTATGCTAGGAATCATTGGTGTCCTTGTTTGGGTTAACCTAAAAAGAAGACCCACGGCAGACACAAGTAGTTTATTTGGAAAAGCAGTGGTCTAAGAGTGGACAGACAAGAAATGAGTCATGGAGATCTTAAGCTACCCACGAGAATGTGCCACTGGGGCTTGGTTTAGCTTGGAAATAAGTACACAAAAGATGGCTTAGAAATAACCTCGGATTAGTATACCTTGGGCCACTGGTATACTAAGTTCCATCCATCCTTAGATGATATGCTAGTGCTTTAGCTAGCTGCTATGGGTTTGGCAGAAGTCTTTAGGAGCAGAGAGGTAAGGATGGGCTATTGGGGGTGCTCCAGGGCTCATTGCAAAGGCTGGGCAGTGAGATGTGATAAGGGCATGGACTGTGTCTGTTTAAGAGGTGAAAGCTAAAACACACGGTCAAGAATCAACAATTTTGAGTTGATGAGATAAGCAATATTGGAAAGTGTTGCAAGCCAGATATTTCTGGATTTTGTAGATTTTGTTTCTGCTGCTATAACAAAATCTTCTGACAAAAGCAACTTAAGGAAGGGTTCCATGTTGACTGAGCCTGAATCTTATAACAGGAGTGAAAATACATGATTCTCACTTTTCCTTCTACTCTTTAATTAATTTTATGCCCAGTGGGTCACACAGTTAGTGATGAGGACAGAATGTTAATTCTGAGTTTTCTGCCTTCAGAGCCGTTTTTACCTCAGCATGTTACTTCCAGAAAATTCTGCCTGTGGATAGGGTTAGTCTTAGTTAAGAAGATTATAATGGAAATTCCTACAGTATAAAAAAATATGACGATGAAAAGGGAGAGGAAAGTCAAGGATTATGAGGCTGTATACTTTTGTTGTGGTAGCATTTTAAAATAAACTTTATTATAAAACCTTTCAAATAGATGTAAACATTACTCACAACAAACTTAACCAGACCCAGAGTCTATACAAGTCAATGAACTCCTTTGCCATTGGAATTGGCATTCAGAACAGACGTTGTGGAGCTTTATTCCCATTACATTTTACTGTTTCAGCACTGAATATGCTTTATGCACATATTCACCATCACAAACAAATAGTCCATGGCAGATTTTGAACTATAACAAGAATTCATTTCATGCCTTCTTCCATAACTCATACCTCGTATCTGCAGTCAGTCTTTCCTCAATTGCTTATATTTAGCCGTTCTTTTTCCTTCACATTTTACTGTACCCACATGTGTATTTATTTATATATATACTTTTTGAGTGAAGGTCTAGAAATCCTTTTAAGCCTGCACATTAGGAAACTGTACCTTAAATGATAGGTGTGTTTCGTGGAAACCATGGAAATCCCAGGCCCCCAGATCATCTGGAGATTCCAAGGCCCTCAGGACATACCGCTAACTGCCATCTCTGTCCCAGTCTGGACACTGAATTCGTTGTCTCTTCCAGACATCAGTCAAACAGGCTCTGGTGCAACTTAATTTTAATCTCAAGAGAGTTTCTTGGAATTAAATCTGATTAACTGAGTATAGGCTGCATGCCAGTCTCTAGACTTGTCAACAGTGACCCATTCCCTGCAAATTCCAAGGTAGAGGGGAAAGCTGAACCGACAAATGGGGAGCTATTTACAGAAGGAAAGTGAACATACATACAGTCTGTCCTAACAAGTTAGCACAAACTCAGTGGCTTCAAAAAAAAAAAAATCCATAATTTTTTCACACGAGAGACCAGAAGTCAGAAATGAAGGCATCGGCATTAACTAAGTCTCTGCAAGTTCAACTAAAGGGTTGCTGCTGGGCTTATGGCATAGCACTTTGATCTCTGCCCTTGTCTTCCTGTGGCTTTCTTTCCAGTGTCTTGAGCCTCCTTCTCCTTTCATTCATAAAGATGGCAGTCACTGAACTTAGGACCCTCCTCAAGATCCTAAAGTCAATTATACCCCATAAGACTGTTACACAAATACCAGAGCTAAGATTTCTATGAGCCTTTCTGTGGCAATTATTTCACTCACAGAGACAAGTGAATGGATGCTTACAAAGGTTAAGGATGCTCACAAAATGTCGTCCCTGTCTTCGGTTGGTTGTTTAGTCTGATGTAGAGCTGTACAAATTGATAGTGGAGAGAAAAAGTAGATGACTTCTCAGAAGACCTTCTGTGGCCTGTGAGATGGAGCAGAGGTAAAAGAGACACGGGGATGTTGAAAATAAATGAAATGAACCAAGAGTCAGGAAATACGTGGGAGTTGAGCAAAAATGAAAAATAATCAGGAACTTAAAACTTCATGCTAATAATAAATGGGAAAAAAATGACACAGACACGCCAATGGCGCCATGATGAAGTGGGGAGTAAGTACTCGAAGAGAAAGAAAAAAGAGGAAATAGTCAAGAGAATATCAAACCAACTCCAGACCTATAAAATAAAAATTTATGGACTTGAGTATGAGTCTTTACAAAGAGGAACTTTAAATTGCTTCAGAAAATATATCTTCTCCTTCTAGATTTCTGTGGTAGAATCTCTAAGAGGGAGATGCTTAGATGCTCAGTGGTTCTCAACCTTCCTAATGCTGTGACCTTTTAGTAGTTCCTCTCATTATAGTGACCCCCAATCATGAAATTATTTCATTGCTACCTTATAATTTTGCTACTGTTATTATTCATAATATTAATATCTGATATACAAAATATCTGATATGTGTCCTCAAAGGGGTCCTAACCCACAAAGTGAAAACTACTGCCTTAGAGAAGGGACATATTTTCTCTAATTATTGACTATTATGTATGACCTTACAACTCTAGCTGGCTGTGCTTACTCTAAAGTCCCTCACAAGCATGTATTATTTCTGGGATAGTTCAAAGCCTTGGAGAAATCAAATAGATTTGGAGCAGTTATTTAAGGAAGTCCAAAGAAGCCACAGGTCATTGGTCATCAAATTAGGAGTTACCTTTAGGTTTGCTGTTGACACTGACCTGAAGCCAGAGGACAGAGGGTCTCATAGTGTGGAAATCATTCCTTTTTGGCAGAACAAGGCTACAGATGTGTCATACTGATATGCAGAACAGTGCAATGAAGTCCATGAAGGGAAGACAGCGTCCCACGGATGACCCAAGCTGTAGTCCCCATTAGCGACCCTTTGTATGGGTCATCTAAAATAACTGGGGATGAGTGGTGGATGAACATTCCAGAAGTTCACCTGAAACCCTACATTACTCTCAGTAAACCCACTGACAATGAAAGAGAAAGGAGCAACTACCTGGGTTACATCGAATCACCTTGTTTAAGGGATGGGGAAATATTTTCCCTTTTCTGTTCATTTAAAAATTTTTATTTAATTTTTAACTTCATTAATAATTAATTTTTCCCAGCCTGATCACATTTTTCACTCCCAGTCCTTCCCCCCAGCCCCCCCCCCCCGATCTACTCCTTCTTTCTCTTTAGAAAAGGGCAGCCTTCCCATGTTTATCAGCCAGCCATGGCATGTGAAGCTGTAGGAAGACCAGGCACCTCTTGTCCTATTAAGAAGGGATAAGGATAAGGCAATCCTGTAGGAGGAAAAAATCCTCAAAGCAGGTAATAGAGTCAGAGACAGCCCTGCTCCCACTGTTGGGAACCCCACAAGAAGATGAAGTTACACAGCTGTCACATTGTGCAGGCTCTCCGGTTGGCAGTTCAGTCTCTGTGAGGCCTTGTGAGCTCACGTTAGTTAATTCTGTGGGTTTTCTTGTGGTGTTCTTGACTTCTCAGCTCCTATAATCCTTCCTCACCCTTCTTCCACAGGATTCCCTGAAGTCTGCCTAATGTTAGGTTGTGGGTCTCTCTCTGACTGTTTCTATGTTTCTGGGTGAAGCCTCTCTGCTGACAGTTGGGCTAGGGGCTTATCTATGAGTATAGCACAATATTATTAGGAAGCATTTCACTGATCTTTTTTTTTTCTTTTACCAGTCATGTTTGGTTCTATCCAAGGTCTCTGGGCTGATCATCCCCTGGGTCCTGGCCTTACAGGCAGTATCAGAGGTGGGCATCTTCTCAAGCTAGACCAGTCACTGGTTGGCCACCCCCACAATTTCTATGCCACTATTACCCCCAGCACATCTTGTAGGCAGGGAAAGTTGTGGGCCAAAGGTTATGTGGGTAGGACGGGTTTCCAGTCTCTTCACTGAAAGGAAGTGACAGGAGATGGCCTGATCAGGCTCTGTGTCTCCCATTGCTTTGAGTCTTAGTTAGTAAAGGTCATACTCATATATTCCTGGGAGTTTCCGTTGCTCTAAGTTTCTAGTTCAGCCAAGATATGCCCCTGTTCCAGTTCTTACCCAGTCCTCCATCCCTCCAATTCGGTTCATTTTTGTTAAGATTTATATTTAATTTTTAATCTCTTTACTTTCACTTCCACTCCCCTCTTTGTGTGTGTGTGTGTGTGTGTGTGTGTGTGTGTGTGCATGTGTGTATGTGTGTGTGCTTGTATGTCTGTGTCTGTCTGTGTGTGTCTCTGTGTGTGTGTTTCTGTGCATGTGTGTGAGTGTGTGTGTGTCTGCATGTGTGTGCTTGTGTGTCTGGGTGTGCGTATGTGTATGTATGTTTGTGTGTATGTGTCTGTGAGTGAGTGTGTGTGTATCTATGTGTGTTTGTGTGTGTGTGTGTGTGTGTGTGTGTGTGTGTGTGTGTGTGTGTGTGTGTGTGTGTGTATTCATGGAAGTGTCAGAAGAAGGTATCAGATGCACTGGAGCTGGAGTTTCCAGCAGTTGTGAGCTGCCCAGGGCAGGTTCTCAGAAGCAAACTCAGCTGCTCCACAGAAGCCATACTTGCTATCAACCATAAGCCAACTCTCTAACCCTGAGCCCATCCCTGGTCTTCCTGCTGAAACTCTGGTGACATGAATGAAATGTGAAATTAGCAAGTAAGCCAGCACTGTCTGTATTAATTGGTATGTTTCATTTTAATTGAAACCACCCTCGCTAATTACTCATTTCCCTGTGTGCAATACCTGCCAATAAACTGGAGGACATGATTTAGGCAAAAACAAACTCCACACTCTATCTGCTTCGTTAACTTTTCAATGTGTTTCCTTCACACGTGTGGTGACTCAAAAGAAGTGTAAATTTAACCTTCTAATTCCTGTTCATCTTGGAGTAAGTGAGCAGAGCAGAAAGAACATGAGCTTTGAAATGGGAACATTTGGATTACGGTGTTGGTTTTGCTCTCCATGAACTCTGTGACCATGACCTTCTTGCCTTTTTCTCATCTAAAAATAGGCACTGTATCAATAGTTGTCATACCAAGAAAAAAATGGTGCTAGGGTTCAATGAAGTCATAAAGGCACAGACTGGGCATATAAGACATCTGGTGGCTTTGTCCACAGGCTGATTTGGCCTCCTAGCTGGTTGTGCTCTTTCGGGAGAATGTGGATCGTTTAGAGATGGGACCTACCTGGAGGAAATAGATCACTGCAGTGGAGTCTATACTCAACTACTCACTCATGTCTGCTCCCTCTGAGTCCTTATCTGCCATCATTTGATCAGCGTCCATTGTACACTTTCACTATCATGGACCAGGATTCTCTGCAGCCTTCTACACTGTGGTGATGGGCTGGAACCCTCTGAAATCAGGGAGGGTCCTCTCTCAAACGGTGGGGGATTTTGTCAAGGGGACACAAAAGTGACTGTTTCAATCTGTGTTTCATAAATCTTAGTCTCATTATCAGTACCGCCATCCCACTGGCCTGGATATCATCTCCTCATCCTCTAGTCTCAGCTTAGTCACCACATTCTCCTGAGAGCTGGCACTGCGTTCCCAACCTCAGTTCTGCGGCTCTACTCTATTACATCATAGGACTTTATATTCAAGCCTTCTATTGACTTGTAAGTAATAAACCCCCGTGGTTAAGGCCGAAATAGAAAAGAATATTTTTCTTCTAGTGTGCGTAGACTGCATTGTCAAATGGCTATCAAGCTAGCGGAACATAAATTTACACTAAGCTATTAGGGTGGAAGACAAAATTGTGAAGCATTGTTTTGTTTTGTTTTTTTCTACCTAGATGAGCCTTGGGGTATGACTGAGGTATGAAGGGCTCTGCACTGAGAAAGTTCTAGAACCCCAAGTGCAAGAAAATGGTAAAGCTTGAAACTAGAGAAATAACAATGGTGATTGCTATTGTTATATGTTATAGTTGTGACAATGCTATAATTAATCACTTTGGGCTATAGGATGACATCAAAGCCAGCCTGGATGAAATAGTGGCAGGGATGGAGATGTTTAATGGTTCAGTGTTTGTCAAACAGGAGAGCTTGAGTTCAACCCTATTACCACAAAACAACACCCGTCCTTAGTAGCTAACAAGAAAGTAAATAATAACTTCAGAGTCTCGTGTATATTGATTTATTTATATCTTGATATCTTTGCTGGTTAGTATATCTATATATTTAGTCAATTTAACTCAAGGCAGAGACAGACAAGGAAAAGTAACCTCAGTTGAGAAATTGCCTCCATCAACAGGCAAGTCTGTAGAGAACATTTTTGATTTATGATTGATGTGAGAGTCCAGTTTGCTATGGATGGAACCGCCCCAAGCAGGTGGTTCTCAACTGTATAAGAAATCAGGCTGCACACGCCATGAGAAAAATCCAGTGAGTGCCACTCTTCATGGTCTCTGTTTCTGTTCCTGATTCCAAATCCCCCCTTTAAATTCCTGCCCTAACTTCCTCAGTAATGTAGTGTTATCTGAAAGTATAAGGTGAAATAAACCCTTTCCTCCTTAAGTTGCTTTTGGTCAGTGTTTTTTCAAAGTGACAGAGAAGTAAACCAGAACAACACCCCAGAAAGGAACGTTCATCCTTCTTTGTTGTAAGGAAGCCAGCAGAGAATGAAAAACGGGCTTGAGTCATAGGCTAGTGATGATGGAGTTGGTACTCACACTTAGCATCCTCATGTCAGACTTGGGCTCTTGACCTTTTATTTACCAGTGCTGTGGGCTATAAGAATATAGAGTTGAGGCTATCTCTTTGGCAGAACCACTCATGAAATCAGAGAGTAGAAACAGATGTTTTGAGTTATCTGAGCAGTCCACGCTGGACCCTGCATATCACAGAGTGCTGGGATGCTGGCATGGGACTCTGGCAGGCCAAGGAGTGCCTTCTAAGAACTAAGAATTTTCTGATCTTTTTCTTTAAAAAAAAGATAGTGCACATTTATTTCATGAAGTACCAGGTTTCATAATGCAAATGCGTTTAAGCGTACCATTACTTTCTTTGACCAACTCACCTGCGTTACCTGCTTTTCTTCCTTTCCTGCTAGTCTCCTGACTCTTCCCAAATATTCCCCATCTTAGGGTCACTGTTGGTATGAGGTGACACAATGAGCAAAAACAGCTTAGGGAGGGAAGTGTTTATTTTGGTGACACTTTCATATCACAGTTCATCAACAAAGGATGTCAGTGTAGGAACTGAAACAGGGTAGAAACCTGGAAGCAGGAGCTGATGCAGGGGCCAGGGAGGGATGCTCTTACTGGCTTGCTCAGTCTGCTCTTATGTAGAACCCAGGACCACCAGCCCAGGGGTGGCCTCATCCACACTGAGCTGGACCAGCTCCCATTAATCACTAATTAAGAACATGCCCTACATGCTTGCCTGTCTATAGTCCAATTTTATGGAGGTATTTTCTTAGTTGAGGTTCCCGCCTCCCAGATGTTAGCTGTGTAAAGATGAACTAAAACTAGCCAGGACAATTCCATCCTTGCTTCTATTTTTCTGTAATCCCCGTTCCCCTGCCCAAGATTCACATGACAGAATATGTGATATTTATTTTTCTGAGTCTTAGTTCTTTTGACATTATGTTCCCTGTTTCACCCATTCTCTTACAATGACATTATTCTATTCTGTACAGCTAAATGAAATTCTATTTTATGTGTATACCACATTTTCTTTGTCCACTCATCTGTTGACAAGCACATTGGCTCCTTCCATAACTTGGCAAATGGCTTGCTCTTCTGTGTCTGCATAAATTCTAGCAGATGGTTCCTATTACAATCATGACAGGATGTAAAAACAAGGTCCAGGTCCTTCTGGTTTTGAGGTCTTCAGCCATGTGTGCCGTGGCTGCTGTTATGCTTGAGGATGATCTAGTCAGTTGTACTGTAAACTCCTTGAGATCTGTACCATGCCAACAGAGTGTGTGTGTGTGTGTGTGTGTGTGTGTGTGTGTGTGTGTGTGTGTGTGTGTGTGTGTGTGTGTGTGTTCATAGGCACATGTATATGGAGGCCAGAGGACAGCCTTGGGCATCATTCCTTAGGTGTGCCATCCATCTTTGTGTGTATATAAGCATGGTGTGATGGTATGCATTTGAGTACAATCACACTTGATTGCATATGGACAGCCAGGAGCTGACCTCAGCAGGCCTTTCTCAATCACTTCTGTTTATTTTTGGTGGTCTCTCAGACTTTTTCTTAATCTGGTAGCCCTGCCCACATTTCCTGCCTGCCTTTGGCCAATCAGCGCTTTTTATTAAACCAGTGGGTGGGACAATATTTACCATGAAACAACACAATCCCCTACAAGCACCAGGTTACAGACTAGTACTGCCAGGTCCAGGTTTTACATGGCTTCTGGGGATCTACGTTCCGGTCCTTATCCTTGGATACCAAACACTTTACTAACTGAACCATCTCCCAAGACCTCCACCTTATATTTTGAGACAATGTCTTTCGCTGGCCTGAAGTCTGCCATTTCATTATGCTGGCTTCCAGTCAGCCTCAGGAGGCTCTGCCTGCTTCCACCTCCCTAATCTTGTGAGATGGCAAACGAGTGGCACCATGTCTAGCTTTTTAAAAAACATGGGTTCTAAGTAAGTATAGAACCTAGGTCCTCAGGCTAGCCCAGCAAGAATTTTGCCCACTAAATTCTCTCTCCAACCCCCAACTTCTTATGATTTGATCTATATTGGGTACTTAACTAGAACACTGAGCATAGTTGTAATTAAAATAAATAAGGAAAAAAAAAAAACCCAGGGACCACAACACAGCTATCAGTAAATAACCAGAACTCTAACTTGAATGTCTTCAGCTTGCAGAGTTCTGCTGCTCCACCTCCTTTCAGAAAGCAGGCAAGGGCCCTGTCATTCACATCGACAGTATGAAAGGTGGCTTTCTGCACCACCAGAGAGGTCAGATATCTACCCAGCAATTACACCACTGTCAGATTGTAAATACACATTTGCAAATGCCTCTGTAATTGTTCAGAAATGGCTCAGGCCTGCTCATGCAGGGCTAGTTACAGAATGTTAATGGGGATGCTCACCCAACATCTGCTTTCTTGGTTGGATCCAGATTTGCACCATTTAAACATTTATGGGCATAAAGCAATGGACTGAATATTTGCCTCTGCCAACTTTGAGAGAAAAAAAATTCAGCAGCAATGGACACTTCCCTGGCAGATTGACATGTTTAGTGTGGGCATCAGATTTTAGCTATAGTTATGAGAATCTAATAATACTACTCAGTAGAATGTGAAATTAGCATTGTGGAGTTGTGGTTATAGGGCTTCACTTCAGCTTCTCTGACCTTGGCACAGTTAGTATCCTAATTAAACAAGGAAATCCCTGCTGGCACTGAAGTATAGTCTATGTCGATGGCCACAAAGGAGGTTGTAGATCTCAAGGTATGTAGTTTGGAATGCTTGGATTTCTGATTTAGGATTTATGTTTGAAATTGATGTTTTATTTGCCATCAGCATATTGGGAGATGGCAATTATATCTGGAGGCACATAGGCCTCTCCTGCTCGTCTTTTAAAGCTGTTTTGGGTATCTGCCACCTACCCCCTCCTGTGCCTATGACATTCTGTGCACATCACAGAGTTTTCCCATCAAGAGTCAGAGCTGGGATGTCAATTTTGCTTGCAATTCCTTGAGCTTCAGTGAATACTCATCTTGTCATAGTCAAGTATTACAGTATATTATTTAAGGTTGCAGCAATACTGCAATGAAGGGGCCCAAAATTACAATGCAGAAAGATGACAGAATTTTATTACTGTCTTCTTTCCCTGACCTCTGTCAACAGCTAAATTTGAAGGGTTGCTTGGCTTCAGAGTTGCTTGGAATGCCAGGCGCTGACCATTCTTTGCATCTTGCCATTCATCCCCTTAGGGAATTTCTTCATCTACCTGTGTGGTACCTTGTTCCTAGTGGCCTATTGGCCACCAATCCACAAGAATAAAGGGCAGAAGCAATGACAGAGAACTTTGTATGGCCTGTGAGCACAATAGAAATAGCTCTCTGGGAGACAGCTCCAGTGAATCTGTTCAGCTTTTTTCCAGAGTATAGGGAACATACAGGATTGGGAATGGTAGCTGTGGAATCAGCTAATTTATATTAAACAACACATTCCTATCATAAAGCTCTGAGTACAAGTCTTAGTAATCTTCTGGTAATGTGGTCCTATTGTACTGTTCCTAGCACATGTCTATTTACTACATGGGCAGCAGGAGGAAAGCTTCTGCAGAAAGCTGTGTCTAGGGTCATAATAGAGATAAGTCAGGCATCTGGGTCTAGAGACAGTCTCCAAATAAGGTCAGGGCACCTTCTGAGGGGGGGGGATGACTGAGAAGTGGAGGGCTGTTGTCCATGTTGTGAAGCTTGGAGAGAACTCCTAGGCCATGGTAGATTGCAACTTCTGGCCAGCAGGGCCTCCCAGCATCTACCTGGTCATAGCTGGTTTGCAGACATGTCCATGCTGCAGCTCACAGAAAACAGAAAATGGGGCTCCAGGGGAACTGCCTTCTCTCTTAAATGGAATGCGACCCCCAAAACATCTTTCTCCTACATCACATTGCCCTAAACTAAATCCTAAAGGCCCATTTAACATCTAAAGATCCCAAGGAGTCTCCTGACCCAGCTTAAACTCTACTGTCCTGGAATCAAGGGAAGGTAAAAAGTGTGTGAGTGTGTGTGTGTGTTTGTGTGTACATGTGTGCACATATGTGTGAATGTCAGAGGACCATAATAGGTGTCATTTCTCAGGTACTGCCAACATTTTACTTTATTTGTTTGTTTATTTTAGCATGGACTCTCATTGACTTGAAGCTTGTTAAGCAGAGTGGGCTTCCTGGATAGTAAACCTCAGAGAGGCCAGGTTCTGTGTCTCGATGCTGTCATTTTACATGGGTGATGAGGATCAAACTCAGATCCTTATGTTTGCAAGCCAGGCACTATATTAGTGGAGTTATCTCCCTAGTCCCAAGCGAGTAGGTTTCAATGGTTAGCCGGAAGTTTCTATCATGAGAAACAATGGATTGAAAATATATTTCATATACTTTAATATAAACACACAGTCATATGTTCAACAAATATTTATTAAGTGCCTACTATGTGCCAGATACCCTTAAGATAATTAAAAAATATTGGCATTGTGGATAAAATGATACTGCTCTACTAAAGCATTTTTCCAGTTTTAAAAAACTTTTCAGTGTTCTAGATGAAAAAAAAAAAGGCAACTGGAAACCCGGCAAGGTTTTTCCCTTCGCACTGCAGGAAGAATATTCACACCTGTCAGATTCTACTTGCTGACATCGTTCTGTGTGGAAGCTCACGCAAGAACCCGTGGATGTTCTTTTGGTTTTCTATGTCTTCACAACTTGCTTGAAGAATATTTACGAAGAAAGGTCTTTTCACAAGACGGTATCAGGTCATTGAGGTCAAACTCAATTTCAAAGGAGGGACTTTCTTCCAAAATAATTAAGGCCACCAGCACCGCCAGTTTTGAAGTCATACCCTTGATTAGGTAATTCACTCCACTTTCAGGGTCTGTGTACTCAAAGCAGTGTATAACCACATGGTAGTCAGCGTGTGTGAAGTGGTGCTGGTAGTAGACTTGGGGATGCAGAAAATAGTCCAAAGGCACAAGGAAAACATCCTTAACTTCATCAGCGTTAGGCTGGGCCTGGAAGTTGTGGTCTAGAAAACCCACTACTGGGGTTACCAGTGCATCATTCTGAAAGCAGAAACCAAAGTCCACACATTACCAAGTGCAGCCATATATGGTTTCAAAAATTAAACTTGGGATACTTCTTGGAGAAGAAAGACCAAGGAAGGCTATGATATATGGTATAAAGTGGGCCGGGGCAGGGGTACTCCCGACACAAATTCCTGTCCCCCGTGTCAGAGATGCTCCACTTATGATGGCATCTGGAATGATGTCACACATCTTTTCCTCTTGGTGAGGACAGAGGTATGATGTCTTATCACCAAAAAGTAACATGTTATTTGTGGCACACTTATATTTAGGGGAAATACATACATAAAACTATAAGCCATATACTTGCTTATAAATTATATTTTCATAACATACATATTTGTTTTGTGAAAGGATAGTTTTATTTATTTATGAGCAGAGATGCTTGCAAAATGATTTAGAGTTTCTGCTGGATAGAGTCTCTTCACTTCTACTGGGAAACCTAAGAGAAGCTGGGGCTGAACGCAGATGTGATCTCGAGTTCGTGGGTCTTGAGAAAGACACTGGGAAAGCCAGAGGGAGGTACACTGTAAGGAGAAGGTTAAACAGGCCCGTGGGAACCTCACACAGAGGGAGGCAGCCAAAGAGGGTTTCAGAATAGAAACAGGTCATACTATTAACTGCATCCATGGTGAATAACGACATGTGGCTAGAGAGGGGACAAACGTAACACAGACCTTAAATAGCCTTAGGGCAATAAATCTGAGGTCATATGTCATTAAAAGTCTCAGCCATGCTGGGTCCTGGGTAAGAGCTCACTCTTGAAGGTCACAGGATTCCCAGAGCAGATGGTAAGCTGAGGACTGAGCTGCAAGCAATTTCTTAAGAAGGTGCTACCAGAAGAAACTGGTCCTCACCAGTTTCTGAGGAGGGAGAGCAACAGCTTGGTGATGAAAGCAGGCAGGATGTTGGGGAGAATACCCCAGCTAGAAACAAGGAGTTGGGTTTTCAGGCTCAGCCCCAGATGCTGGTGGAGAACAGCTTTGCAAGAAGTTATCCTGACACGTCTGATCCTCTGAGCTGGATCTCCAGCTAGTCATCTCCAGTCACCTAACAGTGAGTCCTTGGCAGAGAGCTACTGGCCACCAGAAACACATAGTGGGGAGGAAGGAGGAATAAAGAGGTATGAAGAGAATTCCAACAGGGTATGCCAGAATGAGTTGCCTTACTGGAGTTCTCAAAGCAGTAGGGCCAACTAACTAACCATGGGCTCAAACCTCTAAAAATGTAAGCTGAACTAAATGTTCCTTCAATCTTCTGTGATAGAACACTTACCAAAAGTCACTTTGAGGGAGAGAGGGTTATTTGCTTCCAAATTATAGCTCACAAACCATCACTGAAGGAAGTCAAGGTAGGAACTCAAAGGAAGGGCTGCTTACTACTCCACATAGCATTGCTTCTGAGCAAGGAATTCATTTCACAGCCAAAGAAGTGAACAAGGAACCATGGATGATGCTGTTTGCTGGCTTTGTGGTTGGCTTATGCTCTTTTAGATTTCTTACATAGCCTAGAACCACTTGCTTAGGGGATGGTACTGCTTACAGTGGGCTAAAGCACTCCCGCATCCATTAACTATAAAGACATACTCCCTACTCAAACATACGTGTGCATGCACACACACATATGCACTCACTCACCTATACCCAATCATACTCACTCACATATCCACTCACCCACACTCTTCCATTACCACTCCTGTCCCCCTACACTCATACAGATGCCAAACTGATCTATATAATTTAGTCTCTTCTCAGGTGATTTCAGGTTGTGGCAATTTGACATTTAAAATCAACCATCATGCCCTATGAGTTGATTAGCTCAAGTATTTGTTAGAACAAGAGAAAGGTGACTGAGGCATCTGTGAACTCCATTATTCCATCCACCCACATACACTTCAGTGGCTCCCAGGGACTGTGGAAATGAAGCTACTCTGGGTTGAGAACTTTTAACTGCTTTAGTTCGATGAGTCAATATAGTTCTAAACTTAACTCCTTAAAATGTGTAGGGGGATTTGTAGAAATTAATTAAATATCACCCCATTAGGAAATGCAACTAAAAGAGGAAACAGCTGCCACCACATTTCCCTCCCTCTGGTGCACTTTTCACTTTGTCTCCTTCTGTATCTGTGTCTCTGTCTCTCTATCTCTGTCTCTAATCGTTCTCCATGTGTCTGTCTAACTCAATCACCACACAAACACACACACACACACACACACACACACACACACACACACACACACACACACACACACACAGCAAACATGAAGTGGCCACTAGTTTATTTCATACTGAATCTTTCTCAAATGTGTCCTTTCTGCTTTCAAATAGGCTCCGTGAAGAAAAATGGGCTCAGCATCACTGACTTTAACAAAACAATCCCACTGAGACTTTAAGCAAAATGGAATAAAAAGACAATCTAACCACCCCCCGCCCCAGCACACACATACACACACACACACACACACACACACACACACACACACACACGAGTTTTCCAACTGTTAGACACTGGTGGCAGTATTGTTTTAATATAAATTTTGCCTGAAAGCCCAATGCATAGAACATTAAAGTATTTATTCCTGGTTCTGGGGTTATGTGGGAAGGACAACCCACCCAGTGGTCTTCCTCATCCAAACTATGACACCAGCTTAATCATAAGAAAAAATATTAGTGAAACTCAAACTCAGGGACACTGAGCAAATGCATAATGTAAACCTTTAAAGTGCCATAGTCATGTTGAATGCAGTAGGAGAAACTGTCACAAGGACTAAAAATGTGAAAACTGTACTCCATCTGGAATGTGGGGTCAAGAGCAGAAGGGAAGACCGGAGGAAAAGTAGAGGGGGGGGAAAAGGATGGGTTTACTTCATAATAATATTCTCACATTGTTTCTTAGTTGTAACCAATGTACCATAGGTGTGTCAGGCACCAACTACGGAATATATTGGGTACAGGATCATGAGAAGAGATGACTAATAATCTGTCATCATTCTGGACATGAATTAAAGGCTTCTAGTACATTTATACTAATAAATAATGCTGATATAGAAGTTAAGATCAAGTGACTTTTAAAGTCCATCTTCACAATACTGACTTGGTTACGGTGCAGCAGCCGATGTGACCTCCTTATCCCAGCTCCAGGCTTCCCTATGCTGTTTGGTTTACGGGATAAGAAAGTCCCAACTCACACAGGCATGCAGTGGCAAACATTGGCACTTTTTAGGCATCTTGCCAAATGATTTTTTTTTCCCCCAAATTTGATCCTGGTCTAACCACAAGGAACCCAGGGCATGGAGAGCTCGTTCAGCAGTGAAGAGCACATGCTGCTCTTGCAGTGGACCAGAGTTCTAGTTCTCAGTATCCATTATCAGTAGCTCCCAACTACCTATAACTCCAGCTCCAGATCACCTATAAATTCCAGCTCCAGTGGATTTGACACCCTCTTGTTGACCCTGCAGTGACATTCACCACTACCCACAAACACATAAATAAAAATAAAATCTTTTTATAAAGTCCTTAATCATGAGGTTCCAAAACTAAAGGAGGTTGATTATAGCTTAAAATTGCCAGGGTCATGATAACATGAAGTGTGAGAAATAATCACAGACCTAAAGACCACAGACCTGACAATCAAATGTAGCTGGTCTGTAAGATGAGGCTGGGGATAGAAAGCCCCCTAGTTCTTTAACAAGAGGGCTTTTATCCCAGTGTGCATCAAATCGAGTGACATTAGAGTAAAGAGAAAACAGTGGGCCCCTCTGGAAAAAAGTACACATGGACTGAACATCAGTGGAGCATACTGCATGGCACCCAGTTGGAAAAATCACTGAGATAGATCCCCTCTTTCCTTCTGGATGAGGTGAGCGGGCCTTACCCAGGGCCACAGAGCTCATGAGAGGCAAAGTCCACACAAGGACCCAGTTATCCTATCTCTGTGCATTGTGTTCTCGGGAATTAGGTTTGAACAAATGTAGAAGCCCCTAGGAGCTCAGAAGGGCCCATGACTGTCCTTACATTAAGTAGATATGCTACCAGGTGAGAGACCACTTCCACTTGGTGGGGATGCAGCCCAACCTCTTCCTGAGCCTCACGGAGAGCAGTGGCTGTGTCGTCTGAGTCCACCGGGTCCCTCTTTCCTCCAGGGAAGCAGACTTCTCCAGGTGCCCTTCTCAGCTGGGGGATTGAAAGAACAGAGTTGCAAAGTGAGCTTTCGACTTGAGAAATATTTAATCATTTAACAAATATTAACTAAACATCTACATTTTCTAAAAAAACAAACAAAACCCATCGAAACAAAACCAGAATTGGTGAGATGGGCTCAGCAGGCAAGGGCACAATCTGAGCTTGAATCCCAAACCCACAAGGCAGAAAGAAAGAAGTTATCCTCAGACTCTCACATAAACGCCATGGTGCCTGTACATGCATGTGTATACATGCGCATGCGCGCGCACACATATACACACACACACACACAAACACTCACACTCACTCACCCACATACACCTTACATTAATCACTTTGAGAACTAACTTCTGATTTTTTTTACAAGTCTCTAAAAGACAACATAAACACATAGACAGACATCAGTGAGGGTGTGTAAAAGTTAAAACTAAGGATACTATAAAGGTAGCATCACCAACGGATGACTCTGTTAAGTCCTTTATGGGTGCTTACCATATTCAGTACATGTTTCACAGGAATTTTTCTATAAGCTGTTATGCTTTGAGGGGAAAGACTGGGACGGGGTCTCACATTTGCTCTGAGCCTTTGCTTTCCTGCTTCCTTCTCCTCGGTGCATTGATCAGGTTTGTATTACCATGCCCTCTTGTAGGCAGTGCTGGGGATCAGAACCCGCACTACGCCCATGCTAGGCAAGCACTCTACCAACTGTTCTACATTCCCAACCCTAAAGCTATTATATCTTAAAGCATTCTTAATGAAGTGAAATTAATATAGCATACGATTAACCAATTTAAAAGACAATTCAGGAACATTAAATAAACTCATAATGATGTATAGCCACACATATCTAGTTTCAGAATGTGTTTTCTACTCCAAAAGAAAACTACACTAAGCTCCCCGCTCCCCAACTCTACTTTCTGTCCAAATGTATTTCCAATTTATCTCATGTAATGAAATCATATGACATGTGACCTTCTGTCTTTTAGCATCTTGTTTGTGAGGTTTCACTCTGTTGTGTCACAGCTCTGAATATGGCTGAACAGTATTCCTTTGTATAGATCACAAATGATCTCTACTAACTGGCACACAAACCATATTAGGTTACTACTATTCTGTTTTCATAGAAAGGGTAAGACACCGAGAGGTGAAAGTTCACATAGTGAGCTACACATTGGAGTTTAATTCTAGAGGGCAATGCTCTTAAATGAGCACATCATTTATGTATTAAGAGTCTCTAGGGCCACGGGGATGACTCAGTCAGTAGAAGAGTTTGTGATGCAAGCCCGGTGACCTAGATTTGATTCCTTGAATCCACATACAAAGGTCCATGTGATGGCAGGCATCTGTAACTGCAGACTTCTTACAATGAGATGGGTGGCAGAGGCAGAACAGTCCAGAGGCTTGAAGGTTCCTTGATTAGTCAGCAACCACTCTGCAAAATTTGAAGCTCAAAGGGCAATATTTTGGATCCTGAGCTGGGAAATGAGGAGATAAGACCAAGAGAGACCCTGTCTCAATAACAAAGTAGGACACAGAGACTCAAAAGTTGTCCTTTAGCTCTTACACAGGCCATGATGCATACATGCCCACACTCACACTCCTATATAAATTTAAATAAATAAATAAAAGCATAGTATGGTCCAGGAGCCATCACCATTGGTGCCGTGAATTTCAACATCTCCATTTATTTTTTTGCTCACTCACATGAAGAACAGGGCCCTTTCCCTATTTCTCCACCTACATCTCTGACTCTAGTCCTTTCTGATTTTAGGACAGCATGTCTTCATGTGTGGCATCCCCATCATTTCCTTCTTTCTCATCTCTGAAAGATGCATCCCTCACTATTCTCTTCACAGCAGTGCCCAGGTTCTCAGCCAGCCAACTCCAGCTTCTCTGTCATCTACCCATGTCCACAGCTGTGACCGCTCATGTGCTGAGAGGGCCTGACTCAGCAGGACTCTTAGGCCAGCTTCTTGCCAACTGTGTACAAAGATCACAGCAGTGTGCACTTGCTAGAACCACAAGGCAGTTACAGGAGCTGAGGCTGCAGCACATGGCACTGTATCTAGCTCTCAGGCAGAGGGATGATGTAATAGGAGCCCTAAGGTCAGTTCTTGATGTTCAGAGTTCAACCAGGACATCCTGTTGGCATTTTGAGCACCTGGGTTGTCAGAACTGTGTAAGGAAAGATGGGAGCCTGCTCTGGTCAGAAT